>OX419759.1:21928992-22528992 GCA_948567375.1 Lunularia cruciata
ACAATCTTGATTGTGATGATTCAGGCTCTCCCAAAAATGGCACTTCACTATAAAACAACTTCGCCTCAGAATTGTGTTCCACCCCTCCCATCTCTTCTGCTTTCTCACTTTCTCTCAATTTCACTCTTACAACTTCTTCCTTACGCACTAACACAAGCCCCACTTTATTTCTCTTTCCTCGATCACCTGCAAGACGACTCCTCAACGGCGAAGGAAAATTGCTTGACATTTTTTCATTGCAGTTTCAATTTTTATAGAGTTGTGCTTCTTTGTCTTCCGTCACTTTGAGTTTCTACCGAGAAATCACACCTCCGGCATGCACCTATCACTGTCAATCAACCTTTGCATGTATGAGCCGCCAGTTTTGAAACGGCCCCTTCTTGAATTTCTCGCCCCGACGAAAGTTTGTTAGACTGTCTTTGCCTCGGGTTGAGCTCCCCCCGATCCGAAGACAATTTACTTTGTATTGTATGCTGACAAGGCATTTCCGAGTACTTCGCCTTATGACCCGAAGTCACTTTACTTCGGGTTTCAACCCAAAGACTCTTTTCTTCGCCTTCTTCAGCCATATAGGCGCAATCCGACTTCTCTATACACTTCTTCTCCTTTATTCTGAAAAAAAAATAAAAATGTGGGCACCACATACCCCCTCCCTCAAATGTGAGCGTCCCCGCAAACATAGATCTTGGGTGTCTTAGAAACTTGTGAGTCTATGGTCCAATATCTCCGAACTCTCCACCCGTTTACTCGAGTGGCAAAAGGATTACCTTCCAAGTTGACGAGTTGCATGGATCTGTTCTCGTAAAGATGAAGAACTTGATAGGGACCCATCCATCTCAAATGCAACTTGCCTGGAAAAAATATTTGGCGATTGTCATATAACAACACCAAATCCCCTTCTCGTACAGTCACAGGCTTGATTCTCTTATCGGGCCTGACTTTCCTATGTGTTTGTACTTCTTTCGTGGTTTGCATTGCATCGTCTCTTTTCTCTTCTAACCACATTAGTTGATGAATCCGAAGATCCTGACTTTCTTCCTCCAACATTTGTTCTTTGCACAGAACCCAATATGTCGGAACTTCAAATTCAACTGGCAGTATGGGATGCAAGCCATATGTCAAGAAGTATGGAGTTTGTTTGGTTGTAATCTTCTCTGTCGTTTGATATGCCCACAACGCGGCTGGTAATTTCATATCCTAGTCATAGGCATAATTGACAGTCATCTTATTCAAAATTTTACAAAGTAACCCATTCGCTTCTTTTGTTAAGCCATTTGCTTTTGGGTTGTAAGGAGTTGTCTTCCGATGTTTAATCTGAAAACACTTGGTTAACGCCTCCATTATTGAGTTCAAAAGATGTGTGCCCTGGTCATTGACCAATTCCAGAGGACACCTATACCGAGAGATGATGTTTTGAAAGAAAAATTCCGCCACAGTTTCCGCATCATCTCTGCGAGTTTCTTCCACTTCAACCATCTTGGTAGCATAGTCAGTGCAAACCAAAATGTAGCGCTTTCTTGTGACTCGGGTCATTGGTTGAATGGGGCCCACAAAATTTCTCAAATGGGGCCAAAGGCAAAATTGGTCTCAAAGGCCATTGAGAAGTAGCCGTCGGCTTCCTCGTTCTCTGACAAGCATCACAACTTTGGATATGAGCATGTACATCTTTGTACATTGTAGGCCACCAATACCCTGCCAAAAGAATTTTCTTTACAGTATTCTTCAGAGCATAGTGTCCTCCCAATGCCTCAAAGTGTAAAGATTCAATTACTCCTCCTACTTTGTATGACTCCAAGCATCGCCGAAGTACTTCGTCTTTGCCCATCTTAAATAAAATGTTGTGTTTAAGCTGGTACGGCCCCATCTTCCTGAGAAAGACTGCCCACTGTTCCGGGTCCATCCCCTCAGGACAATGAAGAGTATTCAGATAATTATATTCAGCTGCATACCTTGTACTTTGCATTGCTGATAAGTGATACAACTCTTTGTCAGGGAACCGATCGTCAATTTCCCACTCCTGGTCTTGAGTCTCTAACCTGGACAGGAAGTCCGCATTCGAATGCAAAGACCCCTTCCTTACTTGTATAGTATACGTGAACTCTTGTAATAACAAGATCCATCTTGCAATTTGACCCGATAAATCTGCCTTCTTGACCAAATGTTGCAATGCGTAATGGTCAACATAGAAGACAAACTCATACCCCAACAAATAATGACAAAATTTCTTGCAGGCATACACCATTCCGAGTGCTTCTCTTTCAGTCGTTGAATAGTTCTTTTCAGAAACTGAAAGTTGTCGGCTTGCATAATACACCAGGTAGTCCTTCTTCTTCTTGTCCTTTTGACTTAATACGACTCCGATGGCCATGGACAAAGTATCCACATATACATGAAAAGGGACGTCCCAATTTGGGGCCCTCATGACTGGTGCTTCAACCAGTTTCTTCTTCAACACCTGGAAAGCTTCTTCTTGATTTGCTTCCCATAGATAGTCTTCGGATTTCTTCAGAAGCTTTGTAAGTGGTGCAGCTAGCACTACATAGTTGGACACAAAGCGTCTGTAATATCCAACATGTCCCAAGAAGGCTCTCAGCTCCCGGATGTTCTTTGGGGATTCCAAAGCTGCAATTATCTTAACCTTCTCAACATCGACTTCAATACCTCGGCTTGACACCCGATGCCCCAAAAGAATTCCCTCCTTCATTGCAAAGAAGCATTTCTCCGGGTGTAATGACAAGCCGGAAAAATGACACCTTTCAAACGTTTGGCAAAGGTTATCTAAATGTACATCGCTTCGCCCAAACACACAAAAGTCATCAATAAAAACTTCCACAAATTTGCACAAGAAATCTTCGAAGATTGAATTCATCATCCGCTGAAAAGTAGCGGGAGCATTACACAACCCAAAGGGCATTTGATTGTAAGCAAAAGTGCCCCAATCAGTCGTGAATGTAGTTTTATCCTTGTCTTCTTCTCAAATGGATACTTGATTGTACCCTGAAAACCCATCGAGAAAACTACAACAAGGATGCCCAGCTACCTGATCTAAGATTGTATCGGTAAAAGGCAAGGGATGATGATCTTTCCTTGTAACTGCGATCAACTTTTGGAAGTCTTGGCACACTCAGATCTTCCCTATTTTCTTCTTTAGGACAATGACAATGGGGGAGACCCATTCACTGCTTAAGACAGGGAAGATGATTCTGGCCCCTAAGTACTTGTCGATTTCATCTTTTACCAAAAGCGAGTACTTCGGGATCAGGCGGTATTGTTGCTGCCAAACCGGAATTGCACCTTCAACCAGATCAATCCAGTGTTCTTTGAATTCTTGTGGAATACCCGGCATTTGATCAACCGACCAGGCAAATACATCCTGGAATTCTATAAACAGGGCAGTGTATCCTGCCAACTCCTCCAAAGTAACTGTCTTCAAGATTTTTAAAATTTTTCCTTCAGTTAATAAGACATCTTGACAGTCATCGGGGTTGATGACTCCTTCAACGTGGCTTACTTGGCTTAACCCGAGGCGAGCGGCCATCAAACCCCCTTCCTCCAAGTCAGGTTCACCCGAGGCGAGGTCATATGGATCTTCATCTTCAACATCCACCTTGTAGCATTCCAAGTAATTAACTTGGACTTCGTCTTCGGATTGGTCTGAGGATGAAGACGATGAGTCTTTGGATTCATCCTCCTCTTCCGACAAACTTGTTTCCCCGAGATGGGGAACCTTTGTCCAACTCACAGTCACCAGCTTCTGATCTTTGGACGAAATGTCCTTGAATCTTAACTTATGTTGATGCCAATCCACTACAACTTGGGCACTATACAACCAGGGTCTGCCAATCAACAGAAGGTAACCAGTTTTTGTCACTGGTTGCAAAAAAATGTAATTCAACTTGAAGGGTACCCCTCCAATGATCGTGGTAATATTTGACAGCATGCCCAATGGCCGTCTCCTGGTTTGATCTGCAAACTTCAAGACTCGGGGTGTGGGTTCAAACGTATGAAACCCGAGTCGATTTGCAGTATCTTTGGTCATGATATTCACACCGGACCCAGAGTCAATGGGTATCGACGTGATCATGCACCCTGCAATCTCCGCGTTTACCTCAAGAGATCCCAAATCTTCTTGTTCAATATGATAAATAGCAGGCAGGTCCTTCTTTGACATTGACCTTACCTTCTTGAGGGCCAAATTCCGCTGTCTCTTGTACAGCTTGTTATCTTCCCACAATTGCTTGAATGTAACGTTGGCATTTGTGGTGGCCAGATCAGCTACAATATCATATTGGGGAACTCCTCCCAATTTGACCGTCTTCGTCTTCGGCTTTGGGTCCGAAGTCTCTCCATGTTCCCTCTTGACTTCGGGACGCTTCAAAATGGTGACGGGCTTGCTGTTGGCCTTAACCCGAGGTTCCTTGGGTTGGCCCACCTTGGCTTGGATCAGACCCTTTACTTCAGATTGGATGTCCGCCGGAAAAATTGGAGATTTTGTCTTTGTCTCCTCTTCCAAACTCAGTTCCCGAGTCCTGAGTAATGCCTCCTTTAATTCTTTTTGCAAGGCTTTAGCTTTGGCTTTGGCAAGGATCTTTTCCTCCTTGGCCGAATGAATGGCTTTTGGGCGAAGTCTCTTCGCCTTTCGGGAGGACAACAAAGTAGTACTCAATTCTTTGGGATCATGCTTCTTCTTACTGGAGCGTGTCTCAACCTTCAAAATTTCAAGGTCCGGCCATTCCCCTTTTGAGGCCGGACTCCCTTCTTGAGGTCTTTCTTCCTCAAGAGTAATACAATTTACATTCGTATCTCCCTTTGGCTGAAGTGGTGCACGCTCAGCGGGGGTCTGTACATACTTTACAAGTAGCTTCGGGTTTGGTGGGTGAGGGCATTGGTTGTTCGTATGCCCCGATCCTTTACAATTTCCACACAAGGGAACGTACCCAATTTGCCTTCTTGGCTTGGGATAGTTTGGGGACCAATGTCCCATCGAGCCACAATTATAACAGGCTCCAGGTGCAACATTCTGAGGCCAATTTTGGTTGCTCATCGGTGGTCTTTGTGGAGGAGCATTGGGGTTATACTCCTTGGGTCCAAACCTCAGACCTTGATACGATGTGCTCGCTTGAGGCTGTACCTCCTGAGTTTGGTACACAGCCTCCTCATCCTTGTCTTGGTTCCATCCCGAAACCCAATCAATTTGCTGCACCAAGAATGCATTACGAGTATTGCATTCTGTGTTGGCATGGCCGGATTTGCCACATGTGGTGCACCATACATTAGATCGTCCAAATGCTGGGGCCTTCCTTTGGTCCTTGGCCCCAATCATCTGGATCTTGAAATCAGAAAACTCCTTGATGAGAGCATCCAGCTTGGTATCCGCCTTATGGACACTCTTGGGTGGAGTCACCGGTTTCTTGCCTCCACGTCTTTGGACTCGTCTTGGCTTGGATTCTTCTTCGGATTCCAAAGAAGAGCTCAAAGGTGTGGAAGATTTGTCCAAAGAAGGGGAGGTACTGCGCAAAGCTCTTCTTCTGGGCTTCTTGCCTTTCTTCTCCCGATTTCTCCGGTTTCCGGCAGAGTGAGAGTGGGCCGCTTCATAACGGCCAACATGTTTGAGTACTTTGTCCAAGGAAGTTACATTCCTCTCCCTGGTAAAGATTTGTATCTCTGGTGAAAGGCACCCGAGGAACCAGGTAATGGCTTGGGCATCGGAGTAACCCACCACCCCCGATTGCTTGGGAACTCAATTCAGTAGTGCCATGAACCGCTCAAAGTAGTCTCTCAACTTCTCCTTCTTGCCACGGTCCAAATTGTTGAGTGCCGCGAAGACACTCGTATCGTAGTCAACCTCCCGGAACCGTTCCAGGAAGTTGTTTCTCAAGTCTGCCCAGTCTGCTGGTACAAACCCCTTCTAGGTCACATGGGTGTACCAGCTCTGAGCTTTCTTGCGGAGCAGACTTGGGAAAGTTCTCAGTCGATCCGCCAAGTCATGCTCCTTGTTAGCAAAGGAGATGACTTTGAATTCTTTGATGAATTCATCGGGGTCTTTGTCTTGTTCTGTCCCCTTGTACTTCTGATAGGCGTGTCGGGTGACAAGAAGCAAAGTCATCGTTTGATGCACTAGGATCGGCTGAGGTAATGTGAAACTTGACGGAACTGAAGGATTGGCTAGAATTGACGCCGTGTTGTCAGCCCAGGGATTCCAATTTGTCAAGTTCAAGGTGGGTTCTTCTTTGACAATGTCTGCTATGAGGGTGTCAACTTCAACTCAAGTGGAAGATTCAGGATCAACACCTTCGATTGGTTCTTCAAAATTCCTTCGGGACAACCGAGGAATCGTTCGTAGAAGATGTTGACACTCGTCTTCAATAAGTGTTCTTGTTGTCTTTTCTCGAACAAAGGTCTTCAAGGAAACAACTTCCTTTACAGCTCTAGGGGAAGTTGGTGTACTGGGCCGCAATGCATATGTTTGCCCACTCAATTCTTTCTTCTTCTTGGAAGAAGAGGGAGATGCGAAGTAGCCTTGCCAACCGCCTTCGCGTTTCTTGTGGTCAAGTTCTCACAGGGCTTCTTGCACTTCGTGAAGGAGTTGAAATTCCAACGCCTCTCGTTCAGTTTCGTCAATGATGGATGGGACGTTCAGAAGTTCATCTTCTTCCCGCTGAAGTGCTCGTCTTTGAGCTCTCTCTTCCCATTGTTCTCTCAATGCAGACATTCATATTGCATTGCTACCCAATTTCCAATTTGGCTTTGTATTCTTCCACTTCCGAGATTTGTATCCCCGGCAGCGGCGCCAAAAATCATGTGACAACCCGGCAAATATCACTTTTGCGGTAATTGTGTAAGTTAAGTTCGTTCCCGTAGAGATACGAGTCAGAAATGTCCAAATACGAAGTCAAACAGTAACATGTAGTTCTTCTTAGTTGCGTCTTTAATCTCTTAGGTAGAAACCACACCCAGAAGAGAGTAACAAGCACTGACTCACAGTCTTGTCACAAATTCACACTCCTTAATCACAAATTCTTCAATTCTTTCCAAACAATCTTGATTGTGATGATTCAGGCTCTCCCGAAAATGGCACTTCACTGCAAAACGACTTCGCCTTAGAATTGTGTTCCACCTCTCCCATCTCTTCTACTTTCTCACTTTCTCTCAATTTCACTCTTGTGACTTCTTCCTTACGCACTAACACGAGCCCCACTTTATTTCTCTTTCCTCGATCACCTGCAAGACGACTCCTCAATGGCAAAGGAAAATTGCTCGACATTTTGTCATTGCAGTTTTGATTTTTATAGAGTTGTGCTTCTTTGTCTTCCATCACTTCAAGTTTCTGCCGAGAAATCACACCTCCGGCATGCACCTGTCACTGTCAAACAACCTTCGCGCGTATGAGCCGCTAGTATTGAAATGGCCCCTTCTTGAATTTCTCGCCCCGACAAAAGGTTGTTAGATTGTCTTCACCTCGGGTTGAGCTCCCCCCGATCCGAAGACAATTCACTTCGTATTGTATACTGACAGGGCATTTCTGAGTACTTTGCCTTATGACCTGAAGTCACTTTACTTTGGGTTTCAACCCGAAGACTCTTTTCTTCACCTTCTTTGGCCATACAGGCGCAATCCGACTTCTCTATACACTTCTTCTCCTTTATTCTGAAAAAAACAAAAAAATGTGGGCACCACATCCATCAAATCTGGTCACCTTTGTCCTAAGGCAAAGAAGTTTCTAACCCAAAGTTGTAGAGACCCAAAGAATATAGACCCAAAGTACGGTGAGCCCAAAGACACTAACCCAAAGACACTCAACTATTTTATACATCTTCTCCCAAAAATTCAATTGCTTGTAACTTCTGCTACAAACCTCCAAACTCTACGATTTTGGTGGAAATGGAAAGGCCTGAATGAGACGCTTCCAACTGAATATAGCACGTATGATTTGGACTTTTCATCATTGAGATATAGCCCCCATAGTCATCCCAACTTGCAACTTCTATTCCTCCTTTGGGTCTGCACTCCTTCAGTCCAATCTGAGTCCTTCTTCCTCTAACATGAAGTCAACTTCCTGAAGTTTCACCAAAAGACTCAATTCTTCTTCTTTTGTCTCCATTTGGTTGAATTCCACCTTGATTGTACATTTCTTCTTCAAAACACATCAGAACCAAAAAATGTAGGTACCACAACCTCTATCCACTATAGCAAAGAACTCAAACGCTCAACATTAAAGAAGTGAGCTCTTTGAAGCTACACTTCAAAAGTATACCCCTCTACTTGATGTAGGTGTCTTGCCCTAACAACACCATTGATGGTGCAAATGGATCAAGTGATAGTGGGTCTCACTATGTGATCAGTAGCTTGAATATGAAATTTGGCCGCCATCAAGTAGTCCATGAGCAACTACCAAAATAATTATGATTTCCAACACTACCACTCCAATGTCCAAGCAAATTAGCTTTGGTGTTACAAATGTCATAATAGTCTCAATAAGATTGTATAACTACTATGGAGACTTTAGAGAGGACCTAGATGGAATAAGCCACCACAAAGAGCACTCTAAAAACTACCAAGTCTGAACTAGAGGGGTATTATGAGGAGGCAAGAACTTGGATTGAGGTAGAGAGGTTATAATACTCTTGGGCCTTTCCTTATTTGCATTTGGGGGCTTCGATTGATAATCATACTAGTAGGGTAGGGCTAGGAGATATCTTCTTGCAAATATTGCAGTACATATGGGAACTTAGACCTTGAGTATAGCAAGAGTCACTAGGGGGTCTCAGACTATTGGGATAGAGATGCACTCTCATGGAACTCCTTTTACTTTTACATCCACTTTGGGTACACAAAAAACTCATATTCCTTCTGTGGTATCCACATTTTTTGTTTTGAGTTGGTTTAAGGGGTTTTTGAAAGAAGAGGTGTATAGAGCCTCTCTTTATAAAATCTTTCATTTTAATCCGGTGATTTAGATGGAAATGATAAATTACAATGAAGGAGAACTGAGCGCAAAGGATGGAAGAAAGAAGAAGATTCATGTTCTGGTACCAACCCAAAGAAAGTTACCTTGGGTCAGTAATTGTTAGGACTCGGATCAGATTTGTCAAGTTTCAACCCAAAGTAAGGATACTTTGCTTTGGGGTGATCAACCCAATGCGAAGACAACATAATAGATTTCCTTTGAGATTGGACATTTAAGATTGTATTGCACAAAAAATGGCTAAGGCACAAGCAGGAGAAATTGACAGTGACAAGAGAAGTGCATGTTGAAGGTATGATCTGTCAATTGATGAGCATGTGAAGAAGGACTAAGAAACGTTGAACTATAAATTCAGGATATCAAGAAGGATATGAATGACAAGTGAAGTTTAGGTGCCATTTCAAAGTTGTCTTGAGGGAGATCAAGGAAGAAGGATGGTAGTGAGTGAAGTTTTTGTGAATTTAGAGGGAGTTAGAATCACATGTCCAAGAGATGGGAGAATTATTTTTCAAAGATTCAAAGTGAAAGGAAGTGCGATAGAGGGTGGAAAGAAGAATGCTGAATTTGTAGTGAGGAATCATGCAATTTTTTTATTAGATGTGATAGCAAGTATCAAAGTCTTGAATCAACTTTGTATCACGTTCCTTGTGTGGAACTAGAACCTAAGTTTTCTAGGTTTCATGATTGATATAGTGGAGAGTAAATGTTTGGAGGGTCATGAAGAAGAAGGGAAGAGAGGAAGTCCGGCTTGATGGACAAAGTTGGATTGGAGATTACTTTTGCGAAGAGAGGCTGGAGAAGAGATTGGAGCCACTTTACTTGGGAAAGGAGAAGTTGCAAAACCATAGAAGTGAGAGCATTGTTTACTAGTCCATGTATAAAGAATGGATATAAGGTAGAAAGCTATTAGGATCTTATGAAGGAAGGTATTATTGGAGCAATAATGGTAATCTTTAAACTAGAGAGAATGACTTATGTGATGAAACACCAATCGGTGTTCTTTCACAAAATGGTTGTAGGAGAACCCATCAATTGGGCAAAGTACTTTTACCAGCGCACAAGGTAGATGGTGTGGAATTTGCAAGACAAGATGCCACCATACTACATTGTCCTATTTCCAGCACATTTCTACTTGGGGTTGAATTTATTGAATGTGGCGTAGAGACAGAAGATGGTGTCGCATTTTGTGGTACTCATAATTTTCATTTTGGATGAGTTTTAAAGAAGGAGTGCATCTAAATTCTAAATTGAACCTAAATGGAAAAGAAATGAGGTGAAGCATGTGTTTTAATTTGACCCAAGGGGGTCAAATTTTCTGTCAAAAGGAAGAAGGACTTGGATTGGATTGGAAGGACAATAAGGATACTTCACTAAGGAATGAAAGATGGGAAACAAGATTACTACAGGGCATGTATCTCAATGACCACATGTCCAAATTGTGTGTGTTATGTCTCGTTGGAAGCGTCTTTTCTAGGGCTTCTTGTTGCTTTCCAAATCATAAATTTTGGATGTATGTAACAAAAGTAAAAATTATTTGAAGTTTTTGGAGTATATGTATGGAGTAGTTGAGTGACTTTGGGTCTATACAACTTAAGACTTATATGACTTCAGGTTTACATAACTTTGGGTCAAGAGATTTTGCTTGAAGACAAAAGTGATCCAATCCAAGGTAGTCAGACATTGGATGCAAGAGCCGTAAGGTCAGATGTCTGAAGTGTCAAAAATAGTGAAGATAGAGAAAGAATAGATAGTTAGGATACCCATGACTTTAGTTTCAATTCAGATTGAAGATAAGATAGATATTGACAGAGAAGTAGCGGTAATGAATAAACTCAAAGTGCAGTATCAGATAGTGAGTGTTTTTGGGTCAATGATTGGAGACATTAGGAGGAAGTGGGTTGCAAGATAAAGATGTAGATAGATTACCCATGTCTTTCATTGTAGTTCAACATGAAGAGGTAGGAGAATTGGCAAACAATTTAGTGATAATAGATAGACCCAAAGACAAAGTAGTATGTGAAGTTACTTTGGGTTTGGAAGTTGGACTAGAAGTAGACATTGAATCGCAACAGTAACAAATTTGAGATAGGAATCAATAGATATGAAGGAATGGGTTGCCAATTTGGATCTACAGATTGTTAGGAAGTAGTTTAGATGGTCAGATAACTATTGGTGCTTTGCATATTTAAAGGAAGCATTTGTAGTCTTGTGTTGTTCAAAATTTGTAATTTTGAAGATAAAGAAAGCAAAGTAAAGTGTTTTTTCTTAGTACTTGTCACTTGAGCTTAATTCTAAGTATCAATCCTGTGGTTGTCTTTGTGAGTGTGTGGAGACTTTTGAAGTGCAAGTCAGTGTGCTTGTTTGATGTTGGATTTTGCAACCTTGGTCTTTGTTCTCTGTGTTTGATCTTGAGTGAAGTGCAATCAAAGCAATGCCTTGATAGATCTGAAAGGAATTTAGTGTTGGTAGTGTGACAACCTGGCAAATATCACTTTTGCGGTAATCGGGTAAGTAAAGTTTGTTCCCGCAGAGATACGATTCAGAATTGGTCAAATATGAAGTCAAACAGTAACATGTAGTTCTTCTTGATTTCTTCTTTAATCTCTCAAGTAGAAATTACATCCAGAAGAGAGTAACAAGCTCACAATCTTGACAACTTGTCATGAAAACACACACACATAATCACATCATAGCAAATTCTGTCCAAACAACTCTTGATAGTGATGATTTAGATTCTCTTGAAGACGGCACTTCACTGCAAAGAATGATTTTGCCTTAGAATTGTGTTCCACCCCTCCACTGAAGGCACAACTTCCTCAATTGAAATTGCTTCACATCAACTTTGTACTGCCTACTCACAAATGCAGAATACTACCAACACTACAATTCTTCTCAGATCTGTCAAGGCATTGCTCTGATGCACTTCACTCAGGATCAAACACACAGAATGAAGATCAAGGCTGTAGAATCCAACATCCACAAACACACTGACTTGCTCTTTGGAATTCTCCACACACTCACAAACACAAACACAAAATTAACAATTGGAATTAAGCTCAAGCAACGAGCACTGAAAACAACACTTTGCTTTATCTATCTTCAAAAATATGAATACTGAACAACATAAGACTGCGATTGCTCCCCTTAAATACTAAAGCAAACAACAGTTCTTCCTACCTATGCACCACTTCCTAACATCTTTTCCTACCTGCAGATCCCAATTGACAATCTATCTCTTCATATCTGCCTCTCCCTATCTCAAAATTGACACTTATCCCGATTCGATGTCTACCTCATCATTGGCTTCCAAACCTGATGATCTTCCTACTACTTCCCCTTCTTTGGGTACAACTAATTCTACTAATTCCTTCACTAATTCTACTACTTCTACACTAGGAACTACAATTGCACTAAAGAGTGACTTATCTAACTCTTTATCTCCTAACCCACTCTTCTTTTATGTATCAAATAACAAGTCCGATGACACCTGAATTCCTACATCTACAACATCGGGTTTCTTCTCCACTGTCACATTATTCCGAATTTTCTCTAACTCCAAATTGACTAAATCTAATCTAAGACTAACGTTGTCTTCTACGTCTAACATCTTCTGGTCTACACACTCTCTCAATCAAATCAGCAACGTGTTCTGTAACACCCATTTGTGCTTGTGTGTGATATTGTGATATTTAGCTTGATATTACAAGTACTTAAGAGATATTATTTATATAGAGATAAAGGATGGTTCTATATTAGTCATGGTTAGCTAAAGTTAGTCATAGCTAAGATAGATGGGACCTTACTTTAGAGAAAGTAGAAAAGATGAGCACCACTATTTTGGATTTTAGTGTGTTGACTTGGTATTATTCCTAGGTGTTTGGCTTTGAGGAAAGAGTTGAGAACTCTTGGGCCCCCAAGCCTTTTTGTTTTGGATTCTTCTTTAGTCCAAGGATAGCCCATGTGAAGGAATCCTTGACTTAGTGGTTGGGTCAAGATAAGACCATATGCTTAGGGGAATATGCCCATGTGAATGGATATTCCTTTCTACTTTTTGACTTTACTTGACTTTTAGTCTAATAACTTGAGTTACTATGGTAATTAGTAACTTTGGTACGTAACTATTTCACAAATATATAAACAAGGGGTGAGGAGGTACTCATCATCCTTTCATTTGCAACTATCTCTCTCTCATTGAGTTCTCTAGTGAGCAATGTCTTGAGTCTTGGAGTGTTAGCCTTGGAGGAGTATGATGGAGTTTGGGGTTCCTTGCCTTCTTAGTCCATGGTGCACTACCATAATAGCCATTAGAGGTTCATCCTGAGTGAGAGACAGGCCGGCTCACATTTTTGGTTCCGTTGCCGGGACCTCTCTAGAAGGCAAGATAATGTTCCGCGTCCAATTCTACATTAGACAGAAGGAGGCTATGAGAGCTCACTTGGAGAGAACATTAGGAGAGGAGAGGGCTGAACTTATGTTAGAGAACCAAGATCTATTTGTATACCCTGTAGTTCATTATGATGTCTTTGAGGTGATTTTGTACATCTTGTACACATGAGAGGAATTGGAGAGATTGTGTGAGGTGGATTGCAAATTTTGGGGATTAAGGTGATTTTGGGCAAAATCTCAAGTTTGAGATCTGGACTTGAGATTTCTACACATGATAGCTTGGGTTATCTTTCAGTTATCACACTTGAAATTATTGTGAGAGCTTCTATGCGCACTGGGCTAGAATTTTTGAAAGTTGATAGGGTAAAGTGCTCCCGCAACTGCATGCTCTCTGGAAAATTGTACAGAGTCTGCCATTTCTTCAATTTTCAGTGAATTGTCCTAAAACTTTCCAAGAAAATTCAGTGTATTGTATCCTACCTGCTGCCACAAAAATGAGAGAGAGATTGTTCTTGCGCAGGGAGAAATAAGTTTTTGAAGTGAGTGGGGTGGTTTTCAGACCAAATCTGAAATATGGGTGATGAATAGAAAGGTGTTTAGGCCAAATGGCTCAATGAAAAGATCTGAAATTTTGCAGGCAGGGACACCCTGAAGTTTTTATCAAGTGTGAAAAATTTCAGAGGACTGTGACATATTGGTTGGGAGATTTGAGTGACATTGTGAAGAAGGGTTAATTCTGCAGAGTGGAGATCTCATGCATGAGAAGTTTGAGATCAACAAAAAGCATGTTTGAGTGTTTAGATTCATCTTGGGAACATGGAGGGTCATCAAGAGTGGAAATTGAGATTATGCAAGGTTCCCAAAGGGTTTGAGGTGATTGTAGGGATTGATTTGAGGAAAAGAGAGTTTACAATAGAATTTGAAGAGAGTATTGAGAGGATCCAAAAACCTACACCACTTGGAGGAAAGAGTGAGTCTAAGTGCTTTCTATGTGGAGAGAAGGGACATAAGGAAAGTTCATGTCCATTGACCTTTGAGAGCAAGAGATTGAGGGAAAGGAGAGGCTTACTTGACTTGGGTTTACATGTTGGACCTTCTTCACCAAGATTGGGAGGGAGAAGATCTAAGACCAAGGAGTTGTGTGAGGTTTGTGGAGTTGAAGGACTTCCAAAAGGACATGAGTGTAGTGGAGTAAAAGCACTTTTGGAAACTTTGGTGAAGGATCTTGGAGAGAGTCTTAGTACAGCTACAGAAATACTACCACCTTCATCAGCTAGTTCTCAAGATTAGTGATGGAGATAATCTTTCAACTTATGGATAAACTATCCATGAGAGTTAGATTAATATGCACTCTAGGATTTGATGTTGCTATAGAAATCTTGGAGCAACCAAAACCTTTTGTTTTCCCTAGAGTGGATTATTCTCAGATGGTGTTAGTCATGTATATACTCTATTAGTTATAGAGTGAGAGAAAAAAAAAGAGAAAAAAAAAATTTTGAGAGAAAAGAAAGATAGTGAGAGGTTAAGATGGGAAAAATTCCAGTTTTCTTTGGCAAGGATGGAGAAGATGTGAAGGCCTTTGTGAGAGACTTCAAGAGAGCTTGCATAGGAAACAATGAGAGGAGGAAGAATGAGTGGGCCTCATTATTACCAGATTTCTTTGAGGATGCAGCACTTACATGGTACGAGTCAGAATACCAAAAGAGAGAGAGGAGAGAGGGGGAAGAGGAGTCTTGGGAGACTCTGACTTCAGCACTCATTGAGAACTTTCTTCCTGATGAGAGTTATGAGAGATTGATGAGTGAGGTTACATTTCTCAAGCAAGGAGATGGAGAGAAAGTGAGAGTCTATGTGGAAAGAGTGGAAAAGTTGGAGTCCAGATTTCGCATAGTGTTGAGGAAGGGTGGGGATGATGTGGAGACTACAATGATTGGCATAGGGGCCATGCTCACCAAGAATTTTGTGGGAGGATTGAGACCACAAATTAGAAGCAAGGTGAGATATGAGAAACCTTCTTCCAAGGTTGAAGCTATCAAGATCGCAATTCGTATGGAGGAGAGTTTGGAAGGGGATGAGAGTGATTTGGTGGTGAAGGAGGTTGTGCATCCTCCTCAAGGCTACAAGTATGGTGGAACTTCTGATACTTTGGTGACAAGGGTTGCACCACAAGTAGTAGTTGCTCCAGTTCTTGCACCTCCACCAAAAGATCCACTCCAAACCATCACAAAACAACTTGCGGATCTCAAGATCAATGTGGTGCAACTATGGGAGAAGAGAGAGGTGGATCAGAATGTAGGGAGAGGGCCTAGGAGTTATGGAAACTATCCATATAGAGGAGGCCAACCAGCCAACAATTTCAATGATAGAAATTGTTTTGGTTGTGGAGGAAGAGGCCATATCCAAAGGAATTGCCCAAATTCCACTTACCATGGAGGAAGGGGTTGTGAGGGAGCCAATAGAGGGAAAGAGGGAGGTAGTGAAACCCAAGTGGCTCCTAATCCCAACAAAGGTAAGGGGATAGCATCCATAGATGTGGTTGAGAGCAAGTATGAGAAGGGAGAGTGCTCAAACTCCAAGGGTCTTAATTTGGAGCTTTTGGCACAAGAAAAGAAGAGAGCTCGTTTTGCAGAGGATGTTCACTCTTCTCAAGGATTTACTTCAAGCAAGGATACTCCTATGTCTACTAGGAGCACTCGCACCTCAACACCATCAACAACAAAGACTCCAAGGAAGAAGTTGGGGATGGAGGACTTCTTGATCTCAAAGCAACAATGGAACTACAATGTGTTGGAGGATGTTGGTAGTCACAAGGCTAACATCATAGTGGGCCAATTAATTGCTTTGAACCCTACCTTGAGAAAGGAGCTTAGAGGTGGTTTGAGTTCAACAAGGAGCAAGAAGAAGAAGAAGGCAAAAGTTCCTGTATCAATGGGGGTGGTGGATGCCAAGCCAGCACCATGGGAGGCTTGTGAATATGCCTCCATGATTGATGTGAGAGTGAATGGTCACAACATCAAGGATGCATTGGTTGATGGAGGATCAGCAGTGAATGCCATATCAGAAAGGTTGATGAAGAAGTTGGGAATGATACCCTCAAGACCTTCAACATTTGTGGTGAGGATGGCAAACAAGCAACAAGTTCAACCAGTAGGGGTGATGGATAAGGTGGTAGTTTCAGTTATGGGAGTTCAAAATCTCATGACTTTCCAAGTCTTGAAGGATTCAAGCTATGACTTACTTCTTGGGAGGCCATGGTTGAGAGCAGCACGCACAACTGATTGATGGCACAAAGGGTACTCGAGGATTGGGCCATCAAACCATAGAGTCACTGTTCCTGTGACTAACACCACCAACACTTCACATTCAGATACCCCATCTTCTGATTATTGGGAATCAGATTCTGAAGAAGGAGCTTCAGGTGTGGACACAAGCATGGAAGAGGAGACTTCCACAGAGGAGGATGAATCTGAATCTGATTCAGATGTGTATCCTTTGTGTGCTATGGATTTTGCACCTAAGCCAGAGGTTTTGAAGGACCCAGATAAATCACCATTGACACTTGAGGAGGTAGAGAGAAGGTTATCTACCCTCAAGTATGGCCCAAATGTTACCAAGGAGGAGAAGGTGAGATTTGAGGAGATTTTCCGCAAGTTCATCCATGTGTTTGCTTTTAGTTACAAGGATTTGAAGGAAGTCACCTTGGAGGAGCACAAGATAGAGGTAGAGTCACATGCAAGACCAATCCGCCAAAAGCAACGTCGCATTAGCCCACCAATATCTTTGGTTGTGAAGGAGGAGATTGATAAGCTCAAGGAGGCTGGATTTATCTTTGAGGTGGAGAATTCAGAATGGGTGTCTCCAATTGTCATTGTGAAGAAAAAAAATGGCAAGCTTCGGGTATGTGTGGATTACAAGAAGCTCAATGTTGTTACCAAGAAGGACTACTACCCATTGCCATTCATTGATGAGATCTTGGAGGAGGTTGCAGGTCATGAGAGGTACAGTTTTGGAGATGGTTATAGTGGATATAACCAAATCAAGATTGCACCAAAGCATCAACAGCTCACCACATTCACCACACCTTGGGGAACTTACGCTTTCAAGGTCATGCCTTTTGGGCTTTGCAATGCTCCAGCCACATTCCAACGGTTCATGAACAAGGTATTTGAACCTTTCATTGGGAAATTTGTGAGAGATTTCATTGATGACTTTTGTGTCTATGGGAGCAAGGAGGAGCACTTTGAGCACCTAATCAAAGTCTTGCAATGCTTAGATGAGGCAAATGCATCACTCAACCCAGAGAAGTGCATTTTTGGATGTGAAGAAGGTCTACTTTTGGGGCACATCATCTCCAAGGATGGAATAGCAGTTGATCCTGAGAAGGTGAGGAAAATCTTAGACCTTCCATTCCCTTCAAGCTTGACAAAGTTTCGCCAGTTCTTGGGAATGGTTGGGTACTATAGGAGGTTCATCTTCTCATTTTCCAACAAGGCTTATGCATTGACCATCTACATGAAGAAGGGTGTAGATTACATGGTGATTTTGAAAGACAAGGAGGCTCTCAAAGCTTTTGAGGAGCTCAAGCAATCCCTTGTAGCTCCAATTCTTGCTAAACCTGATTGGAGTAAGCCTTTCATCCTCTACACTGATGCTTCTAATGTAGCTATAGGATGCACTCTTAGTCAATTAGACCAAGATGGGCATGATCATCCAATAGCTTATGCTAGTAGGCAGATGGTTTCAGCAGAGAAGAACTACTCTGTCACGGAGAGAGAAGGTTTGGCAATGATCTTTGGTCTCAAGAAGTTTAGACACTACTTGATTGGAGGGAAAGCCACAATTGTCACGGATCACAAGGCTTTGAAGTAAATCTTCAACAAGCCTAATGTTGAAGGAAGACTAGCAAGGTGGATGATACTCTTGTCTGAGTATGACTACACAATTGAGGATAGGCCAGGAAAGAAACATGCAAATGCTGATTTATTATCTAGAGCCTATGATCATGATGGAGATGAGCCAATGGATGATTCCTTCCCGGATGAGGAGCTCATGACAATCTCAGTCACTCAAGAGGTTCCAATGGAGTACAAGGAGATTGTGGATTTTGTCACAAAAGGTAACTATTTAAAAGGGATGCATGCTAGGGAGAGGAAAGCCCTTGCAGCAAGATCTAGACCTTACACAATGGTGGAGGATATTCTTTTTCACCAAGGAGCAGATGGTCTACTTCGAAGAGCAGTGGGTAAGGAAGAGTCTATCCTACTCATAAAGGAGTTTCATGAAGGTTTAGTATGTGGAGGACACTTTGTAGGAAAGGTGACTGCTTTCAAGATTCTAGATGCAGGTTACCATTGGAGAGGGATTTTCAAGGATTGTCTTGATTATTGCAAAACTCGTCATGTTTGTCAAGCTTTTGCTAGAAAGTCTACATCCACTCCACCACTTAGATCAATTCCATTGCTAGGACCTTTTGAGAAGTGGGGAATTGATTTTGTAGGTCCTCTCAATAGAATCCCAAGGAACAATTGGTACATTGTGGTAGTTACTGATTACCTTACCAAGCGGGTTGAGGCTAGACCATTGAGGGACAAGAATGAAGATGAAGTGGGTAGATTTCTTTATGAACGCATTATCACTAGGTTTGGATGCCCTTTGGAGTTGGTTTCTGATAGAGGAGGAGAGTTTACAGGAAGCATTACTACAGCCATGCTACGACATTTCTCTATCACGCATAGAGTAACTACATCCTATAAGCCGAATTCCAATGGCTTGGCAGAGAGAACCAATCAGACCTTGTGCATGATGTTGGCCAAAGATGCAGAAATGGAGGGGGCTAAACATCATTGGGACAAGAGGATTCATTCAGTTTTGTGGGAGTATAGGACAACCATGAAGACTTCCACCGGATATTCTCCATTCCAATTGGTGTATGGTATTGAGTCTACCGTACCTATTCACTTTGATCTTCCTACCTTCCAGAGCATTCATAGGAGATTGAAGAAAGCACAAGGAAGTGATGCAGAGAAGTCAAGGAAGGATCAACTCATGGAGTTGGAAGAGGCAAGAGCAGTTGCTATGGTTCGAGTGGAGCAAGCCCAAAGGAAACAAAAGGAGAGCTATGACAAGAGGCAAGGCAAGAAGAAGGTGGAGCCTTTCAAAGAAGGTGATTGGGTAATGTTGTTTGATTCCATTCGATTCAAGAGAGTGCAAAAGAAGTTTTTGCCTAAGTACTTTGGACCTTTCATAGTAGAGAAGGTGTGGGGCAATTACACCTATGATCTCAAGGAGTTGGGAGGAAGACACTTTGATAGGATTAACCATGATAAGTTGAAGATGTACCATAGAAGGTAGAGAGACCTTCACTTTGAGGACAAAGTGAAAACTTAGTCCGGGGGTAAATGTAACACCCATTTGTGCATGTGTGTGGTATTGTGATATTTAGCTTGATATTACAAGTACTTAAGAGATATTATTTATATAGAGATAAAGGATGGTTCTATATTAGTCATGGTTAGCTAAAGTTAGTCATAGCTAAGATAGATGGGACCTTACTTTAGAGAAAGTAGAAAAGATGAGCACCACTATTTTGGATTTTAGTGTGTTGACTTGGTATTATTCCTAGGTGTTTGGCTTTGAGGAAAGAGTTGAGAACTCTTGGGCCCCCAAGCCTTTTTGTTTTGGATTCCTCTTTAGTCCAAGGATAGCCCATGTGAAGGAATCCTTGACTTAGTGGTTGGGTCAAGATAAGACCACATGCTTAGGGGAATATGCCCATGTGAATGGATATTCCTTTCTACTTTTTGACTTTACTTGACTTTTAGTCTAGTAACTTGAGTTACTATGGTAATTAGTAACTTTGGTACATAACTATTTCACAAGTATATAAACAAGGGGTGAGGAGGTACTCATCATCCTTTCATTTGCAACTATCTCTCTCTCATTGAGTTCTCTAGTGAGCAATGTCTTGAGTCTTGGAGTGTTAGCCTTGGAGGAGTATGATGGAGTTTGGGGTTCCTTGCCTTCTTAGTCCATGGTGCGCTACCATAATAGCCATCAAAGGTTCACCCTGAGTGAGAGACAGGCCGGCTCACAGTTCATGTCCACATCCTTGGCTTTTCTCTTCCGAGTTTCCTGCACAAGCAACTTCAACTCATGTAGGCGGGCTTCTTCCAATCTCCCTTAGCCTCTGTGCTCAAGATTGCTCTCAAATTCCCCGCTACTTCTCCCACTGATTCTGACGCATATCCTCGAGAGCGCTCTACCTTCAATTCTTCTTGATACATCTTCAGCTCGTCTTTGTACTTTGCAGCGAGCATCTTCTTCTCTTGCGCATACTGCGTGCTCTACAACTCTGCACTTTTGACTAGCTCTTGTAATTGTTCCTCTTCTTCCTGCCTGGCTGCTTACTCCCTCTGCCATGCTTGATCCTTCCCCGCTGCACTCTTCTTCAAGCTGTCCAACTCTTGCTCCATTACGATGGTCATTGCCTTTAAATGAACATTCTCAGTGCGCACATCACTCACTTCCTCCTTCATTTTGCTCAGCCACATTGCCTGTTCCTATAATTCTCCAGCTTGCCTCTGCAGTTCTTTCTCTTTAACCTCGCAACTCTCTTGTAACATTTTGAAAGTCTTCTTCTTCAAGACTTCCTCCCTCCGAAGTTCTTCCATTTCTTCATTTCTTTGAACTTGTTGCTCTTGCAACCCCTTCACTTCACTCAGCAAATGCATCACCACCTCCAACTCATTCATCCCCTTCCTACGATCTTGGGGAAATGCTTTCCAATGTTCCTTTAGTAGCTCCAGCAATGGGGTGACCACTTTTTTCAGATAAGATATCCCACCGAAGCTTTCTTCATCTTCATTGCCGTCTTCGTCTTGAGTCTCCACCTCCTTCATCGGCTCCTTCATCCAAAATTGCAATCTTCATATCTTCAGAGACATTGTTTCTGTACTTTCTTCTTCTTTACCTATTGAACTTGGCCCCGCTGGATACTCCTCCTTCTCCTCTGGTCTTGGCTTGTTCACCACCATAGCTACGTAGTGACTTGTTGTTCCAGGTTCTCTGTCCACCATTGCCTGACAAGCTTCACTAACCGCCACCGATTGCTAAACTTTAGGTTCCCCCTCGCTATCACCTCCGGACTCCTCACTTTTTAATTGAGCTCCTCTTCTTTGGATTCCTCCTCTTGCGACTTGGTTTCTTCCTTAGACTCTGATCTCGATGATGCTTCTCTCACCATCTTTGTACTCTGCATAACCAGTCTTTGAGTCTTTCTTTGAGTGGGAGGTGACTTTGCTTCTTCAGGTTTACCACATTTCTTTGTCTTTGGACTCGTGACTTCTTCGACCTTCCACTATCCGGTCTTCAAGAAATAATCATCATTGGCTCGCAGGTGTATCATATATTGTCGCTCTTCTTTGTCCGCTTCTTGTCTTTAGTCAGGATGAACATGAGACACCATAGGATGACGCTCCTCTATTGTCAGCAAGTTCAACCTGAAGTAGAAGTGCGCTGCAAATGGTGCAAAATAATGCGGTGAAGAACCTATTTGCCAATTGATCACCATTTGCCTCATTTGGTGGTAAAAGCACTTCGCCCAATTCACCAAAACTCTTGCAAACATTTGGTGGAAGAAGACTGCTTGCTGCATGTTCACATACATTGTTTGTTCTGGCTTGAACATGGCCATCATTGCCCCCACAATACTTCTCCTAATCAGGTCCCGATAGGACTCCACCTTGTAGCTATTTGTAGTTCTTGGAGCAAAAAATGAGTTGCAAATTTCCGCCGTTTCTTCTGCAGCAGCACACTTTTGATAGAAGGTGATCCCCATTGGCTCTCCTGCTTCTCTCCCCAATACTAACCTCCAATCTGACTCAGTCCATCGAGCTGTATTTCCTCTCTTCCCTTCCACCTCGGGACCCTCCTCACAATTACTGGTAGCTATTTCTGCCATCACTCTCGGGAAACTGAAATTCCAATTCCATGCTAAGAAGGTAATATGAAGTCTAGTCAAGACTTCAATTCTAGCTACTACATCTAACCTACGAATTGCAAAACTTTGCACCGCCAGCGCATTGGCCACCTTCTTTGCCATAATCTGCTCTCACGTTCTACGATGCTGAAAGATGATGCTCTCTCCTGGACGAGACACTCTAACTCCCTTGGGATTTCAGAATTTCACTCTCAATGGGCTTCCAAACACGCATTACTGCAGGACAACTACTCAAAGGAATTGGAAATTTACTTGGCATATTCAACTTGTCCTTGCATAGTCGCAATCTTATATTACCCCGAATTGCAGTTATTCTTGAGTCGATTTCAAATTGGACCTTCTCTCTTCTGCGTGTTGATGTCCGGTCACTGTCAAGACATGCTTCTTTTGTCTCCACCGTTTCTTGAAGTGTACTTTCTTGCCACGTACCAAGGTTGTTAAACGGTCTTTGTATCTCCTGTGCCTTTCAACTCGAAGATGGTGCTCTTTGGACTTTTCCCATTGTACTCTTCTTCTGAGTACCTCCCATCATTGGATCCGATGTCGTCTTCTTTGGATGTCCCCCAAAGTTACTTTTGTCCATTCTTTGTTCGCAATTTGGTTTCTAGTGCTTACTTCTTCTCTTAAACACCAATAAACAGAGAAAAACAAAAAATGTGGGTACTACAAGTAGTATTCTATAGTTGTGAGTGTGGCACAGGATTGATGCAAAGCAATTTTGATCAAGGAAGTTGTGCCTTTAGTGGAGGAGTGGAACCTAATCCTAAGGTGAAGTTGTTTTGCAGTGAATTAGCCCTCTTTGGAAGAATTTAAATCATCCCAAGCGAGATTTTTTTGGACAGAATTGACTGAGTTGTGATTAAGGAGTGTTAATTTGTAACAAGATTGTGATTAGTGCTTGTTACTCTCTTTTGGATGTGGTTTCTACCTGAGAGATTAAAGATGTAATCAAGAAGAGCTACACTAGGATGTGCTAGTTTATATTTGACCATTTCTAACTCATATCTCTATAGGAACAAACTTTACTTACCTGATTACCACAAAAGTGATATTTGTTGGGTTGTTGCATATTTCCACCCAGATTTAAGAAGAAAAGTTGATGCAGATGAATAGAAGTACATTTGGCAAATCCGGAGCAATGATGTGTACTATGTCAGAATGGAGCAGAATGCAAAGGTGGTAGTAATTTTTCCAAAGATGAGGAAGAGGAGTCAGCCAGAAGAAGAGTTGGCATCAGGGAGACCTTAGAAAGCAAGAAAGGTAAATCCAAAGAAAGAAATTATGGTGATTGCATTGTTGGAAGGGGAGTTAGAAGGAGAAGCCTAGTACAGATTGGAGAACTTGGAAGGAGAAGAAGAACTAGAGCTCACATTGTAGAGTGAAGAATCAAGCAGAGGGAGTGAAGAAGGTATAGAGGTTTAACAATCAAGAGAAGAAGAAGAGAAGGATCAGAAGGAAAAGAAGAGAAAGACCAAAGTGACGAGAAGAAGGAAGATGAAGTTCTGGAGGAGTTCAAACCTAAGATTGTAATTTAGAAGGGAATTAGATCACAGAGAAGTGCAGTAAGTGAGGTAGGGCCAAGCAAAAGAAAAAGAATCTGAAGAAGATGGAAGCTCAGAGAATGAGGAATCAATGCCAATACAAAGATCTAGATTGCGGAGTAGGTATCAAGAGAGGAAGATAAGAAACAATATAAAGGAGTAGAGTATCTTCAAGCAATATTGTGTCCACTACTATTGCAGATGGAGAACATGAAGAAAGAAATGCAAAGTAGGCATCTTGATGTGAAAAACATGTTATAGGTATTGGAAAGATTAGAGTCAAAGAATTTGGAGTTGAATGAGAGACTAATCCAAGGAGAGGAGGAAAGAGAGATATTATGAGTAGATATAGTATTACAAAAGGAGATAAATGAGAATCTATAGAAAGAGGTGGAGAATAAATATGGAATATAATAAATAATTATTGAACAAAATGTTGTAGATAGGAGAAAGCAGGTAGCTATGTACAAAAGATTAAAGGAGTTTGAAGATTCTTGATTAAAAGTCATACATGCTACTGCAAAGATAGTTGAGAGGGAGCAAGAACTTGATAGTGTGAGGCAAAGTGTAGAGGAGAAGAGGCAATGTTGGCAGAGAGAGAGAGAGAGTTAACAAGAAGGTATGATGAAGAAGAAAGATTAAAAGAGATAACTTGTAGTTTGGAGGAGAACTTGACATGGAAGAAGAAGGAGAGAGAGCATCTGCAAGCGGAATTCATTGAGGAGTTGAAGATGTATCACAAGGATTGGTTGGCTGATTGTGAGAGGGAGAGGCAAGAACAATCAGAGACAATTGAAGATGTCGCAATACAGTTGAAGGCGATGTTAAGTACTGAATTGAGTGTGGATATTGAGGAAATAAGACTACACAAGTTGAAATTGTTAGTGTAGTATACAAGGAGGAAAAATGCAAAAGACAAAGATCTAAATGCATTACTGATTAGTCTGAGAACTTGAGTAGATAGGAAATTATTGGATGTAGAAGATAATGTAACTATTCGATCAGATTAGTTAAGTTAGGATTAGATAAACTTCAGGATAGTATAGGGACTAAACTTGAGGTATGAGAAATTGGCATTTACATGTCTTTGGATTTGTCATTTGAGCCTTTAGAGAAGAGTGGGTTGCAAGATAAAGAGGTAGATAGATTACCCATGTCTATAATTACAAATCAGAGTGAAGACATATTAGAATTGGTAGAAGAATTAAGGGTTGTAGAACCCAAAGTACATGAGGTGAAGGGACTTTCTTCCGGTTTAGAGGACAAAGTAGAAGTAGACATGGGATCAAGGTGGTAACAATTTCAAGATAGGAAAAGGCAGATATGTAGAGGTGCATTGTAATTTTGGATCTACAGGTTGGTAGAGTTGTTAGGAATTGGTTTGGGAAGTTCAATAACTGCTGAATGTCTTTGCCTATTTAAAGGAGGGATTTGTAGTGTGATGTTGTTAAGTTTTCATATTATTAAGAATAGATAAAGCAAAGTGTTGTGAAGCAATCCTTGTCACTTAAGCTTAATTCCAAGTATCGCCTTTGTGTTTGTGCTTGTAAGTGTTGGGAGAAATTCAAAGTGCAATTCTGAGTGTTAGATGTTATATTCTATATCTTTGATTCCATTTTGTGTTTGATCTTTGGTGAATAACAATAAAAAAAATGCCTTGATAGGTTTGAGAGGAATTGTAGTGTTGGTAGTATCTTGTATTTGTGAATACAATGTGGTGTTGATGTGAAGCAATTTTGATTGAGGAAGTTGTGCCTTCAGTGGAGGAGTAGAACATAATTCCAATGTGAAATCATTTTATAGTGAAGTAGCTATTTTTGAGAGGGATTAAATTGAGTTTTTTTTGAAAGATTTGAATGATTTGGGATTATGGGTGTTGTGATTTGTGAAAAGACGGTGATCTAGTGCTTGTTACTCTCTCCTAGGTGTGGTTTCTACTTGAGAGATTAAAGATGCAACCAAGAAGAACTGTTTGTTCTTGTTTGACTTTGTATTTAAACATTTCTAAATTGTATCTCTATGGGAAGAAACTTTACTTACCTGATTACCACAAAAGTGATATTTGCCGGGTTGTCACACCTTCCACATCCACTTGAGGTACATAGATGGTGTATGATCTTATCAACAGGCAAAACGAAGAGCTTATTTGCATGTGACTAAAATAGAGATTGTGTCTTGGAGGTTATGCACTTCAGATGATCTTTCAGTCCCACCTCATTTGAGGAGTATTGTTGAGGAGATATTATGGCTTCATGCTAGGAAGGTATCTTTGAGAGATGAGTTATTTGAGCTTAGAGATTTTTGAGAGGAGATGAGCTTATCCAAAGCATTCATACCTTGTATCCTTTATCATTTTGATATGAGGAAGAAGATTATAGTATTGGATGTGGGATGTTTAGCAAACATGGGAGTTCCTACTTGTCTAGTATTCTTAGAATGGTGTGCTAGGACCATGAGAAGATGATAGAACTATTACATAGCAAGTAATACTATGTGGTATATCCCTCAACCTAGAGTTAGATAGATTATGGATTATTGTGTGATAACGCTTTGTGGTTATCATTTGGACCAATGGCAAAAAGGAGGAGGAGCAACTATTATTGTCCATGTTCAATCTTTGTTTTCTGCCACTTGGTATACATATTGGCTTGTAGCTCATGGTATGCCTTGGTGAAAAGGATGGGTTCTTGGACCAATATAGAGGTTATATGATGCAACCTTATAGTACATTTACATCTTTAGTTTTGTCCATTAGGGACATATTGATAATTGATATTGATGCTCTACCTTATTGTAGGATGGATATAACTACCTCCTATAGTGATATCTATCCTCCTAGATTTAGTCATATTGATACATTTAATACTTCATACACTTCAGACTTGAATTGCAACTTTATCACTTTTGTCATGATTACCATACCAGATTGTTTACTCATATATGTACATGGAGATGCTCCTAATTATGTACTAATATATGTACACATGGATGCTTTCTTGCTACCAGCCAGCACTTGGTGTGGTACACACATTTTTTTCTTCTCTTTTTTTAGAGTTTTGAATAAGAAGTAGTAAGAAAGCAAAATTACAAAGGAAAGAATGGACTGGTGTGTCTTCGGAGTAAACCCAAAGAAGCCATTTTGGGGTCAAAAACCAGAAGAACTCGGATGAGGTTACAAAGAGACAAATCCAAAGAAGGGCATCTTTGGACCGGGAAGCAAAGGCGGTGTAACAACCTTTCTACGTGGCAAGAAAGTACACTTCAAGAAATGGTGGAGGCAAGAGAAGAAGGCCTTGACAATGATAGGAAGCCAACATGCAAAAGAAGTGGGAGTTGATTTTGAAATTGACTGAAGAATGATTGCACTTTGGGGTGATATAAAATTACAATTATGCAAGAGGAAATCAAATATGTTAAATAAGTATCCTGTTCCTCTGAGTAGTCATCCTGCAATAATGCGTGTCAAGAAGCCGATTGAGAGTGAAATTTTTTGAAGTCCAAAAGGAGTTAGAGTGTTACATCCAAGAGAGTGGATAGTTTCTTAGTGCCTCAAAACTAGAGAGCAAATCATGGTGAAGAAGTCCAAGAACGCACTCTTAGTGAGGAGTTTTGCAATTTGGAGGTTAGATGTCATAGCAAGGATCAAGGTCTTGAATAGACTTTGGATGACATTTTTAGCATGGAAATGGAATTTCAGTTTCTTGGGAGTCATGGTAGAGATAGATGCCAGTAATTGTGAGGAAGGCCCCAAAGTCAAGGGGAAGAGAAGAAATTTGGCTTGATGGACTAAGTCGGATTGGAGGTTAGTATTGGGGAAGGAAGCAAGAGAGGCAATTGGGATCACCTTCAATTGAAAGTGTGATGCTACAAAGGAGACTGCGGAAATCCAAAATTTGTTCTTTGTTATGCGTACTACCAATGGTTACAAAGTGAATTCCTATTGGGACCCAATTAAATGAAGCATTGTAGGCACAATAATGGCCATGTTCAAACCCAAACAAATGACATATGTGAACATGCAGTAGGTTGTCTTCTTCCACCAGATGTTTGTCGGAGTGAAGGTGAATTAGGCAAAGTGCTTCCACCAGCAAATGAGGCAGATTATCGTCAATTGGAGAACCAATTTTCCTCCACATTATTTTGCACCATTTGTAGGACACTTCTACTTTGGATTGAATTTGTTGACAACGGAGGAGAATCATTGCATGGTGTTACATTTCCATCTTGATCTACAACAAGAAGTAGATAAAGAGGAGCAACATTACATGTCACACCTGTGAGCCAACAATGATCACTTTACCAGAACGGGACAGACCGAGAGGGTGGAAGGAAGAAGTCCAAAGACAAAGAAGTGGACCAAACCCAAAGAAGTAGTGTTGCCTCAAATACAACAGAAGACCCAAAGACTTACTTTGCGAGGTAAGAAGGCGGTGAAGGAAGAGACGTTGGAAACAAAGTCTAAAGGGGAGACAAAGTCTAGAGAGGGAGACTTAGAAGATGCGGAACTCACACTACAAAGTGGGGAATTTGGAATTGAGAGTGATGGTGAAGAGGAAGTTTAGCAATCGGCTGAAGTGGAAGAAGATGAAGACTTTCATGCGGCGATTGACCGTATGAAGGGAAGCAAAGATGGAAGAAAGCAACAATGGAAGACCCTTCAAGACCAGGTTCAGCCAGTAAGGAAGACGGAAGCTCAGAAGCAATATTGCTGAAAGCACAAAGATCAAGACTTTGGGAGAAAGAGCCAGCAAGAGAGACAAAGTACAAAGATGGAGCCAAAGACAAATAGAATTTTGGAAGAGTACAATATTTAATGCAGATTGTGACTCCATTGTTGGTGCTATTGAAGGAGCAGCAGAAGGTTATCCCGCAAGGTCATATGAAGGTGAAGAATGAGTTGCAGGTGGTAAAGTACCTACTAGACAAAGTGAAGGGATTGCAGGAAAGTGTAACCCAAAGAGAAGAAGAAGTTGAGGAGCTTCAGGTGGATACAGTCTTGAAGAAGAAGACAATAAAGAATTTACAAAAAAATTTGAGAAGCGGAGAAGAGAAATGCAATGTCAAGCCAAAGAGTTGAAGGAGCAAACAATGTTGCTAGCAAAGATGAAAGAGTAAGTTAGCGAAGCTTGCATAGAAAGTATTCATGTGAAAGCAATGATGGCAGTAATGGAGCAAGAGGTAGAGGGCCTGAAGAAAAGTGCAATAGAGAAAGACCAAGCATGGCAGAGAGAGTTGTCAATCCAACATCAAGAGGAAGAAAGATTGAGAGACTTGGTAAGAAGTGCTGAGCTACAAAGTTCTCAATATGTAGAGGAGAAGAAAATGCTTGTTGCTAGATACAAAGACGAGTTGAAGATAAGTCAGGAAGAGTTGAAGGCAGAGTGATCTTGGGGGTATGCATCAAAATCAGTAGGAGAAGTTGAGGCTGACAGAAGGTTAGAAGAAGCAAGGCTGCACAAATTGAAATTTCTTGTGCAGAAAACTCAAAAGAGGAGAGCAAAAGACGTAGATATGGACACTCTTCTAATTTGTTTAAGGGAAAGAATAGATAGAAAGATGTTGGAGGCAGAAGATAATGTAAGTCTTAGATTAGATTTAGTGAACTAAGAGTTGGAGAGGATTAGGAGTAGTGTGAAGGAGGAGAAGAAGTCCAAAGGAAGAGAAGTAGGGTGTCTTCAGATTTGACACTTGACACTTTAGAGAAGAGTGGGTTGTAGGAAGAAGATGTATGTAGGTTACCCATGACCTCAATTGCAGTTCATAGTGAAGAAGCAGTAGAAAAGTTGAAGGATTTAGTAGTTGAAGATAGACCCAAAGAAGGAGAAGTGATTGGAAGCCAAAGAAGAAGTAGACATTGGATCGGATTAGTAACAATTTTGAGATTTGAAGAGGCAATTTTGAAGAGGTGCATTGTCACTTTGGACTTGTAGGTTGTGGTGCCCACATTTTTTGTTTTTCTCTGTTTATTAGTGTTTGAGGGAAGAAGTAAGCACGGAAAGCTGAATTGTGAAAGAAAAATGGACGGAAGTGACTTCGGAGGAAATCCAAAGAAGGCAAGATCGGATCCGATGATGGAGGTACTCAGCAGAAGGGTATGATGGAAAAAAGTCCAAAGAGCACTGCCTTCAAGTCAAAAGGTGCATATAATAGGAAGACCGTCTAACAACCTTGGTACGTGGCAAGAAAGTACACGTCAAGAAACGGTGGAGGTAGAAGAAGCATGTCTTGACAATGACCGGACATCAACACGTAGAAGAGAGGAGGTCAAATTTGAAATCGTTTGAAAAATGACTACAATTTGGGGTAATATAAGATTGCAATTGCGTAGGAACAAGTTGAATATGCCAAGTGAAATTTCCAATTCCTTTAAGTAGTCATCCTGCAATAATGCATGTCTGGAAGCCGATTGAGAGTGAAATTTTCTGCAATCCAAAAGGGGTTAGAGTGTCTCGTCCAGGAGAGTGCATTGTCTTTCAATGTCAAAGAACGCAAGAGCAGATCATGGTGAAGAAGTTCACAAATGCTATGGCGGTGAGAAGTTTTGCAATTTGTAGGTTAGATGTAGTAGCTAGAATCAAAGTCTTGAATAGACTTTGTATTACGTTTTTAGCATGGAATTGGAATTTCAGTTTCCCAAGAGTGATGGCAAAGATAGCTGCCAATAATTGTGAGGAGGGTCCTGAAGTTGAAGGGAAGAGAGGAAATCTGGCTTGATGGACTGAGTCGGATTGGAGGTTAGTATTGGGGAAGGAAGCAAGAGAGCCGATGGGGATCACCTTCTATTGGAAGTGTGATGTTGTAGAAGAGACGGCGGAAATTTGGAACTCTTTCTTTGCTCCAAGAACCACGAATGGCTACAAGGTGGAGTCCTATCAAGATCCGATTAGGAGAAGTATCGTAGAGGCGATGGTGGCCATGTTCAAGCTAGAACAAACAACGTATGTGAACATGCAGCAAGCGGTCTTCTTCCACCAGATGTTTGCAGGGGTCAAGGTGAATTGGGCAAAGTGTTTTCACCACCAAACAAGGTAGATGGTGATCAATTGGCAAACAGGTTCTCCTCCTCATTATTTTGCACCATTTGCAGCACACTTCTACTTTGGGTTGAATTTGCTAACAGTAGAGGAGCGACATTGCATGGTGTCCCACTTCCATCTTGACTTAAGACGGGAAGCGGACAAAGAAGAGCGACAATATATGATACACTTGCGAGCCAATGACGATCACTTCTTGAAGACAAGACAGTGGAAGATAGAAGAAGTTACAAGTCCGAAGACTAAGAAGCATAGTAAACCCAAAGAAGCAAAGTCACCTCCAGCTCAAAGGAAGACTCGAAGACTGGTTGTGCAGAATAAGAAGATGGTGAGAGAAGCATCATCAGAATCAGAGTCTAAAGAAGAAACCAAATCGCAAGAAGAGGAATCGGAAGAAGATGAACGCACCTTAAAAAGTGAGGAGTCTGGAAGTGATAGTGATGGGGAACCTGAGGTTCAGCAATTGGTGGTAGTCAATGAAGCTTGTCATGTGATGAATGACAGAGTACCCAGAACAATGAGTCATTGTGTAGCCATGGTGGTGAATAAGTAGAGACTAGAGGAAAAGGAGGAGTATCCTGCGGGGCCGAGTTCAATCGGTAAAGGAGAAGAAAGTTCAGATGCGGTGTCCCTAAAGATACAAAGATCGCAACTTTGGATGAAGGAGCCAATGAAGGAGCTAAAGACTGAAGACAAAGACGGTGACAAAGATAAAGATAACTTTGGCAGGATACTGTATCTGACAAAGGTGGTCACACCATTGGTGGAGCTACTAAAGGAGCATCGGAATGTAATTCCCCAAGATCGTAGAAAGGGGATGAATGAGTTGCAAGTGGTGAAGCATCTGTTGAGTGAAGTGAAGGGGTTACAAGAGCAACAAGTCCAAAGAAATGACAAAATTGGAGAACTTTGAAGAGAGGAAGTATTGAAGAAGAAGGCTTTCGAGATGTTACAAGAGAGTTGCAAGTCAAAAGAGAAAGAACTGCAGAGGCAAGCCGGAGAATTGAAGGAGCAGGCGATGTGGCTGAGCAAAATGAAGGAGGAAGTGAGTGATGTGTGCATCAAGAATATTCATTTGAAGGCGACGGCAGCAATAATAGAGTAGGAGTTGGACAGCTTGAAGAAGAGTGCAGCAAGGAAGGATCAAGCATGGAAGAGAGAGTTAGCAGTCAAGCATGAAGAAGAAGGACAATTACAAGAGCTGGTCCGAAGTGTTGAGTTACAAAGTACATAGTATGCGGAGGAGAAGAAGATGCTTGCTACGGAGTACAAAGATGAGTTGAAGATGTACCGCGAAGAGTTGAAGGTAGAGCGCTCTTGAGGATATGAGTCGGAATCAGTAGGAGAAGTTGCAGGGAAGGTGAGAGCAACCTTGAGCACAGAGGCTGGAGGGAGATTGGAAGAAGCCCGTCTACATGAGTTGAAGTTGCTTGTGTAGGAAACTCGGAAGAGAAAAGCCAAAGATGTGGATATGAACACTTTGCTGATCCGATTGAGGGAGCGGGTAGACCGGAAGATGTTAGAAGTAGAAGACAATGTTAGTCTCAGATTAGATTTAGTCAATTTGGAGTTAGAGAAAATTAGGAATAGTGTGACAGCGAAGAGGAAGTCTGTTGTTGCAGAAGTAGGAATTCAGTTGTCATCGGACTTGTTATTTGACACGTTAGAGAAGAGTGGGTCAGGAGATAAAGAAGTAGATGGAGTAACCCTAAGCTCAATTGTAGTTCCTAGTGTAGAAGTAGTAGAATTAGTGCAGGAATTGGTAGGATAACCTATACCCAAAGAAGGAGAAGTAGTAGGAAGATCATCGGGTTTTGAAGCCGATGATGAGGTAGACATCGGATCGGTGTACATACCAATTTTGAGATAGGAAAAGGCAGATATGAAGAGATGGATTGTCAATTTGGATCTATAGGTAGGAAAAGATGTTAGAAAGCGGTGCATAAGTAGGAAGAACTGCCGTTTGATTTAGTATTTAAGGGGAGCATTCGCAGTATTATGTTGTTTAGTATTCAAATTTCTGAAGATAGATAAAGCAAAGTGTTGTTTTTAGTGCTTGTTGCTTGAGCTTAATTCCGATTGTCAATTTGGTGTGTGTGTTTGTGAGTGTGTGGAGAATTCCAAAGGGCAAGTCAATGTGTCTATGGATGTTGGATTCTACAGCCTTGATCTTCATTCGGTGTGTTTGATCCTGAGTGAAGTGCATCGGGGCAATGCCTTGACAGATCTGAGAGGAATTGTAGTGTTGATAGTATTGTGCATTTGTGAGTGCAGCACAAAGTTGATGTGAAGAAATTTTGATCAAGGAAGTTGTGCCTTTAGTGGAGGGGTGGAACACAATTCTGAGGTGAAATCGTTCTTTGCAGTGAAGTACCGTCTTTGGGAGAATCTAAATATTCACAATCAAGAGTTGTTTGGACAGAATTTGCTATGTTGTGATTATGTGTGTGTGTGTGTATTTGTGACAAGTTGTCAAGATTGTGAGCTTGTTACTCTCTTCTAGGTGTAGTTTCTACCTGAGAGATTAAAGACACAGCCAAGAAGAACTGAAATTGTTACTTTACTTTGTATTTGACCAATTCTGAATCGTATCTCTGTGGGAACAAACTTTACTTACCCGATTACCGCAAAAGTGATATTTGTTGGGTTGTCATACAGATTTGTAGAGTTGTTGTAGAATGGTATAGTTGTTAGTAACTATTGAGTGCTCTACTATTTAAAGGAGGCATTTGCAGTATGTTGTTTAGTACTCATAATTCTAAGAATAGATAAAGTGAAGTGCTGATTTCAGTGCTTGTTGCTTGAGCTTAATTCCGAGTATCAACTTTGTGTTTGTGTTTGTGAGTGTTGAGAGAATTTTGAAGTGCAAGTTAGTGTGCTTGTTGGATGTTGGATTCTGTAGCCTTGATCTTCATTCTATGTGTTTGATCCAAAGTGAAGTGCAATCCTAGCACTTCACTCATCAGAGCAATGCCTTGATAGATCTGAGAGTAATTGTAGTGTTGGTAGTATTTGCAATTGTGAGTGCAGTGCAGTGTTGATGTGAAGCAATTTTGATTGAGGAAGTTGTGCCTCAGTGGAGGAGTGGAACACAATTCTAAGGCAAAGTCACTTTGCAATGAAGTGCCATTTTTGGAATAGACTAAATCATCACAATCAAGATTGTTTGGAAAGATTTGATGGAGTTGTGATTATGGGTGACAAATTATGAGACTGAAAATTAGTGCTTGTTACTCTGTTTTGGGTGAAATTTCTACCTTAGAGATTAAAGACTCAACCAAGAAGAACTACTTGTTACTATTTGACTTTGTATTTGGACATTTCTGATTAGTATCTGTGCGGGAACAAACTTTACTTACTTGATTATCGCAAAAGTGATATTTGCCGGGTTGTCACACTTGGCATATTTTGACAACACAAAATTTTTTTTGAATAGTAGAGTACAACAAGAAAGGCCAAGAACTTCATCTACAAAGGGCTTTGTATCAAAAGGAAGTCGCACATAAAGTAGAAAATGAGGAAAGAAGTGAGTAATTTGTAAGCATATGTTGAAAAACAAGAGGATTTTGAAGATTTTGTGAGTGGTTCTTTTGAACAATATGATAAAGGTAAGATTAATCAAAATATGATGGAGATCAAGCAATCACCAAGTGCATAGACTGCATAGATTGTGCAATGAATGTAGAATGTAGAATTTATCAATTCTATGTTACAAGAGAGTTTATTGCACCATGATAAAATTTTGGGATAATAATATATCAAGGATCATAGATAGATAGCAATATGATTAGCTATAGCTTCTCAAATTCTACTCTATTTAACAAATGCATAATCCTTGGGTGTGAATCAGTGAAGGGATATCAAAACTTCAAGTCTTGGTTAGTGTCATATATGCATGAGAGACAAGAAAATGAATTTTGTACTCATCTTGACATCACCAAGAATACACATCACCAGGAACAGCCAAGGTGGATAGCCCTTATTGGAGATTCAATTGCTCATTGATAAGTTCAATTAATGAACCATTCATTGAGTTGAGGGAATAACATTGCAGCCACATTAATGCAAGATGGAGAATGATACATGTAATTATACAATGGATTGTACATGCATACATGGTACCCACATTTTTGGTTTTTGATAGATTTGAGGATAAAAAGTGTATTTTTAAGTAGGAAAGGAGGTTAGATGAAGAGAATTTGTGTGTTTGAATCCAAAGTAAGAGATCCAATCTGACTCAAGTAAGTTGACTTCCTATCGGAGGGGATGAAGAGTTGGATCAGACTTGGATCAGACTTGGAAGGATGGAAGACCCAAAGTGAGGACACTTTGTATTGGAATGAAGAACCCAATCCAAGGATCCTTAACCACCTTGACTTGAGCAATATCATCCAAGAAGGTACAATCAATGTGAATGGTTACTTTGTGTGAGGATAAATTCAAAAGTGACAAGAGTAATGCATACATAAGAGGTGATTCTTGACTGAGGTTTGATTGAAGAATGACTATGAATAAGAAGAGTATAAAATCAAGACTTCATTGAGGGGATCTTGCAATGTTGGAAGAATATCTTGTGATTTGGGTAGTTGTCCTAATCTTATTAGAATCACAAGGTGAGTCATGAGTTTTTGTGTGTGAAGCCAAGTAAGGAGAGAAGTATGATTCCATCAAGAGAGGAAGATAGGTTTTAGATATCTTGGTCCAAAATCCTACCATTAAAAGAGTTGATATGGTGGCCATATTCAAAGCCTTGAGCCAACTTTGGATCACTTTTGTCATGCTATTTGTAACATCGCACTTAAATTGCTTGGATGCTAGAGTAGTAGTGTTGGTAGTCAAATGTATTTTGGCAGTTACTTACGAACTACTTGTTGGCAGTCTGATTTTATGTTAGGGCTACTAATCACACGGTGTGCTCCACCATCACTTGCACTAATTGCCCCGTTAGATGTGCCATTAGTGGGACCGTTCGGGTTGGAGACCTAGGTCAAGATTAAGGTCCTTTTGAAGTGAAGCTCCAAAGAGCTCACTTCTATGATGTTGAGCCCTTGAGTTCTTGGTTATGGTGGACAAAGGCCAACAAGTATCACCTGGAGTCTCTTAGCTAGAGCGGGTATGGTTTGATTGTCATTAATGCCCAATTGTTGGTAGATTGTTGAATGAAAGATCAAGTATTGATCTGATTGAGTGTAATTTGAGTTGATGAAGAACTAATTACATCACAAAAGTTAGGTCAAAGGGAAATTGGGTGCAAGAATTGAGGATGTTGGTGGTATTTCCAACCTTGTTGATCATTGGTACCTCAATTATGGTTCAGATTTTCCTTGAAAGTGATCATGAGCAAAAGCTCTTTCAAATGAATATAGATTTGGTAGTGAAGTAGATGGTGTGCAAAAATGTTGGCCAAATTTTTTTGAGAATAGAGTCAATTTCAAGCACCGGTGTTCAATTTGAAACCAAGAGGTGAAATTAGGTCAAGTTGAGCTTGAAATTCAAAATTGAAGGTAGAGTAGAGAACCCATTCTCTTGAATTAGTGATTTGGAGAACCCTATCTTCCCAATTTAGCTTGCCAAATTTTGAGAGGGTTCCAAACTAGTGATGTAGAGAACCCCATCTTCCCAATTTGGCTTGCCAGATTTGGAAAGGGTTCAAAGTGGCAAAAAGGAAGGCCTCATTTGGCATTTAGAGGCATAGGGCTATGAGAGGCTATGAAGGCCTAGAAGGGCTAGCTTGTTGGCATGAGATTCGCTAGTTTATAGTAGTTTTTGGTCATTATTTGGCAAAATCTATCCATCTTGCTTGATTGTGTGCAATAGGGTTTGAACCCCAAATCTTTGGTTCCTAAACTAGTGCCATAGTCAACTGGTACACCTTCACTTGTTGTCCTAGTGACTATTCCATTGATACTTATGCACATGTAGCTTTGGCTAGGAAAGATAATTTGATCCCATTCTTGGTGATCCTAGTAGCTTTAAAAGTAGATAGATACTCTTATTATGTTAAATGCCAAATGGTAGTAGATTCAATCTGATGTTGATTTATGAGATGGAAGGTTTTGTTAAGCCTTCTTGTGATTGGATCCCCTCCATTCTTTACTTCCTGTTATGTACCATGTTTGTATGAGGTGCCCTAGATTTAGAGCATTGATGATTAGGTGTGCTCTTGGTAGTGAGGTTGGAGTGATGACCAATCAAACTACCTATGTTTCTTCATGGTGAGGCAAGAAGTGATGACTTGTAGATGGTGAGAGTGCGTGTTGTGATGGCAAGTTATAGATTTCCCTTTCCCTTGGTGTATTTGTCCTAGTTAGAGCTACATTAGTGGGTGGTGTTTGGTAGGTGGTGGCACTTGGTCGTGTTTCTTGTTAGGGTACTTGTGGTGATTATGGCTATGGTTTATACTTTATGGTTACTTTGTCATGATGGAGTTCTTTGGGGATTCCAAAGGAGATAGCAATGCAACTATGGTACACACATTTTTCACTCTAAATGAGTTTTAATGAAGAAGTGCATTATTGAAACCAAAGTGAACCCAAATGGAAAAGAACCAAGGAGAAGTGTGTGTTCTGATTTGATCCAAGGAGGTTTTGTGTTAGAAGGAAGAAGGATTCAGATTGGATTGGAAGGACATTAAGGATACTTCACCAGGGAATGAAAGGTGCAAGTTAGGATTATTGCATTGCATGTATCTCAATGACCACATGTCCAAATTGTGTAGGCTATATCTTGTTGAAAGCGTCTTCTTTAGGGCTTTCTGTAGCAGAAGTTCCAAGCATTTGAAATTTCAATTATTGGAGACATTGGGAGAGAGCGAGTCAAAAGATAAAGATGTAGATAGATTACCTATGTCTTTAATTGCAGTTTGGCATGAAGAGGTAGGAGAAATGGTAGAAGATTTAGTGATGATAGATAGATCAAAGATAGAGTAGTACGTAAAGTTACTTTGGGTTTAGAAGAAAAAGTAAAAGTAGAAGTAGAAGTAGAAGCAAACATTGGATTGGAGTAGTAACAGATTTGAGATAGGAATTGACACATATGAAGAAGTGGGTTACCATTTCAAATCTAGAGATCTTTAGGAAGTAGTTTAGGTAGTTAGATAAGTGTCAAAAACTCTACTTATTTATAGCAGGCATTTGTAGTGTATTGTTGTTTAGTTTTTATATTCCTAAGAATAGATAAAGTGAGGTGTTGATTCTTAGTGCTTGTCCCTTGAGCTTAATTCAGAGTATCATATTTGTATTTGTGTCTGTGTTTGTGAGTGTTTGGAGAAATTTGAAGTGAAAGTCAACAAGCTTGTTGGATGTTGGATTTTGCAACCTTGATCTTCATTTTGTGTGTTGATCTTGAGTGAAGTGCAATCAAAGCAATGCCTTGATTGATATGAGAAAAATTGTAGTGTTCATAATATTTTGCAGTTCTGAGTGCAACATAGTGTTGATGTGAAGCAATTTCAATCAAGGAAGTTGTACCTTCAGTGGAGGGGTGGAACCAAATTCTAAGGCAAATTAGTTTTGCAATGAAGTGTCATTTTTAGGAGAACATGAATCATCACAATCAAGAATTGTTTGGAAAGATTTGATGGAGTTGTGATTAATGAGTGTTAATTTGTGATAAGATTACAAGTCAATACTTGTTACTCTCTTTTGGGTGTGGTTTCTACTTAAGAGATAAAGAAGAACTCAAGAAGAATTGATTTGGTTACTTTGCTTTGTATTTGGATATTTCTGAATCATATCTCTACGGGAACAAACTTTATTTACTTGATTATTGTTGTGGTACACACATTTTTTGGTTTTGATTTGTTTTGAAGAAGAAATATACAGTCAAGGTGGAATTGAACCCAAATGGAGAAAAAGAAGAATAATTGAGTCTTTGGGTCAAACTCAAAGGAGCTTACTTCATGGTAGAGGAAGAAGGACTTGGATTGGATTACTTTGTGTCAGAGGAAGAGGAGGAAGGAGGTCAGATGCCGAAAGATGGTACTTTGCATTAGAATGAAGGTTGCAGGTCAAGATTACTGCAGGACTTATATCTCAATGACCACATGTCCAAATCAATCATTTTGTATTTCGTTGGAAATGTCTCTTTCAGAGCTTTCCATTGTTATCAAAATCATTGATTTTGAAGGCATGTAGCAAAAGTTACAAGCATTTGAAGTTTTTGTAGTAGATGTAGAGAGTAGTTGAGTGACTTCGAGTTGAGATTCCTTGGGTCCACAATATTTTGGGTCTATAGGAATACGGACTTATATGACTTTTGGTTTACACAACTTTGGGTCAAGAGACTTAGCCTTAAGACAAAGGTGATCCAATCTGAGATCAGACATCAAATGTAGGAGTCCTCGGGTCAAATATTTGAAGCGTGTGAAATAGTTAGGATAGGGAAAGAAAAGATTGGGAGGATACCCATGATTTTAATTTTGGTTCAGATTGAAAATAGGATAGAAATTGAAGGGGAAGTAGCAGTAGTGAATAAACCCAAAGTGCAAGATCAAACAGTAAGTGACTTTGGGTCAATTACATAAATGATACGAGGAAAGTGGGTTACAAATTGAAGGCGTAGATAGTGTACCCATGCTTTCAATTACAATTCTTGATGAGGAAATGATAGAATTAGCAAAAGAATTGATAGTAGTTAGACCTAATGTAAGAGAAGTAGGAGTGTAGGTGTCTTTGGATTTGACATTTGACACTTTAGAGAAGAGTGGGTAGGGAGATTAAGAGATAGAAAGGTTACCCATGACCTCAATTGTAGTTCATAGTGAAGAAGCAATAGAAAAAGTGAAGGATTTGGTAATTGAAGATAGACCCAAAGAAGGAGAAATACTCAAAGGATCATCAGGTTTGGAAGCCAAAGTCTAAGTTGACATCGGATCAGAGTAGTAATAGATTGAGATATGAAGAGGGAGATATGAAGAGGTGCATTGTCATTTTGGATTTGCAAGTTTATAAAGTTGTTGTAGAACAGTATAGTTGTTAGCAACTATCAATTTCTCTAATATTTAAAGAGTGCTTTTGCAAAAAAAATTGTTCAAAATTCATATTTTTTGAATAAATAAGGCAAAGTGTTGTGAAGCAATGCTCGTCGCTTGAGCTCAACTCCGAGTATCAACTTTGTGTTTCTACAATTGTGAGTGTTTAGAGAATTCTGAAGTGCAAGTCAATGTGTTTGTTGGATGTTAGATTCTGCAACCTTGATCTTCATTTTGTGCGTTTGATCCTAACTGAAGTGCAATTGGAGCAATGCCTTGATAGATCTGAGAGGAATTGTAGTGTTAGTAGTATTCTATAGTTGTGAGTGCAGCGTAGTGTTGTTGTGAAACAATTTCAATTGAGGAAGTTGTGCCTTTAGTGGAAAGGTGGAACAAAATTCTAAGGTGAAGTTGTTTTGTAGTGAAGTGCAGTTTTCAATGAAGTGTTGTTTTAAGTAGAATCTAAATCATCACAATCAAGAATTGTTTGTAAAGATTTGATGGAGTTGTGATTATTGAGTGTTAACTTGTGACAAGACTACAAGTCAGTACTTGTTATTCTCTTCTAACTATGTTTCTACTTGAGAGACTAACGACACAACCAAGAAAAACTACTTGTACCATTTGTCTTTACGAGAACAAACTTTACTTACCCAATTACTGGAAAAGTGATATTTGCCAGGTTGTCCCAATTGCAAAAGTGATATTTGTTGGGTTGTTACAACAACACATAGTGGGTTAACCTTGAGTGGTGCTTGATATCAACATTTATCTCATGCCCCAATAAGGGAGGAGATTACCTATAAGTTGGAGTATGACATAGGAGCTAATTCAATCGAGAGTGCACTTGGTATGTCCATGTCATTGTTGTGGGGCCCCAAAGGTCCAAAGTGTTATTTTGGTATGGTGTGCACTATCACGTTGGATGATTTCATCTAGGAGTTTGATAGTTGGTGTGATTTGCAATAGATGCGGAACCTGACTTTGTTCAAACCTTTCAACCCTAGAACAGCTTGTTTCAACACTTGGAGGGTCTACCAATGGATGACTATCATGAGTTAAGGAGAGCTCACTTGAAGAAGATTGAGCTATGAAAACAATATTGGTCTCCAAACTATATCTACATCACTTTAGGATTGGTTTTTAGGGGTAGATTGGCAATACCCATGAGTTTTAGCTCTAGTAACTATGGTACCCACATTGTTTGTTTCTGTTCTATTTTGAAGAAGAAGTGTACAAATGAGGTCATATTGAACCCAAATGGCATTAAAAGAAGGAGAATCATATCTTTGGATTGAAACCCAAAGTAAAGTGAATTTGTGTCAAGATAGAAGTACACGGATCAGACTTGGCATAAAACCTGAAGTAAGGAAACTTTGCCTTGGGGTGATCAATTGCCTTGGGATGATCAACCTAATGTGAAGACAATGTAACAACTTTCCTTTGGATTTGTCCATCAAGAAAGTATAGGTAAGGAAATGGCTAAGGCACAAATGACTAAACTTGATAGCGCTAGACAGAACTTATGTAGAAGGTGTGATTTTTAGTGAAGAATGACAAAGGAATGACAACACAACAAAGAACTATAAAATCAAGACTTTCTTGGAGGGATTTCAAAATTTCACACAAGTATCTTAAGCCACTAAGTAGTTGATCCAAAGGAGTGCTTGTAGAACATCCATCCAACAATTTGATGTTTAACAATCCTAAAGGAGTTAGGATCTCAAGATTAGGAGATGGTCAAATTGTGGTACCCACATTTTTTATTTTGGACGAGTTTTGAAGAAGAAGTGCCTTGCTGAAACCAAATTGAAACCAAATGGAGAAGAAATGAGACAAAATTTGTATTTTGATTAAGCTCGAGGAAGTTGACTTTGTGTCAGATGAAGACAGACTCATCTAGGATTGAAAGAGGCCAGACTCAAAGGAGGAATGGAAGTTACAAATCAAGATTCTTGTGGGGGCTATATCTCACTGCCTACAAGTCCAAATCAAGCGTGCTATATCTCGTTGGAAGCCTCTCGTTCAGGGCTTTCCACTACAACCAAAATCTCAAAGTTTAGAGGTTTGTAGAAGAAGTTACAAGTATTTGAAATTTTGGGAGTAGATGTACATAGTAAGTTAGTGTCTTTGGGTTGATGTCTTCGGACTTTGGACTTGAGACTTCGAACTTCAGACTTGAGACTTGAGACTTCAGACTTACACAACTTCGGGTTAGAAGCTTCTTTGCCTCAAGACGAAGATGATTGTATCTGAGATAGTCGGAACCTCGGAGTGCAATGAAGATGACTTTGGGAATCTTGCCTGAGGCATTAGAGAGAGTTAGGATAGAGAAAGAATAGATAGTTAGGATACCCATGACTTCAATTTTAGTTCTGATTGAAGATGGAACAAGAATTGAAGGAGAAGTAGCAGTAGTGAATAAACCCAAAGTGCAAGATCAGACAATAAGTGTCTTCGGGTCAGTTACATGAGAGATTATGAGAATGTGTGTTACAAATTGAAGGTGTAGATAGTGTACCCATGCTTTCAATTACAATTTGTGATGAGAATATAGGAGAATTAGCAAAGGAATTGATTGTAATTAGACCTGATGTTGCAGAAGTAGGAATTCAAGTGTCATCGGACTTATTATTAGTGACATTAGAGAAGAGTGGGTCAGGAGATAAAGAGTTAGGTAAGTCACTCCTTAGTGCAATTGTAGATTGTAGTGAAGAAGTAGTAGAAGTGGTGAAGGAATTAGTAGAATTAGCTATACCGAAAGAAGGAGAAGTGTTAGGAAGATCATCAGGTTTGAAAGCCGATGATGAAGTAGACATTGGATCAGGGTAAGTACCAATTTTGAGATAGGAAGAGGCAGATATGAAGAGATGGATTGTCAGTTTGGATCTATAGGTAGGAAAAGATGTTAGGAAGTGGTGCATAAGTAGGAAGAACTGCCATTTGCTTTAGTATTTAAGAGGAGCATTCATAGTATTATGTTGTTCATTATTCATATTTCTAAAGATAAATAAAGTAAAGTGTTGTTTTTAGTGCTCGTCGCTTGAGCTTAATTCCAATTGTCAATTCTATATTTGTGTTTGTGAGTGTGTGGAGAATTTTGAATTGCAAGTCAATGTGTCTGTGGATGTTGGATTATGCAGTCTTGATCTTCATTCTATTTGTTTGATCCTAAGTGAAGTGCATCGGAGCAATGCCTTGACAGATCTGAGAGGAATTGTAGTGTTGGTAGTATTCTGCATTTGTGAGTGCTGCACGAAGTTGATGTGAAGCAATTTCAATTGAGGAAGGTGTGCCTTCAGTGGAGGGATGGAACACAATTCTGAGGCAAAATCATTCTTTGCAGTAAAATGTCGTCTTCGGGAGAATTCAGAATCATCACAATCAAGAGTTGTTTGGACAAAATTTGCTATGTTGTGATTATGTGTGTGTATTCGTGACAAGTTGTCAAGATTGTGAGCTTGTTACTCTCTTTTGGGTGTAGTTTCTAGCTGAGAGATTAAAGAAGCAATCAAGAAGAACTACAAGTGATTGTTTGACTTTGTATTTGACCAATTCTGAATCATATCTCTGCGGGAACAAACTTTACTTACTCAATTGCCGCAAAAGTGATATTTGCCGGGTTGTCACACAAATTATCTTTTAAGGACCACGTATTAGACATCGCACGATGCCAAAGAAGGGTAAGAAGAAGAGTACCTTGCTTGCAATGAGAAATCCAATGATTTGAAGGTTAGATATGATAGCTCAGATTGAAGTTTTGACTAGACTTTGCATTACTTTTTTGGGTTGGAACTAGAACTTGAGTTTTCTAGGGTTCAAGGCAGAAGTAGCTTTGAGTGATTGTGAGGAGAGAGCTAAGAATGAAGGGAAGAAAAGCAATCCGGCTTGATAGATAGAGTTGGATTGGAGATTGGTGTTGGGAGAGAGATTGGTGAGGAAACTAGGACTACATTCCTTGAGAAAGAAGAACCTACGGAGGAGACTGACAAAATCCACAATTCCTTTGCTACACCACGTAGAAAGAATGGTACAAAGTTGATACTTATTGGGGCTTGGTTAGGCAAAGCATCATTGGGGCAATGATGGCACTCTTCAAGCCTGATTGCACTATGTATGTAATGAAGCATCAGGCTGTGTTTTTCCATCAAATGCAAAGTGTTTTCACCAAAGAATGCAGTAGATGGTATGGTGTTGGAGAGATCAAGCCGCTACCCACTACTTGGTGTCATTTGGTGCACATTTCTACTTTGGTTTGAACCTAATGAAAGAGATAGAGCAAAGGAAGACGGTGTCTCACTTCCATTTGGATTTACAAAAAGTAGCGGATAAGGAGGAACAATAGTATATCTAACACATCCAAAGTAGTGATGAGCACTATACAAGAACAGAAATGAGCATATTAGTTAATATCCCAAAGATAAGGAAGAGAAGTCATCCTGAGGGGAGTATGTCTCTGATCCAGCCTAGGAAGATGAAGAGAGTGAACCAAAGGCAAGACATCATAGTGGTTGATGAGTCATCAGAGGCAAAAGAGTCAAAAGACAAAGTCAAGTACAAGTCAAAAGAATCAAAAGAAGAAGAAGAAGAAGAAGAACTAGAGCTTGCTTTGAGGAGCAAAGGGTCTAGAACTATAATACCAAGAGCTAGCCATATGATCTAGATGTGAAATTTGGTTTGGTAACATTTAGAATGATGTTATACATGATGGTCAAAATAAATCAGATAGAAGTATCACCAAAGAGTACTTCTACTAATAGAGCAAGAACCAAAATAGACTTGAGAACCTTAGAACCAATAGCTAGACATATGATTTGAAGGTGAGAATTGGTTTGGTAACATCTGGAAGGATGTTACACATGATGGAGTTAACAAATCAGAAAGAGGTTTCACCAAAAGGGGACTTCTACTAATAGAGTAGGAACCAAAATATGCCTAAAATCTTTGAAGGCAAATTTGGAGGCCTAAACGGATGAATTAGGCCTTGAAAAAGAATCATTTCTTTCCCAATGGAGGAAAGGTTGTCCTTCCCTCCCCCTGGTTTGTCTCATCAAGAGCTTTCCAACAGTATCTTATGTGATTCTGAGACTCCTACAGGAAGATTCCCTAAAAGATTCCTTCCGGTCAAAGCTTGTTTGACCAACCAGATAGGACCTAGACTGATATGTCACCCATCCAAGTAAGTAATCCAAGGGTGGAGCTTGCTGACATGTCACCTATTTGTGTGCCTAATCCTATGGTGGAGCTTCCTTGGAGGAGATCCTTTTTGTCTATATAATAAAGAGAAGGTGCTCCTTTGGGGCACCAAATGTTGAGTGAGTAATTTGTGTTTTCTATCTTCTTTTGTCCTTGGAGTATAACAATGGTATCAAAGCGAGTGTCCTAGTCCAAGAGAGTGGATCACCTCTCTTGGAAGAGCACAAAATACTAAAATTGAGTAATTTGAGGTGGAGAACATAGAGTAATTGCTAGACTTAGGAAGGACTTTAGAGAGCGGACTGTAACACCCATTTGTGCATGTGTGTGGTATTGTGATATTTAGATTGGTATTACAAGTACTTAAGAGATATTATTTATATAGAGATAAAGGATGGTTCTATATTAGTCATGGTTAGCTAAAGTTAGTCATAGCTAAGATAGATGGGACCTTACTTTAGAGGAAGTAGAAAAGATGAGCACCACTATTTTGGATTTTAGTGTGTTGACTTGGTATTATTCCTAGGTGTTTGGCTTTGGGGAAAGAGTTGAGAACTCTGGGGCCCGCAAGCCTTTTTGTTTTGGATTCTTCTTTAGTCCAAGGATAGCCCATGTGAAGGAATCCTTGCTTTAGTGGTTGGGTCAAGATAAGGGGAATATGCCCATGTGAATGGATATTCCTTTCTACTTTTTGACTTTACTTGACTTTTAGTCTAGTAACTTGAGTTACTACGGTAATTAGTAACTTTGGTACGTAACTCTTTCACAAGTATATAAACAAGGGGTGAGGAGGTACTCATCATCCTTTCATTTGCAACTATCTCTCTCTCATTGAGTTCCCTAGTGAGCAATGTCTTGAGTCTTGGAGTGTTAGCCTTGGAGGGGTATGATGGAGTTCCGGTTCCTTGCCTTCTTAGTCCATGGTGCGCTACCATAATAGCCATCAGAGGTTCATCCTGAGTGAGAGACAGGCCGGCTCACATTTTTGGTTCCGTTGCCGGGACCTCTCTAGAAGGCAAGATAATGTTCCGCGTCCAATTCTACATTAGGCAGAAGGAGGCTATGAGAGCTCACTTGGAGAGAACATTAGGAGAGGAGAGGGCTGAACTTATGTTAGAGAACCAAGATCCATTTGTATACCCTATAGTTCATTATGATGTCTTTGAGGTGATTTTGTACATCTTGTACACATGAGAGGAATTGGAGAGATTGTGTGAGGTGGATTGCAGATTTTGGGGATTAAGGTGATTTTGGGCAAAATCTTAAGTTTGAGATCTGGACTTGAGATTTCTATACATGATAGCTTGGGTTATCTTTCAGTTAGCACACTTGAAATTATTGAGAGAGCTTCTATGCGCACTGGGCTAGAATTTTTGAAAGTTGATAGGGTAAAGTGCTCCCGCAACTGAATGCTCTCTAGAAAATAGTACAGAGTCTGCCATTTCTTCAATTTTCAGTGAATTATCCTGAAACTTTCCAAGAAAATTCAGTGTATTGTATCCTACCTGCTGCCACAAAAATTAGAGAGAGATCGTTTTTGCGCAAGGCGTTATGAGTTTTTGAAGTGAGGGAGGTGGTTTTCAGACCAAATCTGAAATATGGGTGCTGAATAGAAAGGTGTCTAGGCCAAATGGCTCAATGAAAAGATCTGAAATTTTGCAGGGAGGGATGCCCTGGAGTTGTGATCAAGTGGGGAAAATTTCAGAGGACTGTGACATATTGGTTGGGAGATTTGAGTGACATTGTGAGGAAGGGTCAATTCTGCAGAGTGGAGATCTCATGCATGAGAAGTTTGAGATCAACAAAAAGCATGTTTGAGTGTTTAGATTCATCTTGGGGAACATGGAGGGTCATCAAGAGTGGAAATTGAGATTATGCAAGGTTCCCCAAGGGTTTGAGGTGATTGTAGGGGTGGATTTGAGGAAAAGAGAGTTTACAATAGAATTTGAAGAGAGTGTTGAGAGGATCCAAAAACCTACACCACTTGGAGGAAAGAGTGAGTCTAAGTGCTTTCTATGTGGAGAGAAGGGACATAAGGCAAGTTCATGTCCATTGACCTTTGAGAGCAAGAGATTGAGAGAAAGGAGAGGCTTACTTGACTTGGGTTTGCATGTTGGACCTTCTTCACCAAGATTGGGAGGGAGAAGATCTAAGACCAAGGAGTTGTGTGAGGTTTGTGGAGTTGAAGGACTTCCAAAAGGACATGAGTGTAGTGGAGTAAAAGCATTTTTGGAAACTTTGGTGAAGGATCTTGGAGAGAGTCTTAGTACAGCTACAGAAATACTACCACCTTCATCAGCTAGTTCTCAAGATTAGTGATGGAGATAATCTTTCAACTTATGGATAAACTATCCATGAGAGTTAGATTAATATGCACTCTAGGATTTGATGTTGCTATAGAAATCTTGGAGCAACCTGAACCTTTTGTGTTCCCTAGAGTGGATTATTCTCAGATGGTGTTAGTCATGTATATACTCTATTAGTAATAGAGTGAGAGAAAAGAAAAGAAAAAAAAAATTTGAGAGAAAAGAAAGATAGTGAGGGGTTAAGATAGGGAAACTTCCGGTTTTCTTTGGCAAGGATGGAGAAGATGTGGAGGCCTTTGTGAGAGACTTCAAGAGAGCTTGCATAGGCAACAATGAGAGGAGGAAGAATGAGTGGGCCTCATTATTACCAGATTTCTTTGAGGATGCAACACTTACATGGTATGAGTCAGAATACCAAAAGAGAGAGAGGAGAGAGGGGGAAGAGGAGTCTTGGGAGACTCTGACTTTAGCACTCATTGAGAACTTTCTTCCTGATGAGAGTTATGAGAGATTGATGTGTGAGGTTACATTTCTCAAGCAAGGAGATGGAGATAAAGTGAGAGTCTATGTGGAAAGAGTGGAAAAGTTGGAGTCCAGATTTTGCATAGTGTTGAGGAAGGGTGGAGATGATGTGGAGACTACAATGATTGGCATAGGGGCCATGCTCACCAAGAATTTTGTGGGAGGATTGAGACCACAAATTAGAAGCAAGGTGAGATATGAGAAACCTTCTTCCAAGGTTGAAGCTATCAAGATCGCAATTCGTATGGAGTAGAGTTTGGAAGGGGATGAGAGTGATTTGGTGGTGAAGGAGGTTGTGCATCCTCCTCAAGGCTACAAGTATGGTGGAACTTCTGATACTTTGGTGACAAGGGTTGCACCACAAGTAGTAGTTGCTCCAGTTCTTGCACCTCCACCAAAAGATCTACTCCAAACCATCACAGAACAACTTGCGGATCTCAAGATCAATGTGGTGCAACTATGGGAGAAGAGAGAGGTGGATCAGAATGTAGGGAGAGGGCCTAGGAGTTATGGAAACTATCCATATAGAGGAGGCCAACCAGCCAACAATTTCAATGATAGAAATTTTTTTGGTTGTGGAGGAAGAGGCCATATCCAAAGGAATTGCCCAAATTCCACTTACCATGGAGGAAGGGGTTGTGAGGGAGCCAATAGAGGGAAAGAGGGAGGTAGTGAAACCCAAGTGGCTCCTAATCCCAAAAAAGGTAAGGGGATAGCATCCATAGATGTGGTTGAGAGCAAGTATGAGAAGGGAGAGTGCTCAAACTCCAAGGGTCTTAATTTGGAGCTTTTGGCACAAGAGAAGAAGAGAGCTCGTTTTGCAGAGGATGTTCACTCTTCTCAAGGATTTACTTCAAGCAAGGATACTCCTATGTCTACTAGGAGCACTTGCACCTCAACACCATCAACAACAAAGACTCCAAGGAAGAAGTTGGGGATGGAGGACTTCTTGATCTCAAAGCAACAATGGAACTACAATGTGTTGGAGGATGTTGGTAGTCACAAGGCTAACATCACAGTGGGCCAATTAATTGCTTTGAACCCTACCTTGAGAAAGGAGCTTAGAGGTGGTTTGAGTTCTACAAGGAGCAAGAAGAAGAAGAAAGCAAAAGTTCCAGTATCAATGGGGGTGGTGGATGCCAAGCCAGCACCATGGGAAGCTTGTGAATATGCCTCCAAGATTGATGTGAGAGTGAATGGTCACAACATCAAGGATGCATTGGTTGATGGAGGATCAGCAGTGAATGCCATGTCAGAAAGGTTGATGAAGAAGTTGGGTATGATACCCTCAAGACCTTCAACATTTGTGGTGAGCATGGCAAACAAGCAACAAGTTCAACCTGTAGGGGTGATGGATAAGGTGGTAGTTTCAGTTATGGGAGTTCAAAATCTCATGACTTTCCAAGTCTTGAAGGATTCATGCTATGACTTACTTCTTGGGAGGCTATGGTTGAGAGCAGCACGCACAACTGATCGATGGCACAAAGGGTACTTGAGGATTGGGCCATCAAACCATAGAGTCACTGTTCATGTGACTAACACCACCAACACTTCACATTCAGATACACCATCTTCTGATTATTGGGAATCAGATTCTGAAGAAGGAGCTTCAGGTGTGGACACAAGCATGGAAGAGGAGACTTCCACGGAGGAGGATGAATCTGAATCTGATTCAGATGTGTATCCTTTGTGTGCTATGGATTTTGCACCTAAGCCAGAGGTTTTGAAGGACCCAGATAAATCATCATTGACACTTGAGGAGGTAGAGAGAAGGTTATCTACCCTCAAGTATGGCCCAAATGTTACCAAGGAGGAGAAGGTGAGATTTGAGGAGATTTTCCGCAAGTTCATCCATGTGTTTGCTTTTAGTTACAAGGATTTGAAGGAAGTCACCTTGGAGGAGCACAAGATAGAGGTGGAGTCACATGCAAGACCAATCCGCCAAAAGCAACGTCGCATTAGCCCACCAATATCTTTGGTTGTGAAGGAGGAGATTGATAAGCTCAAGGAGGCTGGATTTATCTTTGAGGTGGAGAATTCAGAATGGGTGTCTCCAATTGTCATTGTGAAGAAAAAGAATGGCAAGCTTTGGGTATGTGTGGATTACAAGAAGCTCAATGCTGTTACCAAGAAGGACTACTACCTATTGCCATTCATTGATGAGATCTTGGAGGAGGTTGCAGGTCATGAGAGGTACAGTTTTGGAGATGGTTATAGTGGATATAACCAAATCAAGATTGCACCAGAGCATCAACAACTCACCACATTCACCACACCTTGGGGAACTTATGCTTTCAAGGTCATGCCTTTTGGGCTTTGCAATGCTCCAGCCACATTCCAACGGTTCATGAACAAGGTATTTGAACCTTTCATTGGGAAATTTGTGAGAGATTTCATTGATGACTTTTGTGTCTATGGGAGCAAGGAGGAGCACTTTGAGCACCTAATCAAAGTCTTGCAACGCTTGGATGAGGCAAATGCATCACTCAACCCAGAGAAGTGCATTTTTGGATGTGAAGAAGGTCTACTTTTGGGGCATATCATCTCCAAGGATGGAATAGCAGTTGATCCTGAGAAGGTGAGGAAAATCTCAGACCTTCCATTCCCTTCAAGCTTGACAAAGTTACGCCAATTCTTGGGGATGGTTGGGTACTATAGGAGGTTCATCTTCTCATTTTCCAACAAGGCTTATGCATTGACCATCTACATGAAGAAGGGTGTAGATTACATGGTGATTTTGGAAGACAAGGAGGCTCTCAAAGCTTTTGAGGAGCTCAAGCAATCCCTTGTTGTAGCTCCAATTCTTGCTAAACCTGATTGGAGTAAACCTTTCATCCTCTACACTGATGCTTCTAATGTAGCTATAGGATGCACTCTTAGTCAATTAGACCAAGATGGGCATGATCATCCAATAGCTTATGCTAGTAGGCAAATGGTTTCAGCAGAGAAGAACTACTCTGTCACAGAGAGAGAAGGGTTGGCAGTGATCTTTGGTCTGAAGAAGTTTAGACACTACTTGATTGGAAGGAAAGCCACCATTGTCACGGATCACAAGGCTTTGAAGTACATCTTCAACAAGCCTAATGTTGAAGGAAGACTAGCAAGGTGGATGATACTCTTGTCTGAGTATGACTACACCATTGAAGATAGGCCAGGAAAGAAACATGCAAATGATGATTTATTATCTAGAGCCTATGATCATGATGGAGATGAGCCAATGGATGATTCCTTCCCGGATGAGGAGCTCATGACAATCTCAGTCACTCAAGAGGTTCCAATGGAGTACAAGGAGATTGTGGATTTTGTGACAAAAGGTAACTATCCATAAGGGATGCATGCTAGGGAGAGGAAGGCCCTTGCAGCAAGATCTAGACCTTACATAATGGTGGAGGATATTCTTTTTCACCAAGGAGCAGATGGTCTACTTCGAAGAGCAGTGGGTAAGGAAGAGTCTATCCTACTCATAAAGGAGTTTCATGAAGGTTTAGTATGTGGAGGACACTTTGCAGGAAAGGTGACTGCTTTCAAGATTCTAGATGCAGGTTACCATTGGAGAGGGATTTTCAAGGATTGTCTTGATTATTGCAAAACTTGTCATGTTTGTCAAGCTTTTGCTAGAAATTCTACATCCACTCCACCACTTAGATCAATTCCATTGCTAGGACCTTTTGAGAAGTGGGGAATTGATTTTGTAGGTCCTCTCAATAGAACCCCAAGGAACAATCGGTACATTGTGGTAGTTACTGATTACCTTACCAAGTGGGTTGAGGCTAGACCATTGAGGGACAAGAATGAAGATGAAGTGGGTAGATTTCTTTATGAACGCATTATCACTAGGTTTGGATGCCCTTTGGAGTTGGTTTCTGATAGAGGAGGAGAGTTTACAAGAAGCATTACTACAGCCATGCTACGACATTTCTCTATCACACATAGAGTAACTACATCCTATAAGCCAAATTCCAATGGCTTGGCAGAGAGAACCAATCAGACCTTGTGCATGATGTTGGCCAAAGATGCAGAAATGGAGGGGGCTAAACATCATTGGGACAAGAGGTTTCATGCAGTTTTGTGGGAGTATAGGACAACCATGAAAACTTCCACTGGATATTCTCCATTTCAATTGGTGTATGGTATTGAGTCTACCTTACCTATTCACTTTGATCTTCCTACCTTCCAAAGCATTCATAAGAGATTGAAGAAAGCACAAGGAGGTGATGCAGAGAAGTCAAGGAAGGATCAACTCATGGAGTTGGAAGAGGCAAGAGCAGTTGCTATGGTTTGAGTGGAGCAAGCCCAAAGGAAACAAAAGGAGAGCTATGATAAGAGGCAAGACAAGAAGAAGGTGGAGCCTTTCAAAGAAGGTGATTGGGTAATGTTGTTTGATTCCATTTGATTCAAGAGAGTGCAAAAGAAGTTTTTGCCTAAGTACTTTGGACCTTTCATAGTGGAGAAGGTGTGGGGCAATTACACCTATGATCTCAAGGAGTTGGGAGGAAGATACTTTGATAGGATTAACCATGATAAGTTGAAGATGTACCATAGAAGGTAGAGAGACCTTCACTTTGAGGACAAAGTGAAAACTTAGTCCGGAGGTAAATGTAACACCCATTTGTGCATGTGTGTGGTATTGTGATATTTAGCTTGGTATTACAAGTACTTAAGAGATATTATTTATATAGAGATAAAGGATGGTTCTATATTAGTCATGGTTAGCTAAAGTTAGTCATAGCTAAGATAGATGGGACCTTACTTTAGAGGAAGTAGAAAAGATGAGCACCACTATTTTGGATTTTAGTGTGTTGACTTGGTATTATTCCTAGGTGTTTGGCTTTGGGGAAAGAGTTGAGAACTCTTCGGCCCACAAGCCTTTTTATTTTGGATTCTTCTTTAGTCCAAGGATAGCCCATGTGAAGGAATCCTTGCTTTAGTGGTTGGGTCAAGATAAGGGGAATATGCCCATGTGAATGGATATTCCTTTCTACTTTTTGACTTTACTTGACTTTTAGTCTAGTAACTTGAGTTACTACGGTAATTAGTAACTTTGGTACGTAACTATTTCACAAGTATATAAACAAGGGGTGAGGAGGTACTCATCATCCTTTCATTTGCAACTATCTCTCTCTCATTGAGTTCCCTAGTGAGCAATGTCTTGAGTCTTGGAGTGTTAGCCTTGGAGGGGTATGATGGAGTTCGGGTTCCTTGCCTTCTTAGTCCATGGTGCGCTACCATAATAGCCATCAGGGGTTCATCCTGAGTGAGAGACAGGCCGGCTCACAGGACGGGATGGATGCACCGGGAAGACAATTCCCGTATCTAGCTTTCCATTCGGAAATCTACTCCACATCAAGGTTATGTACATCCAACGTGAGCAAATGAGGGTATCGCTAGTTTATCACTTTGGCATAGAATTCATGGATAGGGGTGAGGAACTCACCAAATCCGATGATTCTACCTATGGTGATATATGACAGAGAGTGGGATTTGACAATCTACATTCTATTATGATAATATGGATGTGAATGTCCCAAATCCTCTCCCTTTCAACACTCAAGTAGAAATCCATTATGTAGTGAGACCAAAAGTGATGTTTAGAGATTTTGTGGTTAGGAATTTGGCGAGGAGTATTATCAACAAGTGATAGCTTCTAAGGTCCCAATGGTAGTTCCAATAGTTTGTGCGACTTCTAGAGTGATCATGTTGACTCTATATTGAAGTAGACATTAGCAATTGAGTATTGCAGGAACCGTGGATCCGCAATTGCAAGAGCTGGTGCAAGGAATGCAAGGGATGTTGAATGAATTTTGAGAGATTAAGATGACCATGGAGACATTACAAAGTCTATTGCAAATCTTCAAGAACAATCAAGCCATGCAAGGAGAAGAGCTGTCTCAAAACCCAATACCTGCGATTGAAGTACTTGGAGAGGCATCTATGCCTACAAACCCTATCAATGATGAAGCCACATTGCTACTCCGGATGAAGAAGACTTGCAACATTGAGCCTTACAAGCGGTAGCGTATGATAGGAGTGGTGGAAAATTGGATCTTGAGAATGAATTGATATTTCCGATTGTTCTCCACAGAGATCACGGAGCATGCTGCATGCGTGTTTGCATGTGGGTACTTGACCAATCAAGCCCTCACATGGTATGATGCTTGGGAATGATCCATGTTGGCAGAGTGAAGGGAGGTCACGTGGACAGCAATGCAAGAAGGATTGCGGAAGAATTTCCAATCGGTGGATTCTGTGCAAATGGCTCGAACCTAAGTATGGGGATTGAGACAGAAGAATAACGTACAAGAGTATGTAGATGCATTTATGGATCTACAAGTCACAATAATTAGACATGAGTCTAGCAGAGGCTCTCAACAATTTCAAACGAGGGTTAAAGAAGCGGATTCGCCAAGAAGTCATGGTGCAAAATCCTCACACGGTATTTGAAGCCATTGCTTGTGCACAGAGAATAGAGGAGCATTAGGTGGAGGTGAAGGAGTAGTTCTACCTCAACATTATTGGGCAGAAATGCCACACATGGGTGGACCAATACCAATGGAATTGGGCAACCTTCAATTTTGAGATTGAGGAGCACGACCGCTTCAAGTGGAGCATGGATGGGTAGAAGAACAAAGAGATGGAGTCCCACAAGGAAAAGGAACTCAAGGAGAAAAATGCTATTGTTACAATTGTGGTCGTATTGGGCACATATCCAACAACTTTTGCACTTGTTTCCTTAGAGGCCCTTGGCCTTCATATAGGCTATCTTTGAACAACATGGAGAGGCGCATTGAAGAGGAGGAAGTGGAAATCACTTTGGAAAACAAAGATTGCCAATAAATGTACCTTACGGCCTTATTGGCTCAATAAGGAAGAAGAGAAGCAAGGGAAGGAAGAAGACTAATGCGCAAAGATCCCAAAAGGCAACCTCACAATTGAGTGTCGTGAATGGAGTCCTAGAAGGCAATCAAGTGAGAGTATTAATTGATCTGGGAGCAACAGAGAATTTCTTATCTCGCTCTATTGCAATAAGATTGGGAATGGATCTAGAGAGAGATAGGAGTGAAGAAGTAGAGTTACCTAACGGGCAAATAGAGAGGATTGAATCATTACCTAGACGGGTAACACTCTCTGTAGGAGAATATCCAAAAGCAATTAAGTGGCAAGTGATACAATTAGCTTGTTATGATACAATCTTAGGCATGCCATGGATAGAGCATTACATCTCTATGGTAGATTGGAGGAAGAAAGTAGTGAAAACCCACAAATGGTCAATCATTGGGGTTAAAGAAAGATCAGCCAGGCAGGATCTGCCGCTATATATCATAGGGACGGCAATTGTCTGTAAGACCAATCAATGTTTCATGGGTCTAATAAGAGAAGTCCAAAGTGCACAACTCGATGGACAAGTTCTTGAGAAATTGAAGGCTATGGTGGATGAATTTCAAGATGTCTTTCTTGATGATCTACCCTCAGGATTACCACCAAAAAGGAAAGTAGATCATAAAATTGAGACAATCCGGGGAAGACACCTCCTTGTAAGGCCCCATATTGCCTATAACCTCATGAGTTGGAGGAGTGTAAGACTCAAATTGAGGAGATGCTACAAAAGGGGTTCATCTAACCTAGCATATCACCATATGGGGCTCTTGTCTTGTTTGTGAAGAAGAAGGATGGTATAATGCGCATGTGCATTGACTATTGAGGTCTCAATCAACAAACAGTGAAGAAAAAATACCCCTTACCTTGCATGGATGACCTATTTGATCAACTCCATGGAGCAAGATTCTTCACCAAATTGGACCTATGGAGTGGTTACAATCAAATCCAAATTGTAGAGGAGGATGTATACAAAACTGCTTTTAGAACTAGGTTTGGCCACTTTGAGTATCTTGTGATGCCTTTTGGCCTCACCAATGCACCTGCCACTTTCATGAATCTAATGAATGACATATTTCATCCATACTTGGATAAGTCTATTATCATCTTCTTGGACAATATCTTAATATACAATAGCATGATGACGGAACACAAACAACATCTACAAGAGGTCCTCCAGATTCTAAGATAGAATCGATTGTATGCCAAAATCTCAAAGTGTGAGTTTGGCAAGTGTGAAGTAGACTACTTGGGGCATAGAGTAAGTGCAGAGGGCATTCAAGTATTCACTGATATAATAGAGGTCATTCAAAAATGGCATGCCCTAGAAGATCATAGCTTCTTGGGGTTGATGGGATTCTATCATAGATTTGTCAAGGACTTCTCCAAGGTTGCACAACCTTTAACGACACTACTGGCCAAGGAGAAGAAGTGGACATGGAGAACTACACAAGAGTTGGCCTTTCAAGAATTGAAAGCCGCCTTGCTACATGCACCAATCTTGAAGTGGTATGACCCAAAATGACCAATCAAGTTGGCTATAGATGCATCAGGCATAGCAATAGGAGTAGTCTTACAATAAGAGTGGCATGCCGGATGGCATCCAGTTGCATATTTCTCTCAAAATTTGTTATCGGTAGAATGCAACTACCACACCACAAAATGAGAGAAGCTGGCCATTGTTCTGGCAACCAAGCATTGGAAGCACTATCTAGGCAAGAAGGCATTTGTAGTAGAGACAAACCACAAACCTCTAATCTACCTCAAGACGCAGAAGGATCTATCTTGTTGCCAGATTTGGTGGGCTGAGTGGCAACAATGCTTCAATATGTCAATCACCTATATGAAAGGTAAGAAGCAACTTATAGATGCATTCACCCACATGCCAATGGAAAACAACTTGGTGGCGGAGGTTAAGATTAACCCTAACTTTTGGCCAAAGATTTTGGCTCTTACAAAACTGATCCGCAGATTGTAGAAGCACAATCATCCAAAGGTGCAACCAGCACCCAAGGACTCACCTTTTGTGATGGTAGATTATGGATCCCAAATGTCCCAGAATTACGCACCACCATTCTAGTGGAATGTCATGATTTGGCCATTGCAGGTCATGTTGGAGTGGACAAGGCCTTGGATGTAGTCCAACACCATTACTATTGGCCCAAGATGAGCAATGACGTGATGGACTACGTGTGGACCTGCCTACTTTGTCAACATAACAAAGCTTCTAATCAAGCTCCTGCAGAGCTCCTTCAACCTCTCCCCACACCTACCCAACATTGGGAACAAGTGAGTATGGATCTTGTCTATGAATTACCCAAGACCACCTCAAGGTTTGACTCCATCATGGTCTTTGTGGACCGGCTTAGCAAAAAGATTCATGTATGCCCTACCACCAAGGATGTGATAGCTCCACAACTAGCTCAATTATACTTAGATGCAGTCTTCTCTCACCATGGCTTGTCTAGAGTACTTATCACCGATAAAGGCACTCAATTCACCCGTTTGTTTTGGCAAAAACTCTTTGGTTTCTTCAAAACCAAGTTGGCCATGTCCACAATTTACCACCCACAAATAGATGGCCAAATAGAGCAGGCTAATTGCACAATTGAAGACATGTTACGCAGCTTCACCTTAGAAGAGCAAGAGAGGTGGGACACCCTACTCCCGTTGGTGGAATTTGCTTACAACAATTCAGTGAATGCATCCATCCATGTCACTCCATTCTTCCTCATGTATGGTGAGCATCCCTTCACACCTTCTAGCTTGATGAAGATTTGTCTAGTGGCTACCAAGGTCGATGCAGTCAACATATTTGTTTCTAGAATCCAATATGATGTGGAGAGCGCCAAGCACAGATTATAGATTGCACAAAACTGACAAAAGCAGTATGTTGATGCACACCGTAGGCACATGGAGTTCAATGTTGGGGATCAAGCGTGGCTATTGACAACCAACCTCACATTAGTTGGACCTTGTTAGCTCAGACCTTGTTTAATTGGGCCTTTCTCAATTCTTCATCGCGTCAGCATTGTGGCCTATCACCTTGAGCTACCACCACACATGAAGATCCATCTTGTGTTCCATGTTTCCGTACTATGCAGATATGCTCCTTGATCAGGCCAGGGTCATTCCACACAAGACATTCCCCCTTGTCCGACACTCATTGATGGCACAGAGGAATATGAAGTAGAGCGTAGTCTCCAAAAATGCATGCGTGGTACTAGCCATCCGTGGGTGGACTATCTAGTACAGTGAAAAGGTTACCCCCTCTATAAAGCAACATGGGAGTATGCTGCCAATTTGACACATGCAACGGTGTTGGTGCAAGCATTTGAGCAACAATTGCACAACGAGGACGTTGCATCTCAAAAGGAGGGAGGTCTATAATACCAAGAGTTACTTATATGATCTAGATGTGAAATTTGGTTTAGTAACATTTGGAATGATGTTGTACATGATGGTCAAAATAGATCAGATAGAAGTATGACCAAAAGAGTACTTCTACTAATAGAGCAAAAATTGAAATAGACTTGAGAACCTTAGAACCAATAGCTAGACATATGATTTAAAGGTGAGAATTGGTTTGGTATTATATGGAAGGATGTTACACATGATGGACTTAACAAATCAGAAAGAGGTATCACCAAAAGTGGACTTCTAATAATAGAGTAGGAACCGAAATATGCTTGAAATCTTTGAAGGCAATTTCGGAGGCCTAAACGGATGAATTAGGCTTCAAAAATGTGCACAATCCCCCCCCCCCTAAACCTTGAACCAAATGAAGGAAGGGCTAGCATTCCCTCCTCCCTGGTTTGTCTTGTCAAGAGCTTTCCAACGGTAATTTACATGATTCTGAACTCCTATAGGAAGATTCCCTAAAAAATTCCCTCCGGTCAAAGCTTGTTTGACCAACCAGATAAGACCTAGACAGACATGTCACCCATCCAAGTAAGTAATCCAAGGGTGGAGCTTGCTGACATGTCACCTACCTGTGTGCCTAATCCTATGGTGAAGCTTCCTTGGAGGAGATCCTCTTTGTCTATATAATAAAGAGAAGGTGCTCCTTTGGAGCACCGAATGTTGAGTGTGTAATCTGTGTTTTCTCTCTTCTCTTGTCCTTGGAGTATTACAATAACACCCATTTGTGCATGTGTATGGTATTGTGATATTTGGTTTGGTATTACAAGTACTTAAGAGATATTATTTATATAAAGATAAAAGATACTTCTACCTTAGTCATAGCTAAGATAGAGAGGACCTTACTTAAGAGGAAGTGGAAAAGATGAGCACCACTATTTTGGATTCTAGAGTGTTGACTTGGTATTATTCCTAGGTGTTTGGCTTTGAGGAAAGAGTTGAGAACTCTTGGATCTACAAACTTTTTTGTTTTGGATTCTTCTATAGTCCAAGGATAGCCCATGTGAAGGAATCCTTGACTTAGTGGTTGGGTTAAGATAAGACCACATGCTTAGGAGAATATTCCCATGAGTATGGATATTCCTTTAACATTTTGACTTTATTTGACTTTTAGCCTAGTAACTTGAGTTACTCTAGTAATTAGTAACTTGAATGCATAACTATTTCATAAGTATATGAACTAGGGGTGAGGAGGTACTCAACATCCTTTCATTTGCAACTTTCTCTCTCTCAATGAGTTCTCTAGTGAGCAATAGCTTGAGTCTTGGAGTGTTAGCCTTGGAAGAGTATGATGGAGTTCGGGTTCATTGCCTTCTTAGTCCATAGTGCGCTACCATAATAGCCATCAGAGGTTCATCTTGAGTGAGAGATAAATTGGCTCACATTTTTGGTTCTACACATGAAAGCTTGGGTTATCCTTCAGCTAACACACTAAAAATCATTGTGGGAGCTACTATGTGCACTGAGGTGGAAGTTTTGAAAGTTGATAGGATAAATTGCTCCCGCAACTATATGCTCTTTGGAAAATTGCACAGAGTCTGCTATTTCTTGAATTTTTAGTGGATTGTTTTGAAACTTTCCAATGCGTTGTATCCTACCTTTTGCCATAGTTATTAGAGAGAGATTGTTCTTGCATAGAGAGAATGAGTTTTTAAAGTGAGGGGTGTGGTTTTTAGACCAAATTTGAAATATGTGTGTTGAATAGAAATGTGCCTAGGCCAAATGGCTCAATGAAAAGATCTGAAATTTCAAAATGAGGGATTTCCTAGAGTTGTTATCAAGTGTGCACAATTTCAGAGGACTATGACATACCAATTGAGAGATTTGAGTGACATATTGAGGAAGGGTCAATTTTATAGAGTTGAGATCTCATGCATGAGGAATGTGAGAGCAACAAAAAGCATGTTTGAGTGTTTAAAGTCATCTTGGGAACATGGAGGGTCACCAAGAGTGGAAATTGAGGCTATGCAAGGTTCCCCAAGGGTCTGAGGTGATTTAGGGGTGGATTTGAGGAAAATAGAGTTTAGAATAGAATTTGAAGAGATTGTTGAGAGGATCCAAAAACCTACACCACTTGGAGGAAAAAGTGAGTCTAAGTGTTTTTTATGTAGAGAGAAAGGACATAAGACAAGTTCATGTCCATTGACCTTTGAGAGTAAGAGATTGAGGGAAAGGAGAGGGTTACTTGATTTGGATGTTGGACCTTCTTCACCAAGATTGGGAGGGAGAAGATCTAAGACCAAGGGGTTGTGTGAGTGGAAGGACTTCCAAAAGGACATGAATGTAGTGGAGTAAAAGCACTTTTGGAGACTATGATAAAGTATCTTGGAGAGACTCTTGGTACAACTACAGAAATAATATCACCTTCAACAACTATTTCTCAAGATTAGTGATGGAGATAATATTTGAACTTATGGATAAACTATCCATGAGAGTTTGATTAATATGCACTCTAGGATTTGATGTTGCTATAGAAATCTTGGACCAACCTGAACCTTTTTTCCCCTAGGGTAGATTACTCTTAAATGGTTTTAGTCATGTATATACTCTATTAGTTATAGTGTGAGAGAAAAGAAGAAAAATTCAGAAAAAAAAGATAGTGAGGGGCTAAGATGGGAAAACTTCCGGTTTTCTTGGCAAGGATGGAGAAGATGTGGAGGTCTTTGTGAGAGACTTCAAGAGAGCTTTCATAGGAAACAATGAGAGGAGGAAGACTAAGTGGGCCTTATTATTACCAGATTTCTTTGAGGATGCAACACTTACATGGTATGAGTTAGAATACCAAAAGAGAGAGAGAGAGAGAGAGAGAGAGAGAGGAGAGATAGGCAAGAAGAGTCTTAGGAGAGTTTGACTTCATCACTCATTGAGAACTTTCTTCCAAATGAGAGTAATGAGAGATTGATGAGTGAGGTTATCTTCCTCAAACAAGGAAATGGAGAGAAAGTGAGAAATTATGTAGAAAGAGTGGAGAAGTTAGAGTCCAAATTGTGCATAGTGTTGAGGAAGGGTGGGGATGATTTGGAGACTACTATGATTGGCATAGGGTCCATTCTCACCAAGAATTTTGTGAGAGGGTTGAGACTTGTGACAACTCGGCAAATATCACTTTTGTGGTAATCAAGTAAGTAAAGTTTGTTCCCATAGAGATATAATCCAGAATTGGTCAAACAGTAATAATCTTAGTCCTTCTTGGTTGCATCTTTAGTCTCTCGGGTAGAAACCACATCCAAAAGAGAGGAACAAGCACTAACATGAAGTCTTGTTATGAATTAACACTCCTTAATGACAACTCCATCAAATCTTTCCAAACAATCTTGATTGTGATGATTCAGGCTCTCCCAAAAATAGCACTTCACTGCAAAATGACTTTGCCTTAGAATTATGTTCCACCCCTCCACTGAAGGCACAACTTCCTTGATCAAAATTCCTTCACATCAACACTGCGTTACACTCACAAATGCAAATTACTACCAACACTACAATTCCTCTCAAATTTGTCAAGGCATTGCTCCAATTGCACTTCAATCAGAATCAAACACACATAATGAAGATCAAAGATGTGTAATCCAACATCCAACACACTCTGACTTGCACTTCAAAATTCTTCACACACTCACAAACACACACACAACGTTGATACTTGGAATCAAGCTCAAGCGACGAGCACTACTTCACAACACTTTGCTTTATCTATTCTCAGAAATTATGAGCACTGAACAACATATGACTGCAAATTCCACCTTTAAATAGTGAAGCAAATGACAGTTAACTACCAACTATACCATTCTATAACAACTCTTCTAACCTACAGATCCAAAATGACAATGCACCTCTTCATATTTGCCTCTTCAAATCTCAAAACTATTACTACTCTGATCTGATATCTACTTCTTCCTCAGCTTCCAATCCCAAAATAATCCCACACACTACTCTATCCTTGGATCTATCTGATATTACTAATCCTTCACTATTTCTACTACTTCTTCACTAAAATTTGCAGTTCGCATCATAGGTAACCTTTCTAATTCTCTATCTCTCAACCCACTCTTCTCTAATATCTCCACTGGTAATTCTAAAGATATTTGTACTCCTATATCATCTACTTCGGGTTTTGCTCTTATATCCTTCCAAAGTTTATCTTTCTACAATTTCACCAAGTCTAATCTAATTGTGATATTATCTTCCACTTCTAATATCTTTATATCTACACAAGTTCAGAGACTAATCAACAAGGCATTCAAGTCTTTATCCTTCACATTTCTCCTCCTTGTCTCTTGCACCAACAACTTCAACTCGTGCAATCGTGTTTCTTTGATCCGGACACTGGCTTCTATACTTAGCATTGCATTCATCTTTGTTACAATCTCCTTCAATGGCTCAAGTCTCATTCTTCTCTCTTGTTCTTGATCTACAAGCCAATCTTCCCTATACATTGCTAATTTTGCCTTGAACTTGGCTTTCACTGTCTCCTTCTCCTTCTCCTTCTCCTTCTCATTTTTCACCATCTTCTCCTCCAAATTATGGAGTAACTCTCTCAGTCTTTCTTCTTCTCTATACTTCACTATCAACTCTCTGTGCCAGAGCTGCTTCTTTTCTTCTACACTCTCCATCACTCTATCAAGCTCTTGCTCCTTCTCTGCTACTCTTGCCATAGCATGAATAATCTCTAATCAAGAATCAACAAACTATTGTTTCAAGATTTCATACTACGCTATCTACCTTTCCCTTGCTATGACATTCAGCTCTACAATTCTTTCTCTACTCCCCACTTCTCTCTTCAAGTTTTCAATTACTTGATTTTGTACTAATGCATCTACTCGTACTACCTCCCTCTCTTCCTCACCTTGGGTTATACTCTTCTTCAACTCTCAGTTCTCTTTTTCTAAGAGTGCTAACACCTACAACACAATCTTCACCTCCAAACACTTTGACTGCATTTCATTCTTGTGCTCCAACTTTACTAACAACGGACACACAACCTCCCGCAAATACTCTACTCTTTATGGTACTCACATTTTTCATTTTGGACGAGTTTTGAAGAAGAAATGACTTGCTGAAACCAAATTGAAACCAAATGGAGAAGAAATGAGTGGAAACTTGTATTTTGATCAGACCCGCAAAAGTCAATTTCATGTAAGAGGAAGAAATGCTCAGTTTGGATCAGACCTGAAGAAGTTTACTTCGTGTCAAAGGAGGAAAAACTCGGAGCAGACGTTAAGGAGGGCAAACCCGAAGGAGAAATAGAAGTTGTAGGTCAGGATTCTTGCGGGAGCTATATCTCAGTGACCACAACTTCAAATCAAGTGTGTTATATCTCGTTGGAAACGTCTCGTTCAGGGCTTTCCATTGCCAGCAAAATCGCAAATTTTGGAGGTCTGTAGAAGAAGTTACAAGCATTTGAAGTTTCTGGAGTAGATGTACTTCGGGTCAAAGTGTCTTCGGGTCAATGTGTCTTTGTACTTCGGACTTCGTACTTTGGGTTTACATGACTTCGGGTCTAAAGACTTTGCCTCAAGATGAAGATGACTAAATCAGAGGTTGCCGTACCTTGGAGTGCAGTGAAGGTGTTTTTGGGAGTTTTGCCAAAGGGATCAGAGGAAGTTAGAGTAGGGAAAGAAGATAGTTAGGATACCCATGACTTCAATTTTAGTTCTAATTGAAGATGGAACATGAATTGAAGGAGAAGTAGCAGTAATGAATAAACCCGAAGTGCAGGATCAGACAGTAAGTGTCTTCGGGTTAGTAACATGAGTGATTAGGGGAAAATGGGTTACAAATTGAAGGTGTAGATAGTGTACCCATGCTTTCAATTACAATTCTTGATGATGACACAAATGAATTAGTAAAAGAATTGATAGTAGTTAAACCCGAGGTAAGAGAGATAGGAGTGCAGGTGTCTTCGGATTTGACATTTGACACTTTAGAGAAGAGTGGGTTGAGAGATAAAGATTTAGAAGGCTTAACTATGATAGGAATTTCATATCAGGAAGGAGAAATGTTAGAATTAGTGGAAGAAGTAGGAGATGTGAAACCCGAGAAAAATGTAGTAGGAAGTAAGATTACTTCAGGTTCGGGTTTGAAAGCCGAAGAAGAAGTAGACATCGGATCGGAGTAGAAACAGATTTGAGATTTGAAGGGGCAGATATGAAGAGGTGCATTGTCATATGGGATCTGTAAGTTAGAACAGTTGTGGTAGAATAGTATAGTTGTTAGAACTGTCGATTGCTTCACTACTTAAGAGTGGCATTCGTAGGAAATTGTTGTTCAGTGCTCATTATTTCTGAGAATAGATAAAGCAAAGTGCTGTGAAGCAGTGCTCGTTGCTTGAGCTTGATTTCGAGTATCAACTTCGTGTCTATGTTTGTGAGTGTTTGGAGAAATTTGAAGTGCAAGTCAAAGTGCTTGTTGGATGTTGGATTCCACAACCTTGATCTTCATTCTGTGTGTTTGATCCTCAGTGAAGTGCAATCAAAGCAATGCCTTGACAGATCTGAGAGGAATTGTAGTGTTGGTAGTATTCTGCATTTGTGAGTGTAGTGCGAAGTTGATGTGAAGCAATTTTGATCAAGGAAGTTGTGCCTTCAGTAGAGGGGTAGAACACAATTTTGAGGTGAAGTCATTTTGCAGTGAAGTGCCATTTTTGGGAGAGCCTGAATCATCACAATCAAGATTGTTTGGAAAGATTTGATGGAGTTGTGATTAAGGAGTGTGAATTTGTGACAAGACTGCGAGTCAGTGCTTGTTACTCTCTTCTGGGTGTGGTTTCTACTTGAGAGACTAAAGAAGAACTCAAGAAGAACTAAATTGTTACTTTGCTTTGTATTTGGACATTTTTGACTCGTATCTCTACGGGAACAAACTTTACTTACCCGATTACCGCAAAAGTGATATTTGCCGGGTTGTCACACTCTTCCACTTGGGTTTACCTCACCTTGCGGACTTGTCTCCTTCTTTGCCTCTTCTTCACTCAATACTTGCCTTCTCAACCCTAATCACCTTATTGGAATGGATTCTTTGCTCCCCAAACTTCCACTCTCCACTTCTCTTACCTTACTTGGTCCCGCTTCATACTTCACCTTCCTTTTGGAGTGAACTCCTTGTTGAATGGTCACCCTCTTCTCCTCCTAATTTGGAACTTCGTCTTCTACATGCAAGTAACATTCTTCTTCTATTTCCATCTTTCCTTTCTCCTCCTTGGGTACTGATTGTATCTCCATTCCATCTCCACTCTTGCTGCTTGTTTCCCCACTCTATAACATGAATTTGGGTTCTTCTCCCATGTTTGAGTCTTCTTCCTTGCACTCGGCCTCTCCTTTTGACTCCTTGTCTGACAACACGATTACCACCATGTCTCTCTTTGGGTTTACTTTCCTTGTCTTCCAAGGTCTTGTTGCCGCTTCTTCGTCTTTGCCTTGTCGACTTCTCTTCTTTGACTTCAGAGTGTTCACCTCCAATTGCACACACTACCCTGTTTGTGTGTAGTACTCGTCACTACTCCTTATCTGCAAGATGTACTGCTGCTCCTCCACATCAACATCTCTTCTCAAATCAAGGTGGAAGTGCGACACCATCTTGTGTCTCTTTGCCGCATTCAGCAAGTCCAGTCCCAAATAAAAGTGGGCTGCAAATTGCACAATGTAGTGTGGAGGCAACTTGTCTTGTTTCACACCATCTGTCTTGCACATTGATGAAAGCACTTCACCCAATTGATTGGCTCCCCTGCAAACATCTTGTGGAAGAATACCAAAAAATGTAGGTACCACAAGACCACAAATAAGAAGTAAGGTGAGATATGAGAAACTTTCTTCCAAGGTTGAAGCTATCAAGATTGCAATTTGTATGGAAGAGAGTTTAGAAGAAGATGAGAGTGATTTGGTGGTGAAGGAGGTTGTGCATCCTCCTCAAGGCTACAAGTATGGTGGAACTTCTAATAATTTGGTGGTAAGGGTTGCACCACAAGTAGTAGGTGCTCCAATTTTTGCACCTCCACCAAAAGATCCATTTCAAACCATTAGAGAACAGCTTGCAAATCCAAGATCAATGTGGTGCAAGTATGGGAGAAGAGAGAGGTGAATCAAAGTAAAGGAAGAGACCCTAGAGCTATCCTCTATATGGAAGCTATCCATATAGAGGAGGCCAAATAGCCAACAATTTCAGTGATAGAAATTGTTTTGGTTGTGGAAGAGCAGGCCATATCCAAAGGAATTGCCCAAATTCCACTTACCATGGAGGAAGGAGTTTAGTAGGGAGCCAATAGAGTGAAAGAAGGAGGTAATGAAACCCAAGTGGATCCTAATCCAAACAAAGGCAAGGAGGTAGGATCTATAGATGTGGTTGAGAGCAAGTATGAGAAGGGAGAGTGCTCAAACTCCAAGGGTCTTAATTTGGAGCTTTTTGCACAAGAGAAGAAGAGAGCTCTTTTTGCAAAGGATGTGCACTCTTCTCAAGGATTTACTCCTAGCAAAGATACTCCTATATCTACTAGGAGCCCTTGCACCTCAACACCATCAACAACAAAGACTCCAAGAAAGAAGTTGGGGATGGAGGACTTCTTGATCTCCAAGCAACAATTGAACTACAATGTGTTAGAAGATATTTGTAGTCAAAAAGCTAACATCATAGTAGGCCAATTGATTGCTTTGAACCCTATCTTGAGAAAGGATCTTAGAGGTAGTTTGAGCTCTACAAGGAGCAAGAGGAAGAAGAAGGCAAAGCACCAATATCAATAGGGGTGGTGGATGCCAAACTAGCACCATGGGAGGCTTGTGAATATGCCTCCAAGATTGATATGAGAGTGAATGGTCACAACATCAAGGATGCATTGGTTGATGGAGGATCATCATTGAATGTCATGTCAAAAAGGTTGATGAAGAAGTTGGGTATGCTACCCTTAAGAACTTCAACATTTGTGGTGAGCATGGCAAACAAGCAATAAATTTGACCAATAGAGATGATGGATAAGGTGGTAGTTTCAATTATAGGAGTTCAAAATCTCATGATCTTCCAAGTCTTGAAGGACTCAAACTATGACTTACTTCTTGGGAGGCCATGGTTGAGAGCAACATGCACAACTGATTGATAGCACAAAGGGTATTTGAGGAATGGGCCAAAAAACCATAAAATCACATTCTTGAAACTAACACCACCAACACTTCACATTTAGATACACCATCTTTGGATTATTGGGAATTAGATTCTGAAGAAGGAGCTTCAGGTGTGGACAAAGGCATGGAAGACGAGACTTCTACAAAGGAGGATGAATCTGAATTTGATTCAGATGTGTATCTTTTGTGTATTATGAATTTTTCACCTAAGCCAAAGGTTTTGACAGACCCAGATAAATCACCCTTGACACTTCAAGAGATAGAAAGGAGGTTATCTACTCTCAAGTATGATCCAAATGTTTGAAGAGATTTTCCAGAAAACATCCATGTGTTTGCTTTCACTTACAAGGATCTAAAGAAAGTCACCTTGGAGGAGCACAAGATAGAGGTGGAGTCACATGCAACACCAGTCCACCAAAAGCAATGTCGCATTAGCCCACCAATAGCTTTGGTTGTGAAGGAAGAGATTGATAAGCTCAAGGAGGCAGGATTTATCTTTGAGGTGGAAAATTCAGAATGGTTGTCTCCAATTGTGATTGTGAAGAAAAAAATGGCAAGATTTAGGATGTGTGAATTACAAGAAGCTCAATGATGTTACCAAGAAGGAATACTACCTGTTGCCATTCATTGATGAGATCTTGGATGAAGTTGCAAGTCATGATAGGTACAATTTTGGAGATGGGTATAATGGATTTAACCAAATCAAGATTGCACCAAAGCATCAACAACTCATCACATTCACCACACCTTGGAGAACTTAGACTTTCAAGATCATGCCTTTAGGGCTTTGCAATACTCCAGCCACATTCCAACAGTTTATGAACAAGTTGTTTGAACCTTTCACTGGGAAATTTGTGAGAGACTTCATTGATGACTTTTGTGTCTATGGGAGCAAGGAGGCGCACTTTGAGCACCTAATCAAGGTCTTGCAACACTTGGATGAAGCAAATGCATCAATCAACCCAATGAAGTGCATTTTTGGATGTGAAGTAGGTCTACTTTTGGGGCACATCATCTCCAAGGATGGAATAGCAGTTGATCTTGAGAAGTTGAGGAAAATCTCAAACCTTCCATTCCCTTCAAGCTTGCAAAGTTACACCAACTCTTGGGGATGGTTGGGTACTATAAGGGGTTCATCTTCTCATTTTCCAACAAGGCTTATGCATTGACCATTAACATGAAAAAAGGTGTAGATAACATGGTGATTTTGGAAGACAAGGAGGAGCTCAAGCAATCCCTTAGCTTAATTCTTGCTAAAATTGATTGGAGTAAGCCTTTCATCCTCTATATTGATGCTTCAAATGTAGCTATAAGATGTTGTGACAACCCGACAGATATCACTTTTGCGGTAATCAGGTAAGTAAAGTTTTATCTTGCAAAGATACGATTCAAAATTGGTCAAATACAAAGCAAAGTAATGAAATCAATTCTTCTTGAGTTCTTCTTTAATCTCTCAAGTAGAAACTACACCCAAAAGAGAGTAACAAGCACTAACGCATAGTCTTGTCACAAATTACCACTTTTAATCATAAACCTATCAAATCTTTCCAAACAATCTTGCTTTTGATGATTTAGTCTCTCCTAAAAATGGCACTTCACTTGCAAAACAAATTTGCCTCAGAATTGTGTTCCACCCATCCACTGAAGGCACAACTTCCTTGATCAAAATTACTTCACATCAACAGTGCACTGCACTCACAATTGCAAAATACTACCAACACTACAATTCCTCTTAGATCTATCAATGCATTGATCCAATTGCACTTCACTCAAGATCAAACACACATAATAAAGATCAAGGTTGAAGAATCCAACATCCAACAAACACATTGACTTGCACTTCAGAATTGTCAAAACACTCACAACTACAAACTCAGAATTGATACTTGGAATTAAGCTCAAGCAACGAGCATTGCAACTAGCACTTCACTTTATCTATTCTCAAAATTATGAGCACTGAACAACATAACACTGCCTTTGAATAGTAGAGCAATAGACAATTACTAACAATTATACCGTTCTACAACAACTTTTCCTACTTGCAGATCCGAAATGACATTGCACCTCTTCATATCTGCCTCTTCAAATTTCAATCTATTTTTACTTTGATATGATGTCAACTTTGACATCGGTATCCAAACCCAATGTTCCTTCAAGTATTTCTCCTTCTTTGGGTCTACTCAATTCTACTTCCAACTCCTCTATTTCTATGATTTCTTCACTACAAACTGCAATTGCATTCCTATCTATCCTATCTAACTACTTGCACTTCACAACAAAGTTTATCCAACTCTGTCCTAACAAGATCCAATCTGAGACACACATTGTCTCCTACTTCTAACATTTTCTTATCTACCCATTCTCACAGACAAATAAACAAATTATTCAGCTTTGTGTCCTTTGCCTTTCTCTTCCTTGTCTCTTGCACCAACAACTTCAACTTGTGCAGCTTGGTTCTTCTAATTTCCCTTTGACCTTTGTGCTGAGCATAACCTTTATCTCATTTACCACTCTTGCTAAGTCATTGGCTCCCACCACTATCTTGAGCTTCTCCTTCTTTCTTTCTTCTTCCAATTCATTGTGATACATTTGTAATTCATCCTCAAACTCAACCTTCATTGCCTCCTTCTCTTGTCAATTTACCGCAATTTGTTCTTCCACCACCATCCTTGCAATCAATCTTCTTCCCTACCACACTCTACTAACTCCCACTGCCAGGCTTGATCTTTCTTAGCTGCCTTCTTCTTCAAACTCTCCAACTCTTGCTTCATTACTACCACACTTGCCTTCCAATGTATTAATTCTACTCATGCATCAACAATTTCTCTTTTCAGCACTTCTACCAATGTCTTCTTCTCCTTAGCTTCCTCATGACACTTTACCAAATCCTCCCTTGTTGCTTTAGAATTCTTACCCCAAAGAATCTCCTCCTCCCAAAGTTCTTTGGCTTCCATCTCTACTTTTGTTAGCTTGCTTTTCAACAACGAGCTCTCCGCACTCCACTTCTCTACTAGTGCTAACTCATCTCACACGTCGGAGTTAGCACTCACCATCTCTACTTTCTTCTACTATAGAAACACCAACAGCAGACACATGACTTTTGATAGATACTCCACTCCATCATACTTCTTGTCATCAGCCCGAACTTCATCTTCCTCTAAAGGTAACTCTCCTACTAGCGCCTTACTCCAAAGTCACAATCTTCTTACCATCAAGGTTTCCCCATCCAAGCTCTCCTCCTCTTCTATGGTGACTTTACTAGACCCACATTGGCTGTGTGCACACTTCTCTTTCCCTAGCAGTTCTTGGACATGCCAAAACTCCTTCTTCTTCCTTCTTCTCACACCCTTGTTTGATAGTGAACACCTCTAGACTTAGCTTCCATGTATCCACACTCCATCTTTGGGTTTTCTGAACCTCTGCCTTGCCTTCACTGCCACTACTTGATTCTTCACTTCACAATGTGAACTCTTCTTCTCCTCCCAAAGCTTCTCCCTTTGACTCAATTTCTCCTTTGGACTCCTCCGCTTCTTCCAGAGTTGATTCCTTTGCTATCACCACCACTACCTTTGGGTTAGGCTTTTGCAGCTTCTACGGCTATAATGCTGCAATGCAACTTTCAGGCTTAGTTCTCTTCCTTGCCCTTGGGATATCAACCACTACAATTCTTTCCTTCCCACTTTTCTTGTCATACTTGTCCCCTTCTTGCACTCGCCCCATATAATACCATTCATCCGCATCCGCTTCCTTGCACAAATCCAAATAAAAGTGCAATTGCATTTAGTTTCTCTCCTCCAAAGTGAGTAAATTTAGCCCAGAGTAGAAATGAGTTGCAAAGAGCATGAAGTAATGTGGTTGCATGTCCATCCTCCAACTTGAAATCATCTGCCACACTTGCTGATGTGGACATTTCACCCAGTCTATTGCCTCTCCTTCAAACATTTGGTGAAAGAACACCACCTATTGCATCATGACATAAGTGGTCTGCTTTGGCTTAAACATTTCCATCATTGCACTTACAATCCCTCTATATCTATCCACCTTATACCCATTCTTGGTACAAGGTTGATTGAAAGAATTTCTCACGTTTCTTCTAAGGCATCATACTTCCAATAGAAGGTGGTACCTCCTGCTTCTCTCCCTAGGACTATTCTCCAATCTGATTCAATCCATCAAGCTGGATTTCCTCTCTTCTCTTCATGCTTTGGCCCATCCTTGCAATCACTTGCTGCAATTTCTGCCATGAAACGTAGAAAACTGAAATTCCAGTTCCAGGCCAAGAACGTGATACAAAGTCTTGCTAAGACCTCAATCCTTGCCACTACATCTAATATACACATTGCAAGTCTTCTCACCGTGCTCTGCTTACTCAATTTTGGGGCCATTGTATGTTTCCTCACTCTCTTCTTGTGGAAGATCATTCCCGAGATCCTAACCCACTTGTCTTCTTGCAGATTTGCAATTTGCATTACAATTTACCTTACTTTGAATAAGGATGCGGTAGCTTTTGGACATTGCACTACTCCTTGCATAAATCTTGATTTTATAGTCCTTTGATAATTGGTTGTTCTTTAATTTCTTCTCTGCTCTAGTCACCAATTTTGTGAGGTTGTTTCATGTCACTATCAAGAACCTCTTGATCCCAAGGTTGTCACTTTCTTCCTGTGTACTTTCTTGATTGGCAAACCCCAAAGAAGTTTGTTATAGGTTCTTTGGATAAGGCTACACTACTCAATACAAATTCACCTTCTTTGTCTTTCTCTCTTGTTCATCCCTGGTCTTGACCCGAGGTCAACTTTGGGTTTGGCCCAAACACACGCTTCTTTGCATTTTCCTTCATGTTAAGCCCTCCTTTGGCTTAACTATGTACTTCTTCTTCAAAAAGTTATGGAAACCATCCAAAACCAAAAAATGTGGGTACTACTGATGCACTCTTAGTCAATTAGACCAAGATGCACATGATCATCCAAGAGCTAGTAAGTAGGGTGTTTATGCTTATGCTAGTAAGTAGATTGTTTTAGTAGAAAATAACTACCCTATCACGGAGAGAGAAGGGTTGGCAGTGATCTTTGGTCTCAAAAAGTTTAGACACTACTTGATTGGAAGGAAAGCCACCATTGTCATGGATCACAAGGCTTTGAAGTACATCTTCAACAAGCTTAATATGGAAGGGAGTCTAGCAAGGTGGATGATACTCTTGTTTGAGTATGACTACACCATTGAGGATATGCCAAGAAAGAAACATGCAAATGTTGATTTGTTAGGAAAGGCGAATGCTTTCAAGATTCTAGATGCAAGTTACCATTGGAGAGTGTGGTACCCACATTTTTTGTTTTTCTATGGTTAGTAGTGATTAAGAGACAAAGTAAGCACGGAAAAGTCAAATTGTGGACAAAGAAGGGGCAAAAGTGACTTCGGAGGAAAGCCGAAGAAGCTAACATCGGATCCAATGACGGAGGTGCTCGGAAGAGGAGTACGCCGGAAAAAGGCCGAAGATCATTGTCTTCGGATTGGAAGATGCAAGAAAGATGAAGACCGTTTAACAACCTCTGTACGTGGCAAGAAAGTACATTTCAAGAAACGGCGGGGGCAGAATAAGCATGTCTTGACAGTGATAGGGAGTGCACGCAAAAGAGAGAAATTCACAGACTAAAATTGACTAAAGAATGACTATGATTTGGGGCAATATAAAATTGCAATTGTGCAGGGGGAAGTTGAAACCTCTGAATAAATTTCCAATTACTCTGGGTAGTCCTCCTGCAATAATGTGTGTCTGAAAGCCTGTCAAGAGTGAGATTTTTTGGAACCCTAAGGGAGTTAGAGTGTCTTGTCCAAGAGAGGGTCTGATTTTCCAACAGTGTAGAACAAGAGAACAAATCATGGCGAAGAAGGTGGCCAATGCGCTAGCAGTGAGAGGTTTTGCAATCCGAAGAGTAGATGTAGTAGCTAGAATCAAAGTCTTGGTTAGACTTTGTATTATATTTTTAGCATGGAACTGGAATTTTAGTTTCCCAGGGGTAATGGCAAAGATTGCTGCCAGTAATTGTGAGGAGGGTCCTGAGGTGGAAGGGAAGAGAGGCAATCCGGCTCGATGGACTGAGTCAGATTCAAAATTAGTCCTGGGGAGAGAAGCAAGAGAGCCGACAGGGATCACCTTCTATCGGAAGTGTAATGCTGCAGAAGAGACGGCGGAGATCCGTAACTCGTTTTTTGCTCCAAGAACCACAAATGGTTACAAGGTAAAATCCTATCGGGACCCGTTCCAAAGAAGTATTGTGAGGGTGATGATGGCCATGTTCAAGCCAGAATGAACGACCTACGTGACCATGCAGCAAGCGGTCTTCTTCCATCAGATGTTTGCAAGAGTTCTAGTGAATTGGGCAAAGTGCTTCCATCACCAAACAAGGTAGATGGTGGTGAATTGGAGAACGGGCTCACCACCGCATTATTTTGCATCGTTTGCGGCTCATTTCTACTTCAGGCTGAACTTGCTGTCCAAAAACGAGCGTCATTGTATGGTGTTGCACAGGCACCCTGATTTGAGACGGGAAGCAGACAATGAGGAGCACTAGTATATGCTTCATCTGCAAGCAAATGACGAGTACTTTGCAAGGATGGGAAAGTGGAAAATCGAAGATGTTAATAGTCCAAAGACAAAGAAGTGAAGTAGACCCAAAGAAGCCAAGACGTCTCCCATGCAAAGAAAGACTCGGCGGCTGATGTTGAAGACCGCTAAAGTCGTAAGAGGGGCATCATCTGGATTGGAGTCTGAAGAGGAAACTAAGTCACAAGAAGAGGACTCGAAAGAAGAAGAGCTCACCTTGAAAAGTGAGGAGTTTGGGAGAGACAGTGAGGGAGAGCCCGAAGTCCAGCAATTGGTGGTAGTAAGTGAGGCTGGTCAGGCAATGGTGGAGAACATGTCAAGACCAGAGGAGGAGGTAGAGAATCCCGCGGGGCCGAGTTCAAGAGGCCAAAACAAAGATAGTGCTGATACGATGAAGATACAAAGATTGTGACTTCGGATGAAGGAGCCGATGACTGAGGAGAAGACTCCAGACAAAGATGGCAAGGAAGAAGAAGAACACTTCTCGGAAGTGGAAGAATACAAAGCCAAATTTGAAATTGGGTATCCATGCAATATGAATGTCTACATCAAAAGAACAACCGGAAGAGAGAGCTCGAAGATGAGCAGTGCAGCCTGAAGAAGATGAACGTTTGAAAGCCCCATACACTTCAGACAAAATCGAACAAGAAGAGTTGGACTTTCAACTTCTCCATGAAGTGCAAGCAGCCCTGCACGAACTTGACTAAAAGAGACAAGAAGGAGGTTGGCAAGGCTACTTTTCATCCTTGTCTTCCAAGAAAAAGAAAAATTTGAGTGTGCAGACATACGCGCTATGACCCAGTACCCCAACTTCCCCTTAAGCTATAAAGGAAGTCGATTTCATTAAGAAGTTCGTTTGAGAAAAGACAGCCCAAACACTTACGGAAGAAGAGTGTCAGCATCTGGTACGAACAATTCTCCGGTTATCCCAAAGAAGGTTTGAAGACCAGATCGAAGTTGTGGAACCTCTTACTTCTGATCGGGTTGAAGTTGACACAACCAGAGAAGAAGAAATTGTCGAAAAAGACCCCAATTTGAACTTGACGAATTGGAACCCGTGAGCAGACAACACGACGTCCATACCAAGTAGTTCTGCGGTTCCCGTAAGTTCAAACTTACCACACCTAAATCCGCTGCACCAAACGATGTCTTCGTTACCCGTAATCTAGCATGCTTATCAGAAGTATAAAGGTACCAAGCAAGATGAAGATCCTGATAAATTCATTGAGGAATTCAAAGTCATTTCCTTTGCCTACAAGGAACATGACTCCACGGATTGACTGCGGATTTTTCCAAGTCTGCTCCAAAAGAAGGCTCAAAGCTAGTATACTCATGTAACGCAGAAGGGATTTACACCAGTAGACTGGGCAGACTTACAGAATGGCTTCCTGGAACAATTTCGGGAAGTGGATTATGAAATGAGTGTCTTCATGGCACTTAATGATTTGGACCGAGGAAAGAAGAAAAAATTGAGAGATTACTCTGAGCGGTTCATGGCCTTATTGAACCGAGTCCCGAAGCAATCGGGGGTGGTGGGTTATTCCGATGCCCAAGCCATTACCTGGTTTCTCGGTGGGCTTTTACCAGAGATTTGCATCTTTGCCAAGGAGAGAAATGTAACCTCTATGGACAAAGTCCTCAAACATGTTGCCCAATATGAGGCGGCTCATTCTAACTCGTCCAGTAACCAACTTCTTCTAGTTCTTCTTCGGAATCCGATGAAGAACCCAAGCCGAGAAAAATATGAAGACGCGGAGGAAAGAAGCCTGTAACACCACCCATAAAGAATGTATCTAAGGCGGATCAAAAGTTGGAAACTCTTATTAAAGAGTTCGCGGATTTTAAGATCCAGATGATTGGGGCAAAAGATCAAAGAAAACCCCCGTCATTTGGATGACCAAATGTATGGTGCACTACGTGTGGTAAATCTGGCCATGCTAATACGGAGTGTTTAACTCGCCCGACATTCCCAGTGCAACAAATAGATTGGGTTCCTGGATGGGATCAAGGTGAAGAAGAAGAAGATACGGTATACCAAACCCAAGACACACAGCCTTCATCAAGCTTATCATATCAAGGTCCCAGGTTTGGACCACAGGAGTACAATCCTACTGTTCCTCCACGAAGACCCCCGATGGGTGGTCAGAATAGACTTCAAAATGTTGCACCGGGTGCTTGTTACAATTGTGGCTCAATGGGACATTGGTCTCCAAATTGTCCGGAACCAAGACAACAAATTGGGTACGTACTCCTTTGTGGGAATTGTAAAGGATCGGGGCACACAGGAAACCAGTGCCCGCAACCACCCAATCCGAAGCCCCCTGTCAAGTATGTTCAGACTCTTGCTGAGCGTGCTGCGCTCCAGGTGAAGGGGGACACTAACGTCAATTGTATTACACTTGAGGAAGAGAGGCCTCAAGAGGGAAGTCCGGCTTCAGAAGGAGATTGGCCGGACCTCAAAATTTTGAAGGTAGAAACTTGCGCAAAGAGAAAGAATCGAGTTTCCGAAGAAACAATTATGGCGTCGTCTTCCTCCCGGAAAATGAAGAGACTGTGACCAAAAGCTATCCTTTATGCAAAGGAGGAAAAGGTCCTAGCAAAAGCTAAAGCAAAAGCCCTGCAGAAAGAAATTAAGGAAGCAGTACTACGCACGCGGGAGATGAGTGAGGAGGCAAATGCAAAGACGAAAACCCCCGTATTTCGGGCAGATATCAGGTCTGAAGTAAAAGACCTGATCCAAGCCAAAGTTGGTCAATCCGATGATCATCGGGTCAACCACCTATGCACTCCGGTTACCATCCTCAAACATCCCGAAGTTTGCTTTAGTTCAAAACCAAAGCCAAAGACGAAGTAGGTGAAATTGGGGGGAGTTCCACAGTACAATATTGTGGCAGATATGGCGTCTACAAGCACGAATGTCATGTTTAAACAATTATGGGAGGACAATAAGCTTTATAAAAAGCAGCTAAGTTCAGCCTTCAAGAAAGTAAGGGCGATGACAAAGAAGGACTTGCCCGCAATTTATCGTATTGAATAGGAAGATTTCGGATCTCCTGAGGTGGATGCAGAGATAGCAAGCTGTATGGTTACATCCATACCCATTGATTCGGGGTCGGGTGTAAATGTCATGACAGAAGACACTACACATCGATTGGAGTACACAATGTTTGAACCAACACCCCGGATACTTAAGTTTGCGGATCAAACCAGGCAATGGCCTTTGGGCATGCTGTCAAATATTACCATGATTATCGGAGGGGTGCCTTTCAAATTAAACTACATTGTATTATGACCTGTAACCAAAACTGGCTACCCTCTCTTGATCTGGAGACCCTGGTTGTATAGTGCCCATGTTATGGTGGATTGGCACCAGCAAAAATTATGATTTAAAGACATTTTGTCAAAAGAACAAAATTTGGTGACCGTAAGTTGGACGAAGGTTCCTCATCTTGGGGAAACTACTTCGTCAGAAGACAAGGACGAATCCAAAGAATCATCGTCTTTGTCTTATGAGGACTCCGAAGCCGATGTCCAAGTAAATTATTTGGAATGCTACGAGGTAGAAGTTGACAATGAAGACCCATACAACATTACCTCGGGTGAACAAGACTTGGAGGAAGGGGGTTGGACGGTAGTATGACTCGGGTTGAGCCGAGTAAGTCACGTAGAAGGTGTCATTAACCCCGATGATTGTCAAGATGTGGTCTTGACTGAAGAAAAGATTTTAAAGATTTCAAAGACAATCACCGCCAAGGAGTTGGCAGGATACACTGCACTGTTTATAGAGTTCCAATGTATTTGCCTAGTCTATTGACCAAATGTTGGGAATTTCACGAGAATTTGGCGAGCACCAGATTGATCTGGTCGAAGGTGCAGTTCCGGTTTGGCAAAGACAATACCGCCTGAACCCAAAGTACTCCCTCTTGGTAAAAGACAAAATTGATAAGTACTTAGGGGCCGGAATAATTTTCCCTGTTCTAAGTAGTGAGTGGGTTTCACCCATTGTCATCGTTCGAAAGAAGAAGACCGGGAAAATTTGAGTGTGCCAAGATTTTTGCAAATTAAATGCAGTCACTAGAAAGGACCATCATCCTTTACCATTTACAGATACAATTCTGGACCAAGTAGCTGGTCATCCATGCTATAGTTTTCTCGATGGATTTTCAGGGTACAATCAAGTATCCATTCGAGAAGAAGACAAGGACAAAACCACATTCACGACTGATTGGGGCACTTTCACTTACAATCAAATGCCCTTTGGGTTGTGTAATGCTCCTGCTACTTTCCAAAGGATGATGAACTCAATATTCAAAGATTTCCTGCGTAAATTTGTGGAGGTCTTCATTGATGATTTTTGTGTGTTTGGGCAAAGAGATGGACATATAGATTACCTTTGCCAAACTTTCGAAAGGTGTCGTTTTGCCGGCTTGTCATTACACCCGAAGAAATGCTTCTTTGCAATGAAGGAGGGAATTCTTCTGGGGCATCGGGTGTCAAGCTGAGGAATTGAAGTGGATGTCAAGAAGGTTAAAGTAATTGCAGCTTTGGAATCCCCGAAGAACCTCCGGGAGCTGAGAGCCTTCTTAGGACATGTTGGATATTATAGACACTTTGTGTCAAACTATGCAGTGCTGGCTGCACCACTTACAAAGCTTCTGAAGAAATCCAAAGATTATCTGTGGGAAGCAACTCAAGAAGAAGCTTTCCAAGTATTGAAAAAGAAATTGGTTGAAGCACCAGTTACGAGGGCCCCAAATTGGGACGTCCCTTTTCATGTATATGTGGACACTTTGTCCATGGCCATCAGAGTTGTCTTAAGTCAGAAGGACAAGAAGATAAAGGACTACCCGGTGTATTATGCCAGTCAACAACTTTCAGTTTCTAAAAAGAATTATTCAACGACTGAAAGGGAAGCACTCGGGATGGTGTACGCCTACAAGAAATTTTGCCACTATCTGTTAGGAAACAAATTCATCTTCTACGTGGACCATTATGCACTGCAACACTTGGTCAAGAAGGCAGATTTGTCCAAGCGAATTGCACGATGGATCTTGTTGTTACAAGAATTCACATACATTGTACAAGTAAGGAAGGGAGCTTTGCATTCAAATGCGGACTTCTTATCCAGGTTAGAAACTCAAGACCAAGATTTAGAAATCGATGATCGGTTCCTGATGAAGAGCTATATCATTTAATGGCTGTTCAAAGTACGCAGTATGCACCAGAATATCATTATTTGCATATGTGCCATTGTCCGGAGGGGCTGGACCCAAAACAAAGAGCAGTCTTTCTTTGAAAAATGGACCGTACCAATTGAAACACAACATTTTGTTTAAAATGGGCAAAGATGAGGTACTTCGGATATGCTTGGAAGCATATAAAGTAGGAGGAGTCATCGAGTCCTTGCACTCGGAAGCATTGGGGGGACATTATGCCCTGAAAAATACGGTGAAGAAAATTCTTTTGGCAGGGTATTGGTGGCCTATGATGTATAAAGATACCCATGCCCATATTCAAAGTTGTGATGCCTGTCAAAGAACAGGGAAATTGATGGCAACTTCCCAATGGCCTTTGAAACCAATTTTGCCTTTGGCCCCATTTGAGAAATGGGGTATTTATTTTGTGGGACCTATTCAACAAGTAACTCGTGTCACAAGGAAGAGGTACATCCTAGTATGTACCAATTATGCCACCAAGATGGTGGAAGTCGAGGCAACACAAAGAGGTAATGCAGAGATAGTAGCAGAATTTTTCTTCCGAAACATCATTTCCTATTATGGGTATTCTCTGGAATTGGTCAGTGATTGAGGAACTTATTTTTTGAACTCAATGGTGGAGGCGTTAACCAAATACTTCCAAATTAAGCATCGGAAGACCACGCCTTACAACCCAAAAGCGAATGGACTCACGGAGAAAGCCAATGGATTGCTATGTAAAATTTTGAATAAGGTGACAGTCAACTATGCCTATGATTGGGATACAAAGTTACCTGCATCGTTGTGGGCATATCGAACAACTGAAAAGATTACTACCAAGAAAACTCCTTATTTCTTGACATATGGATTGCATCCCATATTACCAGTTGAGTTTGAAGTACCAACATATAGGATACTTTGTGAAGAATGTTTGTCGGAGGAAGAAAGTCAAGATCTTTGGATCCATCAACTGATGTGGTTGGAAGAGAAAAGGGATGATGCAATGCAAACTACAAAGGAAATTCAAGACCAACGGAAAGTTTGGCACAATAAAAGAATCAAACTTGTGACTGTTCAGGAAGGAGATTTGGTATTATTATATGATAATCACCGCCTATTTTTTCCAGGAAAATTACATCTGAGGTGGATGGGACCGTATCGTGTGATGCACATTTATGAAAATGGCTCTATTCAACTCGCAGACCTGGATGGCAATCCTTTTGCAACTCGCGTCAATGGTTGGAGGGTGAGGAAATATTGGACCCCAAACCCGACTTTGTATAAAAACCCGGTTGTCGGTGTTCGTGCGGACGCTCACATTTGAGGGAGGGGGTATGTGGTACCCACATTTTTTGTTTTTCTATGGTTAGTAGTGATTAAGAGACAATGTAAGCACAGAAAAGTTGAATTGCGGACAAAGAAGGGGCAAAAGTGACTTTAGAGGAAAGCCGATGAAGTTGACATCGGATCCAATGACGAAGGTGCTCAGAAGAGGAGTACGCCAGAAAAAGGCCAAAGATCATCGTCTTTGGGTTGGAAGACGCATGAAAGATGAAGACCGTTTCACAACCTCTGTACGTGGCAAGAAAGTAAATTCAAAGAAACGGCGGGGGCAGGATAAGCATGTTTTGACAGTGACCGGGAGTGCATGCAGAAGAGAGAAATTCACAAACTAAAATTGACTAAAGAATGACTGCAATTCGGGGCAATATAAAATTGCAACTGCGCAGGGGGAAGTTGAACCTCTGAGTAAATTTCCAATTCCTTTGAGTAGTCGTCCTGCAGTAATGCGTGTCAAAAAGCCAGTCAAGAGTGAGATTTTTTCCGAAACCCTGAGGGAGTTAGAGTGTCTCATCCAAGAGAGGGTCTGATTTTCCAACAGCGTAGAACAAGAGAACTAATCATGGTGAAGAAGGTGGCTAACGTGCTAGCAGTGAGAGGTTTTGCAATCCGAAGAGTAGATGTAGTAGCTAGAATTGAAGTCTTGGTTAGACTTTGTATTATATTTTTAGCATGGAACTGGAATTTCAGTTTCCCAGGGGTAATGGCAAAGATTGCTGCCAGTAATTGTGAGGAGGGTCTCGAGGTGGAAGGGAAGAGAGGCAATCCGGCTCGATGGACTGAGTCAGATTCAAAATTAGTCCTGGGGAGAGAAGCAAGAGAGCCGACAGGGATCACCTTCTATCGGAAGTGTAATGCTGCAGAAGAGACGGCGGAGATCCGTAACTCGTTTTTTGCTCCAAGAACCACAAATGGTTACAAGGTAAAATCCTATCGGGACCCGTTCTAAAGAAGTATTGTGAGGGTGATGATGGCCATGTTCAAGCCAGAATGAACAACCTACGTGACCATGCAGCAAGCGGTCTTCTTCCATCAGATGTTTGCAAGAGTTCTAGTGAATTGGGCAAAGTGCTTCCATCACCAAACAAGGTAGATGGTGGTGAATTGGAGAACGGGCTCACCACCGCATTATTTTGCACCGTTTGCGGCTCATTTCTACTTTGAGCTGAACTTGCTGTCCGAAGACGAGCATCATCATATGGTGTCGCACATGCACCTTGATTTGAGACGAGAAGCAGACGATGAGGAGCGCCAAATATGCTTCATTTGCGAGCGAATGACGAGTACTTTGCAAGGATGGGACAGTGGAAAATCGAAGATGTTAATAGTCCAAAGATGAAGAAGCGAAGTAGACCCAAAGAAGCCAAGACGTCTCCCATGCAAAGAAAGACTCGGCGGCTGATGTTGAAGACCGCTAAAGTCGTAAGAGGGGCATCATCGGGATCGGAGTCTGAAGAGGAAACTGAGTCACAAGAAGAGGACTCGGAAGAAGAAGAGCTCACCTTGAAAAGTGAGGAGTCAGGGAGCAACAGTGAGGGAGAGTCCGAAGTCCAGCAATTGGTGGTAGTAAGTGAGGCTGGTCAAGCGATGGTGGAGAACACGTCAAGACCTGAGGAGGAGGCAGAGAATCCCACGAGGCCAAGTTCAAGAGGCCAAAACAAAGATAGTGCTGATACGATGAAGATACAAAGATCGCAACTTCAGATGAAGGAGCCGATGATGGAGGAGAAGACTCTAGATGAAGATGGCAGGGAAGAAGAAGAACACTTTGTCGGGATATCGTATTTGACGAAGGTAGTCACACCATTGCTGGAGCTGTTGAAGGAGAATCAAAGTGTAATTCCCCAAGATCGTAGAAAGGGGATGAACGAATTGCAGATGGTGAAGTATCTGGTGAGTGAAGTGAAGGAGTTACAAGAACAACAAGTCCGAAGAAGCGCGGAAGTGGAAGAACTTTGGAGGGAGGAAAGCTCCAGGAAGAAAACGCTGAGCATGCTACAAGGGAGTTGCACCAAGAAGGAGAGGGAATTGAAGAGGCAAGCCCAAGAATTGAAGGAGCAGGCGATGTGGTTGAGCAAAATGAAGGAGGAAGTGAGTAATGTGCATATCAAGAATGTCCATTTTAAGGCGATGAACATCGTGATGGAGCAGGAGTTGGACAGCTTGAATAAGAGTGCCGCAGCAAAAGATCAAGCATGGCAGAGAGAGTTGGCGACCAGACAAGAAGAAGAAGAGCAATTGTGAGAACTTGTCAAGAGCGCAGAACGGCAGAGTATGTAGTATGCAAAGGAGAAGAAGATGCTTGCTGCAGAACACGAAGATGAGTTGAAGATCTATCGCGAGGAGTTGAAAGTAGAACGCTCTTGAGGATATGAGTCAAAATAAGTAGGAGAAGTTGTGGGGAGGTTAAGAGGGTTCTTAAGAATGAAGGCTGAAGGGAGATTGGAGGAAGCCCGCCTACATGAGTTGAAATTACTTGTGCAGGAAACTCGGAAGTGAAAAGCCAAGGATGTGGATATAAACACATTGCTGATTCGGTTGAGAGAACGTGTAGATAGGAAAATGTTGGAGGTAGAGAATAATGTTAGTCTTACACTGGATTTGGTAAATTCAAAGTTAGAGAAAATTCGGAATAGTGTGACAGTGGAGAAGAAATCCGATGTTGCAGAAGTAAGAATACAAGTGTCACCGGACTTGAGAATTGACACATTAGAGAAGAGTGGGTCGAGAGATAAGAATGTAAATAGATTACACATGAACTCAATTGTAGATTGTAGTGAAGAAGTCGTAGAATAAGTAAAGAAATTAGTAGAATCCGTCATACCCGAAGAAGGTGAAATAGTACGAAGATCATTGGGTTTGGAAGCCAATGATGAGGTAGTCATCGGATCGGGATAAGTGTCAATTTTGAGATAAGAAGAGGTAGATATGAAGAGATAGATTGTCCCTTGGGATCTATAGGTAGGAAAGGATGTTAGGAAGCGGTGCCTAGGTAGGCAAGTCTGCTGTTTGCTCCAGTATTTAAGAGGAGCATTCGCATTATGATGTTATTCAGTATTCATATTTCTGAAGATAGATAAAGCAAAGTGCTGTTCCTAGTACTTGTTGCTTAAGCATAATTCCGATTGTCAATTTCATGTTTGTGTTTGTGAGTGTGTGGAGAATTCCGAAGAGCAAGTCAATGTGTTTGTGGATGTTGGGAGTCTACAGCCTTGATCTTCATTCTGTGTGTTTGATCTTGAGTGAAGTGCATCGGAGCAATGCCTTGACAGATCTGAGAAGAATTGTAGTGTTGGTAGTATTTTGCATGTGTGAGTGCAGCACGAAGTTGATGTGAAGCAATTTAGATCAAGGAAGTTGTGCCTTCAGTGGAGGGGTGGAACACAATTTTGAGGCAAAATTGGTCTTCGCAATGAAGTGCCGTCTTCGAGAGAATCTGAATCATCACAATCAAGAGTTGTTTGGACAAAATTTGCTATGTTGTGATTATGTGTGTATTTGTGACAAGTTTTCAAGATTGTGAGCTTGTTACTCTCTTTTGGGTGTAGTTTCTATCTGAGAGATTAAAGAAGCCATCAAGAAGAACTGCAATTGTGACTTTTGACTTCGTATTTGACCAATTCTGGATAGTATCTCTGCGGGAACAAACTTTACTGACCCGATTACCGCAAAAGTGATATTTGCCGGGTTGTCACAAGAGAGATTTTCAAGGATTGTTTGGATATTGCAAAACTTGTCCTGTTTGTCAAGCTTTTGCTAGAAAGTCTACTTCTACTCCACCACTTAGATAATATCATTGCTAGGACCTTTTGAGAAGTAGGGAATTGATTTTGGAGGTCCTCTCAATAGAACCCCAAGGAAAAATTGGTATATTGTGATAATTACTAATTATCTTTTCAAATGGGTTGAGGCTTGATCATTGAGGGACAAGAATGAAGATGAAGTGGGTAGATTTCTTTATGAATGCATTATCATTAGGTTTGGATGCCCTTTGGAGTTGGTTTATAATACATTAGGATTAGTTTACATGAAGCATCACTACAACTATGCTACAACATTTCTCTATCACACATAGAGTAACTACATCCTATAAGCTAAATTCCAATGGCTTGGTAGAGAGAACCAATTAGACCTTGCGCATGATGTTGGCCAAAGATGCAGAAATGTAGGAGGCTAGACATCATTGGGATAAGAAGATTCATGCAATTTTGTGAGAGTATGGGACAACCATGAAGACTTTCACTTGATATTCTCCATTTCAATTGGTATATGGTATTGAGTCTACCTTACCTATTCACTTTGACCTTCCTACCTTCCAAAGCATTCATAGGAGATTGAAGAAAGAGGTGATGTAGAGAAGTCAAGGAAAGATCAACTCATGGAATTGGAAGAGACAATAGTAGTTTCTATGGTTCAAGTGGAGCAAGCCCAAACAAAACAAAATGAGAGTTATAACAAGAGGCAAGGCAAGAAGAAGGTGGAGCCTTTCAAAGATAGTGATTGGATAATGTTATTTGATTTCATTCAATTCAAGAGAGTGCAAAAGAAGTTTTTGCCTAAGTACTTTGGACCATTCATAATGGAGAAGGTGTGGGGCAATTACACCTAAAATCTCAAGGAGTTGGGAGGAAGACTCTTTGATAAGATTAACCATGATAAGTTGAAGATGTATCATAGAAGGTAAAGAGACCTTCACTTTGGGAACAAAGTGAAAACTTAGTCCGGCGGTAAAAATAACACCCATTTTGGCATGTGTGTGGTATTGTGATATTTGGTTTAGTATTACAAGTACTTAAGAGATATTATTTATATGAAGATAAAGAATAGTTCTACCTTAGTCATAGCTAAGATAGAGAGGACCTTACTTTAGAGGAAGAGGAAAAGATGAGTACCATTATTTTGGATTCTAGTGTGTTGACTTGGTATTCTTCCTAGATGTTTGGCTTTGAAGAAAGAGTTGAGAACTCTTGGATCCACAAACCTTTTTGTTTTGGATTCTTCTATAGTCCAAGGATAAGCCCATGTGAAGGAATCCTTGACTTAGTGGTTAGGTCAAGATAAGACCACATGCTAAGGAGAATATTCCTATGAGTATAGATATTCCTTTGTGGTGCCCACATTTTTTGTTTATTTTTGTTTATTAGCATTTGAGGGAAGAAGTAGGCACGGAAAGCCAAATTGCAAAAGAAGGAATGGACAAAAGTGACTTTGGTGGAAAGCCAAAGAAGGAAAGATCGGATCTAATGATGGAGGTACTCAGAAGAGTGTTACAACAAAAAAAGTCCAAAGAGCATTGTCTTTGGGTTGGAAAGTGCAGGCGATACAAAGACCGTCTAACAACCTTGGTACTGGAAAGAAAGTACACTTCAAGAAAAGGCAGAGGCAGAAAAAGCATGTCTTGACAGTGACAGCACATCAACACGCATAAGAGGGGAAGTCAAATTCAAAATTGACTGAAGAATGACTACAATTTGGGGTAATATAAAATTGCAATTGCGCAGGGACAAGTTAAATATGCCAAGTAAATTTCCAATTCCTCTGAGTAGTTGTCCTGCAGTAATGCGTGTCAGGGAGCCAATTAAGAGTGCAATTTTCTGAAATCCAGAAGGGGTTAGAGGGTCTTGTCCAAGAGAAGGCATAAGCTTTTAGTGCCAAAGAACAAGAGAGCAAATCATGGCAAAGAAGGTCACAAATGCTTTGGCGGTGTGAAGTTTTGCAATTTGTAGGTTAGATGTGGTAGCTAGAATTGAGGTCTTGAATAGACTTCATATTACGTTTTTAGCATGGAACTAGAATTTCAGTTTTCCAAGAGTGATGGCAAAGATAGCTGCTAGTAATTGTGAGGACAACCCCGAAGTCAAAGGGAAGAGAGAAAATCCGGCTTGATGGACTGAGTCGGATTGGAGGTTAGTGTTGGGGAAGGAAGCAAGAGAACCGATGAGAATCACCTTTTATCGGAAGTGTGATGCTGCAGAAGAAACGGCAGAAATCTGAAATTCTTTCTTTGCTCCGAGAACAACAAATGGTTACAAGGTGGAGTCCTAGGGATCCGATTAGAAGAAGTATTGTGGGGATGATTATGGCCATGTTCAAACCAGAACGGACAACTTACTTGAACATGCAGCAAGCAATCTTCTTCCACCAGATGTTTGCAAGGGTGAAGGTGAATTGGGCAAAGTGTTTTCACCACTGAACAAGGTAGATGGTGATCAATTGGAGGACGGGTTTGCCTCCACATTATTTTGCACCATTTGTAGCACATTTCTACTTCAGGTTGAGTTTGCTAATAGTGGAAGAGAGGCAATGCATGGTGTTGCATTTCCATCTTGATTTAAGATGAGAAGCAGATGAAGAAGAGCGACAATATATGACACACCTGTGAGCCAATGATGATCACTTCTTGAAGACAAGATAATGGAAGATGGAAGAAGTCACAAGTCCAAAGAAGAAGAAGCATAGTAAACCCAAAGAAGCAAAGTCGCCTCCAGCTCAAAGGAAGACTTGAAGACTGGTTGTGCAGAGTAAGAAGATGGTGAGAGAAGCATCATTGGAATCAGAGTCTGACAAAGAAATAGAGTTGCAAGGGGAGGAATCATAAGAGGATGAACTCACCTTACAAAGTGAGGAGTCTGGAACTGAGAGTGAGGACGAACCTGAGGTTCAGCAAGCGGTTGGAGCCAGTGAAGCTTGTCATGTGATGATTGACAGAGTATTGGGAACAACAAATCATTGCGTAGCCTTGGTGGTAGACAAGCAGAGACCAGAGAAAAAGAAGGAATATCCTATGGGGCCAAGTTCAATCAGTAAAGTAGAAGAAAGCTCAGAAGCGGTGTCTCTAAAGATATAAAGATTGTGACTTTGGCAGAAGGAGCCAATGGAGGAGCCAAAGTACAAAGACAAAGAAGGGGACAAAGATGAAGAGAACTTGTGGTGCCCACATTTTTTTTTTTTCAAAATAAAGGAGAAGAAGTGTATAGAGAAGTCGGATTGCGCCTGTATGGCCAAAGAAGGCAAAGAAAAGAGTCTCCGGGATGAAACCCGAAGTAAAGTGACTTTGGGTCATAAGGCAAAGTACTCGGAAATGCCTTGTCAGCATACAATACAAAGTAAATTGTCTTCGGATTGGGGGGAGCTCAACCCGAGGTGAAGACAGTCTAACAACCTTTCGTCGAGGTGAGAAATTCAAGAAGGAGCCGTTTCAAAATTGGCAGCTCATACATGCAAAGGTTGATTGACAGTGACAGGTGCATGCCGGAGGTGTGATTTCTTGGTAGAAACTCAAAGTGACGAAGAACAAAGAAGTGCAACTCTATAAAAATCGAAACTGCAACGACAAAATGTCAAGCAATTTTCCTTTGCCATTGAGGAGTCGTCTTGCAGGTGATCAGGGAAAGGGAAATAGAGTTGGGCTCGTGTTAGTGCATAAGGAAGAAGTCACGAGAGTGAAATTGAGAGAAAGTGAGAAAGTAGAAGAGATGGGAGGAGGGAAGAAGAACTCCAAATTCGCAGCGAGAAATCATGCGATTTGGAGATTAGATGTAGTAGCGAGGATCGAAGTCTTGAGCCGACTTTGGATCACCTTTCTGGCATGGAACTGGAACGTAAGTTTTCTAGGATTCATGACAGAGATCATTGAGAGTAAGTGTCTTGATGGACCCGAGGAGGAAGGGAAGAGAGGAAATCCGGCTCACTGGACAAAGTCGGATTCGAGACTCGTACTCGGGAAGGAGGTAGGCTCGGAGCAGGGAGCCATGTTCTTGGGAAAGGAGAGATAGCCCAAGAAACTCAGGAGGTGAGAGATGCCTTCTCGTCAAAGAGAACGAAGAATGGGTACAAGGTAGAAAGTTACAAAGACCCTGTCAAAAGAGGAATTGTGAGTGCTTTGATGGCAATCCTGAAGCCGGAGAGAACAACATATGTGATGAAACACCAAGCGGTGTTCTTTCACAAATTGTTTGCAGGAGAACCAATTAATTGGGCGAGGTGTTTTCACGGGAGAACAAGGCAGATGGTGTGGAATTTGCGGGATAAGTCCCCTCCACATTACATTGTGCCGTTTGCGGCGCACTTCTACCTTGGGCTCAATTTGCTGAACTTGGCGGAGCGAAATCGGATGGTGTCACATTTCCATCCTGATGTGCAAAAGGAGGTCGATGTCAAGGAGTAGCAATACATTCTCCAAATCTGGAGCACGGACGACTACTACGTGAAGATAGGGAAAAACGTGGAGGTCGTAGTGAGTACCCCGATGAAGAAGAGGACTTGGCAAGCAAAAGCCAAAGAAAACAAGAAACCTCGGAAGATGCAGAGAAGTAACCCGAGGCGAGGAATGGTGGTAATTGAGTCGGAAGATGAAGACTCAGAAGGCAAGGCTGAGCTCAAACCAGAGGACTCGGAACATGAGGAAGAACCTGAGCTGACACTGCAAAGCGGAGATACAAGCAATGATAGTGAAGACGGTGGGGAGATGACCCCAGCGCCAGTGGCTGAAGAATACGAAGAAGAAGTGCAAGCCGAGGTAGAAGCCAAGGACAATACAGTGCTGGAAGACGAAGTACCGGTGCCAGAGGAGAAGAAGATTGCAGTGCAGCAAGAAGATCGCAGTGCAGTAAGGCAAAGTGTGAAGTGGGGCCGAGTAGAGTGAAGGAAGAGGTTGAAGGAAGCTCAGGAAGTGAGACATCAATCCCGATACGAAGACTCCAGAGAAGAAGGCGAGTATCAAGAGAACACAAGGATAAAAGAGAGACCACTCCGTGGGAGGAAGAAGTTGCCAGTGATGGAGTGATGTACCTGCAAGAAGTAGTGTGTTGGTGAAGTTGGAAGAGAAGAAGAAAGAGATGCAGTCGACTTGTCCAAAGGTAAAGACTGTATTGCAGGTGGTAGCAAGATTAGAAGAAGAGAACTCGGAGTTGAAGAGGAGTGTAACCCGAGGTGAGGAGGAGAGAGAAGTACTACGAGCGGAGGCAGTAGAGAGAAGTCAGGTAATTGAAGACCTGAAGAGGGAAGTGAGCTATCGAGAGGATCTTGCAAGGAAGAGTGATATTGCAAGAGAGAGACAAGTAGCTGAATACAAAATCTTGAAGCAGTAGTTTGTTGATTCAAGAGTAGAGCTTATCCATGCTATGGCGAGGGTAGCAGCAAAGGATCAAGAGCTCGATAGAGTGATGGAGAGTATGGAGGAGAAGAAGCAACTCTGGCAATGAGAGTTGGCTATGAGATATAGAGAAGAAGAGAGATTATGAGAGTTACTTCGTAATCAGGAAGAGAAGATTGAACAGAAGGAGAAAGAGAAGGAAGCGGTGAAAGCCAAATTCAAGACAAAGTTGGCAATGTACCGAGAGGAATGGCTTGCAGATTGGGAACAAGAAAGGAAGACAAGATTGGAGCCATTGCAGGATATAGTCCTCAGGGTGAACACGATGTTAAGTACAGAAGCCAGCGTTCAAATTGAAGAAGCGTGACTGCACAAGTTGAAGTTGTTGGTGCAGGAGACGAGGCGAAGACAAGCTAAGGACACTGAGATGAACGCCTTGTTAATAAAATTAAGAACTCGTGTAGATAGAAAGGTTTTGGAGGTAGAGGATAACATTTCCATTAGATTAGACTTAGTGAAAGTAGAGCTAGAAAAACTTTGGAAGGATATTAAAGCAAAACCCAAAGTAGATAATGTAGGAGTACAAATGTCTTTGGAGTTACCATCAGAGACATTAGAGAAGAGTGGGTAAGGAGATAAGGAGTTAGATAGATTACCCACTAGTGGAATTTCAGATCAAGAAAGAGAATTGTTGGATCTGGTAGAAGAAGTAGAAGATCTGAAACCCGAGGAAAATGTATTAGGACGTAAGATTACTTCGGGTTTGGGTTTGAAAGCCAAAGAAGATGTAGACATCGGATTGGAGTAGTAACAATTTGGAGATTTGAAGAGGCAGATATGAAGAGGTGCATTGTCATTTCGGATCTGCAGGTTAGAAAGGTTGTTGTAGAACGGTATAGTTGTTAGAATTGTCAATTTGTTCACTATTTAAGAGTGGCATTCGTAGTATATTGTTATTCAGTGCACATTATTTCTGAGAATAGATAAAGCGAAGTGTTGTGAAGCAGTGCTCGTTGCTTGAGCTTGATTCCAAGTATCAACTTCATGTCTATGTTTGTGAGTGTTTGGAGAAATTCGAAGTGCAAGTTAGTGTGCTTGTTGGATGTTGGATTTCACGGCCTTGATCTTCATTCTGTGTGTTTGATCCTGAGTGAAGTGCAATCAAAGCAATGCCTTGACAGATCTGAGAGGAATTGTAGTGTTGGTAGTATTCTGCATTTGTGAGTGCAGTGCGAAGTTGATGTGAAGCAATTTTGATTGAGGAAGTTGTGCCTTCAATGGAGGGGTGGAACACAATTCTGAGGCGAAGTCGTTTTGCAGTGAAGTGCCGTTTTTGGGAGAGCCTGAATCATTACAATCAAGATTGTTTGGATTTGTGATTAAGAAGTGTTACTTTGTGATAAGACTTCGAATAAGTGCTTGTTACTCTCTTCTGGGTGTGGTTTCTACCTAAGAGATTAAAGATGCAACCAAGAAGAACGACATTGTTACTGTTTGCTTTGTATTTGACCAATTCTGAATTGTATCTCTGCGGGAACGAACTTTACTTACCCGATTATTGCAAAAGTGATATTTGCCAGGTTGTCACAGAACTTTGGTGGGGTACCGTATCTAATGAAGGTTGTCACACCCTTGCTAGAACTATTGAAGGAGCATCAAAAAGTAATTCCCCAAGATTGTAGAAAGGTGAGAAATGAGTTGCAGGTGGTGAAGCATCTGTTGAGTGAAGTGAAGGGGTTGCAAGAGCAAAAAGTCCAAAGAAATGAAGAAATTGAAGAACTTCGGAGGGATGAAGCCTTGAAGAAGAAGACTTTCAAGATGTTACAAGAGAGTTGTGAGTAAAGAAGGAAAGAACTACAGAAGCAAGCGGTGGAATTTAAGGAATAGGCAATGTTGCTGAGCGAAATGAAGGAGGAAGAGAATGATGTGGGCATCAAGAATATTCATTTGAAGGCGACGGCAGCAATAATGGAGCAGGAGTAAGATAGCTTGAAGAAGAGTGCAGCCGGGAAGGATCAAGCACGGTAGAGAGAGTTAGCAGTCAGGCATGAAGAAGATGAAAGATTGCATGAGTTGGTATGAAGTGAGGAGCTACGAAGTTCACAGTATGTGGAGGAGAAGAAGATGCTCGCTGTTGAGTACGAAGACGAGCTGAAGATGTATCATGAAGAGCTGAAGGTAGAGTGATTGCAAGGGTATGACTCGGAATCAATGGGTGACAAAGCAAGAAAATTGAGAGCTATGTTGTGCACTGAGGCTGAAGGGAGATTGGAAGAAGCACGTTTACATGAGCTAAAATTGCTTGTACAAGAAACTCGGAAGAGGAGAGTTAAAGATGTAGATATGAATACTATGCTGATCCGATTGAGAGAAAGTAGATCAGAAGATGTTAGAAGTAGGGAACAACATCAATCTCAAATTAGATTTAGTCAATTCAGAGGTAGAAAGAATTAGGAGTAGTCTGACAAGAGAGAGGAAGTCCGATGTTGTAGACATTGGAATACAGGTGCCATCAGACTTATTATTAGAGACATTAGAGAGGAGTGGGTTAGGAGATAAAGAGTTAGATAAGTCACTCCTTAGTGCACTTGTAGATCCTAGTGTAGAGGTAGTAGAAGTAGTGAAGGAATTAGTAGTTGTAGATGTATCCGAAGAAGGAGAAGTGGTAGGAAGATCATCGGGTTTGGGAGCCAATGATGAGGTAGACATCGGATTGGGGTAGTACCAATTTTGAGATAGGAAGAGGCGGATACAAAGAGATGGATTGTTAGTTTGGATCTGCAGGTAGGAAGAGATGTTAGGAAGCGGTGCATAAGTAGGAAGAATTGCCGTTTGCTTCAGTATTTAAGGGGAGCATTTGCAGTACTAATTTGTTCAATATTCATACTTTTGAAGATAGATAAAGCAAAGTGCTGGTTTTTAATGCTCGTCTCTTGAGCTTAATTCTAATTGTCAATTTGGTGTTTGTGCTTGTGAGTGTGTGGAGAATTTTGAAGTTCAAGTCAGTGTGTCTATGGATGTTGGATTCCACAGCCTTGATCTTCATTCTATGTGTCTTATCCTAAGTGAAGTGCATCGGAGCAATGCCTTGATAGATCTGAGAGGAATTGTAGTGTTGGTAGTATTCTGCATTTGTGAGTGCAGCACGAAGTTGATGTGAAGCAATTTTGATTGAGGAAGTTGTGCCTTCAATGGAAGAGTGGAACACAATTCTGAGGCAAAATTGTTCTTCATAGTGAAGTGTCGTCTTCGGGAGAATCTGAATCATCACAATCAAGAGTTGTTTGGACAGAATTTGTTATGTTGTGATTATGTTTGTGTATTCGTGACAAGTTGTCAAGATTGTGAGCTTGTTACTCTCTTCTGGGTGTAGTTGCTACCTGAGAGACTAAAGACGCAACCAAGAAGCACTACATGTTACTGTTTGACTTTGTATTTGACCAATTCTGAATCGTATCTCTGCATGAACAGACTTTACTTACTTGATTACCGCAAAAGTGATATTTTCCGGGTTGTCATATGATCCTGATAGGACTCCACCTTGTAACCATTTTTTGTTCTCAGAGCAAAGAAAGAATTTTGGATTTCTGCCGTTTCTTTTGCAGCATCATACTTCCGATAGAAGGTGATCCCCGTCAGTTCTCTTGCTTCCTTCCCCAACACTAACCTCCAATTTGACTCAATCCATTGAGCCGGATTTCCTCTCTTTGCTTCAACTTCGGGGCTCTCCTCACAATTACTAGCAGCTATCTCTGCCATCACTCCTGGAAAACTGAAATTCCAATTCCATGCTAAAAACGTAATACAAAGTCTATTCAAGACCTCAATTCTGGCTACCACATCTAACCTACAAATTGCAAAACTTTGCACCGCTAGAGCATTTGTGACCTTCTTTGCCATGATCTGCTCTCTTGTTCTTTGGCACTGAAAGACTATGCCTTCTCTTGGACGAGACACTCTAACCCCTTTTGGATTTTGGAAAATTGCACTCTCAATTGGCTTCCTAACATGCATTATTGCAAGACGACTACTCAAGGGAATTGGAAATTTACTCGGCATATTCAACTTGTCCCTACATAATCACAATTTTAGATTACCCCAAATTGCTGTCATTCTTCAGTTGATTTTGAATTTGACTTCCCCTCTTCTGCATGTTGTTGTCCTATCACTATGAAGACATGTTTCTTCTACCTCCGCCGTTTCTTGAAGTGTACTTTCTTGCCACGTACCAAGGTTGTTAGATGGTCTTAGAAGATAAGACCACATGCTTAGGAGAATATTCCCATGACTATGGATATTCCTTTAAATTTTTGACTTTATCTGACTTTTAGCCTAGTAACTTGAGTTACTCCAATAATTAGTAACTTGAGCGCATTAGTACTTCACAAGTATATAAACTAGGATTGAGGAAGTACTCATCATCCTTTCATTTGCAACTATCTCTCTCTCAATGAGTTCTCTAGTGAGCAATAGCTTGAGTCTTGGAGTGTTGGCCTTGGAGGAGTATGATGGAGTTGGGATTCTTTGCCTTCTTAGTCCATGGTGCGTTACCATAATAGCCATCAAAGGTTCATCTTGAGTGAGAGATAAGTGGCTCATAGGAAGTAGGTCGAGTAGTGGAAGTGATGGTGAAACAAAAGTTCAGCAACAAGGTGAAGATGATGTTGACACAAAAGAATAGGAGTTCCATGTAGTGATTGACCGCATAGGAGAAGGAGAAATTATGTGTCAAGAATTACCAAGAACTAAGATAGAAGAGACTCTAGAAGCTGAGCCAAGTTGGAGTTTTGGAAGGGTACAAGATCACGGAGAAGTGTTCCTATTGTTGGTGCAGAAACAAGCAATGTAAGCCCAATAGAGGAAGAGGGAGGAAGCTCGGATGAGATGCCTCTAAGAATGAGAAGATTGAGACTTTAGAGTCAAGCTCCAATAGACAAAGTAAGGAGTGTAGCACCTAAAGAAATTGAGGTGGCAAGAGTCTTTGATGGGGTAGAGCACTTGTCATAGATAATCTGTCCCTTGTTATTGTAGTTGAAGAAGAAGAGGGAAGAGTTGAGAGGAGATCACTCATAACTGAAAGATGAATTGGCAGTAGTGAAGTATATGAGTGAAGAAAGTTTGAAGTTGAGAAGAAAGTTAATTCATTGAGAGCAAGAATTAGCAGAACTTAGGACTGAGGTAGAGCTCAGGAGGAAGGAGATTGAGAGGCTAATGGAAGAATCTATAAAGAGAGGCAAAGCCATGATGAAGCAAGAAGAAGATTGGAAAGAGCAGATGATGAAGACTGAGACCTTGAGAGCAAAAGTACATGACATGCAAGTGGAAGTCATCCATTTGAAGGCTATGGCAGCAATAATGGGACAAGAGTTGGAGAGCTTGAAGACAAGTGCGGCGGAGAAGGATCAAGCTTGGCAAAGGGAGTTAACTATGCAAAATTGTGAGGAGGAGCAATCACATGGGTTAATTGAGGGAATGGAAGAGCAACTCAAGCAAAGTGTGAAGGAGAAGAATGCATTAAAAGCCAAGTTGGAAGATGAGGTGAAGATGTATTGGGAGGGGTTGTTAGTAGAGGGAGAGAAGATGCAGACACCAAGACAAGAGACAGTCAAGGATGTATGTGACAAATTGGCAAATATCACTTTTGTGGTAATCAAGTAAGTAAAGTTTGTTCTTGTAGAGATACAATCCAGAATTGGTCAAATACAAAGCAAAGTAACAATCTTAGTTCTTCTTGGTTGCTTCTTTAATCTATCAAGTAGAAACTACACCCAGAAGAGAGAAACAAGCACTCAATTTTGACAACTTGTCACTAATTCACACACTCATAATCACAACATAGGAAATTCTGTCCAAACAAATCTTGATTGTGATGATTCAAATTCTCACAAAGATGGCACTTCATTGCAAAACAACTTCATCTCAGAATTGTGTTCTACCCTTCCACTGAAGGTACAACTTCATTGATTGAAATTGCTTCACATCAACACTGTGCTGCACTCACAATTGTAGAATACTACCAACACTACAATTCCTCTCAAGGCATTGCTCTGATTGCACTTCACTCAAGATCAAACACACAAAATGAAGATCAAGGCTGTGGAATCCAATATCCAACAAACACATTGACTTGCACTTTGAAATTCTCCAAACACTCACAATTACAAACACAATACTAATACTCAAAATCAAGCTCAAGTGACAAGCACTAAAATCAGCACTTTGCTTTATCTATTTTCAAAAATTGGAATACTAAACAACATAACATTGTGAATGCTTTCTTGAAATATTAGAGCAATTGATAGTTACTAACAACTATACCGTTCTACAACAACTCTACAAACCTACATATCCAAAATGACAATGCATCTCTTTATATCTGCCTCTTCAAATCTCAAAAACTGTTACTACTCCGATCCGCTGTCTAGTTTGACTTTGGCTTCCAAACCCAATGTTCCTTTGAGAATTTCTCCGTCTTTGCGTCTACTCAATTCTTCTCCTGACTCTCTTTTTTCTACAATTTCTTCACTACAAACTGCAATTGCACTAGTGGGTAACCTATCTAACTTGTTATCTCTCAACCCACATCCCTCTAAAGTATCAAGTATCAAATCCAAAGACACTTGCACTCCTTTGTCTCTTACTTTGGGTCTTTTAACTACTTGTATTTCACTACAAAGTTATCCAACTCTGTCCTAACAAGATCCAATCTAAGACACATATTGTCTCCTACTTCTAACATTTTCCTATCTACTCATTCTCATAGATGAATAACTTCAATTTGTACAATCTGGCTTCTTCCAATTTCCCTTCAACCTCTATGCTGAGCATCACCTTTATCTCATCTACTACTCCCGCTATGTCATCAACTTCCCTCACAGTCTTGAGCTTCTGTCTCTTTTATTCTTCCAATTCATTGCAATACATCTTCAAATTTAGCCTCAAATTTAGCCTTCATTGCCTCCTTCTCCTATCAATTTACAACAATTTGTTCTTCTACCACCCTTAACAATCCTTGCAATTGATCTTCTTCACTACCACATTCTGCTAACTCTTGCTGCTAGGCTTGATCTTTCTCAATGGCCTTCTTCTTTAGACCCTCCAACTCTTGCTCCATTACGGCTACACTTGTCTTTGAATGTATTACTTCTACTCGTGTGTCAGCAATATCTCCCTTCAGCACCTCGACCAACACCGTCTTCTCCTTAGCTTCCTTGCAACACTTCACCAGATCTTCTCTCATTACTTCAGAATGCTTACTCCAAAGAATCTCCTCTACCCAAAGTTCTTTGGCTTCCATCTCTACACTTGTTAGGTTACTTTGCAACAACAAGGTTTCCGCACTCCACTTCTCTACTATTGCCAACTTGTCTCACACATCAAGGTTAGTGCTCACCATCTCTACTTTCTTTTGCTACAAAAACACCAACTGTGGACACACAACCTTTGATAGATACTCCACTCCGTCGTACTTCTTGTTATCAGCCCGGACTTCATCTTCCTCTACAAGCAATCCTCCTACTTGCACCTTACCCCAAAGTCACGATCCTCATACCTTCAAGGTTTCTTCATCCAAGCTCTCTTCTTCTTCTGTGGTGACTTTACTAGACCCCACCTCGGCTGCATGCATACTTTTGTTCCCTCTAGTAGTTCTTGGACATGCCAAGACTCCTTCTCCTTCCTTCTTCTCACATCCTTGTTTGATAGTGGAGACCTCAAGACTTGGCTTTTCTATGTACACAATCCTTCATTGAGTTGACTAAACTTTTGCCTCGCCTTCACTACTACTACTTGATTCTTCACTTTGCAATGTGAACTCTTCTTCTCCTCCCAAAACTGAAACCCTTTGACCCAGTTTCTCCAAAACTGAAATTCTAGGCCAGGAACGTGATATAAAGCCTCATTAAGACCTCAGTCCGCACCACTACATCTAATATACGCATTGCCAACCCTCTCACTGCACTCTACTTACTCACTTTTGGGGCCATCGTGTGTTTCCTAACTCTCTTCTTGTGGAAGGTAGTTCTTGAGATCCTAACCGACTCGTCTTCTTGCAGATTTGCAATTTGCACTACTTTGGGTTGACTCTCAATAGGAGTAGGGTAGCATTTGGACATTGCATTGCTTCCTCATAGAAATCTCAATTTTATAGACTTGGGTTGATTGGTCATTCTTTAGTTGTTTCTCCGCTCCAATTACCAATTCTATGAGATTGTTTCTTGTCACTATCAAGAACTTCTTGATCTCAAGGGCATCACTTTCTTGATTGGCAAGCCCCAAAGAAGTTTGTTACAGGTTCTTTGGGTCAGGCCGCACTACCCAATATGAAGTCCTCTTTGTTGTCTTTCTCTCTAGTCCATCTTGGGTCCTTCAGACTTGGCCCAAGATCAACTTTAGGTTTGGGCCAAACACATATTTCTTCTTATTTTCCTTCCTGTTTACCCTTCCTTTGGCTTTACTAACGTACTTCTTCTTCAAAATTTTATAAAAACCATTCAAAACCAAAAAATGTAGGTACCACAATGTAGTTGTGAGAGTGAAAGTGACGCTTGGCCGGGTGTTGGAGGTCCAGTTGGAAGAACCAAGACTACATGAGTTAAAATTGCTAGTACAGGAGACGAGGAAGAAGGAAGTGAAGGAAGCACAAATGAATAAATTATTATTAGTTTGAGAGATAGGGTAGATAAGAAGATGTTAGAAGCATAAGAGAATTTTTGCCTCAGATTTGATATACAAAGACAAGAGTTAGATGAAATTTGGAGTATGGGAAGGAAAGTCTGATGCAAAGTAGTAGAAGTAGGAGTGATGTGTCTTTGGATCAGTTATCAGAGACACTAGAGAAGAATGGATCAGAAGTAAGCAATGTAAATAGATTACCCATGGTCTTAATTGCAGAGTGTAGTAAAGAAGTGATAAAGTTAGTGAGCATGTAGTAGTTTTAGGTAGACCCAAAGAAGGGGAAATACTTGAAGAAGAATTGAGTTTTGAAGCCAAACTCAAGATAAACATCGGATTAGAGTAAGAATAGTTTTGAGATTTGAAGAGGTAGATATGAAAAGATGCATTTTCATTTTGGATTTGCAAGTTGGTAAAGTTGTTAGGAAATGGTATACTAGTTAGATAACTATTGAAGTGTTCTGCCTATTTAAAGGAGGTATTCACAGTCTTGTGTTATTTAGTATTCATAACTTCTAAAGATAGGTAAAGCAAAGTGCTCATTCTTAATGCTTGTTGCTTGAGCTTAATTTCAAGTATCATGTTTATGTTTGTGTTTGCGAATGTTTAGAGAAATTCAAAGTGTATGTCAATGAGCTTGTTGGATGTTGGATTCTATAGTGCTTATCTTTATTTTGTGTGTTTGATCCTAAGTGAAGTGCAATCAAAGCAATGCCTTGACAGATCTGAGAGAAATTGTAGTGTTGGTACTATTCTACATTTGTGAGTGCAACATGAGTTTGATGTGCATTGATTTTTGATCAAGGAAGTTGTGCCTTTAGTGGAGGGATGGAATGCAATTCTAAGACAAACTTGTTTTACAAGGAAGTAGCTATGTTTGGGAGAATTTGAATCATCAAAATCAAAGTTGGTTTGGAAAGATTGGATAATATTGTGATAATGGAGTGTTAATTTGTGATGAGATTGCAAGTCAGTGCTTGTTACTCTCTTTTGGGTGTGGTTTCTACTTGAGAAACTAAAGAAGAGCTCAAGAAGAACTATATTATTATGGTTCACTTTGTATTTGACCATTTGTGACTTGTATTTCTATAAAAACAAACTCTATTTACATGATTACTGCAAAATTGATACTTGACAGGTTGTCATAGTAACATTGGTGGATCTATTGGAGATTCTGCTATGATGAGTGGAGGTACCACTACAATAGGTTGTGTAGTAGCCTCATGGTGGAGTTCTTCCAATGTTTGAGGTAGAACTACCAGGGAGTGCAGATTATGAGCCGGCTTGTCTCTCACTCAAGATGAACTTCTAATGACTATTATGGTAATGCACCATGGACTAATAAGGCAAAGAACCTCAACTCCATTATATTCCTCCAAGGCTAACACTCCAAGACTCAAGACATTGCTCACTAGAGAACTCAATAAAAGAGATAGTTTCAAATGAAAGGATGATGAGTACCTCCTCATGCCTAGTTTATATACTTGTAAAATAGTTACGCACCAAAATTACTAATTATTAGAGTAGCTCAAGTTACTAGGCTAAAAGTCAAATAAAGTCAAAAAGCTACTAGAATATCTATACTTATGGGAATATTCTCTTAAGCATGTGGTCATATCTTGACCCAACCTCTAAGTCAAGGATTCCTTGACATAGGCTATCCTTGGACTATAGAAGAATCCAAAACAAAAAGGCTTGTGGGTCCTGTGAGCCGGCCTGTCTCTCACTCAGGATGAACCTTTGATGGCTATTATGGTAGCGCACCATGGACTAAGAAGGCAAGGAACCCAAACTCCATCATACTCCTCCAAGGCTAACACTCCAAGACTCAAGACATTGCTCACTAGAGAACTCAATGAGAGAGAGATAGTTGCAAATGAAAGGATGATGAGTACTTCCTCACCCCTTGTTTTATATACTTGTGAAATAGTTACGTACCAAAGTTACTAATTACTGTAGTAACTCAAGTTACTAGACTAAAAGTCAAGTAAAGTCAAAAAGTAGAAAGGAATATCCATTTACATGGGCATATTCCCCTTAGCATGTGGTCTTATCTTGACTCAACCACTAAGTCAAGGATTACTTCACATGGGCTATCCTTGGACTAAAGAAGAATCCAAAACAAAAAGGCTTGGGGGCCCAAGAGTTCTCAACTTTTTCCTCAAAGCCAAACACCTAGGAATAATACCAAGTCAACACACTAAAATCCAAAATAGTGGTGCTCATCTTTTCTACTTCCTCTAAAGTAAGGTCCCCTCTATCTTAGCTATGATTAACTTTAGCTAACCATGACTAATATAGAACCATCCTTTATCTCTATATAAATAATATCTCTTAAGTACTTGTAATACCAAGCTAAATATCACAATACCACACACATGCACAAATGGGTGTTATAGTCCAAGAGTTCTCAACTCTTTCCTCAAAGCCAAACACTTACAAATCATACCAAGTCAATACACTAGAATCTAACATAGTAGTCCTCATCTTCTCTACTTCCTCTAAAGTAAGATCCTCTCTATCTTAGCTATGACTAGCTTTAGCTAATCATAACTAATGTAGAACCATCTTTTATCTCTATATAAATAATATCTCTCAAGTACTTATAATACCAAACTAAATATCATAATAGCACATACATGCCCAAATAGGTGTTACAAGACTTACAAGCTGAGGAGTTTACAAGAGATCTTGAGGAAGGCTAGAAAGAGCCTATGCAAGGCATACACTTGCATGAGATGCCTGATCATTTTTACTTAGGAAGTTATTGAGGCCCAAGTAGTCCAAATTTGGTATGGGATTTTGGATAAAGATTTATGGAGTACATGATGCTATGTTGTTACAGGCTACTTCACATCCCTTGGTAGTGGTCTTTGGTTTGGCTAAGCACATTGAGCTTAACATGGTAGAGGAGAGAGTGGTGACATTTGGATTTGGTAGGATGACCTCATCCACAATTGTTACTTCTTTTAGAGTGCAAGAGAGTACTCCATGCCATGCTTGCTTCCAAGAGCAGAGTGGACAGCCCAAATCCTATGGAGTGAGTGGAGGGCCTAGTGTAGCTAAACCCTTACCTTCATTTTTAGGCCAATAGTAGCCAACTAGTGGTAGTGTTGCTTGTTGGACTTGTGGTCAACCTCACCATAAGAGAGATTTCACTCAAAGCAGGAGACATGATACTCCTAGTGCATCATAGTAGGCATAAAGATAATGTGACCATTGCCACAAATTTGGTCACACTAGTGGTTGATGCTTTGACCTACACCCGGAGTTCCAAAGCGGCAGGGCTGTTATGGCAAGTGGTAGAGGATCTCTAGGTCATGGAGGACAAGGTGGTAGAGGATCCACACCTATTAGTAATGCAATACATACCCTTACTTCTAATACAACCATGGTTACTTGGATTGAGCAATTGGACTAGTGTGGTACCCACAATTTTTGGTTTTGGATAGTTTTTATCAACTTTTGAGGAAGAAGTATGTTAGTAAAGCCAAAGGAGGGCTAAACGAGAAAGAAATAAGGAGTGTGTGTTTGTGCCAAACCCTAATTCAACTTTGGGTCAAGACTAAATGGCCCCAAAAGTGAGTAAGCAAAGTACGGTGAGGAGACTTGCAATTTGTAGATTAGATGTAGTGGTGCAGATTGAGGTCTTAGTGAGGCTTGGTATCATGTTCTTGGCCTGGAATTGGAACTTCAATTTTCCAAGTTTCATGGTAGAAATTGTAGTGAGCAATTGCAAGGATGGGCCAAAGCACAAGGAGAAGAGAGAAAATCCGGCTTGATGGATTGGAGAATAGTCTTGGAGAGAGAAGCAAGAGAGGTAGGAGGTACCACCTTCTATCAAAAGTGTGATGCATCAAAAGAGATTGCCAAGGTGAGAAACTTGTTCAATTGACCTCGCCGGGGTGGTAAATGAGATCGAGGTGATGCTGAGCATGGAGGTTGAGGGTAAACTGGAATAAGCTAGATTGCACGAGTTGAAGTTGTTGGTACAGGAGACATGCAAGACAAAGGCAAAGGAAACGGAGTTGAATAATTTATTAATTATTCTATGAGAACAAGTAGATAGAAAAATGTTAGAAGTAGGAGACAATTTGTTTCTCAGATTGGATCTTGTTAGGACCAAGTTAGAAAAACTTTGTAGTGAAGTACAAGAAGTTAGGAGACCCAAAGTAGAAGAGGTAGGAAAGCAGATGTCTTTGGATCAGTTATCTGAGATAATAGAGAAGAGTGAGGTAGAAGATAAAGAATTAGATAGATTACCCACTAGTGCAATTGTAGTTTGTAGTGAAGACATTGTAGAAATAGAAGAGTTAGGAGTAGAATTCAGTAGACCCAAATAGAAGAGACATTGTAGAAATAGAAGAGTTGGGAGTAGATGGGGAAATTCTTGAAGGAACATTGGGATTGGAAGCCAAAGTCAAAGTTGACATCGGATTGGATTAGTAATAGTTTTGAGATTTGAAGAGGCAGATATGAAGAGGTGCCTTGTCATTTTGGATCTGCAAGTAGGAAAAATTGTAGAACGGTATAGTTGTTAGCAAGTGTCTATTGCTTCACTATTTAAAGGAGGCATTTGCAGTATGTTGTTGTTTAGTGCTCATAATTTCTGAGAATAGATAGAGCAAAGTCTTGATTTCAACACTCGTTGCTTGAGCTTAATTCCAAGTATCACCTTTGTGTTTGTATTTGTGAGTATTTGGAGAATTCTGAAGTGCAAGTTAGTATGTTTGTTGGATGTTGGATTCCAAAACCTTGATCTTTATTGTTTGTGTTTAATCCTGATTGAAGTGCAATCTGAGCAATGCATGGATAGATCTTAGAGGAATTGTAGTGTTGGTAGTATTTTGCAATTGTGAGTGCAATGCAATGTTGATGTGAAGCAATTTTGATTGAGGAAGTTGTACCTTTAGTAGAATGGTGGAACACAATTCTGAGGCAAAGTCATTTTGCAATGAAGTATTGTTTTCAAGAGAGACTGAATCATCACAATCAATATTGTTTGGAAAGATTTGATGTAGTTGTGATTATGGGTGACAAATTGTTGTGATGAGATTGTGAGTCAGTGCTTGTTACTCTATTCTGAATGTAGTTTCTACTTGAGAGATTAAAGAAGAATCCAAGAAGAGCTAATTTGGTTACTTTGCTTTGTGTTTGACCAATTCTGATCAGTATCTCCAAGGGAACAGACTTTACTTACCTGATTACTGCAAAAGTGATATTTGCCAGGTTGTCACAAGTAGAGATTGGCTAGGATGGCCATTGCTAAGAAGAGATCAAATTTGAGTGTTGAGGCTTCCACCTCTTATGTTGGTGATAGAGACATCTTGGACTCCATGAGTGGAGTAGCACAAGTAGATGCATTTGCTACAATGATTAGGATTGTAGTATGTGTTCCATAGCCTAGAGAAGCATCAATGAAGTTGGACCCACAAATAGGAGAGGCTAGTAGACAAGTCAGACTTCCTTAGTCTTTTGCACTCTTTGAGGCACTATAGATGACATAAATGACTCATAGACTACCTAGTGCAGGTGTGGTAGGTGGTGATGGGGTGTATCATAGACTCCTTGCTAGTCAACTACCTACTACTACACCAATTGAGTCTAGCTTGATATTGAGAGTGGCTCAATTGATTATGTGCTTCCCTTTATTCTCAACTAGTGATATGTTTGATATATTTACAATGGGAGTTGATCTATCTCCAATGTTTTGGTTGGCTGCCACACGTTGTGAGAGATATGGTTCATGGTTCTAGAGCAAAGGTGGTTCCTAGTGGGGCTAACTTGGTTGAGGAGCATGGGATCCACTTAGCGACTAGTGGTTTATGGCAAGCAACAACAACTAGATTGGAAGAGTTATCGGCTAGACTTGCCTTTGAGCAAGCGTGGTTCACACTTGGAGTTCTCCTATTGGATAATTAGAAGTGGACTTTTCATTTGGCATGACTTTCAAGGAAGGTCTATACACCATAGAGGGTGTGGTACCCACATTTTTCATTTTTGATAAGTTTTAAAGAAGAAGTGTATTGTTGAAATTGAATTGCAGCCAAATGAAGAAGAAAAAAGGAGAATTGTGTGTTTGGAGTAGACTCAAAGAAGTCAAGTTTGGGTTTGGTAAGGAAGTTCTCAAATTGGACCTATAGAATAGTAGACCCAAAGTAGGGCAACTTTGTATCGGGAGGCTCAACCCAATCCAAAGAAGTTGTAACAATTTTTCTTTGGGTCATGTTAGTCAAGAAGGTACAAGTAAAGAAATGGCTAGGTCATGAGAAAGATAATTTGAGGGTGACAAGAAACAAACACACAAAAGTTGTGAGGGTCAATTTCAAATCATTTGAAGAATGATTGCATCTAGGAGCAACATACTATTAAGACTTTGCCAAGGGAAATTAGAAATGTCAAGAAGATATCTTGTTCTTATTAGTTTCTATCCCAAAGGAATGCAAGTCATGAATCCAAATGAAAGTATAATTTTTTGAAGTCCAAAGGGAGTTAAAATTATGCATCCAAGAGAAGAGATATTGTTCCAACAACCTAAAGTCCATAAGCACATGATGGAAAGGAAGGGTGATAGGAGGAGCTCCTCACTTGCACTGAGGAGTCTTGCAATTTGGAGGTTAAATATAGTGCCATGGATCAAAGTCATGTAGACTTTGGATTACATTTCTGACTTGGGATTGGAGCTTGAGTTTTCCAAGATTCATGGCAGAAATAGTTGCCAGCAATTGTAAAGATGGCCCCAAAGTAGTGGGGAAGAGAGGAAATTTGGCTCAATGGATAGAGTATGATTGGAATTTGTCCTGGGAAAAAAGCAAGGGATGCGGCATGTGAGCTGGCCTATCTCTCACTCAAGATGGACATCTGATGGCTATTATGGTAGCGGACCATGGACTAAGAAGGCACAAAACCCCAACTCCATCATACTACTCCAATGCTAGCACTCCAAGACTCAAGTCATTGCTCACTAGAGAACTCAATGAGAGAGATAGTTGCAAATGAAAGGATGATGAGTACCTCCTCATCCCTTGTTTATATACTTGTGATATAGTTATGCACTTAAGTTACTATTTACCAAAGTAACTCAAGTTACTAGGCTCATAGTCAAGTAAAGTCAAAAAGTATAAAGGAATATCCATCCACATGGGCATATTCTACTAAGCATGTGATCTTATCTTGACCCAACAACTAAGTCAAGGATTCCTTCACATGGGCTATCCTATAGAAGAATCCAAAACCAAAAGGCTTGCAAGCTCAAGAGTTCTCAACTCTTTTCTCAAAGCCAAGCACCTAAGAATAATACCAAGTCAACACACTAGAATCCAAAATAATGGTGCTCATCTTTTCCACTTCCTCTAAAGTAAGGTCTCCTCTATCTTAGCTATGACTAACTTTAGCTAATCATGACTAATGTAGAACCATCCTTTGTCTATATAAATAATATCTCTCAAGTACTTGTTATATTAAGCTAAATATCACAATACCACACACATGCATAAATGGGTGTTATAGGCCACAGTCACCTTCTATTGGAAGTGTGATTCTTTGGAAGAAACCACCAAAGTGAGAAATTCTTTTAGCACTCTAGATGCCAATAATGGTTACAAGGTGGATGCCTATTGGGACCTAATAAAGTGAAGTATTGTGTGACAACCCGGCATAATATCACTTGTGTGGTAATCGGGTAAGTAAAGTTTTTTCCCATAGAGATACAACTTAGAATTGGTCAAATACAAAGGAAACAGTAACAATCTTTAGTTCTTCTTGGTTGCATCTTTAATCTCTCAGGTAGAGACCACACTTAGAAGAGAGCAACAAGCACTAACTTGCAGTCCCATCACAAATTAACACTCCTAATCACAAATCCATCAAATCTTTCTAAACAATCTTGATTGTGATGATTCAATCAAGATTGCACTTCTATCTTTTTTATCTTCATCAGTATTTTTTAACCCATTCTTCTCTAATGTCTCAAGTAGTGGGTCCGAAGACACCTAAACTCCTACCTCTCTTACTTTGGGTCTTCTAACTACTTGCACTTCACTACAAAGTTTATCCAACTCTGTCCTAACAAGATCCAATCCGAGACACACATTGTTTCCTACTTCTAACATTTTCCTATCTTCCCATTCTTGCAAAAATATAACAAATTATTCAGCTATTTGTCCTTTGCCTTTCTCTTCCTTGTCTCCTGCACCAACAGCTTCAACTCGTGCAGCCTGACTTCTTCTGTCGTGCGTATATACATCGCTACACAACATACATCGCTGTCAACATCATACACTATAAAAGCACAACTCACACATAAGTCATACATAGACTCTAAAGTGCCACAATAATCAGATTGCTTAACACTTTCAACTCAACTCAACTCAGATCAGTACTTGATCTGTCACTCTATAAACTGCCAACAACTGGGCACTGATTACAATCAAGCCACACCCACTCAAGCATAGAGAATCCAGGTGACGCTCGCCGGCCTCTGTCCACCATAGCCAGGAACTCGAAGGCTCAACATCAGAGAAGTGAGCTCTCTGGAGCTCACTTCGAAACTATACCCCCTGGACTCGAGCTAGCCCTGAAACCCTAACGGTCCCACTGACGGCACACTCGACGGTGCAAACGGTGCAAAGTGACGGTGGGCCCCACCGTGAAGTCAGTACCCCAAACACAAAATCTAACCATCAGAAAGTAGTCCCTGAGAAACAGCTAGAATAACTTTAACTACCATCACTGGAACTCCAGTGTCCGAGCATCTAGATGCGGAACTACAAATGGCGTGATAGCTGTCGTGCGTATATACATTGCTACACAACATACATCGCTGTCAACATCATACACTATAAAAGCACAACTCACACATAAGTCATACATAGACTCTAAAGTACCACAATCGCCCCCCTAGCTGGCGGTTAGGTCCCTCTAACTCCAGATAGCCATCTACTCTAAGTATATGGTATACCCTCTAATGGGCAAAGATCAGGAGGCCGGGTGCTATGGAGCCCCATCGTTAGTCGCCTGTCTGCAATCTATACCATATAAAGAATGAACTAGCTATAGGTCAAGTACATCTAGGACATAACCACTGTCCCTGAGGAACCACCGTGAGGGGAGGAGTCATACATGCCATATGCCATCCTCTCGAACAGCTATCACACACTAACATAGTAGCAGCTCCACCAGAAGAGCCACATAACATACACCTCAAGCTTGCACGTACAAGTGCCAAGCTTGGGTCCATAGTACCATCAATGTTTGGGAGGTGGCATGGCACACAATTGCACACATGATCCTTCCAAACAACACCATCACGTCCTTCTAACACAAGGACTCCAGATGGCAAAACCTCGCGCACTCTCAAGATAGTGCGGCCTGTAGAAACATCAAGTGTCGTCGGTGCTATCTGCTGTAGATATACATAGTCGCCTGGATGAAATCGACGGATCGAGGGTCTATAACCTCCTCCTCAAATGGTAGCATAGCGTAAAGTATCTCTATGCTGAGCAATCGCCAAGTTCTCGAAGGCCATCGGCATCACTCTCCGAAAGATCTCTGCCCGCTGAGAACATGCGCTCATCCATACATCAGGGTCATCCAAGTCCAAAACTACAGTAGCATCTCGACAAATGGCTGCAGGTAAATCTGAATCTCGTCCATAGAGTAGAACGTATGGAAAGAAGGATGCTAAGGAGGCTTGCCGGCTGAACCGATAGCCCATGGCCAACCAAGGTAACTGGAGATCCCAATCTCCCAAGTGGCCTCTCTGCAAACCATACTTTTGCAATCCTCTCTTCACCGTCTGAACCACTCTCTCTACTAAGCCATCTGCCTCAGGGTGATCTCGGGATGTAGTACGATGATCAATCAAAGCCTTGTCACACAAGACCTGAAACTCTCCCAAGAACTCTGTAACCTGATCAGTCAAAACCTCAGCTGGTGCACCAAAATGACTAAGAACTCGATCCAGGAACGAGTAAGCTGTCCCTTCACTAGACTTGTCAGGAAGTGCCACCAACTCAATCCACTTGGAGAAGTGCTCCACCATCACCAAAACATACCGATGATGTCTCACAGTCAGCGGTAAAGGTCCGGCGAAGTCCAAACTCCAACGGTAACCCAATCCCATGATAGGTAATGGGTGTAACTGTGGCGTAGGAGCATTGAATGATGCTCTAACTCGGTCACAAACCACACATCTGGCAACAAACTGCTGTACCTTGGTCTGCATACTGCGCCACCAATAATGACTCTGGAGTAAGCTATATGTATGCTTTACTCCAAAATGTCCTAGCTCCTCATGAGCATGACAGACCAACTGTGGTCTCTGTGATGGAAGTGGTACTACTCGCACTCTACCATCCTCCCATACACGCAAAAGGTGTCTACCCTCCAATCTGAACCGTCTGGTTCGCTGAAGAACACGGTCTCTGTCCTTGGCCCTAACTGTGCCACCCACAACACCAGTGCAAAGATAGTCCATCACTAAGACATCATCATGAATGTCTCGCTGAACTATACCAATATCTTCACTCTTTGGATCTGTGACCTCAATAACTCCTCCTGTATGCGCTGAGAGAGATACCACCAAAGTCTCTGCAAATATACACAGCAAGGCCGATGCATGCCAACCTGGCACCATCTCCTCATCTGTCTCACCATGCCAACGTGCTCCGGTCTGATCCTGCTGGCTGGGACATGGGTTTCTACTCAACCCATCTGCATCACGGTTCACCACTCCAGGTCTGTGAACAACCGTGAAATCATACTCCTGTAAAATCAGAGCCCATCATGCAAGCTTCCCTGAAAGCTTGTCGGACTCCATCAACCACTTCAGCGGCTGATGATCAGTGATGAGAGTGAAGGGGTTACCAAATAGGTAACATCAGAAATGTGCTACTGCCCAAACTGCTACCAAGCACTCTCCCTCATATGAACTATACTTCGCCTCCGCTGAATTGTTGGAGCGACTAGCATAGGCCACCACAAACTCCTTCTCCTCATCATCATGTTGGGTGAGCACCGCTCCAAGCCCCAACATACTCCAATCAGTGTGAACCTGAAATGGTCGTCCCCTGATCGGTCTCCTCAAAATAGGAGCAGATGTCAACCTCTCCTTGAGCTCTACAAAAGCTCTCTCTTGCTCATCTCCCCAACACCACTCCTGTGTAAGCTTGGTCAGCTTCGTCAAGGCCTTGGCAATGGCACTAAATCCTCTAACATAGCGGCGATAGAAGTTTGCCAACCCAAGGAATGCTCGCACTCTGCTCACATCCGTAGGCCGAGGAATACGTGCAATAGCCTCCACCTTGGTCTGCTGAACACCACGTCCTCCGGGGTAGATAGTGTGACCCAAATACTCAACCTGCTCATGGAAGAACCTACACTTCCCAGGATGTAATTTGAGTCCATGAGATCTCAACCTCTCAAACACCTCCAACAACTGTCTCTCATGCTCCTCCACAATAGTGCTATACACCAAAATGTCATCAATATAGCACCGAGCAAAATCCAGTCCAGCTAGGATCCTATCCATGACCCTCTGGAACTCAGCAGGAGCATTCTTCAACCCAAATGGTAAGAATCTCCACTGATATAACACATCCTTGCCGTGAGGATCAATAGCCCAAAATGCTATCTTGGACTTATCTTCCTCCCTGATCGGCAACTGATGATATCCCGCTCGAAGATCCAAAGTACTGAAGACCTTTGCATGCCCAATCGCATCAAAAATCTCCTCCGGTGTAGGCATGGCATACCGATCAGCCCTGGTCTGTCGGTTGATAGGACGGTAATCTCCACACATCCGCCTATCTGTATAGTTGCCATGCATATCCTTCTTGGCTGGCATCACTGTCGCTGATGCATACTCTCCATGTGAAATGTCCACCAAACCAACCTCAAAAAGGTCACTACTCCGGCTCTGAATCAATGTCCTCTCCATCTCACTATATCAATAAGGACGTCAGAAAACAGGTGTGTCGCTAGTCAGCTCAATCCGTATACCAGGTCCCTTCAGAGCACCCAAATCCTTCATACTGAAGGCAAAACAACTCGTGTGACTCCTCAAGAACCTCCAAACCCTCCGTCTTTCCTCTCCAATAAGCTTGGGTCCCAGATCTGGCTCCCAAGTATCCTCTGTAACTGTAGTAGGAGTGGAAGACGTACTGACTGGCTGCTACACTGGGCCCTTGGGAGCAATGGTGTCATGCTCCCGACCACTAGAGGTCCCAACCTCTGTGTGAAAAACTCCCTCCACTCTGGCTGCAAGCTCCATACGTCCTCTGGCTGCATCCCAGGTGGACCAAGGGTGTAATCCAAGTAGCCCACGCTCACCTGGATGGACTCCAAGTAGACCACTCTCCCTAGTAGCAACTGGATGTGTCCCAAGAATACCATGTCCACTCGGTCCATCGCCCCCAGCATGTGCCTGAATCGTCTCGATAGGCACAGGGCTCACAAGTGTCTGAGTGGTGATGCCTATCAAGCGCATCCTACGCTGCTCTGCCAAACCAAGGCTCACAATCCAGGTCAAACAGTTCAGGTCCATAGCCTGACCTAACACCTGACGCCTGGATGCCTTTGACACTGCTGGAACAGCGGTAATACCGGTGCAAAAACCCATCGCCCGCTCTCTCTCATCAGCATTGGGCTCCACCAACTGCTGTAACTGTGAGTCCCAAACAAGTCCAAGTCCTCCCTCTCGAAAAGCATGAGAGCCTGGGAAACTCATGAGTGTGGGAAATGCAGCTCTAGGCTGTCCAACTAGGTTCACCACTGCCATAGGTGACCTATCAGCCACTACCACTGTCTGAGACTGACGTCCAGCATCCAAGATATCATCAACAAGAATGTGGTCTAGTCGCTGAATCCCATCATAACTACGCTGTAGAACCTCTTTGGGTAAAAGGTTTGTCCACCAAAGACGAAGACGATGAGCCCGTGATCCCACTCTGGCTGCATCTAACAATACAGCAAGTCCCATCCAAGAATGGACCTGATGTGTACTCGCCACCACTCTAGTGCGAGAATCACCCATCAATGGAACGTTCTCCAAAAGGTAAGCTGGAGAAACAGACTCATGAACCTGGAGATGTCGTAGTATCCGTAACATCTCCCAAAACACACCAGAACGAGGATCCTGAAGACCCAAACCGCAGCCCGCACGTGTATGTCCCTGACATGGCCATCCAGAAATCACCAAGTGAATAGGCCCATGTCTCTCTAGGTCATGCGCCCCCAATAAGGAAATGTCTCCTGGTAAGGCCTTCTGGTAACCTCTGACTGCTGACATCGGTAATAACTCCGGATACCGATAGGCCAAGTGTGCCACATGATGTAGAGAGACTCGCCTAGTAGTCTCATCTCTCTCTACATACAAGTACCTCTGTACTCGGATACCCGCTTGTAACACCGCAGCTAGTCCGGTGCTGATCCCACCAAACAACTCTAATAGACATATCCCCTCTACTGGATACTGCCAAGCAATGAGTGTGGTATCCAGAGGTGTCAAAGCAATCGTCTCTGGAGGCTCATCCTCACACTCATCCCCTGATGGTACGAAGGCTCCACTCCAAGCCTGCTGCACCAACTAATCTGCATGCTGCTGCAATGCCTCCTCTGAACTCCACAATGGAACATCCAAGGTGGATGGAACAATCCCACTCGTACTCCATAGCCGAGTGATCTCCTCTGGTACTGGAGTATCCTCTACATGGGCGTTCCCCTCCAACAAGTCACCAGGCCAAGTAACTGCACCGCTGAAAGCCAAAACTGATGCTGCCATGGTCCCGGACTGTAGTGAGCCAAGACTGCCACTACTAAAGCGTACTGGTAGGCGACATACCCGTCCCTCACCAGACTGCCAACCAGGTCTATAAGAGGCTGTCTCCTCCCAATAGTCAATACTGAAACCCATAAGGTATAACACTGCTCCCCCAACTAGCACATCATATGACTCAGCTATCGTCGCAATAGCCTGAGCTCTCACCACTGAGCTATCAGTCGGATGACCAGGCTGAACCTGGACAACAAGCTCTCCACATGTGATGTATTGTGTCGAACCACCACCAAGAGATGTCTGGATCTGAAATGGACACCTCTCCACATCGGTCTTCTGTAACTCCAGACCAACAACTGCAGCCTTCTCCAACATAAGGGGCTGCGCACCAGAGTCTAACAAGACTCTCTGTGGTGTATAGACCTTCCCTGAAGGTCCCACCAAACGAAATATCCCCCTCTGGTTATCCAATAGGACAACACCAGGTGTAAACCGCGCTCTCTCAAAGGCCGGTCTAGCTGGCAACTCCTCCAGTCTAGCCGCTGCTGCCTGCCATAAACCACTGGTCACTGAACGGATCCCATGCTCCTCAACCAAGTCAGATCCACTACCAACCACCTCTGCTCTAGTAGTAGGAACTACACCATCCCTACTCTCACACAACATGGCAGCCAACCGGAACATTGGGGCTGGGTCAACTCCCAATGTAAACATGTCACTGGCTGAAAATAAAGGATGCCACATAATCAGCTGAGCCGCTCCCAACATCATGCTAGACTCAGTCTGTGTAGTAGCAGGTGGCTGACTAGCAGGTACTCCATCAGGTACTCCATCACCACCTACCACACCTGCACTGGGACATCTAGGAACCATGGATGTCGTCTGCAATGCCTCAGATAGCGTGAAAGACTGGGGAAGTCTGACCTGTCTCCCAACCTCTCCTCTTTGTGGGTCCAACTCCACTGATGCTCCTCTAGGCTCTGGAGCACGTACTGCACTCCTAGTCACTGCTGCAGATGCATCCACCTGTGCTGCTCCGCACATGAAGTCCAAAGCATCTCTATCACCAGCATATGAGGTGGAAGCCTCAGCACCCGAATCTGATCTCCTCTGAGCAATAGCCATACTAGCCAATCTCTGCTCCAACTGCTCAATCCGAGTAGCCATAGCTGTGTCAGAAGTAAGGGCAGGTACCGCACCCCTACTAGGTGTAGATCCTCTACCACCACCTCTACCACCTCGTCCTCCATGAATTGGAGCTCCTCTACTACTTGCCATAGCAGCCCTACCACTCCGTAACTCCGGGTGTAGGTCAAAACACCGGTCACTAGTATGACCAAATCTATGGCAATGCTCACACTGCCTCTGTGCTGGCTGTGATGCACCAGAGGTATCAGGTCCGCTGCCCTGAGTACACTCTCTCCTATGGTGAGGTCCACCACAAGTCCAACAAGCAACACCACCACTCACTGGCTGCTGCTGACCCAAAAATGAGGGTAAGGGTCTAACTCCACTAGGCCCTCCACTCGCTCCATAGGATCTGGGCTGTCCACCATGTCCTCAAAAACCAACTGGGCGTGGTGCACTCTGCTGCACTCTAGAAGAAGTCACAACCGTGGATGAGGTCTCTCTACCAAATCCAGCTATCACCACTCTCTCCTCCACCATGTTGAGCTCAATACGCTCAGCCAAACCAAAGACTACTGCCAAAGTGGGCGAAGTAGCCTGCAACAACGTAGCATCACAAACTCTACGTCGCAACTCCTTGTCCAGTATCCCATACCAAAACTGGACTGCCTGGGCCTCAGTAACTCCCTGAGTGAAACTGATCAGCCGCCTCATGCGAGTGTATGCCTCGCGTAGGCTCTCTCCATCCTTCCGCTGGAACTCCTGCAAGCTCCTCAGCTTGTCAGTCCGCACTCCCTGGTAGTTCTGCCTCAAACATAGGAAGAACTCAACCATGGGGTTAAACCCCGGTACCACACCACCTCCTGCAGCGGTACCTCCACTCGTAGTAGCACTATCTCTAGCTAGTGCACCTCCACTAGCTCCACCCACACTACTCGAGCTAGAACTCGTAGGTACAGCCGATCTACTCCTGGCCACCGAGCCTGAAGTGATAGAGACATAGTGAGGAGACCAATACTGTCTCCATAACTCAATCTCCTCCAAATGAGCTCTCCTGAACTCATGGTAATCGTCCATTGGTGGACCCTCCAAGTGCTGAAACAACCCCTTCCATGCCATGAAGGGTGTGAACAAAGTCGGGTTCCGCATCTGCTGCAGATCACACCAACTATCGAACTCCTGGATGAAGTCATCCAATTCAATGGTACCCACTGTACTAGAGTAACGCCTAGGGCCTTTGGAGGCCCCATAAATCTCGTCCATGTCCCACAACAACGGTGCGGACACACCAAGTGCACTCTCAACTGAATCAGCTCCTGTGTCGAACTCCAACTCAGAGTCAATCTCCTCCCTCACTGGGACCTGAGATACAGGCTGATACCGAGTACCACTCCGAGTAAACCCACTGCGTATTGCAGGGCTAACTCCTCTGGAATCTCCAAAGAACTCCGTCGTGACCACGTAACTGCAACAGCAAACCCGAACCACCAACTGCAACCGCAAGTCACAATTGCAAGTGCCCCACCAAGTGCCAACACCAACTAGACACCACCCACTAATGTAACTCTTACCGAGATAACTACACTAGGGGAAGGGCAACCTGTAACCTGCCATCATAACACGCACTCTCACGGTTTGCAGGTCATCACTTCCTACCTCACCGGAGAGAAACAAAGGTAGTCTGACTGGTCATCACTCCAGCCTCACCACCGAGAGCACACCAGAGCACCAACGCTCAAAAGTCAAGGCACCTCACACAAACGTGGTGCACAAACAGGAAGCAGAGAATGGAGGGGATCCAATCACAAGAAATCTAAACAAAAACCCTCCATCTCATAACACAACACGAGACTGACTCTGCCACCATTTGGCATTTGACATATGAGTAGTTTGTATCTAAGTCCTAAGCTACCAGGATCACCAAGAATGGGATCAAACTGCCTCTCCTAGCCAAAGCTACATGTGTATAGATAACAGTGGCACAGTCACTATGACAACAAGTGAGGGTGGACCAGTTGGCTAGGGCACCAGTCTAGGAACAAGAGATCTAGGGGTCAAACCCTGTTGCGCACAATCTAGCAAGAAAGGCAGATTTTGCCAACCAATGACCAAGATCTACACTAAACTAGCTAGCCTCACGCCAGCAAGCTGGCCTTCTGGCCCTTCTAGGCCTTCATAGCCCACAGCCCTGTGCCTCGAAGCCTCTAAACGCCGAAATTCAGCCAAATAAGGCCTTTCTTGTTGCCACTTCGAACCTCCTCCAAAATTGGCAAAACTTCTCCAAATCTACGAAACTCCTCCAAACTAGCAAAACTTCTCCAAATCTGGCCAAACAGCGAAACTCCTCCAATTCTGGCCCAAAAATCTGACATAAAATCTGACGTAAACCCTAAGGATGGATGTCCGCCAAATCCCCCGCTAACTTTCCACTCGAGCCAAATTGACAAAACGGGTTTTTCCAAATCACAATTTCATGAGAAGAGCTTTCCAACTCCACCTTCAATTTCACTTTCTGAGCCCAACTCGCAGCAAATTGGTCCTGCCTTCACCTCCTGAGCTCAAAATCACAACACTGCTCGAAAATTGCTCCTTCTTTGCTCAAAATTTGGCCAGCGCTTCCGCACACCGTCCGCCTAATTGCCAAATTTGCATCAACTACACGAGCTTTTGCACACTAGGGAAACATAGAACCTGAATCGAGCTACCACGATCCACCGAGCTTGGAGATACCACCAACACTCAACGTTCCTGCACCCGATTTCCCCTTGATTTCACTTCTCTGATGTAATCAGATTGCTTACAACTTTCAACTCAACTCAACTCAGATCAGTACTTGATCTATCACTCTATAAACTGCCAACAACTGGGCACTAATTACAGTCAAGCCACACCCACTCAAGCATAGAGAATCCAGGTGACGCTTGCCGGCCTCTGTCCACCATAGCCAGGAACTCGAAGGCTCAACATCAGAGAAGTGAGCTCTCTGGAGCTCACTTCGAAACTATACCCCCTGGACTCGAGCTAGCCCTGAAACCCTAACGGTCCCGCTGACGGTACACTCAACGGTGCAAACGGTGCAAAGTGACGGTGGGCCCCATCGTGAAGTCAGTACCCCAAACACGAAATCTAACCATCAGAAAGTAGTCCCTGAGAAACAGCTAGAATAACTCTAACTACCATCACTGGAACTCTAGTGTCCGAGCATCTAGATGCGGAACTACAAATGGCGTGACACTTCCAATCTCCCTTCTACTTCCTTGTTGAGCATTGCCTTTATCTCATTTACCACTCCTGCTACTTCATTGGCTTCCACCACTATCTCAAGCTTCTCCTTCCTTCTTTCTTCTTCCAATTCATTGAAATACATCTATAATTTGTCCTCAAACTCAACCTTCATCGCCTCCTTCTCTTGTCAATTTACTGCAATTTGTTTTTTTGCCACCCTCAACAATCCTTGCAATTGATCTTCTTCCCAACCATGCTCTACTAACTCCCACTTCTTGGCTTGATCTTTCTTAGATGCCTTCTTCTTCAAACTTTCCAACTCTTGCTTCATTATTGCAACACTTGCCTTCCAATGTATTAATTCTACTTGTGCATCAGCGATTTCTCCCTTCAACACTTCTACCAACAACGTCTTCTCCTAAGCTCCCTCACAACACTTCACCAAATCCTCCCTTATTGCTTCAATATGCTTACCCCGAAGAATCTCCTCCACCCAAAGTTCTTTGGCTTCCATTTCTACTCTCATTAGCTTGCTTCCCTAAATCATCTTGCACATCAAGGTTAGCACTCACCATCTTTGCTTTTTTATGCTACAGAAACACAACAGCGGACACACAACCTTTGATAGATACTTCACTCCGTTGCACTTCTTGTCATTGGCCCGGACTTCATCTTCCTTTGTAGGTAACTCTCTTATTGATACCTTACCCCGAAGTTGTGATCTTTGTACCTTCAAGGTTTCCCCATCCAAAATCTCCTCCTCTTCTATGGTGACTTTAGTGTGCATGCACCTCTACTGCATGCACACTTCTCTTCCCCCTGGCAGCTCTTGGACATGCCAAGACTCCTTCTTCCTTCTTCTCACACCCTCGTTTGATAGTGTACACCTCCCTTTATCTACACTCCATCTTCAGGTTTTTTGAACCTCTGCCTTGCCTTCATTGCCACTATTAGATTCTTCACTTTGGAGTGTGAACTCTTCTTTTCCTCCCAAAGCTTCTCCCTTTGACTCAGTTTCTCCTATGGACTCCTCCGCTTGTTCTGAAGTTAATTCCTTTGCTTTCACCACCACTGCCTTCGGGTTAAGCTTTTGCATCTTTTGTGGCTGTATTTCAGGCTTAGTTCTCTTCCTTGCACTCAGGATGTCAACCACTAAACTTCTCTCCTTCCCACTCTTCTTGTAGTACTTGTCTCCTTCTTGCACTCACTCCATATAATATTGTTCATCCGCATTTGCTTCCTTGCATAGATTCGGATAAAAGTGCAATCACATTCGGTTTCTCTCCTCCAAAGTTAATAAAGTCAGCCCAAAGTAGAAATGAGCTGCAAAGGGCACAAAGTAATGTGGTTGTATGTCCATCCTCCCACCCAAAATCATCTGCCCCACTAGCTAATGCAGACATTTTGCCCAGTCTACCACATCTTTGTGACAAACCGGCAAATATCACTTTTGCGGTAATCGGGTAAGTAAAGTTTGTTCCTGCAGAGATACGAGTCAAAATTGGTCAAATACAAAGCACAGTAACAATTTCAATTCTTCTTGGTTGCATCTTTAATCTTTCAAGTAGAAACCACACCCAGAAGAGAGTAACAAGCACTGACTCGCAATCTTGTCACAAATTCTCACTCCTTAATCACAAATCCTTCAATTCTTTTCAAACAATCTTGATGATTCAAGCTCTCCCAAAAATGGCACTTCACTGCAAAATGACTTTGCCTCAGAATTGTGTTCCACCTCTCCATTGAAGGCACAACTTCCTCGATCAAAATTGCTTCACATCAACCTCGCACTGCACTCACAAATGCAGAATACTACCAACACTACAATTCCTCTCAGATTTGTCAAGGCATTGCTTTGATTGCACTTCACTCAGGATCAAACACACAGAATGAAGATCAAGGTTGTGGAATCCAACATCCAACAAACACACTGACTTGCACTTCAAATTTCTTCACACACTCACAAACATAGACACAAAGTTGATACTCAAAATCAAGCTCAAGCGACAAGCACTGCTTCACAGCACTTTGCTTTATCTATTCCTAGAAATAATGAGCACTGAATAACAATTTCTTGCGAATGCCACTCTTAAATAGTGAACAATCGACAGTTCTAACAACTATACCATCTACAACATGACAGATCCAAAATGACAATGCACCTCTTCATATCTGCCCCTTCAAATCTCAAATCTATTATTAATCCGATCCAATGTCTACTTCTTCTTCGGCTTTAAACCCAAACCCAAAGTAATCTTACTTCCTACTACATTTTCCTTGGGTTTCACATCTCCTACTTCATCTCCCAAATCCAGCAATTCTCTTTCCTGATCTGAAATCGCACTAGTGGTTAATCTATCTAACTCTTCATCTTTCAACCCACTCTTTTCTAATGTCTCTAAGGGCAACTCCAAAGACATTTGGATTCCTATGTTATCTACTTCAGGTTTTGCCTTAACATCTTGCCAAAGCTTTTCTAACTCTATTTTCACTAAGTCTAATCTAATTGAGATGTTATCCTCTACTTCTAACACCTTTCTATCTACACAAGTTCTTAGTTTGATTAACAAGGCATTCATCTCTGTGTCCTTTGCTTGTCTTTGCCTCATCTCCTACACCAACAACTTCAACTTGTACAATCATGCTTCTTCAATTCGAACGCTGGCTTCTGTACTTAACATTGCATTCACTCTAAGGACTATCTCCTTCAATGGCTCCAATCTTGTCTTTTGTTCTCGTTCCCAATCTGCAAGCCATTCCTCTCTGTACATCGCCAACTCTTCCTTGAACTCGGCCTTCACCGCTTACTTCTCTTTCTCCTTCTGTGCAACTTTCTCTTCCTGATTACGAAGTAACTCTCGTAATCTCTCTTCTTCTCTATACCGCACAGACAACTCTCTTTGCCAGAGTTGCTTCTTCTCCTCCATACTCTCCATCACTTGATCAAGCTCTTGTTCCTTTGATGCTACCCTCGCCATAGCATGGATAAGCTCTACTCTTGAATCAGCAAACTGCTGCTTCAAGATTTTGTGCTCCGCTATCTGTCTCTCCCTTGCGATGTCACTCTTCCTCGCAAGATCCTCTCGATAGCTCACTTCTCTCTTCAGGTCTTTGATTACCTGACTTCTCTCTACTGTTTCCGCTCGCAGTACTTCTCTCTCCTTCTCACCTCGGGTTATACTCCTCTTCAACTCCGAGTTCTCCTCTTCTAATCTTGCTACCACCTGCAATACAGTCTTTACTTCTGGACAAGTTGATTGCATCTCCTTCTTCTTCTTCTCCAACTTCACCAACAGCGGGCATACTACCTCTCGCAGGTACTCTACTCCCTCACTGGCAACTTCTTCCTCCCACAGAGTAATTTCTTGTTTCTCTTCATGTTCTCTTGATACACGCCTTCTTCTCTGAAGTCTTTGTATCGGGATTGATGCCTCACTACTCGTGCTCTCTTCTGCCTCTTCCTTCACTTTACTCAGCCCCGCCTCACACTTTGCCTTACATCTCGATCGAACTCCTTGCTGTACTGCGATCTTCTTCTCCTTGAGCACCGGTACTTCGTCTTCTATCTTCCAGCGCCGCATTGTCTTCAGCTTCTACTTTGGCTTGCACTTCTTCTTTGTATTCTTCAGCCGCTGGTGCCGAGGTCATTTCTCCACCGTCTTCATTGTCACTACGAGTATCTCCGCTTTGCAGTGTCAACTCATGTTCCTCCTCACGTTCCGAGTCCTCCATCTTGAGCTCGGCCTCGCCTTCTGAGTTTTCATCTTCTGACTCAATCACCACTATTCCTCGCCTTGGGTTATTTTTCTGCATCTTCCGAGGTTTCTTGTTTTCTTCGGCTTCTGCGTGCCGAGTTCTCTTCTTTGTCGGGGTACTTACCACGACCTCCACATTTTTCCTTGTCTTCGCGTAGTAGTCGTCCGTGCTCCGGATTTGGAGAATGTATTGCTGCTCCTCCACGTCGACTTCTCTTCTCAAGTCAGGATGGAAATGAGACACCATTCTATTGCGCTCCGCCAAATTGAGCAAATTCAACCCAAGGTAGAAATGTGCTACAAATGGCATGATGTAGTGTGGAGGCGACTTATCCCGCAGATTCCACACCATTGGCCTCGTTCTCCCGTGAAAACACCTTGCCCAATTGATCGGTTCTCCTGCAAATAGCTTGTGAAAGAACACCGCTTGGTGTTTCATCACATAAGTGGTTCTCTCCGGCTTCAGGATGGCCATTAGTGCACTCACAATTCCTCTCTTCACAGGGTCTTTGTAGCTCTCAACTTTGTACCCATTCGTTGTTCTCTTCAACGAGAAGGCATCTCTCACCTCCTGCATTTCTTGGGCTATCTCTCCTTCCCCAAGAACATGGCTCCCTACTCCAAACCCGCCTCCTTCCTGAGTACGAGTCTCCAATCCGACTCTGTCCAGCGAGCCGGATTTCCTCTCTTCCCTTCTTCCTCACGACCATCGAGACACTTACTCTCGATGATTTCTGTCATGAATCCTGGAAAACTTACGTTCCAGTTCCATGCCAGAAAGGTGATCTGAAGTCGGCTCAAGACTTCAATCCTTGCTACTACATCTAATCTCCGAATTGCATGATTTCTCATTGTGAATTTAGAGTTTTTCTTCCCTCCTCCCATCTCTTTTGCTTTCTTACTGTCTCTCAATTTCTCTCTTGCAACTTCTCCCTTGCACACTAACCCGAGTACAACTTTATTTCCCTTTCCCCGATCACCTACAAGATGACTCCTCAACAGCGAAGGAAAATTGCTCGACATTTTGTCCTTGCAGTTTTGATTTTTATAGAGTTGCACTTCTTCCATCACTTCGAGTTTCTACCAAGAAATCACACCTCCGGCATGCACTTCTCACTGTCAATCAACCTTCGCGCGTATGAGTCGCCAATTTTGAAACGGCCCCTTCTTGAATTTCTCGCCCCGACGAAAGGTTGTTAGACTGTCTTTGTCTCGGGTTGAGCTCCACCCGATCCGAAGACAATTTACTTTGTATTGTATGCTGACAGGGCAATTCCGAGTACTTTGCCTTATGACCCGAAGTCACTTTACTTCGGGTTTCATCCCAAAGCCAATTTTCTTCACCTTCTTCAGCCATACAGGCGCAATCCAACTTCTCTATACACTTCTTCTCCTTTATTTTGAAAAAAACAAAAAATGTGTGCACCACATACCCCCTCCCTCAAATGTGAGCGTCCCCACGAACATAGACCTTGGGTGTCTTAGAAACTTCCGAGTCTATGGTCCACTATCTCCGAACTCTCCACCCATTTACTCAAGTGGCAAAAGGATTACCTTCCAAATCGATGAGTTGCATGGATCCATTTTTGTAAAGATGAAGAACTCGATAGGGACCCATCCATCTCAAATGCAACTTGCCTGGAAAAATTATTTGGCGATTGTCATATAACAAAACCAAATCCCCTTCTTGTATAGTCACAGGCTTGAGTCACATGCTTGATTCTCTGATCATGCCTGACTTTCCTCTGTGCTTGTACTTCTTTCGTGGTTTGCATTGCATCATCTCTTTTCTCTTCTAACCACATCAGTTGATGAATCTGAAGATCTTGACTTTCCTCTTCTGACATCCGTTCTTCACATAGAACCTGATATGTCGGAACTTCAAATTCAACTGGCAGTATGGGATGCAAGCCATATGTCAAAAAGTATGGGGTTTGTTTGGTTGTAATCTTCTCTGTCATTCAATATGCCCACAACGCGGCTGGTAATTTTGTATCCCAGTCATAGGCATAATTGACAGTCACCTTATTCAAAATTTTATAAAGTAACCCATTCGCTTTTTCTATTAAGCCATTTGCTTTTGGGTTATAAGGAGTCGTCTTCCGATGTTTAATCTGAAAATACTTGGTTAACGCCTCCATTATAGAGTTCAAAAAATGTGTTCCTCAGTCACTGACCAATTCCAGAGGACACCCATATTGGGAGATAATGTTTTGAAATAAAAATTCCACCACAGTTTAAGCATCATCTCTGCGAGTTGCTTCCCCTTCAACCATCTTGGTAGCATAGTCAATGCAAACCAAAATGTAGCGCTTTCTTGTGACTCGGGTCACTGGTTGAATGGGACTCACAAAATCAATCCCCCATTTCTCAAATGGGGCCAAAGGCAAAATTGGTCTCAAAGGCCATTGAGAAGTAGCCGTTGGCTTCCCCGTTCTCTGACACGCATCACAGCTTCGGATATGAGCATGTTCATCTTTGTACATTGTAGGCCACCAATACCCTGCCAAAAGAATTTTCTTTACAATATTCTTCAGAGCATAGTGTCCTCCCGATGCCTCGGAGTGTAAAGATTCAATTACTCCTCCTACTTTGTATGACTCCAAGCATCGCCAAAGTACTTCGTCTTCGCCCATCTTAAATAAAATGTTGTGTTTAAGCTGGTACGGCCCCATTTTCCTGAGAAAGACTGCCCGCTGTTCCGGGTCCATCCCCTTAGGACAATGGAGAGTATTCAGATAATTACATTTATCTGCATACCTCGTACTTCTCATTGCTGATAAGTGATACAACTCTTTGTCAGGGAACCAATCGTCAATTTCCCACTCCTGGTCTTGAGTTTCTAACCTGGACATGAAGTCCGCATTCGAATGCGAAGCTCCCTTCCTCACTTGTACAGTATACGTGAACTCTTGTAATAACAAGATCCATCTTGCAATTCGTCCCGATAAATCTGCCTTCTTGACCAGATCTTGCAATGCATAATGGTCAACATAGAAGACAAACTCATACCCCAACAAATAATGATGAAATTTCTTGCAGGCATACACCATTCCGAGTGCTTCTCTTTCAGTCGTCGAATAGTTCTTTTCAGAAACTGAAAGTTGTCGGCTGGCATAATACACCGGGTAGTCCTTCTTCTTCTTGTCCTTCTGACTTAAGACAACCCCGATGGCCATGGACGAAGTGTCCACATACACATGAAAAGGGACGTCCCAATTTGGGGCCCTCATGACTGGTGCTTCAACCAGTTTCTTCTTCAACACCTGGAAAGCTTCTTCTTGATGTGCTTCCCACATATAGTCTTCGGATTTCTTCAGAAGCTTTGTAAGTGGTGCAGCAAGCACTGCCTAGTTTGACACAAAGCGTCTGTAATATCCGATATGTCCCAAGAAGGCTCTCAGCTCCCGGATGTTCTTCGGGGATTCCAAAGCTGCAATTATCTTAACCTTCTCAACATCAACTTCAATACCTCGGCTTGATACCCAATGCCCCAGACGAATTCCCTCCTTCATTGCAAAGAAGCATTTCTCCGGGTGTAATGACAAGCCGGCAAAACGACACCTTTCAAACGTTTGGCAAAGGTAATCTAAATGTACATCTCTTTGCCCAAACACACAAAAGTCATCAATAAAAACTTCCATAAATTTGCACAGGAAATCCTTGAAGATCAAATTCATCATCCGCTGGAAAGTAGCGGGAGCATTACACAACCCAAAGGGCATTTGATTGTAAGCAAAAGTGCCCCAATCGGTCGTGAATGTAGTTTTATCCTTGTCTTCTTCTCTAATGCATACTTGATTATACCCTAAAAATCCATCGAGAAAACTATAACAAGGATGCCCAGCTACTTGATCTAAAATTGTATCGGTAAAAGGCAAGGGATGATGATCTTTCCTTGTAACTGTGTTCAATTTTCGGAAGTCTTGGCACACTTGGATCTTCCCTGTTTTCTTCTTCGGGACAATGACAATGGGGGAGACCCATTCACTGCTTAAGACAGGGAAGATGATTCTGGCCCCTAAGTACTTGTTGATTTCATCTTTCACCAAAAGCGAGTACTTCGGGTTTAGGCGGTATTGTTGCTGCCAAACCGGAACTGCACCTTCAACCAAATCAATCCGGTGTTCTCCAAATTCTCATGGAATACCCGGCATTTGATCAATTGACCAGGCAAATACATCCTGGAACTTTATAAACAAGGCAGTGTATCCTGCCAACTCCTCCGAAGTAACTGTCTTCGAGATCTTTAAAAATTTTCCTCCAGTTAGTAACACCTCTTGACAGTCATCGGGGTTGATGACTCCTTCAACGTGGCTTACTCGGCTTAACCGGAGGCGAGCGGCCATCAAACCCCCTTCCTCCAAGTCAGGTTCACCCGAGGTGAGGTCATATGGATCTTCGTTGTCAACCTCTACCTCGTAGCATTCCAAGTAATTAACTTGGACTTCATCTTCAGATTCGTCTGAAGACGAAGACAATGAGTCTTTGGATTCATCTTCCTCTTCTGACGAACTTGTTTCCCCGAGATGGGGAACCTTTGTCCAACTCACAGTCACCAGCTTCTGATCTTTGGACGAAATGTCCTTGAATCTTAACTTCTGCTGATGCCAATCCACTACAACTTGGGCACTATACAACCAGGGTCTGCCGATCAACAGAGGGTAACCAATTTTTGTCACTGGCCGCAACACAATGTAATTCAACTTGAAGGGTACCCCTCCAATGATCGTGGTAATGTTCGACAGCATGCCCAAGGCCGTCTCCTGGTTTAGTCTGCAAACTTCAAAACTCGGGGTGTTGGTTCAAACGTATGATACCCGAGTCGATTCGTTGTATCTTCGGTCATGACATTCACACCGGACCCAGAGTCAATGGGTATTGATGTGATCATGCACCCTGCAATCTCCGTGTCTACCTCGAGAGATCCCAAATCTTCTTGTTCAATACGATAAATAGCAGGCAGGTCCTTCTTTGACATCAACCTCACCTTCTTGAGGGCCGAATTAAGCTGTCTCTTGTACATCTTGTTATCTTCCCACAATTGCTTCAATGTAACATTGGCATTTGTGGTGGCCAGATCGGCTACAATATCATATTGGGGAACTCCTCCCAATTTGACCGTCTTTGTCTTTGGCTTTGGGTCCGAGGACCCTCCATGTTCCCTCTTGACTTCGGGACGCTTCAAAATGGTGACAGGCTTACTGATGGCCTTAACCCGAGCTTCCTTGGGTTGACCCACCTTGGCTTGGATCAGACCCTTTACTTCGGATCGGATGTCCGCCAGAAAAATTGGAGACTTTGTCTTCGTCTCTTCTTCCAAACTCAGTTCCCGAGTCCTGAGTAATGCCTCCTTTAATTTTCTTTGCAAGGCTTTAGCTTTAGCTTTAGCTTTAGCTTTTGCAAGGATCTTTTCCTCCTTGGCCAAAAGAATGGCTTTTGGGCGCTGTCTCTTCGCCTTTTGGGAAGACGACGAGGTCGTACTCAGTTCCTCGGGATCACGCTTCTTCTTGCTGGAGCGTGTCTCAACTTTCAAAACTTCAAGGTCTGGCCATTCTCCTTCTGAGGCCGGACTCCCTTCTTGAGGTCTTTCTTCCTCAAGAGTAGTGCAATTTACATTCGTATCCCCCTTTGGCTGAAGTGCTGCACGCTCAGCGGGGGTCTGTACATATTTTATAGGAGGCTTTTGGTTTGGTGGGTGAGGGCATTGGTTGCTCGTATGCCCCGATCCTTTACAATTTCCACACAGGGGAACGTACCCAATTTGCCTTCTTGGCTTGGGACAATTTGGAGACCAATGTCCCATCGAGCCACAATTATAACAGGCTCCGGGTGCAACATTTTGAGGGCGATTTTGGTTGCTCATCGGTGGTCTTCATGGAGGAGCATTGGGGTTATACTCCCTGGGCCCAAACCTCGAACCTTGATACAATGTGCTCGGTTGAGGCTGTACCTCCTGAGTTTGGTACACCGCCTCTTCGTCCTTGTCTTGGTTCCATCCCGGAACCCAATCAATTTGCTGCACCGGGAATGCATTACGAGTATTGCATTCTGTGTTGGCGTGGCCAGATTTGCCACATGCGGTTCACCACACATTAGATTGTCCAAATGTTGGGGCCTTTCTTTGGTCCTTAGCCCCAATCATCTAGATCTTGAAATCCGAAAACTCCTTGATGAGGGCATCCAGCTTCGTATCTGCCTTATGTACACTCTTGGCTGGAGGAGTCACTGGTTTCTTTCCTCCACATCTTCTGACTCGTCTTGGCTTTGATTCTTCTTTGGATTCCGAAGAAGAGCTCAAAGACGTAGAGGATTCGTCCAAAGAAGAGAAGGTGATGCACAAAGCTCTCCTTTTGGGCTTCTTGCCCTTCTTCTCCCGATTTCTCCGGTTACCGGCAGAGTGAGAGTAGGCCGCTTCATAACGAGCAACATGTTTGAGTACTTTGTCTAGGGAAGTTACGTTCCTCTCCCTGGCAAAGATTCGTATCTCTGGTGAAAGGCCCCCGAGGAACCAGGTAATGGCTTGGGCATCAGAGTATCCCACCACCCCCGATTGCTTTGGAACTCGGTTCAGTAGTGCCATGAACCGCTCAGAGTAGTCCCTCAACTTCTCCTTCTTGCCCCGGTCCAAATCATTGAGTGCCACAAAGACACTCGTATCGTAGTCAACCTCCCGGAATCGTTCCAGGAAGCTGTTTCTCAAGTCCGCCCAGTCCAATGGTACAAACCCCTTCTGAGTCATATGGGTGTACCAGCTCCAAGCTTTCTTGCGAAGCAGACTTGGGAAAATTCTCAATCGATCCTTGTTAGCAAAGGAGATGACTTTGAATTCTTCGGTGAATTCATTGGGGTCTTTGTCTTGTTCTGTCCCCTTATACTTCTGATAGGCGTGTTGGGTGACAAGGAGCGAAGTCATCATTCGATGCACTGGGATCGGCTGAGGTAATGTGGAACTTGACGGAACGGAAGAATTGGCTAGAATTGACGCCGTATTGTCAGCCCAGGGATTCCAATTCGTCAAATTCAAGGTAGGGTCTTCTTCAACAATTTCTGCTATGAGGGTGTCAACTTCAACCCGAGTGGAAGATTCAGGATCAACACCTTTGATGGGTTCTTCAAAATTCCTTCGGGTCAACCAAGGAATCGTTTGTAGAAGATATTGACACTTGTCTTTAGTAAGTGTTCGTGCTGTCTTTTCTCGAACAAAGGTCTTCAAGGAAACAACTTCCTTTACAGCTCTAGGGGAAGTTGGTGTACAGGGCCGCAATGCATATGTTTGCCCACTCAATTCTTTCTTCTTCTTGGAAGAAGAGGGAGATGCGAAGTAGCCTTGCCAACCACCTTCGCGTTTCTTGTGGTCAACTTCTCACAGGGCTTCTTGCACTTCGTGAAGGAGTTGAAACTCCAATGCCTCTCGTTCAGTTTCGTCAACAATGGATGGGACGTTCAGACATTCGTCTTCTTCACGCTGAAGTGCTCGTCTTTGAGCTCCCTCTTCCCGTTGTTCTTTCAATGCAGACATTTATATTGCGTTGATACCCAGTTTCCAATTAGGCTTTGTATTCTTCCACTTCCAAGATTTGTATCCCCAGCAGCGGCGCCAAAAATCATGTGACAACTCGGAAAATATCACTTTTGCGGTAATTAGGTAAGTAAAGTTTGTTCCCGCAGAGATACGAGTCAGAATTGGTCAAATACAAAGCAAAATAACAATTTCAGTTCTTCTTCGTTGCGTCTTTAATCTCTCAGGTAGAAACCACACCCAGAAGAGAGTAACAAGCACTGACTCGCAGTCTTGTCACAAATTCTCACTCCTTAATCACAAATCCTTCAATTCTTTCCAAACATTCTTGATTGTGATGATTCAGGCTCTCCCGAAAACGGCACTTCATTGCAAAACGACTTTGCTTCAGAATTGTGTTCCACCCTCCATTGAAGGCACAACTTCCTCGATCAAAATTGCTTCACATCAACCTCGCACTGCACTCACAAATGCAGAATACTACCAACACTACAATTCCTCTCAGATCTGTCAAGGCATTGCTTCAATTGCACTTCACTTAGGATCAACCACACAAAATGAAGATCAAGGCTGTGGAATCCAGCATCCAACAAACACACTGACTTGCACTTCAAATTTCTTCACACACTCACAAACATAGACACAAAGTTGATACTCGGAATCAAGCTCAAGCGACGAGCACTGCTTCACAGCACTTTGCTTTATCTATTCTCAGAAATAATGAGCACTGAACAACAATTTCCTACGAATGCCACTCTTAAATAGTGAACAATCGATAGTTCTAACAACTATACCGTTCTACAACAACTGTTCTAACCTGCAGATCCAAAATGACAATGCACCTCTTCATATCTGCCCCTTCAAATCTCAAATCTATTATTTATCCGATCCGATGTCTACTTCTTCTTTGGCTTTCAAACCCAAACCCGAAGTAATCTTACTTCCTACTACATTTTCCTCGGGTTTCACATCTCCTACTTCTTCTACCAAATCTAGCAATTCTCTTTCCTGATCTGAAATTGCACTAGTGGTTAATCTATCTAACTCTTCATCTTTCAACCCACTCTTTTCTAATGTCTCTGAGAGCAACTCTATAGACATTTGGATTCCTATGTTATCTACTTTGGGTTTTGCCTTAACATCTTGCCGAAGCTTTTCTAACTCTATTTTCACTAAGTCTAATCTAATTGAGATGTTATCCTCTACTTCTAACACCTTTCCATCTACACGAGTTCTCAGTTTGATTAACAAGGGATTCATCTCTGTGTCCTTTGCTTGTCTTCGCCTCGTCTCCTGCACCAACAACTTTAACTTGTGCAGTCGCGCTTCTTCAATTCGAACGTTGGCTTCTGTACTTAACATTGCATTCACTCTGAGGACTATCTCCTTCAATGGCTCCAATCTTGTCTTTTGTTCTCGTTCATGATCTGCAAGCCATTCCTCTCTGTACATTGCCAACTCTTCCTCGAACTCGGCCTTCACTGCTTCCTTCTCTTTCTCCTTCTGTACAACTTTCTCTTCCTGATTACGAAGTAACTCTTGTAATCTCTCTTCTTCTCTATACCGCACAGACAACTCTCTTTGCCAGAGTTGCTTCTTCTCCTCCATACTCTCCATCACTCGATCAAGCTCTTGTTCCTTTGATGCTACCCTTGCCATAGCATGGATAAGCTCTACTCTTGAATCAGCAAACTGCTGCTTCAAGATTTCATGCTCTACTATCTATCTCTCCCTTGCGATGTCACTCTTCCTCGCAAGATCTTGTTGATAGCTCACTTCTCTCTTCAGGTCTTCGATTACCTGACTTCTCTCTACTGCTTCCGCTTGCAGTACTTCTCTCTCCTTCTCACCTCAGGTTATACTCCTCTTCAACTCCAAGTTCTCCTCTTCTAATCTTGCTACCACCTGCAATACAGTCTTTACTTCTGGACAAGTTGACTGCATCTCCTTCTTCTTCTTCTCCAACTTCACCAACAGCGGGGCATACTACCTCTCGCAGGTACTACTCCCTCACTGGCAACTTCTTCCTCCCATGGAGTAATTTCTTGTTTCTCCTCATGTTCTCCTGATACGCGCCTTCTTCTCTGAAGTCTTCGTATCGGGATTGATGCCTCACTACTCGTGCTGTCTTCTGCCTCTTCCTTCACTTTACTCAGCCCCGCCTCACACTTTGCCTTACGTCTCGATCGAACTCCTCAATGTACTGCGATCTTCTTCTCCTTGAGCACCGGTACTTTGTCTTCCAGCGCCGCATTGTCTTCGGCTTCTACTTCGGCTTGCACTTCTTCTTTGTATTCTTCAGCCACTGGTGCCAAGGTCATTTCTCCACCGTCGTCACTGTCACTGCTAGTATCTCCACTCTGCAGTGTCAGCTCAGGTTCCTCCTCACGTTCCGAGTCCTCCGTCTTGAGCTCGGCCTCTCCTTTTGAGTCTTCATCTTTTGACTCAATCACCACCATTCCTCACCTTGGGTTATTTTTCTACATCTTCCGAGGTTTCTTGTTTTCTTCAGCTTCTGCATGCCAAGTTCTCTTCTTCGTCGGGGTACTTACCACGACCTCCACGCTTTTCACTGTCTTCGCGTAGTAGTCGTCCGTGCTCCGGATTTGGAGAATGTATTGCTGCTCCTCCACGTCGACTTCTCTTCTCAAGTCAGGATGGAAATGAGATACCATTTAATTGCGCTCCGCCAAATTGAGCAAATTCAACCCGAGGTAGAAATGTGCTGCAAATGGTACGATGTAGTGTGGAGGCGACTTATCCCGCAGATTCCACACCATCTGCCTCATTCTCCCGTGAAAACACCTTGCCCAATTGATTGGTTCTCCTGCAAATAGCTTGTGAAAGAACACCGCTTGGTGTTTCATCACATAAGTGGTTCTCTCCGGCTTCAGGATGGCCATTAGTGCACTCACAATTCCTCTCTTCACAGGGTCTTTGTAGCTCTCAACTTTGTACCCATTCTTTGTTCTCTTCAACAAGAAGGCATCTCTCACCTCTTGCATTTCTTGGGCTATCTCTCCTTTCCCCAAGAACGTGGCTCCCTGCTCCGAACCCGCCTCCTTCCCGAGTACGAGTCTCCAATCCGACTCTGTCCAGCGAGCCAGATTTCCTCTCTTCCCTTCTTCCTCTAGACCATCGAGACACTTACTCTCGATGATTTCTGTCATGAATCCTGGAAAACTTACGTTCCTGATCCATGCCAGAAAGGTGATCCGAAGTCGGCTCAAGACTTCGATCCTCGCTACTACATCTAATCTCCGAATTGCATGATTTCTCATTGCGAATTTAGAGTTTTTCTTCCCTCCTCCCATCTCTTATGCTTTCTTACTGTCTCTAGATTTCTCTCTCGCGACTTCTCCCTTGCGCACTAACCCGAGTACAACTTTATTTCCCTTTTCCCGATCACCTACAAGACGACTCCTCAATGGCAAAGGAAAATTGCTTGACATTTTGTCGTTGCAGTTCTGATTTTTATAGAGTTGCACTTCTTCATCTTCCGTCACTTCGAGTTTCTACCGAGATATCACACCTCCGGCATGCACCTGTCATTGTCAATCAACCTTCGTGCGTATGAGCCGCCAGTTTTGAAATGGCCCCTTCTTGAATTTCTCGCCCGACAAAAGGTTGTTAGACTGTCTTTGCCTCGGGTTGAGCTCCCCCCGATCCGAAGACAATTTACTTTGTGTTGTATGCTGACAGGGCATTTTCGAGTACTTCACCTTATGACCCGAAGTCACTTTACTTCGAGTTTCATCCCAAAGCCAATTTTCTTTGCCTTCTTTGGCCATACAGGCGCAATCCGACTTCTCTATACACTTCTTCTCCTTTATTTTGAAAAAAACAAAAAATGTGGGCACCACAATCTCCTTAAAACATTTGGTGAAAGAACACCGCTTGTTGCATTGTGACATAGGTGGTTTGCTTTGGCTTGAACATTGTGATCATTGCACTTACAATCCCTCTCTTCTTGGGGTCTCTATAGCTATCCACCTTTTACCCATTCTTGGTGCGATTGAAAGAATTTCTCATCTCGATAGTCTCTTCTAAGGCATCACACTTGAAATAGAAGGTGGTACCTCCTATCTCTCTTGCTTCTCTCCCCAAGACTATTCTCTAATCTGACTCAGTCCATCAAGCTGGATTTCCTCTCTTCTCTTCATGCTTTGGCCCATCCTTGCAATCACTTGCTGTGATTTCTGCCATGAAACCTAGAAAACTGAAATTCCAATTCTAAGCCAAGAACGTGGTACAAAGTCTTGCTAAGACCTTGATCCTTGCCACTACATCTAATCTACACATTGCAAGTCCTCTCACCGCACTCTACTTACTTGCTTTTGAGACCATTGTGTGTTTCCTCACTCTCTTCTTGTGGAAGATTGTTCCCAAGATCCTACCCACTCTTCTTCTTGCGGATTTGCAATTTGCATTACTTTGGGTTGACTCTAAATAGGGACGAGATAGGATTTGGACATTGTACTGCTTCCTCACAGAAATCTCAATTTTATAGTCCTTTGCTGATTGGTCATTCTTTAGTTGATTCTCTGCTCCAATCACTATCACCAATTTTGTGAGGTTATTTCCTATCACTATCAAGAACTTCTTGATCCCAAGGTCATCACTTTTTCTGCATACTTTCTTGATTGGCAAACCCCAAAGAAGTTTGTTACAGGTTCTTTGGATCAGGCTATGCTACCCAATACAAAGTCCCCTTCTTTGTCTTTCTCTTGTCCATCTTGGGTCCTTTGGATCTGACCCAAGGTCAACTTTGGGTTTGGCCCAAACGCACGCTTCTTTGCATTTTCCTTCCAATTTAGCCCTCCTTCGGCTTTACTAATGTACTTCTTCTACAAAACTTTATGGAAACTATCAAAAACCAAAAAATGTGGGTACCCTATATTGTTGGGGTGATGATTGAAATGTTCAAGATCAAGCAAACCATGTATGTGATAATGAATCAAGTGGTATTTTTCATCAAGTGTTCATAGGAGAGAAGGTGAATTGGGCAAAATGCTTTCATCAAAGGATAAGAAAAATGATTTTAACTAGAGAATGGATATGACGCCTCACTACTTTGTTGCATGCTTCTTTCTTTGGTTATGATGTTGCTGATGACAAAGGAGAAACATAGAATTGGATTGCATTTCCACCCCAATCTGCTTCTTGAAGATGAGCTATGTTATATCTTGCAAATTTGGGCAGGTGATGAACACTTTGCCAAGACAAGACAAAAGAAGATCATGGCAGTGACCAATCCAAAGACAAAGAACCAAGCTAGACCCAAAGAAGTGGTGTCACCGATTCAGCCATGGAAGACAAGAAGACTAAACCCAAGAGGTAGCAATGATGGACCTATCTTCGAGAGCAGAATTTGAAGGTGAGGTTGAGTCTAAGGGAGAAGACTCAAAAGAAAGAAGATGAACTCACTTTGTAAAGTAAATAGTCAAGCAAAAGGGAAGGTGAGCCTCAAGTCTAACTGTCATTGGACAAAGTGGCTCCAGAGGAGGATGAGGAGTTCCATTCTGCAATTGATTTGATGGAAGGAAGAGATGTCCCATCTTTGGAATTGCCTATGGTAGAGATAGAAGAAGAGCAAGATGAAGAACCAAAAATGGTGGCCTAGAAGGGATAAAGGTCAAGGAGAGGACTGAAAATTGCAATTGTAGGTCCAAGTCAAGTAAAGGAAGAAGAAGAAAGTTAGGAAGATATGACTTTGAAGGTACAAAGATTGAGACTTTGTGGTAAGGTAATGAAGGAAGATTTGCCTATCAAAGCCAAGTACAAAGACCAAGAGGATGATATACAAGCATTTGATGGAGTAGATTATTTTTCAATGATCATTTGTCCTTGTTGTTTGTGACAACCCAACAAGTATCTCTTTTGTGGTAATCAAATAAGTAAAGTTTGTTCCCAACAAAGATACGAGTCAAAAATGGTCAAATAAAAAAGAAACAATCACAATGTAGTTCTTCTTTGTTGCATCCTAAATCTCTCATGTAGAAACCACACCCAAAAGAGAGTAACAAGCACTTACGCGTAGCTTCATCACAAATTAACACTCCATAATCACAACTCCCTCAAATCTTTCCAAACAATCTTGATTGTGATGATTCAGATTCTCTCAAAGATGGTTACTTCATTGCACAATGATCTTGCCTCAGAATTGCATTCCACCCCTCCATTGAAGGCACAACTTCCTTAATTGAAATTGCTTTGTGTCAATCCCATGCTGCACTCACAATTGCATAATACTACAAACTCTACAATTCCTCTCAGATCTGTCAAGGCATTGCTTCAATTACCTTCATTCAAGTTCAAACACATAGAATGAAGATCAGCACTTCAGAATCCAACATCCAACAAAGTCACTGACTTGCACTTCAAAATTCTCCAAACACACACACAAACTTGATACTCAAAATTAAGCTCAAAAAAGCTTTAAGATACAACACTTCACTTTATCTATCTTAAAAAATATGAATATTGAACAACACAACACTAAAAATGCTTCCTTTAAATAGGATGAGCACTTCAACAATTATCTAACTACTATACCATTCCCTAACAATCTCCAGATCCAAAATGGCAATCCACTCTTCATATTTGTCAATTCAAATCTCAAATTGGTTGTGAATCCGATCCAATGTCTGATCCAATGTCTACCTCCTCCTCTTCTATTGAATGTAATTTCCAATGTAACTTCCTTCACTTTATGTCCTTTGGCTCTATCAACTTCTACATCTTCTTCTATTTCCATAATTTCTTCCTTTCTGAACTGCGATTGAACTTGTGGTGCCCACATTTTATTTTTTTCAAAATAAAAAAGAAGAAGTGTATAGAGAAGTCAGATTGCGCCTGTATGGCCAAAGAAGGCAAAGAAAAGAGTCTTTGGGATGAAACCCAAAGTAAAGTGACTTTGGGTAATAAGGCAAAGTACTCGGAAATGCCCTATCAGCATACAACCCGAAGAAAATTGTCTTTGTATCGGGAGGAGCTCAACCCAAGGCGAAGACAGTCTAACAACCTTTCGTCGGGGTGAGAAATTCAAGAAGGGACCATTCAAAAACCGGCGGCCCAAATGCACGAAGGTTGATTGATAGTGACAGGTGCATGCAAGAGGTGTGATTTCTTGGTAGAAACTCAAAGTGAAGAAAGACGAAGAAGCGCAACTCTTTAAAATCAAACACTTGCAACGATGAAATGTCGAGTAATTTTCCTTCACCTTTGAGAAGTCGTCTTGCAGGTGATTATGGGAAGGGAACTAGAGTTGGAATCATGTTAGTGCATAAGGGAGAAGGCGCGAGAGTGAAATCAAGAGATAGTGAGAAGGCAGAAGAGATGGGAGGAGGAAAGAAGAACTCTAAATTTGTAGTGAGAAATCATGCGATTCGAAGGTTAGATGTGATCGCTAAGATTAAAGTCTTGAGCCGACTTTGGGTCACTTTCTTGGCATGGAACTAGAATGTGAGCTTTCCAGGTTTCATGACAGAAATCATCGAGAGCAAGTGTCTCGATGGACCCAAGGAAGAAGGGAAGAGAGGAAATCCGGCTTGCTGGACAGAGTCAGATTGGAGACTTGTACTTGGGAAGGAAGCAGGCTTGGAGCAAGGGGCCATGTTCTTGGGGAAGGGAGAGATAGCTCAAGAAACCCAAGAAGTGAGAGATGTATTCTTGTCAAAGCAGACAAAGAATGGGTACAAAGTTGAGAGCTACAAAGACCCTGTGAAGAGAGGAATTGTGAGTGCACTGATGGCCATCCTGAAGCCAGAGAGAACCACTTATGTGATGAAACACCAAGCGGTGTTCTTTCACAAGCTATTCGTAGGAGAACCGATCAATTGGGCGAGGTGTTTCCATGGGAGAACGAGGCAGATGGTGTGGAATTTGTGGGATAAATTGCCTCCACACTACATTGTGCCGTTTGCAGTGCATTTCTACCTTGGGCTAAATTTGCTAAACTCAGCGGAGCAAACTTGGATGGTGTCGCACTTCCATCCTGATTTGCAAAAGGAGGTTGACGTCAAGGAGCAGTAATACATCTTGCAAATCAGGAGCACCGAAAACTACTACACAAAGATAGGGAAGAACATGGAGGTTGCAGTGAGTACCCCAAATACGAAGAAGAGAAGTCGGCATGGCAAAGCCGAAGACACAAAGAAAAACCCCCGGAAGACACGGAGAGGCAACCCAAGGCGAGGTATGGTGGTGATCGAGTCGAAGGATGAAGACTCGGAAGGTGATGTCAAGCTTAAGACTGAAGACTCGGAACACGAGGAGGAGCCTGAGCTAACGCTGCAGAATGGAGATATGAGTAGCGACAGCAAAGGAGGAGAAATGACATTGGCACCGGCGGCTGTAGAAGAAGAATACAAAGAAGAAGAAGTGCAGGCAGAAATTGAAGCCAAAGATAATACACAGTTGGAAGACAAAGTAATTGTGCCCAAAGAGAAGACAATTGCAATACAGAGAAGAGTTTGCTCAAGATGTAAGGCAAAATGTGAAGCAGGGCCAAGTAAGGCAAAAGAAGATGTGAGTGAAAGCTCAGGAAGTGAGGCATCGATTCCGATACGAAGACTGTAGAGATGAAGGCAAGTATCGAGCAAACAAGAAGGGAGAAGGGACATCACTCCGCAGGTTGAAATAGTTGCTAGTGATGGAGTGGAGTACCTGCGGGAGATTGTGTGCCCATTGCTAGTGAAGTTGGAGCACAAGAAGAAGGAAATGCAGTGGACATGTCCGGAGGTGAAGACTGTTTTGTAGGTATTATCGAGATTAGAAGAAGAGAACTTGGAGTTGAAGAAGAGTATAACCCAAGGTGAGGAGGAAAGAGAAGTGTTGCGAGCGGAGGCAGTAGTGAGAAGTCAAGTAATTGAAGACCTGAAGAGAGAAGTAAATTATTGAGAGGATCTTGTGAAGAAGAGTGACATAGCAAGGGAGAGACAAGTAGCTGAGTATGAGATCTTGAAGCAGCAGTTTGCTGATTCAAGAGTAGAGGTAATCCATGCTATGGCAAGAGTAGCTACAAAGGATCGGGAGCTCAATAGGGTGATGGAGAGTGTCGAGGAGAAGAAGCAACTCTGGCAACAAGAGTTGGCGGCACGATATAGAGAAGAAGATAAATTACGAGAATTACTTCGTAATCAGGAGGAGAGAGTTGTCTAGAAGGAGAAGGAGAAGGAGTCGGTGAAAGCCGAGTTCAAGGCGGAGTTGGCGATGTACCGAGAGGATTTGCTTGCAGATTGGGAACATAAGAGAAAGACGAGATTGGAGCCATTGAAAGAGATAGTCCTCCGAATGAATGCAATGTTAAGTACAGAAGCCAACATTCGGATTGAAGAGACGAGGCTGCACGAGTTGAAGTTGTTGGTGCAGGAGACGTGGCAAAGACAAGCAAAGGATACAGATATGAATGTCTTCTTAATTAGTCTCAGAACTGTAACACTCATTTGTGCATGTGTATGGTATTGTGATATTTAGCTTGGTATTACAAGTACTTAAGAGATATTATTTATATAGAGATAAAGGATGGTTCTATATTAGTCATGGTTAGCTAAAGTTAGTCATAGCTAAGATAGATGGGACCTTACTTTAGAGGAAGTAGAAAAGATGAGAACCACTATTTTGGATTTTAGTGTATTGACTTGGTATTATTCCTAGGTGTTTGGCTTTGAAGAAAGAGTTGAGAACTCTTGGGCCTGCAAGCCTTTTTGTTTTGGATTCTTCTTTAGTCCAAGGATAGCCCATGTGAAGGAATCCTTGACTTAGTGGTTGGGTCAAGATAAGACCACATGCTTAGGGGAATATGCCTATGTGAATGGATATTCCTTTCTACTTTTTGACTTTACTTGACTTTTAGTCTAGTAACTTGAACGGTAATTAGTAACTTTGGTACGTAACTATTTCACAAGTATATAAACAAGGGGTGAGGAGGTACTCATCATCCTTTCATTTGAAACTATCTCTCTCTCATTGAGTTCTCTAGTGATCAATGTCTTGAGTCTTGGAGTGTTAGCCTTGGAGGAGTATGATGGAGTTTGGGGTTCCTTGCCTTCTTAGTCCATGGTGCGCTACTATAATAGCCATCAGAGGTTCATCTTGAGTGAGAGATAGGCCGGCTCACATTTTTGGTTTCGTTGCCGGGACCTCTCTAGAAGGCAAGATAATGTCCCGCGTTCAATTCTACATTAGACAGAAGGAGGCTATGAGAGCTCACTTGGAGAGAACATTAGGAGAGGAGAGTGCTGAACTTATGTTAGAGAACCAAGATCCATTTGTATACCCTGTAGTTCATTATGATGTCTTTGAGGTGATTTTGTACATCTTGTACACATGAGAGGAATTGGAGAGATTGTGTGAGGTGGATTGCAGATTTTGGGGATTAAGGTGATTTTGAGCAAAATCTCAAGTTTGAGATCTGGACTTGAGATTTCTACACATAATAGCTTGGGTTATCTTTCAGTTAGCACACTTAAAATTATTGTGAGAGCTTCTATGCGCACTGGGCTAGAAGTTTTGAAAGTTGATAGGGTAAAGTGCTCCCGCAACTGCATGCTCTCTGGAAAATTGTACAGAGTTTGCCATTTCTTCAATTTTCAATGAATTGTCCTGAAAATTTCCAAGAACATTCAGTGCATTGTATCCTACCTGCTGCCACAAAAATTAGAGAGAGATCGTTCTTGCGCAGGGAGAAATGAGTTTTTGAAGTGAAGGGGGTGGTTTTCAGACCAAATCTGAAATATGGGTGCTGAATAGAAAGGTGTCTAGGCCAAATGGCTCAATTAAAAGATCTGAAATTTTGCAAGGAGGGACGCCCTAGAGTTTTTATCAAGTGTGCCAAATTTCAGAGGACTGTGACATATTGGTTGGGAGATTTGAGTGAAATTATGAGGAAGGGTCAATTCTGCAGAGTGGAGATCTCATGCATGAGGAGTTTGAGATCAACAAAAAGCATGTTTGAGTGTTTAGATTCATCTTGGGAACATGGAGGGTCATCAAGAGTGGAAATTGAGATTATGCAAGGTTCCCCAAGGGTTTGAGGTGATTGTAGGGGTGGATTTGAGGAAAAGAGAGTTTACAATAGAATTTGAAGAGAGTGTTGAGAGGATCCAAAAACCTACACCACTTGGAGGAAAGAGTGAGTCTAAGTGCTTTTTGTGTGGAGAGAAGGGACATAAGGCAAGTTCATGACCATTGACCTTTAAGAGCAAGAGATTGAGAGAAAGGAGAGGCTTACTTGAGTTGGGTTTACATGTTGGACCTTCTTCACCAAGATTGGGAGGAAGAAGATCTAAGACCAAGGAGTTGTGTGAGGTTTGTGGAGTTGAAGGACTTCCAAAAGGACATGAGTGTAGTGGAGTAAAATCACTTTTGGAGACTTTGGTGAAGGATCTTGGAGAGAGTCTTAGTACAGCTATAGAAATACTACCACCTTCATCAGCTAGTTCTCAAGATTAGTGATGGAGATAATCTTTCAACTTATGGATAAACTATCCATGAGAGTTAGATTATATGCACTGTAGGATTTGATGTTGCTATAGAAATCTTGGAGCAACCTGAACCTTTTGTGTTCTCTAGAGTGGATTATTCTCAGATGGTGTTAGTCATGTATATACTCTATTAGTAATAGAGTGAGAGAAACAAAAAGAAAAAAAAATTGAGAGAAAAGAAAGATAGTGAGGGGTTAAGATGGGGAAACTTCCGGTTTTCTTTGGCAAGGATAGAGAAGATGTGGAGGCCTTTGTGAGAGACTTCAAGAGAGCTTGCAAAGGAAACAATGAGAGGAGGAAGAATGAGTGGGCCTCATTATTACCAGATTTCTTTGAGGATGCATCACTTACATGGTATGAGTCAGAATCCCAAAAGAGAGGAGAGATGGGCAAGAAGAGTCTTGGGAGACTTTGACTTCAGCACTCATTGAGAACTTTCTTCCTGGTGAGAGTTATGAGAGATTGATGAGTGAGGTAACATTTCTCAAGCAAGGAGATGGAGAGAAAGTGAGAGTCTATGTGGAAAGAGTAGAAAAGTTAGAGTCCAGATTTCGCATAGTGTTGAGGAAGGGTGGGGATGATGTGGAGACTACAATGATTGGCATAGGGGTCATGCTCACCAAGAATTTTGTGAGAGGGTTGAGACCACAAATTAGAAGCAAGGTGAGATATGAGAAACCTTCTTCCAAGGTTGATGCTATCAAGATCGCAATTCGTATGGAGGAGAGTTTGGAAGGGGATGAGAGTGATTTGGTGGTGAAGGAGGTTGTGCATCCTCCTCAAGGCTACAAGTATGGTGGAACTTCTGATACTTTGGTGACAAGGGTTGCACCACAAGTAGTAGTTGCTCCAGTTCTTGCACCTCCACCAAAAGATCCACTCCAAACCATCACAAAACAACTTGTGGATCTCAAGATCAATGTGGTGCAACTATGGGAGAAGAGAGAGGTGGATCCGAATGTAGGGAGAGGGCCTAGGAGTTATGGAAACTATCCATATAGAGGAGGCCAACCAGCCAAAAATTTCAATGTTAGAAATTGTTTTGGTTGTGGAGGAAGAGGCCATATCCAAAGGAATTGCCCAAATTCCACTTACCATGGAGGAAGGGGTTATGAGGGAGCCAATAGAGGGAAAGAGGGAGGTAGTGAAACCCAAGTGGCTCCTAATCCCAACAAAGGTAAGGGGATAGCATCTATAGATGTGGTTGAGAGCAAGTATGAGAAGGGAGAGTGCTCAAACTCCAAGGGTCTTAATTTGGAGCTTTTGGCACAAGAAAAGAAGAGACCTCGTTTTGCAGAGGATGTTCACTCTTCTCAAGGACTTACCTCAAGCAAGGATACTCCTATGTCTACTAGGGGCACTCACATCTCAACACCATCAACAACAAAGACTCCAAGGAAGAAGTTGGGGATGGAGGACTTCTTGATCTCAAAGCAACAATGGAACTACAATGTGTTGGAGGATGTTGGTAGTCACAAGGCTAACATCATAGTGGGCCAATTAATTGCTTTGAACCCTACCTTGAGAAAGGAGCTTAGAGGTGGTTTGAGTTCTACAAGGGGCAAGAGGAAGAAGAAGGCAAAAGTTTAGGTATCAATGGGGGTGATGGATGCCAAGCCAGCACCATGGGAGGCTTGTGAATATGCCTCCAAGATTGATGTGAGAGGGAATGGTCACAACATCAAGGATGCATTGGTTGATGGAGGATCAGTAGTGAATGCCATGTCAGAAAGGTTGATGAAGAAGTTGGGTATGGTACCTTCAAGACTTTCAACATTTGTGGTGAGCATGGCAAACAAGCAACAAGTTCGACCAGTAGGGGTGATGGACAAAGTGGTAGTTTCAGTTATGGGAGTTCAAAATCTCATGACTTTCCAAGTCTTGAAGGATTCAAGCTATGGATTACTTCTTGGGAGGCCATGGTTGAGAGCAGCATGCACAACTGATCGATGGCACAAAGGGTACTTGAGGATTGGGCCATCAAACCATAGAGTCACAATTCATGTGACTAACACCACCAACACTTCACATTCAGATACACCATCTTCTGATTATTGGGAATCAGATTCTGAAGAAGGAGCTTCAGGTGTGGACACAAGCATGGAAGAGGAGACTTCCACGGAGGAGGATGAATCTGAATCTGATTCAGATGTGTATCCTTTGTGTGCTATGGATTTTGCACCTAAGCCAGAGGTTTTGAAGGACCCAGATAAATCACCATTGACACTTGAGGAGGTAGAGAGAAGGTTATCTACCCTCAAGAATGGTCCAAATGTTACCAAGGAGGAGAAGGTGAGATTTGAGGGGATTTTCCACAAGTTCATCCATGTGTTTGCTTTTAGTTACAAGGATTTGAAGGAAGTCACCTTGGAGGAGCACAAGATAGAGGTGGAGTCACATGCAAGACCAATCCGCCAAAAGCAACATCGCATTAGCCCACCAATATCTTTGGTTGTGAAGGAGGAGATTGATAAGCTCAAGGAGGCTGGACTTATCTTTGAGGTGGAGAATTCAGAATGGGTGTCTCCAATTGTCATTGTGAAGAAAAAGAATGGCAAGCTTCGGGTATGTGTGGATTACAAGAAGCTCAATGCTGTTACCAAGAAGGACTACTACCCATTGCCATTCATTGATGAGATCTTGGAGGAGGTTGCAGGTCATGAGAGGTGTAGTTTTGGAGATGGTTATAGTGGATACAACCAAATCAAGATTGCACCAGAGCATCAAAAACTCACCACGTTCACCACACCTTGGGGAACTTACGCTTTCAAGGTCATGCCTTTTGGGCTTTGCAATGCTCCAGCCACATTCCAACGGTTCATGAACAAGGTATTTGAACCTTTCATTGGGAAATTTGTGAGAGACTTCATTGATGACCTTTGTGTCTATGGGAGCAAGGAGGAGCACTTTGAGCACCTAATCAAAGTCTTGCAATGCTTGGATGAGGCAAATGCATCACTCAACCCAGAGAAGTGCATGTTTGGATGTGAAGAAGGTCTACTTTTGGGGCACATCATCTCCAAGGATGGAATAGCAGTTGATCCTGAGAAGGTGAAGAAATCTCAGACCTTCCATTCCCTTCAAGCTTGACAAAGTTAAGCCAATTCTTGGGGATGGTTGGATACTATAGGAGGTTCATCTTCTCATTTTCCAACAAAGCTTATGCATTGACCATCTACATGAAGGAGGGTGTAGATTACATGGTGATTTTGGATGACAAGGAGGCTCTCAAAGCTTTTGAGGAGCTCAAGCAATCAATCCCTTGTTGTAGCTCCAATTCTTGCTAAACCTGATTGGAAAAAGCCTTTCATCCTCTACATTGATGCTTCTAATGTAGCTATAGGATGCACTCTTGTGACAACCCGGCAAATATCACTTTTGCGGTAATCGGATAAGTAAAGTTTGTTCCCGCAGAGATACGAGTCAGAAATGTCTAAATACGAAGCAAAGTAACAATTTCAGTTCTTCTTGGTTGCGTCTTTAATCTCTCAGGTAGAAACCACACCCAGAAGAGAGTAACAAGCACTGACTTGCAGTCTTGTCACAAATTAACACTCCTTAATCACAACTCCATCAAATCTTTCCAAACAATCTTGATTGTGATGATTCAAGCTCTCCCAAAAATGGCACTTCACTGCAAAACGACTTCGCCTCAAAATTGTGTTCCACCCTTCCACTGAAGGCACAACTTCCTCGATCAAAATTGCTTCACATCAACTTCGCCTTGCACTCACAAATGCAGAATACTACCAACACTACAATTCCTCTCAGATCTGTCAAGGCATTGCTTCGATTGCACTTCACTCAGGATCACACACACAGAATGAAGATCAAGGCTGTGGAATCCAACATCCAACAAGCACTCTGACTTGCACTTTGAATTTCTCCAAACACTCACAAACACAATTGCAAAATTGATACTCGGAATCAAGCTCAAGCGATGAGCACTGCTTCACAGCACTTTGCTTTATCTATTCTCAAAAATAATGAGCACTGAACAATATAATACTGCGAATGCCACTCTTAAATAGTGAAGCAATCGACAGTTCTAACAACTATACCGTTCTACAACAACTGTTCTAACCTGCAGATCCAAAATGACAATGCATCTCTTCATATCTGCCCCTTCAAATCTCAAATTGGTTACTAATCCGATCCAATGTCTACTTCTTCCTCGGCTTTCAAACCTGAACCCTAAGTAATCTTACTTCCTACCATTCTGTCCTCGGGTTTCACAACTCCTACATCTTCTACCAGATCCAGCAATTCTCTTTCCTGATCTGAAATTGCACTAGCGGGTAATCTATCTAACTCCTCATCCTTCGACCCACTCTTCTCTTCTGTCATTGAGGGCAACTCCGAAGACATTTGGATCCCCATGTTATCTACTTCGGGTTTTGCTTTAACATCTTGCCGAAGCTTTTCTAACTCTATTCTTACTAAGTCTAATCTAATCGTGATATTGTCTTCTACTTCTAAGATCTTCCTATCTACATGAGTTCTTAATTTAATCAACAAGGCATTCAAATCTGTATCTTTTGCTTGTCTTCGCCTTGTCTCCTGCACCAACAGCTTCAACTCGTGCAGACGCGCTTCTTCAATTCGAACGCTGGTCTCTGTACTTAACATCGCGTTTACCCTGAGGACTATCTCCTGCAATGGCTCTAATCTTGTCTTCCTTTCCCGTTCTCGATCTGCAAGCCATTCCTCTCTGTACATCGCCAATTCTTCTTTGAATTTGGCCTTCACCGCGTCCTTCTCTTTCTCCTTCTGTGCAACCTTCTCTTCCTGATTACGAAGTAAGTCTCGTAATCTCTCTTCTTCTCCGTATCTCGCAGCCAACTCTCGCTGCCAGAGTTGCTTCTTCTCCTCCATACTCTCCATCATTCGATCGAGCTCTTGATCCTTCGATGCTACCCTCGCCATAGCATGGATGAGCTCTACTCTTGAATTAGCAAACTGCTGCTTCAAGATTTCAAATTCAGCTACTTGTCTCTCCCTTACGACGTCACTCTTCCTCGCAAGATCCTCTCGATAGCTCACTTCTCTCTTCAGGTCTTTGATTACCTGACTTCTCTCCACTGCTTCCGCTTGCAGTACTTTTCTCTCCTTCTCACCTTGGGTTATACTCTTCTTCAACTCCAAGTTTTCTTCTTCTAATCTCAATACCACCTGCAATACAGTCTTTACCTCTGGACAAGTCGACTGCATCTCCTTCTTCTTCCTCTCCAACTTCACCAACAGCAAGCATACTACCATCTGCAGGTAATCTACTCCATTACTGATACCTTTGTCCTCCCGTGGAGTAGTCTCTCTTCTTTCTTTGTGTTCTCCCGATACCCGCCTTCTTCTCTGAAGTCTTCGTATCGGAATTGATGCCTCACTGCCCGAGCTTCCTTCTACCTCTTCCTTCACTCTACTCAGTCCCGCTTCACACTTCGCCTTACGTCTCGAGCGAATTCCTCACTGTACTACGATCTTCTTCTCCTTGAGCACCGGTACTTTGTCTTCCAACGCCGCATTGTCTTTGGCTTCTACGTTGGCTTGAATTTCTTCTTCGTATTCTTCAGCCGCTGCTGCCGAGGTCATTTCTCCACCGTCTTCACTGTCACTGCTTGTATCTCCGCTCTGCAGTGTCAGCTCAGGTTCCTCCTCACGTTCCGAGTCCTCCGTCTTGAGCTCGGCTCTGCCTTCTGAGTCTTCATCTTCCGACTCAATCACCACCATTCCTCGCCTCGGGTTATTTTTCTGTATCTTCCGAGGTTTCTTGTTTTCTTTGGCGTCTGCTTGCCGAGTTCTCTTCTTCGTCAGGGTACTTTCAATGACCTCCACGTTCTTCCCTGTCTTTGCATAGTAATCGTCTGTGCTCCGGATTTGGAGAATGTATTGCTGCTCCTCCGCGTCGACTTCTCTTCTCAAATCAGGATAGAAATGAGACACCATTCAATTATGCTCAGCCACATTGAGCAGATTTAACCCGAGGTAAAAGTGGGTTGCAAATGGTACGATGTAGTGTGGAGGCAACTTATCTCGCAGATTCCACACCATCTGCCTCGTTCTTCCGTGAAAGCACCTTGCCCAATTTATCGGTTCTCTTGCAAATAACTTGTGAAAGAACACCGCTTGGTGTTTCATCACATAGGTAGTTCTCTCCGGCTTCAGGAGGGCCATTAGTGCACTCACAATTCCCCTCCTCACTGGGTCCTTATAACTCTCAACTTTATACCCATTCTTCGTCCTCTTCGACGAGAAGGCTTCTCTCACCTCCTACGTTTCTTGAGCTATCTCTCCTTTCCCCAAGAACGTGGCTCCCTGCTCCGAGCCTGCCTCCTTCCCGAGTACGAGTCTCCAATCCGACTCTGTCCGGCGAGCCGGATTTCCTCTCTTCCCTTCTTCCTCGGGACCATCGAGACATTTACTCTCGATGATTTCTGTCATGAATCCTGGAAAACTTACGTTCCAATTCCATGCCAGAAAGGTGATCCGAAGTTGGCTCAAGACTTCGATCCTCGCTACTACATCTAATCTCCGAATTGCATGATTTCTCACTACAAATTCGGAGTTCTTCTTCCCTCCTCCCATCTCTTCTACTTTCTTTCAATCTCTCGATTTCTCTCTCTCGACTTCTCCCTTACGCACTGACACGAGTCCAACTCTATGTCCCTTTCCCCAATCACCTGCAAGATGACTCCTCAACGGCGAAGGAAAATTGCTCGACATTTTGTTGTTGCAATTTTGATTTTTATAGAGTTGCACTTCTTTGTCTTCCGTCACTTTGAGTTTCTACCGAGAAATCACACCTCTGGCATGCACCTGTCACTGTCGCCCCACCTTCGCGCATATGAGCCGCCAATTTTGAAACGGCCCCTTCTTGAATTTCTCGCCCCGACGAAAGGTTGTTAGACTGTCTTTGCCTCGGGTTGAGCTCCCCCCAAGCCGAAGACAATTTACTTCGTATTGTATGCTGACACGGCATTTCAGAGTACTTTGCCTTATGACCCGAAGTCACTTTACTTTGGGTTTCACCCCGAAGACAGTTTTCTTCGTCTTCTTCGGCCAAACAGGCGCAATCCGACTTCTCTATACACTTCTTCTCCTTTATTTTGAAAAAAACAAAAAATGTGGGCACCACAACTCTTAGTCAATTAGACCAAGATGGGTATGATCATCCAATAGCTTATGCTAGTAGGCAGATGGTTTCAGCAGAGAAGAGCTACTTTGTCACGGAGAGAGAAGGGTTGGCAGTGATCTTTGGTCTCAAGAAGTTTAGACACTACTTGATTGGAGGGAAACCCACCATTGTCACGGATCACAAGGCTTTGAAGTACATCTTCAACAAGCCTAATGTTGAAGGGAGACTAGCAAGGTGGATGATACTCTTATCTGAGTATGACTACACCATTGAGGATAGGCCAGGAAAGAAACATGCAAATGCTGATTTATTATCAAGAGCCTATGATCATGATGGAGATGAGCCAGTGGATGATTCCTTCCCGGATGAGGAGCTCATGACAATCTCAGTCACTCAAGAGGTTCCAATGGAGTACAAGGAGATTGTGGATTTTGTGACAAGAGGTAACTATCCAGAAGGGATGCATGCTAGGGAGAGGAAGGCCCTTGCAGCAAGATCTAGACCTTACACAATGGTGGAGGATATTCTTTTTCACCAAGGAGCAGATGGTCTACTTCAAAGAGCAAGGAAGAGTCTATCCTACTCATAAAGGAGTTTCATGAAGGTTTTGTATGTGGAGGACACTTTGCAGGAAAGGTGGCTGCTTTCAAGATTCTAGATGTAGGTTACCATTGGAGAGGGATTTTCAAGGATTGTCTTGATTATTGCAAAACTTGTCATGTTTGTCAAGCTTTTGCTAGAAAGTCTACATCCACTCCACCACTTAGATCAATTCCATTGCTAGGACCTTTTGAGAAGTGGGGAATTGATTTTGTAGGTCCTCTCAATAGAACCCCAAGGAACAATCGGTACATTGTGGTAGTAACTGATTACCTTACCAAGTGGGTTGAGGCTAGACCATTGAGGAACAAGAATGAAGTGGGTAGATTTCTTTATGAACGCATTATCACTAGGTTTGGATGCCCTTTGGAGTTGGTTTCTGATAGAGGAGGAGAGTTTACAGGAAGCATTACTACAGCCATGCTACAACATTTCTCTATCACCCATAGAGTAACTACATCCTATAAGCCAAATTCCAATGGCTTGGCAGAGAGAACCAATCAGACCTTGTGCATGATGTTGGCCAAAGATGCAGAAATAGAAGGGGCTAAACATCATTGGGACAAGAGGATTCATGCAGTTTTGTGGGAGTTTAGGAAAACTATGAAAACTTCCACCGGATATTCTCCATTTCAATTGGTGTATGGTATTAAGTCTACCTTACCTATTCACTTTGATCTTCCTACCTTCCAAAGCATTCATAGGAGATTAAAGAAAGCACAAGGAGGTGATGCAGAGAAGTCAAGGAAGGATCAACTCATGGAGTTGGAAGAGGCAAGAGCAGTTGCTATGGTTCAAGTGGAGCAAGCCCAAAGGAAACAAAAGGAGAGCTATGACAAGAGGCAAGGCAAGAAGAAGGTGGAGACTTTCAAAGAAGGTGATTGGGTAATGTTGTTTGATTCCATTTGATTCAATAGAGTGCAAAAGAAGTTTTTGCCTAAGTACTTTGGACCTTTCATAGGGGAGAAGGTGTGGGGCAATTACATCTATGATCTCAAGGAGTTGGGAGGAAGACACTTTGATAAGATTAACCATGATAAGTTGAAGATGTACCGTAGAAGGTAGAGAGACCTTCACTTTGAGGACAAAGTGAAAACTTAGTCCGGGGGTAAATGTAACACCTATTTGTGCATGTGTGTGGTATTGTGATATTTAGCTTGGTATTACAAGTACTTAAGAGATAGTATTTATATAGAGATAAAGGATGGTTCTATATTAGTCATGGTTAGTTAAGATAGAGAGGACCTTACTTTAGAAGAAGTAGAAAAGATGAGCACCATTATTTTGGATTTTAGTGTGTTGACTTGGTTTTATTCCTAGGTGTTTGGCTTTGAAGAAAGAGTTGAGAACTCTTGGGCCCGCAAGCCTTTTTGTTTTTGATTCTTCTTTAGTCCAAGGATAGCCCATGTGAAGGAATCCTTGACTTAGTGGTTGGGTCAAGATAAGACCACATGCTTAGGGGAATATGCCCATGTGAATAGATATTCCTTTCTACTTTTTGACTTTACTTGACTTTTAGTCGAGTAACTTGAGTTACTACGGTAATTAGTAACTTTGGTATGTAACTATTTCACAAGTATATAAAACAAGGGATGAGGAGGTACTCAGCATCCTTTCATTTGCAACTATCTCTCTCTCATTGAGTTCTCTAGTGAGCAATGTCTTGAGTCTTGGAGTGTTAGCCTTGGAGGAGTATGATGGAGTTCGTATTCCTTGCCTTCTTAGTCCATGGTGCGCTACCATAATAGCTATCAGAGGTTCATCCTGAGTGAGAGACAGGCCGGCTCACAGACCCAACCACTAAGTCAAGGATTCCTTCACATGGGCTACCCTTGGACTAAAGAAGAATCCAAAACAAAAAGGCTTGCGGGACCAAGAGTTCTCAACTCTTTCCTCAAAGCCAAACACCTAGGAATAATACCAATTCAACACACTAAAATCCAAAATAGTGGTGCTCATCTTTTCTATTTCCTCTAAAGTAAGGTCCACTCTATCTTAGCTATGACTAACTTTAGCTAGCCATGACTAATATAGAACCATCCTTTATCTCTATTTAAATAATATCTCTTAAGTACTTGTAATACTAAGCAAAATATCACATTACCACACACATGCACAAATGGGTGTTACAAGTCACAAGAAAGAGATGCATCTTGGTGTGCACTAATTATGCTACCAAGATGGTAGAAGCAAAAGCAACATGGAGAGATGATGTGGAAGTAGCCACAAAATTTTTCTTCCAAAACATCATTTCATGTTATGGGTGTCCTCTGGAATTGGTTAGTTATTTGGGAACTCATTTTTTGAACTCCATGGTGGAAGCGTTAACCAAGTACTTCCAAATTAAACATTGGAAGATGACTTCCTATAATCCAAAAGCAAATAGACTAATAGAGAAGGCCAATAGATTGTTGTGTAAAATTTTGAACAAGGTGATAGTGATAGTCAATTATGCCTACAATTGGGACACAAAGTTACCTGCAGCTTTGTGTGCATACAGAACAACTAAAAAGATTACCACCAAACAAACTCCATATTTCCTAACATACAAGTTGCATCCCATACTACCAGTTGAATTTGAAGTACCATCATATTGGATTCTTTGTGAGGAATGATTTTTAGAGGAAGAAAGCCAGGATCTTCAAATTCATTAACTAATGTGGTTAGAAGAGAAAAGAGACGATGCAATGCAAACCACAAAGGAAGTGCAAGAATAGAGGAAATTTAGGAACAATGAGAGAATCAAGCCTATGGCTATTTAGGAGGGTGATTTGGTGTTGTTGTATGACAATAGCCAAATATTTTTTTAGGCAACCTGCAATTAAGATGGATGGGTTCATACCGTGTTATGCACATCTATGCTAATGGCTCTGTTCAACTTGCAGACTTGGAAGGCAATCCTTTTGCCACTTGAGTAAACGGGTGGAGAGTTAGAAACTATTGGGCCACAGACCAAACTTTGTATAAAAACCATTTGCACACACTTTTACTTTGGATTGAATTTGCAGACAACGGTGAAGAGGCATCGCATGGTATCACATTTCTATCCTCATCTACAATGAGAAGTAGGTGAAGAGGAGCAGCAATATATGATACAACTACAAGCTAGAGATGATCACTTCCTCAAAACAAGAAAAAGGGAGATGGTGGACAAAAGAAGTCCGAAGACAAAGAACCGGACTAAACCCAAAGAGGTAGCATTGCCTCAGCCACAATGGAAGACCCAAAGACTCAATCCGCAAGGTAAGAAGGCGGTGAAGGAGAAGACTCTAGAACAGAGTCTGAAGGTGAGACAGAGTCTAGAGGAGAAGACTCAAAAGAAGAAGAGCTCACACTACAAAGTGAGGGATCTGGAAGTGAGAGTGATGGTGAAGAGGAAGCTCACCAATCAATAAAAGCAAAAGAAGATGAAGCATTTCATGCGGTGATTGATTGTATAGATAGAGGTGTGACAACCCGACAAATCTCACTTTTGCGGTAATCAGGTAAGTAAAGTTTGTTCCCGTAGAAATACAAAGTAAAGTAACAATGTAGTCCTTCTTGATTTTGTCTTTAATCTCTCAAGTAGCAACTACACCCAAAAGAGAGTAACAAGCACAAACTCGCAGTCTTGTCACAATAATTCATCACACTTAATCACAACTCCATCAAATCTTTCCAAAATCTTGATTGTGATGATTCAAGCCCTCCCAAAAACGGCACTTCACTGCAAAACAACTTCACCTTAGAATTGTGTTCTACCTCTCCACTGAAGGCACAAGTTCCTCAATCAAAATTGCTTCACATCAACTCTGTGCACTCACAAATTTATAATACCACCAACACTACAATTCTTCTTAGATCTGTCAAGGCTTTGCTCCAATTGCATTTCACTCAAGATCAAACACACAGAATGAAGATCAAGGCTATAGAATCCAACATCCAGCAAGCACACTGACTTGCACTTCAGAATTCTCCATACACTCACAAACACAAACACAAAATTGATACTCGGAATCAAGCTCAAACAACAAGCACTGCTTCACAGCACTTTGCTTTATCTATTCTCAGAAATTATGAGCACTAAACAACATACAACTACAAATGCCACCTTTAAATAGGCAAAGCAATGGATAATTAACTAACAACTATACCGTTCTACAACAACTCTTCTAACATGCAGATCCAAAATAACAAAGCACCTCTTCATATCTACCTCTTCAAATCTCAAAATTGTTACTACTCCAATCCGATGTCTACTTCTTCCTTGGCTTCCAAACCCAATCCCAAAGTAACATCACACACTACCCTATCCTCGGGTTTCACATCTACTAATTTCTCTACCAATTCTACTAATTCTTCACTCTGCTCAACAATTACACTAGCAGGTAATCTATCTAACTCCTTATCTCCCAACCCACTCTTCTCTAATATCTTTGATGGTAATTCCAAAGATTTTTGTACTCCTACCTCATCTACTTTGGGTTTTGCTCTTACATCCTTCCAAAGTTTATTTATCTCTAATTTTACCAAGTCTAATCCAATTGTGATATTATCTTCCACTTCTAATATCTTCACATCTACACAAGTTCTGAGACTAATCAACAAGGCATTCAAGTGTTTATCCTTCACGTTTCTCCTCCTCATCTCTTGCACCAACAACTTCAACTCATGCAATCTTGTTTCTTCAATCCGCACACTGGCTTCTATACTCAACATCACATTCATCTTTGTCACAATCTCCTTCAATAGCTCAAGTCTCATTCTTCTCTCTCGTTCTTGATTTACAAGCCAATCTTCCTTATACATTGCCAATTCTACCTTGAACTTGGCTTTCACTGTCTCCTTCTGTAGTACCCACATTTTTTGTTTTTTTTTTAATTTGGAAGAAGAAGTGTATAGAGAAGTCAAATTGCACCTGTAAGGCCAAAGAAGGCAAAGAAAAGTGTCCTCGGGATGAAACCCGAGGTAATATGGCTTCAGGTCATAAGGCGAGGTACTTGGAATTGCCCTATCAACATACAACCCAAAGTAAGGAGTCTTTGTATTGGGGGTGCTCAACCCGAGGCAAGGACAAAATAACAACTTTCCTTCAGGGTGAGACATTCAAGAAGGGAGTGTTCAAAAACAGCAGTCATATGTGTGAAGGACACTTGACAGTGACAGGAGCATGTAGGAGGTGTGATTTCTTGGTAGAAACTCACATTGAAGAAAGACAAAGAAGGCACGACTTTATAAAAATCAGGCTAAGGACAAAGCGATGACAAGCAATTTTCCATTGCCGTTAAGAAGTCATCCTACAAGAGATCATGGGAAGGGAAGTAAAGTCAAAGGCATGCTGGTGTGTAGAGAAGAAATCAAGAGAGTTAATCCGGTAATCAGTAGGAAGAATAGTCCTCAGCCCAGAGTGGAAGAGAGAAAGATGGGGAGAGGGAAGAACTCCAAATTTGCAGTGAGAAATCATGCGATTCGGAGGTTAGATGTGATTGTAAGAATTGAAGTCTTGAGCAGGCTTTGGATCACATTCTTGGCATGGAACTTGAATGTTAGCTTTCCAGGGTTCATGATTGAGATCATCAAGAGTAAATGTCTCGATGGTCTTGAGGAAGAAGGGAAGAGAGGTAATCCAACTCACTCGATGGAGTCGGATTGAAGGTTAGTACTCAGAAGAGAAGCAGGCACGGAGCGTGGTGCCATGTTCTTGGGGAAGGGTGAAGTAGCCAAAGAAACCCAAGAGGTGAGAGATACCTTCTCTTTGAAGCACACAAAGAATGGTTACAAAGTAGAGAGCTATAAGGATCCTGTCAAGAGAGGGATTGTGAGTGCTCTAATGGCAATTTTGAAGCCAAAAGGAATGACTTATGTGATGAAGCACCAAGTGGTGTTCTTCCATAAGATATTTGCATGAGAGCTGTTGTACTCACATTTTTCATTTTGGACGAGTTTTGAAGAAGAAGTGCCTTGCTGAAACCAAATTGAAACCAAATGGAGAAGAAATGAGTGGAAACGTGTGTTTTGATCAAGCTTGAGGAAGTTGACTTTGTGTTAGAGGAAGAAGGACTCAGACTGGATCAAACCCGAAGAAGATTACTTCATGTCAGAGGAGGGAAAAACTCGGATCAGACGCCAAAGGAGTGTTTCTTCGCATCGGAATGAAGGTTACAGGTCAGGATTCTTGCGGGGGCCATATCTCAGTGAACACAAGTCTAAATCAAGCGCGTTATATCTCGTTGGAAGCGTCTCGCTCAGGGCTTTCCATTGCCACCAAAATCGTAAAGTTTGAAGGTCTGTAGAAGAAGTTCCAAGCATTTGAAGTTTTGGGAGTAGATGTGAAGAGTAGTTTGGTGTCTTCGGGTCAATGTGACTTCGGACTTCGTACTTCGGACTTTGTGCTTCGGACTTTGGGTTTACATGACTTCGGGTCTAAAGACTTTGCCTCAAGAAAAATATGATTCAACCCAAAGCAGTTGGACCTCGGAGTGCAGTGAAGGTGACTTCAGGAGTTTTGCCAAAGGGATCAGAGGAAGTCAGAGTAGGGAAAGAAGATAGTTAGGATACCCGTGACTTCAATTTCAATTCGCATTGAAGATGGAACAAAAATTGAAGGAGAAGTAGCAGTAGTGAATAAACCCGAAGTGCAGGATCAAACAAGAAGTGTCTTTGGGCCAGTTACATGAGTGATTAGGGGAAAGTGGGTTACAAATTGAAGGTATTCATGCTTTCAATTACAATTCTTGATGATGACATAATAGAAATAGTAATATAATTGATAGTAGTTAGACCCAAAGTAAAAGAGATAGTAGTTAGACCCAAAGTAAGAGAGATAGTAGTTAGACCCAAAGTAAGAGAGATAGGAGTGCAGGTGTCTTTGGATTTGACATTTGACACTTTAAAGAAGAGTGGGTCGTGAGATAGAGATTTAGAAGTATTACTTATGATAGGAATTGCAGATCAAGAAGGAGAAGTGTTAGAATTAGTGGAGAAATTAAGAGTTGTGAAACCCAAGGACAGAGTAATAGGAGGTAAAGTTACTTCGGGTTCCGGTTTGAAAGCCGAGGAAGAAGTAGACATCGGATCAGATTAGTAACCAATTTGAGATTTGAATAGGCAGATATGAAAAGGTGCATTGTCATTTCAGATCTGTAGGTTTGTAGAGTCATTAGGAAGAGGTCCATTAGGAAGATAACTGTCAATTGCTTCACTATTTAAGAGTGGCATTTGCAGTATCATGTTGTTCAGTGCTCATAATTTCTAAGAATAGATAAAGCAAAGTACTGTGAAGTAGTGCTCGTCGCTTGAGCTTGATTCCGAGTATCAGCTTTGCAATTGTGTTTGTGAGTGTGTAGAGAAATTCAAAATGCAAGTTAGTGTGCTTGTTGGATATTGGATTCCGCAGCCTTGATCTTCATTCTGTGTGTTGATCCTGAGTGAAGTGCAATCAAAGCAATGCCTTGACAGATTTGAGAGGAATTGTAGTGTTGGTGGTATTCTGTATTTGTGAGTGCAGTGCGAGGTTGATGTGAAACAATTTCAATTGAGGAAGTTGTGCCTTCAGTGGAGGGGTGGAACACAATTATGAGGCAAAGTCGTTTTACAGTGAAGTGCCATTTTTGAGAGAGCTTGAATCATCACAATCAAGATTGTCTGGAAAGATTTGAAGGTGTTGTGATTATAGAGTGCTAATTTGTGACAAGACTGTGAATCAGTGCTTGTTACTCTCTTCTGGGTGTGGTTTCAACTTGAGAGATTAAAGACGCAACCAAGAAGAATTGCAATTGCTACTTTGACTTCATATTTGACCAATTTTGACTTGTATCTTTGTGGGAACTAACTTTACTTACCTAATTACCGCAAAAGTGATATTTGCTGGGTTGTTACAAGAGCCAATTAACTGGGCAAAGTGTCTTCATGGGAGGACAAGACAGATGGTGTGGAATTTGCGGGATAAGTCACCTCTACATTACATTGTGCCGTTTGCAGCCCATTTCTATCTAAGGCTGAACTTGCTCAATGCAGCAGAGCGCAATAGGATGGTGTTTCATTTCCATCCTAACTTAAGAAGAGCATGGAGGAGCAGCAAAACATTCTTCAGATCAGGAGCAATGATGAGTACTATGCATAGATGAGGAAGAGTGTGCAGTTGAAAGTGAGTACTCTGAAGTCAAAGAAGAGGAGTCAAAAAGGAGAAGAAGAAGAAAGCAAGAAAGCAAGACCTTGGAAGGCTAGAAGGGTAAACCCAAGGAAAGGAATGGTGGTAATTGCATCGTTGGAGGAAGAATCGGAAGGCAAAGCCAAGTGCAAGTTTGAAGACTCAAAAAGAGAGGAAGAACCTGAGTTCACACTACAGAGTGGAGACACGAGTAGTGATAGCAACGATGGAGGGGAGATGACATTGGTACCCAAGGAAGAGGAAGTCAAGATGGATATGGAGGAGAAAAGTAACTCGAAAGTGGAAGACAAAGTGTGAGAGCAAGAGGAGAAGAGAGTTACCATTCAAAGAGGAGTTCGTTCTAGACAAAAGGTGAAGTGTGGAGCAGGGCTAAGTAAGGTAAGAGAAGAGGAGGATGTAAGTTTGGGGAGCAAAACATCCATTCCTATAAGGTGATTGCGGCTTAGAAGGCAAGTGTCAGGTGAGAAAGAGATGAAGAAGGAGATCACTCCGCAAGTTGAGAAAGAGAAGGAGAAGGAGGTTATGAAAGCCGAGTTTGAAGCGGAATTGGCAATGTACAAAGAAGATTGGCTTGTAGATCAAGAACGGGAGAGGAAAATGAGATTGGAGCCATTGAAGGAGATTGTGATCAAGATGAATGCAATGCTAAGTACAGAGGCCAATGTGCACATTGAAGAAACAAGACTACACAAGTTGAAGTTGTTGGTGCATGAGACAAGGAGGAGAAATGCAAAGGACAAAGACTTGAATGCCTTACTCATTAGTCTAAGAACTTGTGTAGATAAAAAGAAATTGGAGGTAGAAGACAATATCACAATCAGATTAGACTTAGTAAAATAAGAGATAGATAAACTTTGGAAGGATGTCAGAGCAAAACCCGAAGTAGATAACATAGGAGTGCAAATGTCTTTGAGTAGCCATTGGAGATATTAGAGAAGAGTGGGTCAGGAGATAAGGAGTTAGATAGATTACCCACTAGTGGAATTTTAGATCAAGAAAGAGAATTGTTAGATTTGGTAGAGGAATTAGGAGTTGTGAAACCCAAGGATAGAGTAGGAGTGAGTGCAGTTACTTTGGGTTTGGGTTTGAAAGCCGAGGAAGAAGTAGACATCGGATTGGATTAGTAACAATTTTGAGATCTGAAGAGACTGATATGAAGAGTTGCATTGTCATTTTGGATCTGCAGGTTAGAAGAGTTATTGTAGAACAGTATAGTTATTAGAACTATTGTTTGCTTCACTATTTAAAGGTCGCATTCATAGTCTTATGTTGTTTAGTGCTCATTATTTCTGAGAATTAATAAAGCAAAGTGTTGTGAAGCAGTGCTTGTCGTTTGAGCTTGATTCCGAGTATCAACTTTGTGTATATGTTTGTGAGTGTGTGGAGAAATTCAAAGTGCAAGTCAGTGTGTTTGTGGATGTTGGATTCCACAGCCTTGATTTTCAAATCTGTGTGTTTGATCCTAAGTGAAGTGCAATTGAAGCAATGCCTTAACAGATCTGAGAGGAATTGTAGTGTTGGTAGTATTCTACATTTGTGAGTGCAATGTAGTGTTGATGTGAAGCAATTTCAATCAAGGAAGTTGTGCCTTCAATGGAGGAGTAGAACACAATTCTGAGGCAAAGTCATTTTGCAGTGAAGTGTCGTTTTTGGGAGAGCCTAAATCATCACAATCAAGATTGTTTGGAAAGAATTGAAGGATTTGTGATTAAGAAGTGTTAATCTGTGACAAGACTACGAATCAGTGCTTGTTACTCTCTTTTGGGTGTGGTTTCTACCTGAGAGATTAAAGAAGAACTCAAGAAGAACTACATTGTTACTGTTTGACTTTGTATTTGGACATTTTTGACTAGTATCTTTGCAGGAACAAACTTTACTTACCTGATTACCACAAAAGTGATATTTTTTGGGTTGTCACACCCTTTCCTTCTCCTTTTGCACAATCTTCTCCTCTAGATTACAAAGTAACTCCCTCAATCTTCCTTCTTCTCTATACCTCACTGTCAACTTTCTTTGCTAGAGCTGCTTCTTTTCTTTTACACTCTCTATCACTCTATCAAGCTCTTGCTCCTTCCTTCAACTCTTGCCATAGCATGAATAATCTCTAATCACAAATCAACAAACTATTGTTTCAAGATTTCATACTCTGCTATCTGCCTTTCCCTCGCTAGGAAATTTTGCTCTATGATTCTTTCTCTACTCCCCACTTCTCTCTTCAAGTTTTCAATTACTAGATTCTATACTATTGCACCTTCTTGTAGTACTTCCTTCTCTTCCTCACCTCGGATTATACTCTTCTTCAACTCCAAGTTCTCTTCCTCTAATCTTGCTAACACTTGCAACACAGTCTTCACCTTCGGACACTTTGACTGCATTTCCTTCTTCTTGTGCTCCAACTTTACTAACAATGGGCACACAACCTCCCACAAATACTCTACTCTTCCACTTGTGTTTACCTCAACTTGCAAAATTTTCTCCTTCTTTGCCTCTTCTTCACTCAATACTTGCCTCCTCAGCAGCAATTGCCTTATGGGAATGGATTCTTTGCTCCCCAAACTTCCACTCTCCACTTCTCTTACCTTACTTAGTCATGCATCATACTTCACCTTTTGTCTAGAGAAAACTCCTTGTTAACGGATTACCCTCTTCTCCTCTTGCTCTGGAACTCCTTCTTTTGCGTGCAGGTTATATTCTTCTTCTATTTCCATCTTTCCTTTGTCCCTCTCGGGTATCGATTGCATCTCTATTCCATCGTCGCTCTTGCTGCTTGTGTCACCACTCTCCAATGTGAATTTAGGTTCTTCTTCCTTGTCCAACTCTTCTTCCTTGCACTCGGCTTCTTCTTCTGACTCCTTGTCCAACGACGCAATTACCACAAAGTCTCTCCTTAGGTTTACTTTCCTCATCTTCCGAGGTCTCATCACCGCTTCTTCTTCTTTGCCTTGTTGACTCCTCTTCTTTGACTTTGGAGTGTTCACCTTCAACTTCACACTTTGCCCTATCTGCACGTAGTACTCATCATTGCTCCTTATCTGCAAGATGTACTACTGCTCCTCTACATCAACATCTCTTCTCCAATCAGGGTGGAATGCGACACTATCTTGTGTCTCGCTGCTGCATTCAGCAAGTTCAGTCCCAAATAGAAGTGGGCTGCAAATGGCAAAATGTAGTATGGAGGCAACTTGTCTTGCAAGTTCCACACCATTTGTCTTGCATGCTGATGAAAACACTTTGCCCAATTGATAGGCTCCCCTACAAACATCTTGTGGAAGAATACCGCTTGATGTTTCATCACATAAGTGGTTTGCTCGGCTTCAAGATAGCCATCATTGTCGCTACGATGGCCCTCTTCATTGGGTCCTTATAGCTCTTGACCTTGTAGCCATTTTTTGTGCATTTGGAAGAGAAGGCATCTCTCCCTCTTGGGTTTTTTCAGCTACTTCTCCCTTCCCCAAGAACGTGGATCCCTCCTCATCACCCGCCTCTCTTTTGAGTGCTAACCTCCAATCCAACTCTGTCCATTGAGCCGGATTTCCTCTCTTCTCTTCTTCCTCAAGGCCATTGAGACACTTACTCTTGATGATCTTAGTCATGAAAGCTGGAAGCTAATGTTCTAGTTCCATGCCAAGAATGTGATTCAAAGCCTGCTCAAGACTTTGATTCTCATGATCACATCTAACCTCCAAATCGCATGATTTCTCATTGCAAATTCAGAGTTCTTCTTCCCACCTCCCATCTTTCTCTCTTCCACTCTGGGTTGGGGGCTACTCTTCCTACTGATTCCTGGACTAACTCTCATGACTTCCTCTCTACACACCAATGCATCTTCAACTACACTTCCCTTCCTACGATCTCTTCCGGGGTGGCTTCTTAATGGCAATGGAAAATTACTTGTCATCGCTTTGTCTCTAGCCCAAATTTTATAGTGGCGCGCTCCCTCCGTCTCTCTTCACTTCAAACTTCTACCAAGAAATCACACCTTCTTCATGCTCCTATCACTATCAATTTCCTCCCGCTCATAGGTAAGCCATTTTTGTGCACGGTACCTTCTTGAATGTCCAACCCCAAAGGAAAGTTGTTACTCTATCCTCACCTCAGGTTCAGCACCCTCAAGACAAAGTCTCCTTACTTTGGGTTGCAGGCTAACAGGGCAAATCCGAGTACTTTGTCTTTTGACACACAGTCACTTTTCCTTGGGTTTCAACCCAAAGACACCATTCTTTGCCTCTTGATGTCATACAGGCACAATACTACTTCATTGTACACTTCTTCTTCAAAATTATAAAAAAAACAAAAATGTGGGTACCACAAGATAATCCTTGTTTAGAATTGGCTATGGAGGAGATGGATGGAGAGCCAAAGAAGGAAGACTAGAAGGGAGGCAAAGTCAAGAAGTCAATAATGAAGAACCTTGTAAGTCTGAGTTCATTCTGTAAGGAGAAGAAAGCTTGGAAGCAATATCACTCAAAGTATGAAGATCAAGACTTTGGAGGAAGGCGACGGTGGAAGAACCAAAGTACAAAGATGAAGACAAAGCCAAAGACCAAGAGAGCTTTGAGGGAGTACAATATTTAATGCAAATTGTGACTCCATTGTTGGAGCTGCTGAAGGTGCAGCAAAAGGTAATCCCGCAAGATCGCATGAAGGTGAAGAATGAGTTGCAGGTGGTGAAGTATATGCTACACAAAGTGAAGGGATTTTGGGAGAGTGTGACCCAAAGAGAAGAAGAAGCTGAGGAACTTTGGGTGGATGCAGTCTTGAAGAAGAAGATTTTAGAGAATTTGCAAGAGATTCAAGAAGAGGGGAGAGATGCATTGTCAAGCCAAAGAGTTGAAGGAGTAGATGACGTTGTTGACAAAGATGAAAGAGGAGGTCAGTGAAGTTTGCATCAAAAGAAGTTTGCATGCATATGAAAGCAATGGCAGCTATGATGGAGCCGGAGTTAGAGAGTCTGAAGAAAAGTGTTGTAGGAAAAGATCAAGCATGGCAAAAAGAGTTGTTGATCCGACACCAAGAGGAAGAAAGATTGTGAGGCTTGGTAAGAACTGCTGAGCTGCAGAGTTCTCAATATATGGAGGAGAAGAAGATGCTTGCTAATGAGTACAAAGACAAGTTGAAGATGTATTGAGAAGAGTTGAAGGTAGAAAAATCTCAGGGGTATGCATCAAAATTAGTAGGAGAAGTTTTTGGAAGATTGCAAGCCATGTTGAGCACGGAGGCTGAAGGAAAGTTGGAGGAAGCAAGACATCAAAATTGAAATTGCTTGTGCAAGAAACTCGGAAGAGGAGAGCAAAAGGTGTAGATATGAACACTCTTCTGATTTGTTTAATGGAAAGAGTAGATAAAAAGATGTTGGAGGTAGGAGAAAATGTAAGTCTTAGATTAGACTTAGTGAATTTAGAGTGAGAGAGACTTCAGAGTAGTATGAAGGAAGATAAGAAGTCCAAAGTTGCAGAAGTAGGAGTGTAGGTGTCTTCAGAGTTTTCCTCTAAGACATTAGAGAAGAGTGGGTTGGGAGATAAAGAATTAGAAAGGTTACCCTTGACCTCAATTATAGTTCATAGTGAAGAAGTAGTAGCATTAGTGAAGGATTTAGTAGAATCAGATAGACCCAAAGAAGGAGAAATACTTGAAGGAACATCAGGTTTAGAAGCCAAAGTTGAGGTAGACATTGGACCGGACTAGAAACAAATTTGAGATTTGAGGAGGCAAATATGAAGAGGTGCATTGTCATTTTGGATCTGCAAGTTTGTAAAGTTGTTGTAGAACGGTATAATAGTTAGCAACTATCAATTGCTCTACTATTTAAAGGAACCATTTGCAATGTTATGTTGTTTAGTATTCATAATTTTGATGATAGATAAAGCAAAGTGCTGATTTTAGTGCTCCTTGCTTCAGCTTAATTCCAAGTATCAATTTTGTGTGTGTGTTTGTGAGTGTTGAGAGAAATTTGAAGTGTAAATCAGTGTGCTTGTTGGATGTTGGATTCCACAACCATGATTTTCATTCTATGTGTTTGATCTTGAGTGAAGTGCACTTGGAGCAATGCCTTGATAGATCTGAAAGGAATTGTAGTGTTGGTAGTATTTTTCATTTGTGAGTGCAGCACAGAGTTCATGTGAAGTAATTTTGATCAAGGAAGTTGTGCCCTTAATGGAGGGGTGGAACACCATTCTAAGGCAAAGGTGATTTGCAATGAAGTAGTTGTCTTTAGTAGGATCTGAATCATCACAATCAAGAATTTTTTGGATAGTATTTGATGGAGTTGTGATTTAGGAGTATTGATTTGTTACAAGACTGTGAGTAGTGCTTGTTACTCCCTTTTGGGTGTGGTTTCTACCTGAGAGATTGAAGATGCAACCAAGAAGAACTAAGATTGTTATTGTTTGCTTTGTATTTGATCATTTCTTACCAATATCTCTGTGGGAACAAACTTTACTTACCTGATTACCACAAAAGTGATATTTTTTGGGTTGTCATAAGGTTCATTCATTATTGCTACTTCTCATTCAATTTCTATCATATCTTCAATCTGAACTGAAATTAAAGTCATGGGTATCCCAACTATCTCTTCTTTCTTTGTCCTAACTATTTTAGACACTTCAGATATCTGACTTGAAGACTCCTGCATCTGATGTCTGAATACCTCAGATTGGGTCACCTTTGTCCTAAGGCAAACTCACTTCTAACCCAAAGAACCTATAGTCAAAGTTTCATAGACCCAAAGAATCCAAAGTCACTCAACTACTCCATGCATCTACTACAGAAACTTCAAATGCTTGTTACTTTTGCTACAAACTTTTAAAATTTTCCATTTTGGTGGCAATGGAAAGCCCTCAAAAAGATGCTTCCACAAGATATAGCATGCATGATTTGGATATGTGGTCATTGAAACATAGGCCCCGTAGTAATCCTGCCCTCCAACTTTCATTCCTTGGCAAAGTATCCTTATTGTCCTTCCAATCCAATCCAAGTTCTTCTTCCTTTGACACAAATTTGACCTCCTCAGGTCAGATCAAAAAACACTCTTGTTCTTGTTTCTTCTCCATTTAGGTTCAATTCAATTTCAACAGTGCGCTTTTTCTTTAAAACTTGTCAAAAATGAAAAAATGTGGGTACCACATTGTTGTAACTAAAGAAGAAGGAGAAGATACAAAAGATCATCCAGAGGTAATAAATGAGTTTCAGGAGAGTTTTGAGAAGTGTGGAAGAGACCTTGACTGTCAAGCCAAGTGTTGAAGAAACAAAGGGCAGCATTTGAGAAGATGAAGAGGAAAGTTGGTGAAGCACATTGAAGTAATACACTTGAAAGCCATCACAACAGTATGGAGTAAGAGCTAGAGAGCCTGAGGAAGAGTGTAGTGGAGAAAGATCAAGCATGGTAGTGCAAGTTGGCAAGCAAACATCAGGAGGAGGAAAGATCATGAGGTCTGGTAAGAAGTGTAGAAGGCCAAAGTGCTCAGTATGCAAAGGAGAAGAAGGTGTTGGTGGCTAAGTACAAAGACAAGTTGAAGATGTATCGTGAAGAGTTGAAGGTAGAGAGAACTTGTGGGTATACATTGAATAAATAGGAGAGATTATTGGGAAGATGAAGGCAATGTTGAGTATGGAAGTATAAGTTAAGTTGGAGGAACCAAGATTGCATGAGTTGAAGTTGTTGGTGCAAGAGATGAGGAAGAGAAAAACAAAGAGCACTAAACTAAATAATTTTTTGATTTGCTTGAGAAAATGGGTAGATAAGAAAATATTAGAAATAGGAGCCAATGTGAGTCTCATATTAGATTTAGTGAGATCCAAATAAGATAAAATTTGGAGTAATGTGCAAGAAGAACCAAAGTGCAAAGTAGTAGAAGTAGGAGTGCAGGTGTCTTTGGGTGAGTTACCTAAGACCTTAATAGAAGTTAGAATAGAGAAGGAATTAGTAGATGCATGATTTCAATTTTAGGTCAGACTGAAGATGTGACAATAATAAAAAAAGGTGCAATTGAACTAGAAGTAGAAGAAGTGATTTTAGTTACATTGGGTGTAGAAGCTGAAGTAGAAGGTAAACATTAGATTGGATTAGTAATAGATTGGAGATTGGAAGAGGCAAATATGAAGAGATGGATTGTCATTTTTGATCTGTAGGTTGATAAGTAACAAATGAAATGGTATTTAGTTATATAACTATCAAGTACTGTACCTATTTAAAGGAAGCATTTGTAGTGTTGTATTTTATTTAATTCAGTATTCATATTTCTTAAGTTGAGTAAAGCAAAGTGATGTAACTCAGTGCTTGTTATTTTAGCTTAATTTTGAGTATCAATCTTGTGTGTGTTTGTGAGTGTTTAGAGAAGTTCAAAGCGTGAGTCTGAGTGTGTTAGACATTGGATTCTACATCTCTAGTTTCATTCTGTGTATTTGATCCCAAGTACATAGCAATCAAAGCAATGCCTTGACAAATCTGTGAGGAATCATAGTGTTGGTAGTATACTACATTTGTGATCACAATGTTGCATTGATATGAAGTAATCTCAATTGAGGAAGTTGTGACTTCAATGGAAGGTGGAAAATAAGGCAAAGTTGTTTCATGGTAAAGTAGCCTTCTTTGGGAAAAACTGAATCATCACAATCAAGATTGATGAATCTTGATTATAGGATTATTTATTTGTGATGAGATTGTGATTCAATACTTGTTACTCCAAGTGTGGTTTCTAGTCAAGAGATTACATGACCAAGAAAAACTGATTGGTGACTTTTACTTTGTATTTGACCATTTCTGACTCATATCTTTGTGGGAACAAATTGTTACTTGCTGATTATGACAAAAGTGATACTTGTTGGGTTGTCACAAGGGTCTTATTAGACTCTTGTGCATAGCTCTTTATGTTGGGGAAGGCTGTAATTGTCAGTTACATAAGACCAATGTGGAGAGATGTCCATTCTAGATCTAGAAATCTTTAGGAGGTGGTTCTACACAATACATCACATATGGAGAGCTCATTGTCCAGATTCAGCCAAGTCATTTGATTGATAGCTCAATGGTGAGAGCTCATGCCATTACAACCATAGCTAAATCATATGATGTGCTAGTTGGTGGAGTAGTATTATACCTCATGGGTTTCAATATTGACTATTGGGAGTAGATAGCCCCCTACAAACCAGGTTGGGAGTCAAGTGAAGGATGGGTTTGTTGCCTACTAGTATGCTTTAGTAGTCGTAGTCTTGGCTCACTATTGTTTAGGACCATGATGGCGTCAGTTTCAGCTTTTAGGGGTTCCATTACTTGGCTTGGTGACTTATTGGAGAGGAATGTCTATGCAAAGGATACTCGAGGTTCATCAGTCCATTTCTCCAACTTAGATTTTAGAGAATGTCTCTTTGATGGGTGATTCTCATTCCTAGGTGGTGGCAAGTGCACACTAGGTCCATTTTTGGATGGGACCTACCGCATTGTTGGATGCAGCTAGAGTGGGATTACAGGCTCATCATCTTCATCTTTGGTGGATGAACCTCTTACCTAGAGAGGTTCTACAACAGCTTTGATGGAATTCAATGATAAGACCATCTCATTGTTAATGACATCTTGGATGTTGGGCATTATTCTTAGATGGTGGTAGTGGCTAATAGGTCACCTATGGTAGTGGTAAACCTTGTTGGATAGCCCAGAGCCGCTTCACCCACACTTATGAGTTTCCCAAGCTCTCATGCTTTTTGAGAGGGAGGCCTTGGAATTATTTTGGACTCACAATTATAGCAGTTGGTGGAGCCCAATGCCAATAAGAGAGAGCAAGCAATGGGTTTTTGTACCTATACTACTGCTATTATAGCAATGTTAGAGGTATCTAAGCATCAAGTTTTAGGTCAAGCTATGGACCTGGACTGTTTGACTTGGATTATGAGCCTTGGCTTGGTAGAGTAGCATAAGATGCATTGGATAGGCATCACCACTTGGACACTTGTGTTATAGGCACATCTTGATAGGCACAAAAGGTTTTATGCCTATCAAGATGGTTCAAGCACATGCTGGGGATGATGGACCAAGTGGGCAAGGTATTCTTGGGATATAAATAATGGATACTATTGAGAGTGGTCAACTTGGAGTCCATCTAGGTGAGCATGGTCTACTTGGGTTACACCCTTGGTCTACTTGGGATGCAACTAGAGGATGTATGGAGCTTGTAGCCAGATTGGAAAGAGTTTTCCACACTAAGGATGGGAACTCTAATGGTTGGAGGCATGACACTACTACTTCTAAGGGCCTAGTGTAGTAGCTAGTTAGTATGTCTTCCACTCTTACATCAGTTATAGAGGATACTTGAGAGCTAAGTCTTGGATCCAAGCTTACAAGAGGGGAAAGATGGAGAGTTTGGATGTTCTTGAGGAGCTACATGTGTTGTTTTGCCTTTAGTATGAAGGATTTGAATGCTCTAAAAGGACCTAATACTTGGATTGAGCTGACTAATGATACACCAATTTTTCGATGCTTATCAATATAGTGACATGGAGAGAGCATTGATTCAAAGCCGGAGTATAGACCTTTTTGAGGTTGGTTTGTGGAGATTTCACATGGAGAGTATGTGTAAGTTATAGTGATGCCAACTGAGAAGGATACGCATGGCAACTACACTAGAAGGCAGATATGTGGAGATTACCATCCTATCAACCTATAGACTCGGGTTGATTGGTATCCATGCCTACATTGAATGAGATCTTTGATGCAATTGGGCATGCAATGGTCTTCAATACTTTGGATCCACAAGCAAGATATCATCAATTGCCAATTAAGGAGGAGTATAAGTCCAAGACATAATTTTGGGTTATTGATCCTCATGGCAAGGATGTATCATTTAAGTGGAGGTTCTTACCATTTGGGTTAAAGAATGCCCTTGCCAAGTTTGGTAAGATCATGGACAAGATTCTAGTAGGATTAGATTTTTCTCAATGTTATATTGATGATATTTTGGTCTATAGCACTACTATAGAGGAGCATGAGAAGCATTTGCTAGAGGTGTTTGAGAGATTGATATCTCATGGACTCAAATTACATCTTGGGAAGTGTAGATTCTTCCATGAGCAAGTTGAGTATTTAGGTCACACTATCTACCTTGGATGACTTGGTGTTTAGTAGACCAAGGTGAAGGCTATTGCACGTATTCCTCAGCCTATGAATGTGAGCAAAGTGCAAGCATTGCATTGGAGGCTATTGCACGTCTTGCTAACTTCTCTTGCCATTATGCTAAAGGATTTAGTGCCATTGCAAAGGCCTTGACAAAGTTGACCAAGCTTACACAAGAGTGGTGTTGGGAAGATGAGTAGGAGAGAGCTTTTATAGAGCTAAAAGAGAGGTTGACATCTGCCCCTATTCTTAGGAGACCAATCAAAGGACTACCATTCTAGGTTCACACTAATTGGAGTACATTGGAGCTTGGAGTAGTGCTCACCCAATACAATGATTAGGAGAAGGAGTTTATAGTGGCCTATGCGAGTCACTCCAACAATTTAGCAAAGGCAAAGTATAGTTCATATGACGGAGAGTGTTGGGCAGTAGTATGAGTAGTAGCACATTTCTGGTGTTACCTATTTGGTAACCCCTTCACTCTCATCATTGATCATTAACCATTGAAGTGGTTGATGGAGTCCAACAAGCTTTGAAGGAAGCTTGCATGATGGGCACTGATTTTATAGGAGTATGATGTCATTGTTATTCACAGATCTGGAGTGGTGAACCAAATGTAGATAGTTTGAGTAGAAACCTATGTCCCAACTAGCAGGATCAAATTAGATTATGTTGGCATGGTTAGATAGATGAGGAGATGGTGCCAAGTTAGCATGCATCTACCTCTCTATGTATATTTTTTGAGGTTTTGGTGGTATCTCTCTCAGCACATACAGTAGGAGTTATTGAGGTCATAGATCTAATGGGTGGAGGTAGTGGTATAGTTCAGCAAGACATTCATGATGATGTCTTAGTGATTGATTATCCTCACACTAGTGTTGTGGATGGCATAGATGGGGCCAAGGAGAGAGACAGTGTTCTTCAACAAGCCAGGTGGTTCAAATTGGAGTGCAAACACCTTCTATATGTATGGGAGGATGATAGAGTGCAAGTAGTACCACTTCCATCTTAGAGACCATAATTTGGTCCATCATGCTCATGAGGAGCTAGAACATTTTGGAGTAAAGCATACATATAACTTACTCTAGAGTCATTATTGGTTGCACGGTATGCAAATCAATGTGCAACAATTTGTTGCCAGATGTGTGGTTTGTGACCAAGTTAAAGCAACATTTAATGCTCTTATGTCACATTTCCACCCATTACTTATCATGGGATTGTTACCATGGGAGTTTGGACTTTGTTGGACCTTTACCGTTTATTGTGAGATATCATTGATACATTTTGGTGATGGTGGAGAAGTTTTCTAAGTGGATTGAGTTGGTGGATTGAGTTCTTCACAAGCCAAGAGCAAGTACTTTGAGTTCAGCCAGTACTATCTTTGCCAAACCGGAACTGCACCTTCAACTAGATCAATCTGGTATTCTCCAAATTCTTGTGGAATACCCAAAATTTGATCAATAGACCAATCAATCCTAGAATTCTATAAACAGGGCATTGTATCCAGCCAACTCCTCCAAAGTGACTGTCTTGGAAATTATCAAAAAATTTCCTTCAATCAAGACAACATCTTGACAGTCATCAAGGTTGATGACTCCTTCAACATGACTCACTCGGCTTAACCCAAGTCAAACTGCAATCAAACCCCCTTACTCCAAGTTATTTTCACCCAAGGTGATGTTGTATGGGTTTTTGTCTTTGACCTCTACCTTGTAGCATTCTAAGTAGTTGACTTGGACTTTGTCTTTGGAGTCTCCTGAAGACAAAGATGATGAATCCTTGGATTCATCTTCATCTTCTGACAAAGATGTTTCCTTGAGGTGTGGAACTTTTGTCCAACTCACCTTCACCAGCTTCTGATCTTTGAACAAGATGTCCTTGAACCTTAGCTTTTGCTGGTGCCAATCCATGATAACTTGAATGTTGTACAACCAGGGTCTTTTGATCAAGAGCGGGTAACCAGTTTTGTTCACTAATCATAACACAATGTAATTTAACTTGAAGTGCACCCCTCCAATGATTGTGGTAATATTTGACATCATACCCAAAGGCCATCTCCTGGTTTGATCCGCAAATTTCAGAATTCAAGGTGTTGGTTCAAACGTCATATACCCCAATTGATGTGCAGTGTCTTCTTTCATGACATTCACACCCAACCCTAAATCAATGGGTATGGATGTGACCATGCAACCTGCAATCTCTGCCTCCACTTTGGGATATCCCAAATCTTCCTATTCAATCTGATAAATGGCAGGCAAATCTTTCTTGGTCATTTCCCTTATTTTCTTGAGGGTTGAACTCAACTTCTTGTACAACTTGTTGTCATCCAACAATTGCTTAAATGTGACATTAGCACTTGTAGATGCCAAATCAGCCACAATATCATACTGAAGGACTCCTCCCAACTTCATCTTCTTCACCTTTGTCTTTGGATCCAAAGTCTCTCCTTGTTCAAATTGGACTTCGGGTTGCTTTAAGATGGTGATTGGAGTACTAGTGGTCTTAACCTGATGTTCTTTGGGTTTGCCGACCTCATCTTGGATTAGATCCTTTACTTTTGATCAGATATCCGCCAAAAACACAAGAAGACCCATCTTCTTATCCTCCAAACTCATCTCCCAAGTTCTTTGTACTACTTTGTTGATTTCCTTTTGCAAAGCTTTAGCTTTGGCTTTGCTAGAATCTTTTCCTACTTCGCAGAAAGAATAGCGCAACCACTTCACCTTTTGTGAAGACAAAGACATAGTACTTGCTTCTTTGGTATCATGCTTCTTCTTACTCAAGCATGTCTCAACCTTCAAAATTTCAAGGTCTGGCCATTCTCCTTCAGAGGCCAAAATCCCTTCTTGAAGCCTCTCCTCCTCAAGTGTTGTATAATTTACATTGGTATCTCCTTTTGCCTGGAGCGCAGCACGCTCAGCTGGGGTTTGTACATATTTTATAGGCGTCTTTGGGTTTGGTGGTTGCAGGCATTGATTTTCAGTATGACCTGATCCCTTACAATTTCTGCACAGCAAAACATACCCAATTTGCCATTTTGGCTTTGTACAATTTGGAGACCAATGTCCCATTGAGCCATAATTATAACATGCTCCGGGTGCATCATTTTGAGGTCAATTTTGCTTGCTCATTGGTGGTCTTCATTGGGAAGCATTGGGGTTATGCTCCCTTGGTCCATACCTTGGACCTTGGTACAATGTGCTTGCTTGAGGTTGTACTTCTTGGGTCTAGTACACAACCTCATCTTCCTCACTTTGGTCCCAACCTCGAACCCAATCAATTTGTTGCACTGGGAATCTAGTGCGAGCCAAACACTCTGTATTAGCATGGCCAAATTTACCACATGTAGTGCACCATACATTTGGTCAGCCAAATGACGGAGGCCTTTGGTCTTTGGTCCTTAGTTCCAATCATTTGGATCTTGAAATCCGCAAACTCTTTAATAAGAGTCTCTAGCTTTTGATCCACCTTATGTACATTCTTTGTTAGAGGTATTACTGGCTTCTTTCCTTTGCATCTTGGCATTCTCCTTTGCTTTGAATCTTCTTTGGATTCCAAAGAAGAACTAGAAGACATGGAGGATTCCTCCAAAGAAGAGGATGTGCTGCAAGAAGCTCTCCTCTTGGGCTTCTTGCCTTTCTTCTCCTGATTTCTTTGGTTGTTGGATGAGTGAGAGTGGGCCGCCTCATACCAATTGACATGTTTTAGTACTTTGTCCAAGGAAGTTACATTCCTCTCCCTACAAAGATACAAATCTCTGGTGAGAATCCGCCAAGGAACCATGTAATGGCTTGGGCATTGGAGTAACCTACCACACCAAATTGCTTTGGGACTCGGTTCAAGAAAGCCATGAACCTTCCAAAGTAGTCTCTCAACTTCTTCTTCTTCCCTCTGTCTAAATCATTAAGTGCCACAAAGATACTTGTATCATAATCAACTCCCCGGAATTGTTCAGGAAGCCATTTTGCAAGTCTGCCCAATCAGATGGTGTGAACTCCTTTTGAGTTACATGGGTATACCAACTCTGGGCTTTCTTTCGGAGCAGACTTGGAAAAAAATTTCAGATGATCCATAGAGTCATGTTCTTTGTTGGCAAAGGAAATGACTTCAAATTCTTTGATACATTCATCAGGATCTGCGTCTTGTTTTATCCCTTTATACTTTTGATAGGCGTGTCGAGTGACAAGTAACAAAGTCATTGTTTGACCCAGTGGAATTGGCTATGGGAAGGTTGAACTTGATGGACCCAAGGAACTGGCTGGTATTGAAATCATGTTGATAGCCCAAGGGTTCAATTAGTCAAGTTCAAAGTGAGGTCTTTATTAATAGATTCTTTTTCTTTGATGGTGTCGACTTCGATTGGAAATGGAGTAAGAGGTTCAACACTTTGCGAGGGTTTGTGAAAATTCCCTCAAGCCAACTGAGGAATTGTTTGTAAGAGATGTTGGCACTCTTCTTCCATTAAGGTTTGTGTTGTCTTTTTGCAAATGAATTCCTTTTATAATTTTTTATAAATATTTTTTTATAAACTCAACTTCCTTTACAGTTTTAGGGGAAGTCGGTGTACTAGGCTGCAACAAGTATGTTTGCCCGCTGGAGTCTTTCTTCTTCTTGGAAGATGGAGACAAGAAGTAGCCTTGCCACCCGACTTCACATTTCTTTTGTTTGAGTTCTTGCAAGGCTTCTTGAACTTCGTGAAGAAGTTGAAAGTCCAATGCCTCCCATTCAGTTTCATCAAAAGTAGATTGGACCTTTTGGCATTCTTCTTCTTCATGATGCAAAGTTTGTCTTTGAACTCTCTCTTCCCATTGGTCTCTCAATGCAGACATTCAAATTGGTTCCAAAACCAATTAGAAGTTTGGCTTTGTATTCTTCCACTTCTGAGATTTGTATCCTCGGCAGTGGTGCCAAAAATCATGTGACAACTTGGCAAATATCACTTTTGTTGTAATCAGGTAAGTAAAGTTTGTTCCCATAGAGATATTGATCAGAAATGTCCAAATACAAAGACAAATGGTAACAAATGTGGTTCTTCTTAATTTCTTCTTTGGTCTCTCAAGTAGAAACCCCACCTAGAAGAGAGTAACAAGCACTCAATCTTGACAACTTGTCACTAATTCAAACACTCATAATTACAACATAGCAAATTCTGTCCAAACAAATCTTGATTTGTGATGATTCAGAATCTTTTAAAGATGGCACTTCATTGCAAAACAACTTTGCCTTAGAATTGTGTTCTACTCCTCCACTGAGGGCACAACTTCCTCCAATCAAAATTGCTTCACATCAACACTATGTTGCACTCACAATTGCTAAATACCACCAACACTACAATTCCTCTCAGATCTATCAAGGCATTGCTCCAATTGCACTTCACTTAGGATCAAACACATAGAATGATCAAGGCTGTTGAATTCAACATCCAATAAGCACACTGACTTGCACTTTGAAATTCTCCAAACACTCACAATTACAAATGTAGAGTTGTACTTTGAATTAAGCTCAAGCAACAAGCACTAAAATCAGCACTTTGCTTTATCTATCTCCAAAAATTATGAATACTAAACAACATAGCACTACAAATGCCTCCTTTAAATAGTAGAGAAATTGATAGTTGCTAACAACTATACCTTTCTTCAACAACTCTATAAACCTGCAGATCCAAAATGACAATGCATCTCTTCATATCCGCTTCTTCAAATCTCAAATTTGTTACTACTCCAATCCGATGTCTACTTCTTCTTCAACTTCCAAACCCGATGATCATCCCATTACATCTCCTTCTTTGGGTCTATCTGATTCTACTAATTCCTTTGCTATTTCTACCATTTGTTCACTCTGAACTACAATTGCACTCATGGGTAATCTATCTAACTCTTTATCTTCTGACCCACTCTTCTTTAATATCTCAGAGGACAACTCCAAAGACACTTGCACTCCTACTTTTTCTACTTCGGACTTCTTCTCCTCCTTCACACAACTCCTAATCCTCTCTAACTCTAAGATCACTAGATCTAATTTGAGACTTACATTGTCTCCTACCTTCAATATCTTTCTATCTACTCTTTCCCTTAAACAAATTAGAAGAGTGTTCATATCTACATCTTTCACTCTTCTATTCCAAGTTTCATGCACTAGCAATTTCAATTTGTGCAATCTTGCTTCCTCCAACCTTCCTTCAGACTCCATGCTTAGCATGGCATGTAGTCTCCTAAAAACTTCTCCTATTGATTCTGATGCATACCCTTGAGATTGCTCTACCTTCAACTCTTCCTGGTACATCTTCAACTTGTCTTTGTACTCAACAACAAGCATTTTCTTCTCCTTTGCATATTGAGAACTCTATAGCTCAGCACTTCTTACCAAGTCTCTCAATATTTTTCCTCTTGATGTTGGATCGACAACTCTCTCTGCCATGCTTGATCTTTTCCTGCTACACTCTTCTTTGGGCCCTCTAACTCTTCTCCATCACTACTGCCATTGCTTTCACATGAATACTCTTGATACGAGCTTCATTGACCTCCTCTTTCATCTTTTCTAGCAACATAGTCTTCTCCTTCAACTCTTTGGCTTGATGTTGCAGCTCTCTTCCTTGCTTCTCAAAACCCTCTTCCAAATTCTCTAAAGTCTTCTTCTTCAAGATTGCATACATCCAAAGCTCCTCAACTTCTTCTTCTCTTTGGGTTACACTTTCCCGCAATCCCTTCACTTTGTCTAGCACTTACTTCACCACCTGCAACTCATTCTTCATACAATCTTGTGGGATTACCTTTTGTTGCACCTTCAACAGCTCCAACAATGGTATCCCAATCTACATTAAATATTGTACTCCTCCAAAGTTCTCTTTGTCTTTGGCTCTGTCTTTGTACTTGGTTTCTTCTGCCAATGCCTTATCCCAAAGGCTTGGTCTTCTTACTTTCAGCAATATAGCTTCTGAGCTTCCTTCTTTCTTACCGGCTGAACTCGGTCCTGTAGGGTCTTCCATTGTTGCTTTCTTATCTTTGCCTCCCTTGCAATCTTCCTTCTTTGGCTCTGCATCCATCTTCTCCATGACCAGTTCTAAACAAGGATTATCTCTTCTCTCCATACAATCAATTGCCACAAAAAATGCTTCATCTTCTTCCACTTCAGCTAATTGCTGAAATTCCTCTTCACCATCACTCTCACTTTTGAATTCCCCACTTTGTAGTGTGAGCTCTGCTTCTTTTGATTCTCCTCCTCTAGACTTTGTCTCCCCTTCATACTCTATTTTTGACGTCTCCTCCTTCACCGCCTTCTTACCTTCTTACTTCACTGCCTTCCACTTATAGAGTAAGTCTTTGGGTCTTCCATTGTGTTTGAGGCAACACTACTTCTCTGGGTTTAGTCCAATTCTTTGTCTTTGGACTTCTTCCTTCCACCCTCTCAGTTTCTCCCATTCTGGTAAAGTGATCATCACTAGCTCATAGGTGTGACATGTAATGTTGCTCCTCTTCATCCGCTTTTGTCATAGATCAAGATGGAAATGTGACACCATGCAATGCCTCTCCTCCACTATCAGCAAATTCAATCCAAAGTAGAAGTGTGCTGCAAACGGTGCAAAATAATGTGGAGGTAAATTGGTCCCCAATTGATGATCATCTGCCTTGTTTGCTAGTGGAAGCACTTCACCTAGTTCACCTTTGCTCCTACAAACATCTGGTGGAAGAAGACTGCCTGTTGCATGTTCACGTATGTTGTTTGTTTGGGTTTGAACATGGCCATTATCTCGCCTACAATGCTTCATTTAATCAACCCAATAGGACTCCACTTTGTAACCATTGGTAGTACGTGAAGCAAAGAACAAATTTCAGATTTCTGCAGTCTCCTCTATAGCATCACACTTTCAATAGAAGGTGATTCTAGTTTCCTCTCCTGCTTCCTTCCCCAATACTAACCTGCAATCCGACTCAATCCATCAAGTTGGATTTCCTCTCTTCTCCTCAACTTCAGGGCCTTCCTCATAATTGCTGGCAGCTATCTCTGCCATGACTCCCAAGAAACTTAAATTCTAGTTCCATGCTAAAAATGTAATCCAAAGTCTATTCAAGACCTCAATCCTAGCTATGATATCTAACCTTTGAATTGTAGAACTCCTCATTGCAAGTGCATTCTTGGCCTTCTTTGCCATGATTTGCTCTCTAGTTCTTTGGTACTAAAAAACTATTGCCTCTCTTGGATGCAACACTCTAACCCCTTTTGGACTTCAAAAAATTTCACTCTCAATCGGCTTCTTGACACACATTACTGCAAGACAACTACTCAAAGGAACAAGATATCTTTTTGACATATTCAATTTCCTCTTGCTCAATCGCAATTTTATATTACCCCAAAGTGCAGTCATTCTTTAATCAATTTCAAAATCAACTCCCATTTCTTTTGTGTGTTGGCTTCTTGTCACTGTCAAGGCCTTCTTCTCCTACCTCCGCCATTTTTTTGAAGTGTACTTTCTTGCCACGTAGAAAGGTTGTTACACCATCTTTGTATCGGCCTTCACTTCTTGGTCCAAAGACGCTCTTCTTTGGACTTGTCTCTTTGTGACCCCATCCAAATACTTCCGGTTTCCAACCCCAAGTTGACTTCTTTGGGTTTACTTCGAAGACACACCAGTCCATTCTTTCCTTCATAATTTGGCTTTCTTACTTATGTCTTCTTCAAAACTCTAACCAAACAAAAGAAAACAAAAAATGATGGTACCACAACTTACTACTCTACATATGAGATCCAAATTAACCTATAGCCATTTGTTGAGATGCTATTGTAGTTTTGGATTTGGATGATCTTGATGTATGGGTGAGTGCATGGTATCAACATGCAAAGATCTTTTAGAGAGTGATTTTGATCATCTTTAAGAATGTAATACTCTGAGGACAAGAGAACTCTTTAAGAGAGATACAAGAGAGAAGATACCAATTTCACACTCAATCCTCCAATGCCCCAAAGAAGCACCTTCTCTTCATTACATAGCCAATGAGGATCTTCTCCAAGGAAGCTCCACCATAGGATTAGGTACATGGATAGGTGACCTATCAGCAAGCTCCACCCTTAGATTACTTTCTTGGATGGGTGACATGTCAGTCTTGGTCCCATTTGGTTGGTCAAATAGGCTTTGACTACAAGGAATCTTCTAAAGAATCTTTTTATAGGAATCTCAAAATCACATGGATGAGGTACCATTGGAAAGCTCTTGGTGAGACACACCAAGGGGGAGGGATGACCAGCCTTTCATTTTTTGGAAGAAGAATCTACATATTTTTTAGGCTTAATTCATTTGTTTAGATCTCCAAAAATGCCTTTTTAGGCCTATTTTGGCTTCTGCCCTATTAGTAGAAGTGCTCTTTTGGTGAAACCTCTATCTGATATATGTTCTCCATCATGTGTAAAATCCTTCCAGATGTTACCACCCCAAGTTTCACCTTTAGATCATATGCCTAGCTATTGATTCCAAAGTTTCCAAGCATGTTCTGGTTTTTGGCCTATTAGTAGAAGTATTCTTTTAGTGATACCTCTAGCTTTTCTACTTATTCCATCATGTATAACATCCTTTTAGATGTTACCAAACCAAATTTCATCTCTAGATCATCTATCTAGCTATTGGTATTACAAACCTCTTTCCTTTTAAGACGCGACGTCCTTGTTGCAAAGATGTTGCTCAAAAGATTTCACTAACACTGATGTGTGGGTCAAGTTGGCTGCTGGCTCCCATTTTGCCTCATAAAAGGAGTACCCTTTTCAATGTACTAGGTATTCCACACATGGATGGCAAGTACCCCAGATGCACTTCTAGAGAATGCATTTGACTTCATACTCCTCTATATCATCAACCAAGGTTGAACAAGGTCAAATTTCTTGGATGGAAGAGAAGTGGGGCGGCCAAGGAGAATATCAGCATAAAAAGGAAACATGAAACACCAGGTAGATCTTCATATGTGGCGGTAGCTCAAGGTGATTGGCCATGGCACCAATGCAATGAAAGATGGAGAAAGGTTCAATAAAATGAGGTTTGAGCTTATGAGGACCAACTAACTTGAGGTTGGTGGTTGACAGCCAGACTTGATCTCCCACATTGAACTCCATGTGTTGGTAGTGTGCATCTGCATATTGCTTTTATTGATTTTGGGCAATCTATAGCTTGTGTTTGGCATGCTCCACCCCCTGTTGGATTTGAGAAACAAAAATTTTGATAGCGTCCACCTTGGTAGCCACCGGGCCGACCTTCATCAAGCTTGAAGGTGTGAAAGAATACTCTCCATACATGAGGAAGAATGGTGTGACTTGTGTGGAGGCATTCACTGAATTGTTGTATGCAAGTTCCACCAATGGAAGTAAGGTGTCCCAACTCTCTTGCTTATCCAAAGTAAAGCTCCAAAGCATGTCCTCAATAGTGCAATTTTCCCTCATTGTTTGTCCATCAGTCTGTGGATGGTAATTTGTAGACATAGCCAATTTGGTTTGAAGAACCCAAAGAGTGTTCTCCAAAACAAACTAGTGAATTGAGTGCATCTATCTGTGATGAGCACTCGAGACAAGCCATGATGGGAAAAGACTACATCTAAGTACAATTGAGCTAGTTGCGGGGCAATCACATCCTTGGTGGTAGGATGTACATGAATCATTTTGTTGAGTTGGTCAACAAAAACTATGATGGAATCAAACCCAAAGGTGGTCTTGGTAAATTTAAAAACTGGATCCATGCTTACATGTTCCCAACATTGAGTAGGAGTGGGAAGAGGTTGGAGGAGTCTTGTGGGAGCTTGATTAGAAGCCTTATTTTGTTGAAAAAGTAGGTAGCTCCAAAAATATTCCATCACATCATTGCTCATCTTGGGCAAATAGTAATGGTGTTTGATTGCATCTAAGGTCTTGCCATTCCAACGTGATCTGCAATGTCAGACTCATGACATTCGGCTAGGATGGTGGTTCTTAGATCCGTATCATCGGGGATCCAAAACCTACCATCATAAAAGGTGAATCCTTGGGTGTTGGTGATGCCTTTGGATGATTGAGCACTTACAATCTATGGATCAAATTTTATAGTAACAAGAATCCAGGCTAGAATTTAGGATTCATCTTGATTTCCACCACCAAATTTTTTTCCATCGGCATTTGGGTGAATGCATCTCCAAGTTGCTTCTTTCCTTCCACATATGTAATTTTCATGTTGAATTGTTGTCTCTATTTTGCCCATTGAATCTATCAATAAGAAAGATCCTTTTGTGTCTTGAGGTAGACTAGAGGTTTGTGTTCCATCTCTACCACAAATGCCTTCTCACCCAAATAGTGCTTCCAATGCTTGGTTGCAAGAGCAATGACCATTTCTTCTTATTTGGGTGTGATAGCTGCATTATGTTGGTAGCAACTTACAAGAGAAATATACAAATGGGGCGTCATCCATCTTGCCATTCTTGTTGTAGGATTTCTCTTATTGCTACACTAGATGCATCTGTAGCCATCTTGATTGGACGTTTTGGGTTCATACCATTTCAAGATTGGTGCATGTAGTAATCCATTTTTCAACTCCTAAAAGACCAATTCTTTTGTGGTTCCCTATATCTACCTTTGAGGGTTGTGCAATCTTGGAGAAGTCCTTGACAAATCAATGATAAAACCCCATCAATCCCAAAACCTCTTGAGTTGAGTTTGATCTAATAGAGATCAAACTCACTTTTGAATGACTCTATTTTTGAATAACCTCTATTTTATCTATTAACACTTGGATACACTCCACACTTACTTTATGCCCTAAGTAGTCTACTTCAGATTTGCCAAACTTGCACTTTGAGATTTTGGCATATTATTGATTCTATCACAGAATCTAAAGGACTTCTTGTAGATGTTGCTTGTGCTCTATTAGTGTCCTACTATAGACTAAGATGTCATCAAGAAAAATGACAACAGATTTAGCCAAGTACAGACAAAATATGTCATTCATCAAACTCATGAAAGTGGTTGGAGCATTGGTGAGGCCAAATGGCATCACCAAGTACTCAAAGTGACCATACCTTGTTTGAAAGGTTGTCTTGTGCATGGCTTCTTCCGCAGTCCTAATTTGGTTGTAACCGCTCTGCAAATCAAGTTTGGTGAAGTGCCTTGCACCATTGAGTTGATCAAACAAGTCATCCATGCAAGGTAATGGATATTTGCTCTTCATTGTTTGTTGTCCAGTCCACAATAGTCAATGCACATGCGCATTTTTTCTGTTCTTCTTCACAAACAATACAAGAAGCCCATATGGGGTGATATGTTGGGTTGGATAAACCCTTCTGCAACATATCCTCAATTTGAGCCTTACACTCTTCCAACTGCTGAGGTGATAGTCAATATGGGGCCTTACAAGGCCCAGAATGTATCTCAATTTTATGATCTACACTCCTTTTTGGTGGTAAATCTACGGGTAATTCATCCAGAAAGACATCTTGGAACTCATTGACCACATCTTTCAATTTCTAAGGAATTTGTCCATTGTGTTGGGCACTCTAGACTTCTTTATTAAACCCATGAAACATCTATCTATCTCACCAATAGATGTGGTTTTTATGACATATAGAGGCAACTCTTGCCTTTGTGATGTTCCTTTAATCCCAAAGATCTTCCATTGACTAGTTTTCACTACTTTCTTTCTCCAATCCACCATGGGGTTATAGTGCTCCATCCTTAGCATACCTAAGATTGCATCATAACGAGCTAGTTGTATCACTTGCTACTTGATTGCTTCTCAATACCCTCTTTTAGAGAGTATTACCTTTCTTAGTACCGACCTGTCTGACCATTAGGTAACTCTATTCATCCTTCTCTAGTTTCATCTCCAACCTTATTGCAACAAAGCAAGACAAGAAATTCTTTGTTGCTCCAAGGTCTATCAACACTCTCATCGGATTGCCTTCTAGCACTCCATTTACAAAAATTAATTATGCATTTATCTTCCTCCTTCTTTGCGCACTTGTCCTCTTCCTCCTCCCGCTTTACTCTTCTTCATCAATCCAATAAGGCTTGGTGGTACATTTACTGGTGATCTTTATTTTCCAATGCGGTTTTTGTATCTTCCTCTTCAATTCATCTCTCCATGTGGTTTAGAGGTTGCTTGCATGGAGGCCAAGGGCCTCTAAGATGAAGAGCATGACAATTGATGGCTATGTGCCCAATTCTATCACAATTGTAACATTGTTGTTGTTTTGCTCAAGCCCCTTCTCCTTATGGGACTCCTTCTCTCCTTACTTGACCCGTCCTCATTCTCCTTGGAGAGGTCTTGCTCCTCTATCTTGGAACCAAATGTTGCACACTTCTATAGGTACTAGTTTACCAAAATGGTGTGTCTTGGCCCAATAGTTCTTCATCTGTGTCATTGCTACTCCTCCTCTAAGCGCCCTTGCTATTCTTTGGGCACAAGCAATGGCTTCAAAATAGTACAAGGATTTTGCACCATTATTTCTTAGCAATTCCGCTCTTTTAATCCTCTCTTGAAATTGTCAAGAGCTTTGGTTGGACTCATATTGGTTACCGCAACTTGTAGATCCAAAAATGCCTCCACGTACGCTTGTATGTTATTCTTCTGCTTCAACCCCCATAGTCTGGTCTGGACCATTTGCATAGAATCCACAGATTGGAAATTCTTGAGTAGCCCTTCTTGCATGGCTGTCCAAGTGGCCTCTCTTCCTTCTACCAACAGTGATTGTTCCTAAGCGTCATACCATGTGAGGGCCTTATTGGTCAAGTACCCACACGCAAACACACTTGCAGAATGATCAGTGATCTCCTTGTGAACAATTGACGGTATAGATTCATTCTTGAAATCCAATTTTACACTACTCCCATGGAACATTGTCCTTTGTAAGGCTCAATGTTGCATGTCTTCTTCATTTGTAATAACAATATGGCTTGGTTGTTCATTGGAATTGTTGTCATTGGCGTGCATGACTCTCTAGGTACTTTGGTTTTTGGTGCTGGTTGTTGAGACGGCTCCCTCCTTGCATTACTTGATCCTTCTTGACAACACGTATGTGATTTTGCAATTCCTCCATGTTCATCTTGATTTCTTGAAACTCATTCAACAACCCCTTGCATTCCTTGCATCAACTCTTGCAATTACAGATCAATGATTCCTACACACAATCAATATTCACTTGCTACTTCCTACTTCAATAGAGGGTTAGAATGATCACTCATGAGTAGTCCAATGGTAGTCCACACAAACGATGGGGACTACCATTGGGATCTCAAAGACCATCACTTGCTGATAATATTCCTCACCAAAATTGTGGACTACAAAATCCCTAACCCTCACTTTTGGTCTAACTACATAACAAATTTCTACTTACATGCTGAAAGGGTGAGGATTCAATACATTCATATCCATAACATCATAATAGAATGTAGATTGTCAAATCTTACTCTCTATTGTATACCACCACATGTAGAATCACCAGGTTTGGTCAATTCATCACCTTGTCTATGAATTTTGCTCCAAAGTGATAAACTAGCAATACTCTCATTTGCTCACATTGGATGTACATAATCTTGATGTGGGAATGGATCCAAGAATGGGAAGCTAGGTGTAGGAAATTATCTTCTTGGTGCATCCATCCCATTTGCTCTCTAAAGCCCTTCCCAAGTCTAGCAATTGCACTATGTTCTCCACCTCAAATTACTCAATTTCAATAGCTTGTGCTCTTCCAAGAGGGGTGATCCACTCTCTTGGATTAAAACACTCACTCTGCTACCATTGTAATACTCTAAGGACAAGAGAACTCTTCAAGAGAGATACAAGAGAGAATACATGCATTTCACACTCAATCCTCCAATGCCCCAAAGGAGCACCTTCTCTTTATTCTATGGCCAATGAGGATCTCCTCCAAAGGAGCTCCATCATAGGATTAGGTACATGGATAGGTGACCTGTCAGCAAGCTCCACCCTTAGATTACTTGCTTGGATGGATGACATGTTGATCTTGGTCCCATCTGGTTGGTCAAACAGACTTTGATCAGAGGGAATCTTTTAGGGAATCTTCTTGTAGGAATCTTAGAATCCCGTGGGTGAGATACTGTTGAAAAGGTCTCAGTAAGAAAAATTAATGGGGAGGAAAGGCCAGCCTCAACTTTGTTGGCGAGGCAACTGAGACATTCTCGAGGCCTAATTCATCCGTTTAGGCCTCCAAAATTGCCTCTAAAGTTTTTAGGCCTATTTTGGCTTCTACCCTATTAGTAGAAGTTCTCTTTTGGTAATACCTCTATCTAATTTATGTTCTCTATCATGTGTAAGATGCTTCCAAATGTTACCACCCCAAGTTTCACCTCTAGATCATATGCCTAGCTATTGATTCTAAAGTTTCCAAGCATGTTTTGGTTTTTGGCCTATTTGTAGAAGTACTCTTTTGGTGATACCTCTAGCTTATTTACTTGGTCCATCATGTATAACATCCTTCCAGATGTTACCAAACCAAATTTAATCTCTAGATCATATATCTAGCTATTGGTATTACAAAGAACTTGGCAATTGCTCAATAGAATGGTACCTTATGTTATGCTACCATAAGAGGAGGTTATAAACCCTCAATATATTGATTTCATCTAGTTGACTATGTATATCTACAATAGAAAACATTGATGATACTTGATGTTACTATCTTGAGAGTACATGAGGTTTTGCCTTTTGGAGTCCTTGTGTTGGAAAGATATGATGGTGTTGTTTGGAAGGATCATGTTCACAATTGTGTGCCATGCCACCTCCCAAACATTGATGGCACTATGGACCCAAGCTTGGCACTTGTATGTTCAAGCTTGTGGTGTATGTTATGCAGCTTTTTTAGTAGAGCTACTACTACGTTAGTGTGTGATAGTTATTTGAGAGGATGGCATATGGCATGTTTGACTCCTCCCCTTGCAATGGTTTCTCAAGGACAATGGTTGTCCTTGATGTACTTGACTTATAGCTAGTTCACCCTTTATATGGTATAGATTGCAAACAATCAACTAATAATGGGGCTCAATAGCACCCAACATCTTGACCTTTGCTCACCATATGGTATACCATATACTTGGAGTAGATGGCTATTTGGAGTTAGAGGGACCTAACTACCAATTAGGAGGTGATTGTGGCACTTTAGAGTTCATGTATGACTTATGTGTGAGTTGTGATTCTAAAGTGTATGATGATCACATTGATGCATGGTCTATAGCAATGTATATACACATGACAACTATCATGCCATTTGTAGCATTGCACCTAGATTTCTTGGACATTGGAGTAGTAGTGTTGGTAGTCATATGTATTTTGGTAGTCACTTATGGACTACTTGTTGGTGGTCCAATTTCATGTTAGGGCTACTGATCACATGGTGGGCTCCCCATCACTTGCACCAATGCCGTCAGCAAGACCATTAGGGTTGGAGACCTAAGTTGAGATCAGGGGTATACTTTTAAAGTGCAACTCTAGAGAGCTCACTTCTCTAATTTTGAGCCTTTGATTCATGGCTATGGTAGATAGAGGCTTGTGAGTTTCATCTAGAGTCTCTTAGCTAGATTGGTGTGGCTTGATTGTAATCAATGCTCAATTGTTGGCAAATTGTTGAGTGAAAGATCAAGTATTGATCTAATTGAGTGTGATTTGAGTTGATGAAGAATTGATTATTGTGGCACTTTAGAGTTCATGTATGACTTATGTGTGAGTTTTGCTTCTATAGTGTATGATATTGACAGAATGTATGTTGTGTAGCGATCTATATATGCATGACACTTTCTTGGCATGGAATTGGAATCTTGGTTTTCTAGGGTTCATGACAAAAATTCAAATTAGCAATTGTGAGGAAGGTCCAAGTGAGGAGGGGAAGAGAGGAAACCCAGCTTGCTGGACTGAATCCAATTGGAAGTTAGTCTTAGGATGGGATGCAAAGAGCCTACAAGGATCACCTTTGATCAGAAGTGTGATCATGCAAAAGGAACAAAGGAACTAAAGGAGTCCTTTAATGAACTTGAAAAGAAAAATGGATACAAGGTAGACACCTATGTAGAACCAATTACTTTGTACCTTTCACATCCCATTACTACTTAGGATTAAATTTACTCAGCCTTGAGGAGAGAAGACAAATGGTATTGCATTTCCATCCAAACTTGCATCAAGATGCAGATGAAGAAGAGAAGCAATACATGGTAGAGGTCAGGGAGAGTGACTAGCACTACCCAAGAACTAGACAAGAGAAGACCTTGTTAGTTTTGGTACCTCAACCAAAGAAGAGAAGCCAACCCAAAGACATGGTTTCTCCAACAAAGAGGCAAACAACTCGGCGATTGAACCCCAAGTCAGCTGGTAGCAGTAGTAGACCTATTTTCAGGGGCAAAGGAAGACAAAGAAGTAGACTCCAAAGATAAGGACTCAAAGAAGGAGCTGACTTTGAAGAGTAAGGAGTCAAGTAGCAAGAGCAAAGGAAAGTGTGAGGTCCAATAGCTAGTAGAAGAAGTGGCCAAGGAAGGATTGAATTAGGACTTTTATGACATATTGAGAGAATGGAGGGAGGAGATGCTACGTATACCAACTTGTTGGAAGACAATCTTCCAAAGGAGAAGGAAGATAAGTTCAAGATGGTGTTCTAGAGAGGACTACTATCTTGGCATCTGTCAAAATTGTGTGTGCTAGACCAAGTGAGCCTACAAAAGAAAGAGAGAGCTTAGAGGAGTTAACTCTAGAGGTTAGATGATCTTGACTTTGGGTCCCAGCACAAACATTGGTCTCCAAAGACACATTTCAAGCTATGAACTACCTATCAAGCGTGGTTTGTCATTTGTTAGTACATTTGTAAGAGAGGATGCAAGAGTCAAAGAAGGAGCATCTAGAGGTAAAGATGAGCTTAAGATGGTGAAGGCATTTAATGGAGATATCCTACAATTGAAAGTGATGTTGAACCTGAGTAAGGATGAAGACAAGGTTCTTCAGGTTGATGCTACAATTTGACAAAAAAGCTTCAACAACTTGCAAAAGAGTTTTGAGCAATTTGGTAGGTACTTAGAGAGCTAGAAAGAAGAGCTAAAGGAGTAGAAGGAGGCACTCAAGAAGCTAAAAGAGGAACTTGATGATGCCTAGACCAACTTAGTGCATCAAAAAATGCAAATCCATATGCAAGACCATGCTATGGAGGAACTAAGGCAAGTCATGGCGGAGAAGATTGAGCTTGGCAAAGGGAGCTTGCTAGCAAAATCTGAGAAGAGCAAAAAATTTATGATCTGGTTAAACAAGCTGAAGCTCAAGTTGCTCATGAGGAAGTGGAGAGAAAGAAGATGGAGGCAAAAGCATGTTGAGGAATTGTAGCTACTTTGTATGAAGTTGGAGGAGATGTGAACCCAAGGTGATTCATTCTCAGTGAAGGAAGATTTGAGGTCAATTAGTGAGGTCACTACACATTTGAAGGCAATGCTCAATATAGGAGTTGAGTTGAAGTTAGAAGATGCCTACCTACATGAGCTCAAGTTGCTAATGCAAGAAACCCAAAGGGAGAAGGCAATGGATGGAGATTTAAATACTTTATTCATTCATCTTAGAGATAGAGTAGATAGGAAGATGACTGAGGTAGGAGATAACATATGTCGTAGATTAGATATAGTTAAGACTAATGTAGACAACCTCACTCATACTTTGAGTGAAAGTAGAGTAATCTGATGTAAAGTAGTCAAGATCAGAGTGGATATGACTTTGGATGAGTTACCTAAGTCATCTAAACTAGTTAGAATAGAGAAGGAGAAAATAGATAAGACACCTTTGACACCAGTCTCAATACAAATTGATGAAGAAGAAACAATGGTAGAAGTAGTAGATAAACCCAAAGTGCAAGAGACACTTGTAGTGGATTTTGGTGAAGAAGCTGAAGTTGAGGTAGTACTTGGGTCTGATTAGGAATAGTAGTAGTTATAGATCCAAAGTGGTAGTATGACGCTTTGTATCTAGAGATTTGTAGGAAGTAGTCAAGTAGGTTAGACAGTTTTTATAACTGCCATGTGGTCTGCCTATTTAAAGTAGCCATTTTTAAAGTAGCCATTTGTAGCACTATGTATTCAATAATTGAGGTGAATAATGAGTAAAGCAAAGAGTTGGAGTAGCACTTGTCATTTTGCTTAATTCTGAGTATCAATTGATTGTCTTCATTTGTGAGTGTATAGAGACATTTGGATTGCAATTGAGAGATTGTTAGATGTTAGATTTTACAACTTTGCATTTCATTCGATGAGTTTGATTATGAATGGAGAACATCCAAAGCAATGCCTTGATGGATCTATGAAATTGATCCTCTCTTTTTGTTAAAGCTACCCACCCCGGACGTTCTGATGATGTGGTCCAGTAATTTAACGCTTGTGGGTATTGGTTTGCTCGTTGACAGCCAATGGCGTGAGTAGGGATACGGAAAAGGGTCGTTTTAACAAAGAAAAAGGAAAAGGGCGACCGCGTAGAAAACAGGAAGGATGGGAAGAATTTATGGAAGATAGAGTCGATTTAACAATTCCTGCATGAAAACTCTAAAAGGAAATTTTTAAATCAAGACCTTTCTACTCGACTATAACATCGTCATAAAAAATACGAACTGCGAGTTATGAGTACTTCGATCCGAAAATCTATACAATCACCATAAGATACCACCAATATACCACCAAATCAAGACCGTTCTACTCCACTGTAACATCGTCATCAAGTACGAACTGCGAATTATGAGTCCTCCCATCCAAAAATCCATACCATCATCATAAAATGCTGTCGTCCCATGATCTAAAAACTGACCTCTTTGCATTCCTCAATCTAATGTATCTGCGTGCCGCGCAAAGATGTTGAGATCGGCAAATAGATAAGTCATACAGAAAAATGTTCGTACGTTGATTTATTAGTTATGATCTACGTTCCACTTCGCGCAGAGAAGCAAATGATAGATTGATCTATCTTCCATCTTCGCTCGAACTGCGAAAGCTAGCAAGTACAGATGTTCCTGTAAGTTGCCTGAGCCTGCTTCCGTAGACGTACAGTAGGAGTGTTCAATTGTTAGGCATGTCAGACACCCGTGCGATGGACTGCGGAAGATTTAAAACATGATAATTTCAAATGAAGTCGACTCTCTTGGCAACAAAGTACCGTAAGCTGACAAGTTCCGTATTCGGCATACGGACATTTACTTTCGGCATGTCTTCTCAAGCTTGGGTTTCCATGATTAAATTCAGTACTCAATTTGCGGTTTCAGCCTCGTTGAAAGGGACTCGTGAAGATGAGTAGACTAGCAGCTAATCAAAACCATCTTTCTTCCCGCTGAAAGGACAGGGCAAGCATTCGTCGTCTGTTGGCTTCAGCATGTGGAGATTGCTGAGTTGCTGCTTTGACAAAGTTAACCACCAAGAAGGATCCTTCAGAGAGAAATCGCGGACTGACTCCTTGCAATCGCAAAACGATGACTTTAGCAACAATCTTGTTTTGTCCCCAGACTCCAGTTATTAAGACTAGTATATCCGTAACTCTAAAGTCTGAGGTAAGCTGCACATGAAGATAGACTGCTTGAAAACCGTGGTGAGAAGGGCACCGTGGCGTGTATGTCGTGAACTCATAACAAATAACAGCACACAACTTTCGTCCGAAAATTACAATACAGAGCTTCCCTTGAGGGCCATCTTTCTATTTGCGGCCCACTAACTCATTTGAATCTAGAACACCTTACCGATGAAAGAACCCCATTTGAATGATAGTGGGAGTAGTTAGTTGACCAGCTCATCGTCGTTCCAAACAAGAATCCCACAACTGGAACTTATCTTGTTGGAAGCGCTATCCACATGTTAGCCTAGCAAAAATTCTAAAGTGAGCAATCTAATTGCTATATTCTACCTGGTGGAGACAATGTCATCTATTTTCAGAATCATCCGCACACATTCAGTTGCCAAAGAGATGGCACTGGTGGAGACCAACAGAGGCTGAACGACGTTCTCCTCCAAGATGTTAGTAATCTGTCCTTTGCGGATGTTGATGCCAGTGTTTACCTGCAGACAGTAGTTACAATACACAATTAGACTCGGTATAAACAAGTTTCTCAGAACGTATGAACGTAAACGAGGAAAGGAAGACAACTAGGATATTCACCTCTCCATTGGCATGACGGTTCCTCAGCTCTGTGACAATAGAAATTGGGTTCAGACCCGCATTTTCTGCTAGTGTATAAGGAACGACCTGAAAAATAGCATCTGAGTCAGAATCCTCTCCCCAAATCAATCTTCAACCCGTATCCATGAATGGTTGCGTGTTCACTAGACTTTGTAATGATACTTTGAAGTAATAGGAGATGTAGAATCAGAACCGCGAAATGGAACAGACGCCAAACAAACTAGGGTTTGAGCCACATGGCTCACATTGGTTGAAAACCATTCACTTATTGCAGAGGAGATCAACACTTCCGAGTACTTTACCTCTAACGCCTCGGCGAAGGCACGGACGCAATAACTTTCCATTCCTTGCAAAGTCTTAGCCCAAGCTCCTAGTTGCCGGGAGACTTCGATCTCAGGTGCACCTCCTCCTGTAGTGTGCAGAGACTTTGTAAACACCTTCAAGCAACTCTTGTTTATAACGTATTACGTAATGGAATATAGAACCCGTTGTAAAACAACCCGGTTCCAAATATAAGGTATTTCGGAAAGGAAAAGCACACATCAATTCAACCATCAGAACATAATACTAAAATGATTAACCCTGAAGCAAATCTGTACCTGCAATCAAAAATCTTTTGCTGACGAGACATCTCACAACACAAAGGGCGTCATGCAGACTACGCTCAGCCTCATCGAGAACCTGTAACGCGGAAGATGTGAGTGGGGAATATCATGCTTTTAGACCGGAATCTGAATGCATCTTCTGCCACCTGTTGATTCCATTCTCCTGAAATCAATACTCAGAGAGGGTATCTACTAGACTAAAAGTTCGTAATGATACTAGTGTTTCCGCACCTGGACCAGGTACTCAATTGTCATTGGACTTCTGGGCTACGAGAGGGAGGGCACCCAATGCATGGGAAATTATATAAGGTTTCTATGCATCCACCAGAATGTCTCAAAATCTCTGGAGTACTAATCCCAAGTTCATCATATGACTAGGATTGTCAGTTTGGAGGTTGTAAAAGGGGTGTGCAAGTGTGTTACCAATGCATTGGAACCTTTCACCAGAATCGTTGTTGTCTTTCCCATGTTCTTGATACCGGTGGCTTTTACAATCTGCCAGGAGAAAGTGGCAAGCTGTGTGATTAAGTTGTTCCCAGGAGTGTCAAAGATTGCTAAAAACCGTAAAGTTAAAACACTGAGCAGCAATGAGTACGTGAACGTACACTTCCACTTCCGACGTGCACTTCCTCTACTAGATCAGCCGCTCCCAGTTTCTCTGGTCGAAAGTGTTCGATGTTCGCAATTGGCAAACAGTTGAGAGTCTTGGCGATAAATTCGATGTCCTCACGTTCGACATCTCTCACAACCAGAATCTTAGCCTTTGCTAGATAATGCAGTGACAAATCAGTGACTGCATCTCGTAAAATACTTTTCTGGACGAGTAAAACGTTGCACCCTGTTGCCTTAATTTTCTTGATCATTCCTAAGATGTAGTTTCGCTCCTCCTTGAGAATTCTATCCATCTGAAAAATCCCCATACGTTACGGTCAGTACCTGGCAGCCTCAGAAACTTCCTTCACACGGTAGTCTTAAGTCCTACTCAGTTTGCTCCACGAATATGCACCTGCGTATAGTCGGACACGATGACGTTTTGTTCTATGTCTGTCTTGGGAGGGGAGACTTGGAATTGGATTAGACCAATCTTGGCGTTTTCAATGCGCGTGGGACCCCCGGCGGTGTGACTAGCTTTATGATCAAAAACGAGCCCTTTGATCATCTCCGTATCATCAACCTGTATGTAAATAAGAGGAATTGACATTAAAACCCACAGAGGGACATTTTCAGGAAACAAGTAGCACCAATTCCACCAAACAAGTAGTGCCCTGATGTCATCAGGGCACTACTGTGGGAACCTCACTTAGACAACAGTCAGGCTTACGAGGACTTCATTTGTTAGTTAAACCGCAATACTGTGAGAGGTAAAGTACGCTACGTAGCTATAAAGATAAGAAGCAAAAATCTTGTGTGCGTAGTAACTTACGGTGCCTCCCAATTTCTTCAACACCTTCACATCTCGTAGATCGACTGAGTTAGGTCGGGCGGGGTCGATCACATTAAGAACAGCATCCACCGCCAGAGGAGCTAGCAGTGACGAGTACTGACTCACGACCTGCGCAATGAAAAGATACATGTAAGAAAGTTTGCGTCGGAGTCCTATCTTACGATCACCACCGAGCTGGGTTCAACAATATTTACCAAACAGTAATCTAGAAAGCACACAACCGTGCAGTATTCAAAGCGAAGATGATATCAGGAAAACGTCCATACATACTTTTCAATGTTTAAGCATGTGTAGGTCCATGTCAAGTTGTAGAAATTAGAATTCGCTATCAAGTTTAATAAAACCAGGTGGCATATAAACTGACTTCGCAGTTGTAATCCTCACACTTCCAAGCTTTACTGTTCTTCAAGGGACATGCTTTCAGAACATTCATCTTGATCTTCTGATTCTTACTGTCTGGACTGGACCTGATTTGAAACGTGTTGCCTGGACAGGCACTCACCTTACTGTTCAAAGATGTGCTTGCACTCTTCACTAAAGATGCCCGGTCAGAAAGCTCCACTGGGACAGCCATGGCTGTCAAAACCTGCTCACAGAAGAATACTCGGAGATGATTGGCTGGATGTGTGCACGGAGTCCTGTTCAATCTAGCAGCAAAGCAAGAGTAGACTGACTGGCAGACTAGCTTCCATCGACTACACATGGAGGCAAATCAAGAAGTGTAACCCAGTATCGAGTTTAAATTTGATCGCGTTCACAAGGTGCAACTCCGGATACGTTACCCACCTCTACAGCCTTCTCTGAAGCTTTGTGTAGAGAATCTGAGATAACAGTGGGATGAACTCCCATCCCCAGCAGATTTTGACATTGCCTAAGAAGAGCCCCGGCGATGACGACAACTGCAATCCCACCTCCAAGGGTCAGACTAACGTTGCAACTTAGGGAGGAGACAAGAAACAGATTGCGTATTTGCAATGAAGTTGGCCACGAGTAAAACTCCCGGAACTATTCCAGATTCACATCACCGGCGAGTCAACGGAACCGGCTTCCTTTCGACACACTACAGATTCCACCTAAACGACGCGTTTTCCTCGATAGCTCTCTGCTCCCAATAACTAATGGATACACTTGCTTCTGCAGCTCAAAACCAAAACCCTATGATACTTGTATTGAGGACCATTCCTAGACCAGTGACTTAAAAGACCTAGATAAGGCGCGACACAACGCTAATTCACCTGTTGTGGTTCCGTCCCCGGCTACAATGTCTTGTGACTTGGACAGCTCCACAAGCATCTTCGCAGCAGGTTGTAAAACCTCCATCTGCAATTTTCGGCAGAAGTCAGCAGCTCCAAACCAATACAGTAACTGATCCAGGCGGCCTTCGTGACTCCTCTATACACAATAAACTATATTCCGTGGGGATACTATGTGACCAAAGTCTTAACATCTTACAATTTTCGCTATTCAAGAATTAAATAGCAGGTGGAAACATTGCCTTGCGAAAATTCTACAGGGCGCCCATTCAAATATCTCAACCATCGCACAACCCTTCCCGCAAACGTTCGTTCGCCCCGCACAAGTTCCCACACTCTTGCTATAATATGGATCTAAAATGCATTTATCAGTTCTCTCCTTCAAAGCATACTACCGATAGAGATCAAAAGCTCAAAATGACCTGAACGACGAGACTCACGAAAAATTGCGGATCCAAGAACTTATAGGTTCAATCAAACCCTTCCATTTTCCACCCACCTTGTTCAAAATGGTGGCTCCATCGTTGGTGATGATGACATCCCCATTGGCGCTTGTCAACATCTTGTCCATACCCCTGGGGCCCAAACTAGTTCTAACGGCATCGGCCACCGCCTTACCGGCAGCAATATTCGCCATCCTGATATCATCCTTGCGCTTGTTGTCCACATACTTCTCAGTTTTCCCACCACCTCCTCCTGGAACCACCTGCGGCCCTGGCATTGTTGCTAAAGTTTGTCTTCAACAAACGCAACTGCGACGAGAATCAAAATCTGGAATGGATCACACCTAAAATTCCAGACTGCGATTCGTGATCGATCGGTTCGTCGATCTGCGAGAAAGGGCAGATGAATTCCGTGCAGCTTCTCTTCCAACGAAGTGCAGAGAAGAGGAAAGAGGCTCAAAGAGCATCTGGAGAGCGGCGGGAAGAGCCGAGAATGATAACTCTAGAACTCTTCACCTCTCAGACGGGAGAGGTTTTAGTTCCTTCTTTGCTGGTCAACCTAGTAGTCCCGGAGCTCATATGGTTACTGGCTACTGTGTACGCTTGTTTCACTGCATCGTGGGTTTGCTCAACTGCGTCCCTCGATCTTATGACGTCAACCAGCAACAGAACTGCGGCTACCAAGTACAATGGTATAGCGATTCCCTGCCTGAAGTCTCATCTTCAGTTCTCATGCAATTAATAGGTAAAAGTTCTCATGCAATTAATAAAGGTCCGATAGTGGGAAAAGGTGACCACATAGGTCCGATAGTAGAGAAAAAACTTATGAGGAATAGGATTAATCACATCACTCTTTTACTAACATGAATATATCTCACACTTGTAAAATGTACATTCTTTCCAATATATATATATATATATATATATATATATATATATATTGGATAAATCTTCTGTATTTGGATATTACGCCAGATTGAGTTTATGTACAATTCACGGTAAAACAAAACTTTCTTATAAACTATAGATTGGTAAAAATAAATGACAGTCCGTTCCAAAATAAAATATTTTATCAAATAAAAGGTGACGGTAACTAGCATGTTAAGTATTTGGTGATTAAGCATTTCGTAAGATCCCATGATAATTTTATGATGATAATTTCTACGAGTATTACATGGGTGGCAATCTTCATGGGTGTGGTGAGAGATGATCCATCAAATTTTATGAGCTCTTATTTATCTGCATAAATTTTTTTTACTACTTTATTTTATTTTATTTAAAAATCTTATTAATAAGATTGTCGATCCATCAAATATAGCATTAGATTATTATCGTTGGATGTTACGTTAGATCACGAATGTTCATCTTCTGTCCTTAGCCAAGTGGTTAAAATCTCAAAATGAACTTCTAGTTCAGTCAACTCACTCATACTTATGACGAATATGCTACCCACACAAGTTCCTTTCTAGACGAGCAAGTACCAAAATGTACCACGCTGTTGCGTTTTTCTACTTTTAATACCAAAATGTTTAACATATTCGTGCATCTTATGTTTAGTAAATGATATATTACTCGAAATTTATCAAAAAGAAAGTAGCTTTTTTAACGAGAAGATTTTCATATATCAAAACTGTAAAACATGATCACATGCTAAAAAGCAAGAGAGTATCCTTCTCACATGTACCGTGTTAACAAAGTCTCTCTTGATCATCTCTCTAGTGAGTAGAAGGTGTATTAAAACCTTGTGCAGATTGAGTTGATTAGGATTTAACTATCTAAAGGGAATACCCGACTACTTTGACTTATGGAGTATTGGACGCATAGATGTGGTTAAGAAGGGTTTGCAAACCGGTGTAGGAGTATAAATAGAGCTATTGAAGGATGTATTTGTTGAAATTTTGTATAGTTAACTACTAGGCTAAACTATATTATATGAGTTTTCAAAAATATATTTAATATAATAATTTTAGATATTACCACCTACCTAACATTCAACCTTCTTTGGATCCATTTAGCTTTGCTAAGGGTTAATAGAACATCATCTTAAGCTAGAACGGTTAAGATCATTTAACATCAATGAACCTTACTTTTCAACATTATATTTTATTAGATAAATGGAGCCATCAACCCAAATATGGAGAAAAATGCCTAGATCTTGATAAGTAGTACTAACCACCTACAAAGTTTAGAGAAAACTTTGACGTTAGCATATAACTCCTAAAATTTTAGTAATTATAGATTAGCAATTAGATGTTTATATCTTTATAGTGGAAATTTTAATTTTTTTAAGAATATAGATGTAATTTTTTTATGAAATATTAAGATAAAATTTCTTTTTCAAAGTCTAGTTCCTTTGTTTAGGCTTCCAAAATGAGAAAAGTGCAACTGCATAGAAACACAAAGGATGGGAAGACCCAATCAAGCCGTACAAAGGGGAGACAAAATAGGTAAAATGGGATTAAGGTCCAATAGAGTCGATATGAGAAATCTGCCCTACTACACCTAAGATATACAAGCTATGCAAGTTGTATGATCTACAAACATTTGGAGCATCCAAACAAGCATCACCTAGTGTGATTGCTCTCCTATGGACTGCACCAACCATTGCTCTCTATAGACCAATGGACACTATCTAAAATATACTACAAAGTATAAGAGTTAGGGTGGTACCCCCTAGCACCTAACATAATAAGCTCTTGTGCACTCCCTTACAAATGTGTCAAATGCCTTGTCCATTGCTCCATATAACTCCAAGGCTAGAGGAACAAAGAGGAGACCTTGTTGCATACCCATATACTTGGAGACCTTACGAGGTGTTGCTGATGCATTCACTGCCCATCCAAGGGGATAGGTAATCACTCCCTCCGATCACATGTAGGGTCCGTAACCATGATGTCCATTATTGTCACCTAAAGATCTTGGACCAAGTATAAGTCTACCTTGACATTTGTGGTCTATAAAGCAAAACAAACTCTCCTTCCAAGCCAAGTATCCACTCTCTTATGTCATAGCAAACACTATGTCTATAACAATATGGAATTTAGCGACGTAGTTAGTAAGGCTAACAAAGTAGAGAATAAGCCAAATTAGCATAGAATATTCCAAAAGCATCTAGGAAACTTCTTGGGAAGCTTCCCAACTAGCTTAACTACACTCCAAGCAAATAGCTTCTAAAAGCTTCTAACTACCTTAGCTTGCATGCCAAGTAGACGGCTTCTAGAAGGAAGCCTCTTAAGAAGCTTCCTAGTTAACTTGGCTTGCACTCTAAGAAAGCGGCTCAAGGAAGCTTCTTGAGAAGCTTCTCAAGGGCCTTGTATGCTACCTATATATACCAAAGCCAAAGCTAATGCTAGGCATTTGGAGTTTTCTCTCATTCAAGTGTCCCAATGTGAGCTTCCATTCTCTTATTTCTCTCCTCGGTCTTGGATTTTTACATTGTTATCAAAGCAAGAATAGGATAGAAGGAGTTTATGGACCACCAAATCCATTTCCGCCAAACTATTGGCATTTTCATGTCTAAAGATTACCCAAGCATCATTTCACACAATTCATTACCTCGTGCTTTGTACATGATTTTCTACATATGATCATCGTGTCTGAGGAACCCTTAATACTTCCGATTGTAACTTATGGAGAATGGTGGACATGCTACATCTATGTTTTAATCAATTAGATAAATTGGGAGTAGTGGGATATAGTATTAGTCATGGTGGCAATACCAAATGTTATCCTTGTAATGCAGCAAAAAATTGAGCACCTTACTTGATTCTTGGATGACCAAGACCAAAAATGATAAGAATACATAAAGAGAGCACCAGTTCAAGATGGAGAAGATTGCATCCAATTTCCAAAACCCAAGGTGTTTGAAGGCAAGAATCTTTTGGTCATAGTGGAGAATTTTGTGTTTGACTGCAAACGTTACTTTGAAACCACCAATCTTCAAGATGAACAAAAACATATTCTCTTGGCTTCTAGCCAATTGGATGGTGTGGCAAAAATTTGGTGGTGATTCCAAGTGGAGTGAGATGAATGACAGGTTGTTGCACCAATTTTGATATGGGCAAAATTCAAGGATGCAATACTTGGCCAATTTCAAACTATAAATGCCACTTGAGCCGCACAAGATAAATTGGCAAAGTTGAAGCGGATTTGCTCTATAAGGAGCTACATCATACAATTTCAAAACATCATCATGCAATTTCTAGATATACAAGAAGGTGAAGTTCTTGATTGATTTGTGCAGGGATTGAAGTCACGAACCAAATTGGAGGTGACCATGCGAGAACCACAAAATGTGGAAGAAGCCATGCAATTGGCAAAGCACTTTGATTCATTGGTTACAACAACTTGGTCTTGACCTCGACCTACACAAAGCCTATCAATACACTATGCACTGATGGAGGAACCAACACCAATGGAGATTGATGCTATCCAACAAAGACCACTTGGTACAAGAGATAGAGAAAGATTGTGACAAATAGGAGGTTTTTTTTATTGTTGCCAAGTTGGACATCACATTGCTAAATGTCCACTTAGGAATGGGCAATCTTGACAAGTCACCCAAATAGAGTTTGTGGAACAAAATGATCAAGGAAATGAGGAATCCCAATTGGAGATTTTGAGCCACCTATTGGGAGCTTGATTAGTTCCAATGGGATTGAAGGCTTGACCTATGCAAGTTTACTTCACTTGCAAGGTATGATATCTAATTGAGATTATAAGATTTTGGTTGATTCTAGAAGTTCAAAGAATTTCATATCTATGCAAGTAGCAAAGGAATTGGGTATTCCTATCAAGTTGGTAATTGGAAGTAGATTGATGATGGCGGATGGTAGAAAAGGTTTTGCATTCCGTACCTTGCATCCTATTACCTTTAAGATTGGGAAGGAGTATTTGGAGTGTATGAGGCTTGTAGTGGTACCTCTACACTATGATGTCATTTTAGGACTACCTTGGCTTGAATTTCATAAAGTTCAATTTGATTGGACCCAATGAAAAATCCAAGTACAACACCAAGGTAAGAATTTCTGATTAGATTGTGTGGCACCTTTGAGTAAGACACCTAAGAATAGTTAGTCCCCGAATAGGAAGTTTGTCAAGAAGGTAGCCATAGAGCATACCTTGAAGGGAGAGGAGTCCCAAGATGGGAAGTTTGCTAGAAAGGCAACCAAGGAGCAAGCTTTGCAGAGAGATGAGTCCATAGATGGGAAGTTTGTTAGTGAAGCAGCCATAGAGCAAGCTTTGGAGGAAGATAAGTCTATTTCATGATGTGGATCAAGCCGATTGCACAAGGACAATCTGAGGAGTGCAAATAGCTTCATCAAGCAATGGTTGATCAGATAGTTCAATAGTTTCTGGACGTGTTTCTAGATGATCTACCAAAGGGATTACTCTCTGATTGTGGTATGCCCTTCAAATTTGAGTTATTGCTAGGGAGTACTCTAGTGAGTAGACGAATCTATTGAGTCTCACCAAAGGAGTTGGAGGAGTTGCAAACAACACTTCCAGAGTTGTTGGAGAAGGACTTCATACAACATAGTACCTCTCCTTGGGAAGCACCGGTACTATTTGTTCCAAAGAAGGATGGAGTACTTTGTTTCTATATTGATTATCATGGGCTCAATAAGCAAATAGTGAAGAATGCATATCCATTGCCTTGGATTGATGACTTGCTTGATCAATTGAGTAGGGCACGATACTTTTCCAAGTTGGATCTTTGTAGTGGCTATTGACAAATCCCCATTAATAGGAAGGATGTACAAAAGATTATCTTTTGCACAAGGTATGGGCATTTTGAGTGGAGAGTTCTAAGATGCTCACTTCATGGATCAGATGCATTGGGTGTTGGATAGACTATTGGATTGGTACATGGTGGTGTTCTTGGGTGATATCTTAATCTATAGCAAGGCAGAGACAGAACATGTGAATCACGTGCGAGAAGTCCTAAGACAACTATGACAATAGAAATTTAATGCAAGAAGTTGAAGTGTGCCTTTTGGCAAAAGGAAGTTACCTTCTTGGGTCACAAGATCTCATCAGAGGGGATCAAGATAGAAGAGGAGAAAATCAAGGCCATTACTGATTGGTCTACTCTAAAGGATGCTACAAAAGTATGGACCTTTAATGGGTTGGTCAATTTTTACCGATGGTTCATCCATTATTATGCTCATGCTGCTTCACCATTGATTGACCTCTTGGGGAAGGACTTGAGCTTCCATTAGACCATCAAGCAAGAAGAACCATTCCAAAAGTTGAAATATATGGTGTCTTCAAGACCCATTCTTCAACCTTATGATCCTCAACTACCCTATGTGGTTGATTTTGATGCTTCTAACTTTGCAATTGGAGCTGTGTTGCAACAAGAATTCCCAGATGGACTACATCTCGTTGCCTTTGTGTCTCATTGACTCAATATGGCTGAAAGAAACTACTCTACTCAAGATTGAGAACAACTTGCAATAATATATGCCACCAAGGTATGGAGGCATTACCTCTTGGGGAAACAAGTGATCATGCAAACTGATCACAAACCATCATTGCGAACCATACACTTGGAACATATGAAGAGTCAACATCATCAATCGGAGGAACAACTCCAGTTTTTTTGACATCAAACTTGAGTAAAAACTAGGTTAGTTCCATGTCATCCTTGATGCCTTATCATGGTGATGCAATTTGAAGTCTCTTCCTCTCATCACGGTAGCAATTACAACATTGTCAATTGACTCTAAGGTCCAAAATGAGTTTTGGTTAGCTCTACAACAAGATCCCTTCTTCTAAATGGTACATGGTCATTTTATAGCATGTGACAAGGAGTACAACACCTTCTTCTTCAAGGAAGGCCTTTTATTCCATGAGGACCGGATCTATGTTCTAGCCAAAGGTGATCTCCGACTCATACGCCTTCAAGAAGCCCATGATTTACCAATAGTTGGTCACATGGGTGTGGACAAGACCTTGGGTACCCTCCAACGCCTATGGTGGTGGCCTAACATGACACAAGATGGCCCAACATGACACAAGATGTTCAAGAGTTTGTCCAATCATGTGAGAGTTGCCAACATAACAAGGCCAGCAACCAAAATCCAAGTGGACTCCTTCAACCACTCCCCACTCCATCCACCCAATGAGAACACGTGAGCTTGGATCTCATCACATCCTTGCCCAAGACAAAGCAAGGACACACAACAATCATGGTGTTTGTAGATAAGCTTAGTAAGCAAATCCACTTAGCACCAACCTATGATACCGTGGATGCTCCAACCTTAACGTAAATCTATGTCAATAATGTCTTCAAGCATCATCTGATGCCATGTGTACTCATCTCCGATCGTGATCCTCAATTTACCGGGAAGTTTTGGCAAACAATCTTCCAAATACTTGGCACCAAGCTTGTTTTGTCCAAGGCCTATCATCCTCAAACTGATGGACAAACCGAACGTGCAAATCATACATCGGAAGATATGTTGCATGCCTTTGTCAATGTCCACCATACCAATTGGGATGAATGTCTTGCAACTATGGAATTTGCCTACAACAATTCCACCGGATTTTCTCCTTTCTTTCTCAATTTTGGCCAAGATCCGCTTGTTCCAGATTCTCTTCTTGCTCCCCCTCCATCTCAGGTTCCTCATACTTCCACATTCTTGACCACTATATCCCAATCTCTCCAAATCAAGTCTCAATTCCTTGTTGCTCAAAATTGCCAAAAACAATATGTGGACCACCATTGTCGTGATCTCACCTTTGAAGTCGGTGATAAAGTCATGTTATCCTCTAGTAACCTCCCTCTCCCACTTGATACCCAAGTTTGTAAACTTGCCCTTAATTGGATAGGACCCTTTGAAATCACCCAAATTGTCTCTCCTATTGCTTATTGACTTGCCTTGCCTTATCACATGCGTATCCATCCTGTCTTTCATATTTCCAAGTTGAAACCCTTTGTTCCTAACCCCTCTTCCTTTTCTTCTTGAGTCCAAGCTCCATCTCTTCCAATCCCTATCAATGATCATGAGGAGTATGAAATTGATCGTATCCTTGCGCGTCGCATATTCAACAAGGCCGTCACCAACATACGGAGTACAAGGTCCTTTGGAAAGGGTATCCCCTTCATGATGCCACATGGGAACCTCTTTCTCACCTCCAAAATGCACAAATGGCCATCCAGGAATTCAAAGCTTCACATACAACAAGGACATCACCAACTAGCGGCGGGGGAATATGTAACAATATAGAGTTTAGTGACAAAGTTAGTTGGGCTTACAAAGTAGCACATAAGACAAATTAGCCTAGAATATTCTGAAAGTATCTAGGAAGCTTCTTGGGAAGATTCCCAACTAGCGTAGCTTGCACCTCAAGTAAGTAGCTTCTAGAAGCTTCCAACTAGCTTAGCTTGCACGCCAAGTAGGCGGCTTCTAGAAGGAAGCTTCTTGAGTAGCTTCCTAGTTAACTTGGCTTGCACTCTAAGAAAGCGGCTTGAGGAAGCTTCTTGAGAAGCTTCTCAAAGGCCTTGTATGCTACCTATAAATACCAAAGCCAAAGCTCATGCTAGGCATTTGGAGTTTTCCCACATTCAAGTGTCCCAATGTGAGTTTCCATTCTCCTATTTCTCTCCTTGGTCTTAATCTTTTACAAATGTTAACATGTCATTGGCTAAGAGAAAAGGAGAGCACATAATCAACTTAGCCACCCCCAAAGTTATGCTATACAAAGTCTCAATAGAATTAGATGGCTAACTAGTATTTAGTCCATCCTACACTCCATCACCATCTACCACACATGCACTAGGATGTCTACGAGCTATAAATGTTATCAATAGTGCCTAAAAAGTATGAAAGACTAAGGAAGTTTGACCTATCTATTAGCCTTTCATCTTTGTGTATCCAACTCTATCAATGCTCTTCTAGGCTCAAGAGCACATATTACACTCTTAATCACTTCAATGAATGCATCTATCTATGCTGATCTGCACATGAGGTCAAAGATATCTCTATCACTAGCATAAGAGATTGAAACCTTAACACTTGAATCTGATCTTTTTTGAGCTATAGCCATGTTGGCCAATCTTTGCTCCAACAACTCAATTCAAGTAGCTATGGTTGAATAAGAAATAAGAGCAAGTGTAGTGCTCTTACCATATGAGGTACTCTACTTCCACCTCTACCACCTTGTCCTATATGAACTTGTGGTTACTCTACCTCTTACCATAATAGCCCTAGCACTTCACAACTCTAGGTGTAAGTCAAAGCATTAGTCATTATTGTGACCAAATCTATGGCAGTGGTCACAGTCTCCAAGTTGGTTAAGATGCTCCAAATGTATCATGCACACTACCTTGGGGTGCATTTTCTCTTGTGGTGAGGTTCACCACAAGTCCAACAAGCAACACCACCACTCATTAGCTCTTGTTGACTAAGAAATGAAGGTAAGGGTCTAGATACACCCAGATCTCCACTCACTCCATAAGATTAGGGTCACTCTATGCCCTTGAAAGCCAACTTGGTGAAAGTGGTACACTTTGTTGCATTTTAGAATAAGTAATGATTGTGGATGAGGTCCCCCTACCAAATCCAAATGTCATTGTTGTTGTTTACCATGTTGAGATTAATGTGCTTTGAAAACCCAAAGACCATTGCCAAAGTTTGTAAAGTAGCTCATAATAATGTAGCATCACATACTCTACCTTGTAGTTCTTTGTCTCATATCCCATACTAGAGCTAGACTATCTATGCTCCACTAACTCCTTGAGTAAAATTGATCAACCATCTCATGTGAGTATATGCCTTGTATATGCTCTCTCCAACCTTTTGTTGAAACTCTTATAAGATCTTCAATTTTTCAATCCATGCTCCTTGGTAGACTTACCTCAAGCATTAAAAGAACTCTACCTTGGAGCTAAAACTTGGTATTACATTACCTCTTATTATGGTACCTCCACTTATAGTAGCACCATCTCTAACTAATGCACCTCTACTAGATACACCAACACTTCTAGAGTTAGAACCAATGGGTATCTCTTGTCTACCTTTGGAAACAAAGCTTGAAGTGATATACATGTAGTTTGAAGACCAATATTGTCTCCGTAGCTCAATCTCCTCCAAGTGTGCTCTCTTGAACTTATGGTAGTCATCCATAAGTGAACCTTCTAAATGTTAGAACAACCTCTTCCATGCCATGAAAGGTGAAAATAAAGTTGCATTTGGCATTTGTTGTAGATGAAACCAACTATCAAGTTTTTGGATGAAATCATCTAACTCAATGGTGTCCACTATAATAAAGTAGTGCTTGAGGCCTTTTGGAGGCCTTATAAATCCTATCCACATCCTACAAAATGGTGTGGATACACACTATGCACTCTCAACTAAATCAACTCCTATGTCAAACTCCAAATTGGAATCAATCTACTCACTCATTAGGACTTGAGATACTAGTTAATACCAAGGGCTACTTTGTATAAACCCACTACTTAATGTAACAAAATCTCCAAAGAAATCCATGGTGGCAATATAGCCAAAACCACAACCATAACCACCAAGTATCATCACCAAGAACCACCAAAAATTAGATACAACCTACTAATGTTGCCCAAGTACCTCTAACCATGATAACTTTACCAAGGGAAGAGTGACATGTAACTTGCCATCACAATATGCACTCTCACAGTCTACATGTTATCACTTCTTGCCTCATGGAAGAGAAACATAAGTCGTTTGATTGGTAATCACTCCAACCTCTCTATTGAGACCACATAAGAGCATCAATGCTCCAAATATTAAGGCACCTCACACAAATATGGTGCACAAATAGAATAAAGAATGGAGGAGGTCCAATCTCGAGAAGTCCACACGGTAATCTTTTATCTCAAAAATCAAATCATATTGACTTTGAAACCATTTGGCATTTTATATAATAAGAGCATCTATGTACTCCTACACTATTAAGATCACCAGGGGTAGGATAAATTGTCCTCTTCTAGCCAAAGCTATATAAGTATAGATATGAGCACACTAATCTCTAAGACAACAAGTGAAAGTGGATCGTTTGGCTAAGGCATCAGTCTAGGAACCAAAGATCTAGAGTTCAAATCTTATTGCACATACTAATGAGTGGTAAGTTTATTTTGCCAAACTATAATTGATAAATTGAAGGAAGTGTTGATTTTGCCAAAAGACTACTAAAAAATCTTCCTAAGTTAATAGTTGAAGACTTTCAAATCTCTAACTCAAAATCCTATTCCTAAATACATCTAAATGTTAATTCCTCCTTTTTTGCCAAGTCCTTCACCAAATCTAGCCAATTTCTCTAATTTTGATAATTATGGACTTCCAAATCCCTAATTTGGGAGGATTAACTAGCCTTATCTTGGCCTTTCTTAGCCTCTCTAGCATGTAGCACTATACCTCTAAATGCCACCTCCTTCTTCTTTGGCAAATTTTCCAATAAATCTAACCAAATCTAACCAAATCTAGCCAATTTCCCTAATCTTGATCATTATGGACTTCCAAATCCCTAATTTTGGAGGATTGACTAGCCTTACATTGGCCTTTCTAAGCCTCTCTAGCCCACAACACTATACCTCTAAATACCACCTCCTTCTTCTTTGCCAAATCCTCCAACAAATCTAGCCAATCTCTCAAATTTGATAGTTGTGGACTTTCAAATCTCTACCCTCCAATCTTATACCTAAATGCCTCTAAATATAAAATCCTCCTTCTTTGCCAAGCCCTCCATTGAATCTAGCTAATTTCCCCAATTTGATAGGTAGGAACTTCCAAATCCCAAATTTGAAAGGATTAGCTAGCCTAACATCAATCCTTTTAGATCTCCCTAGCCCACATCATTATGCCTTAATGATTGTAATACTTCAAGGACAAGAGAAGAGAGAAAACACAGATTTTACAATCAATCATCTGATGTTCCAAAGGAGCACCTTCTCTTTATTATATAAACAAAGAGGATCTCCTCCAAGGAAGCTCAACCATAGGATTAGGCACACAGATAGGTGACATGTCAGCAAGCTCCACCCTTGGATTACTTACTTGGATGGGTGACATGTTGATCCTGGTCCTATCTGGTTGGTCAAACAAGCTTTGTCTAGAGGGAATCTTTTAGGGAATCTTCCTATGTGAATCTCAGAATCACATGGGTGAGATACCATTGGAAATCTCTCAATGAGACAAACCAAGGAGGAAGGGAAGGCCAATCTTTCCTCTATTAGGAGGCGTTTGCACATTTCAAGGCCTAATTCATCCATTTAGACCTCCAAAATTGCCTTCAAAGATTTCAGGTATATTTTGATTCCTACTCTATTAGTTGAAGTCCCTTTTTGGTGATACCTCTTTCTGATCTATTTTGTCCATCATGTGTTACATCCTTCCAGATGTTACCAAACCAATTCTCACCTTTAAATCATATGTTTAGTTATTGCTTCTAAGGTTTTCAAGTCTATCTATTTTGATTTTTGCTCTATTAGTGGAAGTACTCTTTTGGTGATACTTCTATCTGATCTATTTTGACCATCATGTATAACATCAGTCTAGATGTTACCAAACTGAATTTCACATCTAGATCATATGGCTAGCTCTTGGTATTATAGACCTCCTTCCTTTTAAGATGCAACTTCCTCATTGTGCAATTGTTTCTCAAATGCTTGCACCAACACCAATGGATGTGTCAAATTGGCAATAAGCTCCCAGGTTGCTTCATAGAGGGGGTAAAACCTTTCTACTGTACTAGATAGTCCACCCATGGATGGCAAGTACCACGCATGTGTTTTTGGAGAATACACTCCACATCATATTCTTCCGTGCCATCAATGAGTGTCGGACAAGGTCAAATGTCTTCTGTGGAATGATACTAGTCGGATCGGGGAGCATATCTACATAGTAGGGAAACATGGAACACTAGATGGATCTTCATGTGTGGTGGTAGCTCAAGGTGATAGGCCACAACGCCAACTTGACAAAGAATCAAGAAAGCCCTAATAAAATAAGGTTTGAGCTTACAAGGTCGAGCTAATGTGAGATTGGTTGTTGATAGCCACACCTAATCCCCAATATTGAACTCCATGTGCCTATGGTGTGCATCAACATACTGCTTCTATCAATTTTGCACAATTTTTAATCTGTGCTTGGCTCTCTTTACACCTTGTTGGATATTAAAAACAAATGTGTTGACTACTTTGACCTTGGTAGCCACCAGACGGATCTTCATCAAGCTAGAAAGTGTGAAGGGATGCTCACCATACATGAGGAAGAACGGAGTGACCTGGGTGGATGCATTCACTAAATTGGTGAAAACAAATGCCACCAATGGGAGTAGGGTGTCCCATCTCTCTTGCTCTTCTAAAGTGAAGTCGTGTAACATGTCTTCTATAGTGCAATTAGTCTACTCTATTTGTCTATTTGTTTGTGGGTGGTAAGCTATGGACATGGCCAACTTGGTTTTGAAGAAACCAAAGAGTGTTTGCCAAAACAAACTAGTGAGTTGAGTGCCTCTATTAGTGATGAGTACTCAAGATAAGCCATGGTGAGAGAAGATTGCATCTAAGTATAATTAAGCTAATTGTGGAGAGGTCACGTCCTTGGTGGTAGGGCATACATGAATCATTTTGTTGAGCCAGTCCACAAAGATCATGATGGAGTCAAACACTGAGGTGGTCTTGGGTAATTCACAAACAAGATCCATACTCACATGTTCCCAACGTTGGGTAGGAGTGGGGAGAGGTTGAAGGAGCCCTGCAAGAGGTTGATTAGAAGCTTTGTTCTATTGACAAAGTAGGCATTGCATACATAGTCCATCACATTGTTGCTCATCTTGGGCCAATAGTAATGGCATTGGATTGCATCCAAGGTCTTGTCTACTCCAACATGACCTACAATGGCCAAATCATGACATTCCGCTAGAATGGTGGTGCATAATTCTAGGATATTTGGGACCCATAATTTGTCATCACAAAAGGTGAGTCCTTGGGTGTTGGTGACACCTTTGGATGATTGCACTTCTAGAATCTACAGATCCAGCCAGAATCTCTAGCCAAAATTCAAGGTAATCTTAACCTCTGCCACCAAGTTGTTTGCCATTAGCATGTAGGTGAATGCATCTACAAGTTGATTCTTACCTTCCATGTAGGTGATTTTCATGTTGAAGCATTGTTGCCACTCTGCTCACTGAATCCGACAATGAGATAGATCCTTCTACATCTTGAGGTAAACTAGAGGTTCATGGTCTATCTCTACTACAAATGCCTTCTTGCCCAAATAGTGCTTCCGATGCTTGGTTGCAAGAATGATAGTCAGCTCTTCTTGTTCTATGGTGTGGTAGTTACGCTCTGCCAGTAACAACTTTTGAGATAAATATGCAATTAGATGCCATCCGTCATGCCACTCTTGTTGTATGACTGCTCCTATTGCTATGCTTGATGCACCTATAGCCAACTTGATTGGACATTTTGGGTCATACCACTTCAAGATTAATGCATGTAGCAAGGCAGATTTCAATTCTTGAAAGTCAACTCTTGTGCGGTTTCCCATGTCCACTTCTTCCTCTTGCTAAGTAGTGCCATTAAAGGTTGTGCAACCTTGGAGAAGTCCTTGAAAAATCTACAATAGAATCCCGTCAACCCCAAGAAGCTCTTGAGTTGAGTTTGATCTTCTGGTGCACTCCATTTTTGAATGACCTCAATTTTATCCATCAATACTTGAATGCCCTCTACACTTACTCTATGCCCCAAGTAGTCTACTTCAGACTTTGCCAAATTCACACTTTGAGATTTTGGCATACAATCTATCATGTCTTAGAATTTGAATGACTTCTCGTAGATGTTGTTTGTGTTCTGTCATTGTGCTACTATATACTAAAATATCATCTAAGAAGACGATAATAGACTTATCCAAGTATGGACAAAATATGTCATTCATTAGACCCATGAAATTGGTAGGTGCATTGGTGAGGCCAAAAGGCATCACAAGATACTTGAAGTGGCCATACTTGGTTTGAAAGGCAGTTTTGTACACATCCTCCTTTGCAATTTGGATTTGATTGTAACCACTCACAAGTCCAATTTGGTGAAGTATCTTGCTCCATAGAGTTGATCAAACAGGTCATCCATGCAAGGTAAGGGGTATTTTTTCTTCACTATTTGTTGATTGAGACCCCGATAGTCAATGCACATGCACATTATACCATCCTTCTTCTTCAAAAACAAGATAGGAGCCCCATATGGTGATATGCTAGGTTGGATGAACCCTTTCTGCAACATCTCCTCCATTTGAGTCTTACACTCCCTCAACTCATGAGGTGATAGGCGATAAGGGGCCTTACAAGGAGTTGTCTTCTTTGGGAGTGTCTCAATTTTATGATCTACTCTCCTTTTTGGTGGTAATCCTGAAGGTAGATCATCCAAAAAGATATCTTGAAACTCATCTACTATATCTTTCAATTTCTCAAGAATTTTTCCATCAAGTTGTGCACTGTGGACTTCTCCTATTAGACCCATGAAACATCTATTGGTCTTACAGACAGTTGCCATCCCTATGACATATAGAGGCAGTTCTTGCATGTGTGATTTTTCTTTCACCCTAATGATTTACCATTGGTGGGTTCTTACTACTTTCTTCCTCTAATCTACCATAGGATTATAATGCTCCATCCATGGCATGCCTAAGATTGCATCATAATTGTATCACTTGCCACTCAATTGCTTCTTGATATTCTACTACAAAGAGTGTTACTTGTCTAGGTAATGATTCAATCCTCTTTGTTTGCCTATTAGGTAACTCTCCTTCTTCACTCTCATCTCTCTTTAGATCCATTCCCAATCTTATTGCAACAAAGCAAGACAAGAAATTCTTTGTTGCTCCCAGATCTATTAATACTCTCACTTGATTGCCTTTTAGGACTCCATTCACAACAATCAATTATGAGGTTGCCTCTCAGGACCTTTGTGCATTTGTCTTCTTCTTTCCCTTGCTTCTTTGCTTCCTTATTGAGCCAATAAGGCCACAAGGTACATTTACTGGCAATCTTTGTTTTCCAAAGTGATTTCCACCTCCTCTTCTTTAGTGTACCTCTCCATGTTGTTCAAAGATCACCTATATGTAGGCCGATGGCCTCTAGGGAAACAAGCACAATAGTTGGTAGATATGTGCTCAATATGGCCACAATTGTAACAATGGTGTTGCTCTCCTTGAGTTCCTTCTCCTTGTGGGACTCAATCTCTTTGTTCTTCTACCTGTCTATGCTCTCCTTGAAGCGGTCGGGCTCCTCAATCTCAAAATCAAAGGTTGCCCAATTCCATTGGTATTGGTCCACCCATGTGTGGCATTTCTGCCCAATGATGTTGAGGTGGAACTACTCCTTCACCTCCACCCAATGCTCTTGTTATTCTCTATGCACAAGCAATGGCTTCAAATACCGTGCAAGGATTTTGCACTATGACTTCTTGGCAAATCCGCTCCTTCAACCCTCATTTGAAATTGTTCAAAGCCTCTATTGGACTCATGTTGGTTATTGTGACTTGTAGATCTAGAAATACCTCCACATACTCTTGTATGCTATTCTTCTATCTCAATCCCCATAGTTGGATTTGGACCATCTGCACGGAATCCACCAATTGGAAATTCTTCAGCAATCCTTTGTGCATTGCTGTCTACGTGACCTCCCTTCTCTCTGCCAACATAGATTGTTCCCAAGCATTGTACCATGTGAGGGCTTTATAGGTCAAGTACCCACATGCAAACACACCTGCATTATGCTCCGTGATCTATGTTGAGAACAATCAAAAATATTGATTCATTCTTGAGATCCAATTTTCTACTACTCCCATTGTACGCTACTCCCTATAAGGCTTGATGTTGCAAGTCTTTTTCATTCGGAGTAGCAATGTGGCTTCATCATTGATAGGGTTCGTAGGCACGGGTGCCTATCCAAGTACTTCAATTGCAGGTACTGGATTTTGAGATGACTCTTCTTCTTGCATTGCTTGATGATTCTTGAGAATCTACACTTGACTTTGTAATGTTTCCATGGTCATCTTAACCTCTTGAAATTCATTCAACATCCCTTGCATTCCTTGCACAAGTTCTTGCAATTGCGGATCCATGGTTCCTACAACACTCAATTGCTAATGTCTACTTCAATACAAAGTCAATATGATCACTCTGGAAGGCACACAAACTATTGGAACTACCATGGGGACCTCTAAAACTATCAATCATTGATAATACTCCTCATGAAAATTCCTAACCACAAAAACTCTAAACATCACTTTTGGTCTCACTACATAATGAATTTCTACTTGAGTGTTGAAAGGGAGAGGATTAGAGAGGATTGGGGGCATTCATATCCATAATATCATAATAGAATGTAGATTGTCAAACCCACTCTCTATCATATACCACCATAAGTAGAATCACCAGGTTTGGTGAGTTCATCACCTTGTCCATGAATTTTGCTACAAAGTGATAAACTAGCAATACTCTCATTTTCTCACACTAGATGTTCATAACCTTGATGTGGAATGGATTCAAGAATGGAAAGCTAGATGCATGAAATTGTCCTCCTGTGCATCCATCCCATCTACTCTCTAAAGTCCTTCTTAAGTCTAGCAATTACTCTATGTTCTCTACCCCAAATTACTCAATTTCAGTAGTTCATGTTCTTCCAAGAGTGTTGATCCACTTTCTTGGACTAAAATACTCACTTTGATACCATTTTAATACTCTAAGGACAAGAGAAGAGAGAAAATACAGATTTCACACTCAATCATCCGATGCTCCAAAGGAGCACTTTCTCTTTATTATATAGACAAAGAGGATCTCCTCTAAGGAAGCTCCACCAAAGGATTAGGCACACAGATAGTTGATATGTTAGCAAGCTCTACCCTTGGATAAATTACTTGGATGGATGACATGTTGGTCTTGGTCCTATCGGGTTGGTCAAAGAAGCTTTGACCAGAGGGAATCTTTTAGAGAATCTTCCTATATGAATCTCAGAATCACATGGGTGAGGTATTGTTGGAAAGCTATCAACAAGACAAACTTGGGGGAATTTGCATGCAAAGGGTGGAGGGAACTTAAATATTTTTGAGGCCTAATTCATCCATTTAGGCCTCCAAAATTGCCTTTAAAGATTTCAAGCATATTTAGGTTCTTACTCTATTAGTAGAAGTCCCCTTTTGGTGATACCTCTTTCTAATATGTTTAGTCCATCATGTGTAACATCCTTCCAGATATTACCAAACCCATGTAGATTCCTCTCCCCCCCCCCAAATATAGGTGACATGTTAGCAAGCTCCACCCTTGGATTACTTACTTGGATGGGTGATATGTCGGTCCCGGTCCTATCTGGTTGGTCAAACAAGCTTTGACCAGAGTGGATCTTTTAGGGAAACTTCTTGTAGGAATCTTAGAATCACATGGATGAGGTACCATTGGAAAGCTCTTGACAAGACAAACCAAGTGGAAGGGAAGGCTGACCTTTTCTTTATTGGGAGGAATTTGCATATTTTAGAGACCTAATTCATCCGTTTAGGCCTTCAAAATTGCCTTTTGGGTTTCAGGCATATTTTGGTTCCTACTCTATCAGTAGAAGTCCCCTTTTGGTGATACCTCTTTCTGATCTGTTAATTCCATCATGTCTAACATCTTTCCAGATGTTACCAAACCAATTCTCACCTTTAAATCATATGTCTAGCTATTGGTTCTAAGGTTTTCAAGTCTATTTTGGTTTTTGCTTTATTAGTAGAAGTACTCTTTTGGTGATACTTCTATCTAATATATTTTGACCATCATGTATAACATCATTCTAGATGTTACCAAACCGAATTTCACATCTAGATCATATGGCTAACTCTTGGTATTACAATGCTTCTAAATGTCACCTCTTCCTTCTCTACCAGGTCCTCCACCAAATTTAGCCAATTTCTCTAATTTCATGATTGGGAACTTGTAATCTTCCAATGATATGAAACCTTAAGAGAAACACAAGAGGAGAAACACAAAGCCTTACACTCAATACTCCGACGCTCCAAAATAGAACCTTGTCTTTATTATATAGCGAAGAGGATTTCCTTAAAAAAAGCTCTACCCTTGGATTAGATACATGCATTGGTGATTTGGTAGTGAGCTCTACCTTTAGATTAGTTACATGCATGGATGACATGTTGGTTCTAGTTTTATCTAGTAGGTCAAACAAGCTTTGATTAAAGAGAATATTTAGGGAATCTTCTTGTAGGAATCTTAGAATCATGTAGATGAGATACCGTTGGAAAGCTCTCAATGAGACAAAAGGAGGGGAGGAAAAGACCAAATTTTACATGTCTTGGGAGAGAATTTGTACATTTTCAAGGCCTAATTCATTAGTTTAGGCCTCCTAAATTAGCTCAAGTTTTTAGACTATTTTGGCTCTTGCTATATTAATAGAAGTACTTTGTTGGTGATACCTCTATCTGGTCTACTTTGTCCATTATCTAGAACATCCTTCTAGAAGTTACCAAGCCAATTTTCATCACTTGATAATATGTCTAACTATTGATATTACTTTTCTATGCTATTTTTGACTCTTGCTTTAATAGTTGAAGTACTCTTTTGGTAACACCTCTATCTAATCTACCTAGCCCATCAAACTTAACATCCTTCCAGATGTTACCAAGCCAATTTTCACGTAAAGATAATATGTCTAGATATTGGTATTATAGACTTCCAAATCCCTAATATGTGTTGCCAAATTCTCCACCAAATCTACCTAATCTCTCCAATTTGATAGTTGTGGACTTTCAAATCTCTAGCTCTTAGTCTTATACCTAAATGCCTCTAAATGCCAAATCCTCCTTCTTTCCAAAGTACTCCACCAAATCTAGCCAATTTCTCCAATTTGATAGTTAAGGATTTCTAAATCCCTAATTTGGGAGGATTTGCTAGCCTTACATTAGTCCTTCTATGTCTCTCTAGCCCACATCATTATGCTTTGATGCCTCTAAATGCCACCTCTCCTTCTCTACTAAATCCTCCACCAAATCTAGCCAATTTCTCCAATTGATGGGTAGGGACTACCAAACTCCTAATTGGGTTGCCAAATCCTCCACCAAATCTAGCCAATCTTTCCAATTTGATAGTTGTAGACTTTCACATCCCTAATTTGGGAGGATTAGCTAGCCTTACGTTGGTCCTTCTAGGTCTCTCTAGCACACATCACTATGCATTAATGCCCATAAATGCCACTTCTTCTTTCTCTACCAAGTCCTCCAAATCTAGCTAATTCCACAATTTCATAGTTGTGGACTTCTAAATCCCTAATTTGGGAGGATGGTTTCTCAACTCCAACCTCAATTTTGGTTCACCAATCTAGCCAATCTCTCCAATTTGATAGTTGTGGACTTTCAAATCTTTAATCCTTTGTTTTATGCCTAAATACCTCTACATGACAAATCCTCTTTCTCTACCAAGTCCTCCATCAAATCTAGGCAATTTCTCCAGTTTGATAGTTGTAAACTTCCAAATCTCTAATTTGGGAGGATTGGCTAGCCTTACATTAGTCCTTATAGGTCTCTCTATCCCACATCACTATGCCTTAATGCCTCCACCACCTCATCCTTCAACAAATCTAGCCAATTCCTCAATTTCATAGTTAAGGACTTCCAAATCCCTAATTTGGGAAGATCGGTTCTCAATCCAACACCAATTTTGGTTCAAAATATTTAGGTAATGTTTTTATACATCATCCATCTAATTGTCAAATTTGCAACAAACTCAACAACACTTTTGCACATGATCCATTCAAATTGAATTCAAAATTGAGTAACAAAATCCAAAGGCACATGAGATTCTCTCTCATTTCTTTCAATCAATCATAACTCAAATCAAGTGTCAAATTTAAGCATTCAACACTCAATATACATTGAAAATAGGCCTTGATCACATTTTCAAGTCACAAATATTCTAGCTAAGAGAATTGAGGGTTCATTTGCCAACCTTTGCCTATCATAGCCAAGAGTTCAAAGGCTCAACATAGAAGAAATGAGCTCTTTGGAATTACACTTTGAGGTAAACCTCCTCTAAAGTAGCCAAGAACCCATATGATGGTATGAATAGAAATTGCAATGGTATTGATCATTGGTCTTTGTCCACCATAGCCAAAAGCTCAAATATACAATATAAAAGAAATGAGCTCTTTGGAATTGCACTTTGAGGTATACCCCCTCTAGAGTGCACCTAAACCCAACCTTAATGGTGCATCTGATGATGCAAATGACAATTGTAATATTGCAAGCAATGAATCTAACACCATGTCTAGCTACCACTAATAAGTCATTATGCAACTACTTATAAAACTGTGACAACCCGGCAAATATCACTTTTGCGGTAATCGAGTAAGTAAAGTTTGTTCCCGCAAAGATATGAGTCAGAATTGGTCAAATACAAAGCAAAGTAACAATTTCAGTTTTTCTTGGTTGCATCTTTAATCTCTTAGTAGAAACCACACCTAGAAGAGAGTAACAAGCACTGATTTGCAATCTTGTGATGAATTAACACTCTTTAATCACAACTCCATCAAATCTTTCCAAACAATCTTGATTGTGATGATTCAGGCTCTCCCAAAAACAGCACTTCACTACAAAACGACTTCACCTCAGAATTGTGTTCCACCCCTCCACTGAAGGCACAACTTCCTTGATCAAAATTGCTTCACATCAACTTCACACTGCACTCACAAATGCAGAATACTACCAACACTACAATTCCTCTCAGATCTGTCAAGGCATTGCTTCAATTGCACTTCACTCAGGATCAAACACACAAAATGAAGATCAAGGTTGTGGAATCCAACATCCAACAAGCACACTGACTTGCACTTCGAATTTCTTCAAACACTCACAAACACAAGTACAACGTTGATACTCGGAATCAAGCTCAAGCAACGAGCACTGCTTCACAGCACTTTGCTTTATCTATTTTCAGAAATTATGAGCACTAAACAACATGATATTGCGAATGCCACTCTTAAGTAATGAACAAATTGACAGTTCTAACAACTATATCGTTCTACAACAACTCTTCTAACCTGCAGATCCGAAATGACAATGCACCTCTTCATATTTGCCTCTTCAAATCTCAAAACTGTTACTAATCCGATCCGATGTCTACTTTGTCATCGGCTTTCAAAGCCAAACCCGAAGTAACTTTACTTCCTATCATTTTTTCCTTGGGTTTCGTATCTTCTACCTCATCTACCAGATCCAACAATTCTCTTTCTTGATCTAAAATTGCACTAGTGGGTAATCTATCTAACTCCTCATCTCTCGACCCACTCTTCTCCAATGTCTCCATCGGTAATTCCGAAGACATTTGCACTCCTATGTTATCTACTTTGGGTTTTGCTCTAACATCTTTCTGAAGCTTTTCTATCTCGATTTTCACTAAGTCTAATCTAATTGCAATATTATCTTCTACCTCTAAGATCTTTCTATCTACATGAGTTCTAAGACTAATTAACAAGGCATTCATATCTATATCCTTTGCTTGTCTTTGCCTTGTCTCCTGCACCAACAACTTCAACTCGTGCAGCCTCGTCTCCTCAATCCAAATGTTAGCCTCTGTACTTAACATTGCATTCATTTGGAGGACTATCTCCTTCAATGGCTCCAATCTTGTCTTCCTCTCACATTCACGATCTGCGAGCCAATCCTCTCGGTACATTGCCAACTCCGCCTCAAACTCGGCTTTCACTGACTCCTTCTCCTTCTCCTTCTTGACAACCTTCTCCTCCTGATTACAAAGTAACTCTCATAATTGGTCTTCTTCTTTGTATTGTGCCACCAACTCTCGTTGCCAAAGTTGCTTCTTCTCCTTGACACTTTCCATCACCCTATCGAGCTCTTGATCCTTTGCAGCTACTCTCGCCATAGCATGGATTACCTCTACTCTTGAATCAACAAACTGCTGCTTCAAGATCTCATACTCCGCTACTTGTCTCTCCCTTGCTATGTCACTCTTCTTCACAAGATCCTCTTGATAACTTACTTCTCTCTTTAGGTCTTCAATTTCCTGACTTCTCACCACTGCCTCCGCTCGTAGCACTTCTCTTTCCTCCGCACCTTGGGTTAGACTCTTCTTCAACTCCGAGTTCTCTTTTTCTAACCTCGCTAATACCTGCAATATAGTCTTCACCTCCGGACATGTTGACTGCATCTCCTTCTTCTTGTGCTCCAACTTCACCAACAATGGGCACACAATCTCCCGCAGAGTAATTTCCCTTCTCACTTCTTGTTCTCCCGATACTCGCCTTCTTTGCTGCAGTCATCATATCGGAATCAACGCCTCACTTCCCAAGCTTTCACTTACTTCATCTTTTGCCTTACTCGACCCCGCTTCACACTTCACCTTAATCTCAAGCAAACTCCTCTTTGCACCACAATCTTCTTCTCTTTGGGCATAGTTACTTTGTCTTCCAATTGTGTATTTTCTTTGGCTTCCATTTTTGCTTGCACTTCTTCTTTGTATTCTTCAACCGCTGGCGCCGATGTCATTTCTCCCCCGTCATCGCTATTGCTACTCATATCTCCACTCTATAGCATTAGCTCAGGCTCCTCCTCATGTTCCGAGTCTTCAGTCTTGAGCTCGGCATCTCCTTCTGAGTCTTTGTCCTCCAACTCGATTACCACCATACCTCGCCTCGGGTTGCCTCTCCGTGTCTTCCGAGGTTTCTTCATGTCTTCGGCGTCACCTTGCTGGCTCCTCTTCTTCGTATTCAGGGTACTCACTGTGATCTCTACGTTCTTCTCTATCTTTGTGTAGTAGTCGTTGGTGCTCCTGATCTGCAAGATGTATTGCTGCTCCTTGACGTCAACCTCTTTTTGCAAGTCAGGATGGAAGTGCAACACCATCTGAGTTAGCTCCGCCGAGTTTAGCAAATTGAGCCCGAGGTAGAAGTGTGCTGCAAACGGCACAATGTAGTGTGGAGGTGACTTATCCTACAAATTCCACACCATCTGCCTCGTTCTCTCGTGGAAACACCTTGCCCAATTGATTGGTTCTCTTGCAAAAAGCTTGTGAAAGAACACCGCTTGGTGTTTCATCACATAAGTGGTTCTCTCTGGCTTCAGGATAGCCATCAGTGCACTCATGATCCCTCTTTTCATAGGGTCTTTGTAGCTCTCAACCTTGTACCCATTCTTTGTCCGCTTTGACGAGAAGGCATCTCTCACCTCCTGGGTCTCTTGAGCTATCTCTCCCTTTCCCAAGAATGTGGCCCCCTACTCTGAGCCTGCTTCCTTCCCGAGTATGAGTCTCCAATCCGACTCTGTCTAGCAAGCCGGATTTCCTCTCTTCCCTTCTTCCTCGGGTCCATCGAGACACTTGCTCTTGATGATTTCTATCATGAATCCTGGAAAGCTTACATTCTAGTTCCATGCCAAAAACATGATCCAAAGTTGGCTCAAGACTTCGATAATAGCTATTACATCTAACCTCCAAATTGCATGATTTCTCACTACAAATTCAGAGTTCTTCTTTCCTCCTCCCATCTCTTCTACCTTCTCACTATCTCTTGATTTCACTCTTGTGACTTCTCCCTTACGCACTACCACAATTCCAACTCTATTTCCCTTCCCACGATCACCTGCAAGACGACTTCTCAATGGCAAAGGAAAATTACTCGACATTTTGTCATTGCGAGTTTGATTTTTATAGAGTTGCACTTCTTCATCTTTGTTCACTTGTTTAAACCAAGAAATCACACCTCCTGCATGCACCTGTCACTGTCAATTAACCTTCGCGCGTATGGGCCACCGGTTTTTGAACGGTCCCTTCTTGAATTTCTCGCCCCGACGAAAGGTTGTTAGACTGTCTTTGCCTCGGGTTGAGCTGCCCCCCAATACAAAGACAATTTACTTTGGGTTGTATGCTGATAGGGCATTTCCGAGTACTTTGCCTTATGACCCGAAGTCACTTTACTTTGGTTTTCATCCCGAAGACTCTTTTCTTTGCCTTCTTTGGCCATACAGGCACAATCCGACTTCTCTATACACTTCTTCTCCTTAATTTAAAAAAAAACAAAAAAATGTGGGCACCACATACCCTCTCCCTCAAATGTGAGCGTCCCCGCAAACATAGACCTCGAGTGTCTTAGAAACTTCCGAATCTATGGTCCAATATCTCCAAACTCTCCACCCGTTTACTCGAGTGGCAAAAGGATTACCTTCCAAGTCTACAAGCTGCATGGACCCATTTTTGTAAAGATGAAAAACTCAATAGGGACCCATCCATCTCAAATGCAACTTGCCTGGGAAAATCATTCGGCAATTGTCATATAATAAAACCAAATCCCCTTCACGTACTTGATTCTCTTATCGTGCCTGACTTTCCTCTATGCTTGTACTTCTTTCATGGTTTTCATTGCATCATCTTGTTTCTCTTCTAACCACATCAGTTGATGAATCCGAAGATCCTGACTTTCCTCTTCCGACATTCGTTCTTCACAAAGAACCCGATATGTCGATACTTCAAATTCAACTGGCAGTATGGGATGCAAGCCATATGTCAAGAAGTATAGAGTTTGTTTGGTTGTAATCTTTTCTGTCATTTGATATGCCCACAACACGGCTGGTAATTTCATATCCCAGTCATAGGCATAATTGATAGTCACCTTATTCAAAATTTTACAAAGTAACCCATTTGCTTTTTCCGTTAAGCCATTTGCTTTTGGGTTATAAGGAGTCGTCTTTCGATGTTTAATCTGAAAATACTTGGTTAATGCCTCCATTACAAAGTTCAAAAAATGTGTTCCTTGGTCACTTACCAATTCCAGAGGACACCCATATCGGGAGATGATGTTTTGAAAGAAGAATTCTGCCACAGTTTTAGCATCATCTCTACAAGTTGCTTCAGCTTCAACCATCTTGGTAGCATAGCCTGTAACACCCATTTAATTGTGTGGTATTGTGATATTTAGCTTGGTATTACAAGTACTTAAGAGATATTATTTATAGAGATAAAGGATGGTTCTATATTAGTCATGGTTAGCTAAATTTAGTCATAGCTAAGATAGAAGGGACTTTACTTTAGAGGAAGTAGAAAAGATAAGCACCACTATTTTGGATTTTAGTGTGTTGACTTGGTATTATTCCTAGGTGTTTGGCTTTGAGGAAAGAGTTGAGAACTCTTGGGCCCGCAAGCCTTTTTGTTTTGGATTCTTCTTTAGTCCAATGATAGCCCATGTGAAGGAATCCTTGACTTAGTGGTTGGGTCAAGATAAGACCACATGCTTAGGGGAATATGCTCATGTGAATGGATATTCCTTTCTACTTTTTGACTTTACTTGACTTTTAGTTTAGTAACTTGAGTTACTACGATAATTAGTAACTTTGGTACGTAACTATTTCACAAGTATATAAACAAGGGGTGAGGAGGTACTCATCATCCTTTCATTTGTAACTATCTCTCTCTCATTGAGTTCTCTAGTGAGCAATGTCTTGAGTCTTGGAGTGTTAGCCTTGGAGGAGTTTGATGGAGTTGGGGTTCCTTGCCTTCTTAGTCCACGGTGCGCTACCATAATAGCCATCAGAGGTTCATCCTGAGTGAGAGATAGGCCGGCTCACAAGTCAGTGCAAACCAAAATGTATTGCTTTCTTGTGACTCGGGTCACTGGTTGAATGGGACCCACAAATCAATCCCCCATTTCTCAAATGGGGCCAGAGGCAAAATTGGTCTCAAAGGCAATTGAGACGTAGCCATCGGCTCCCCGTTCTCTGACAAGCATCACAGCTTTGGATATGAGCATGCACGTCTTTGTACATTGTAGGCCACCAATACCCTGCCAAAAGAATTTTCTTTACAGTATTCTTCAGAGCATAGTGTCCTCCCGATGCTTCGGAGTGTAAAGATTCAATCACTCCTCCTACTTTGTATGACTCCAAGCATCACCAAAGTACTTTGTCTTTGCCCATCTTAAATAAAATGTTGTGTTTAAGCTAGTACGGCCCCATTTTCCTGAGAAAGACTGCCCGCTGTTCCGGGTCCATCCCCTCAAGACAATGGAGAGTATTCAGATAATGATATTCAGCTGCATACCTTGTACTTTGCATTGCTGATAAGTGATACAACTCTTTGTCAAGGAATCGATCGTCAATTTCCCACTCCTGGTCTTGAGTTTCTAACCTGGAGAGGAAGTCCACATTTGAATGCAAAGCTCCCTTCCTTACTTGTACAGTATACGTGAACTCCTGTAACAACAAGATCCATCTTGCAATTTGCCCGGATAAATCTGCCTTCTTGACCAAATGTTGCAATGCGTAATGGTCAACATAGAAGACAAACTCATACCCCAACAAATAATGACAAAATTTCTTGCATCATACACCATTCCGAGTGCTTCTCTTTCAATTGTCAAATAGTTCTTTTCAGAAACTGAAAGTTGTCGGCTGGCATAATACATCGGGTAGTCCTTCTTCTTTTCGTCCTTCTGACTTAAGACGACTCCGATGGCCATGGACAAAGTGTCCACATATACATGAAAAGGGACATCCCAATTTGGGGCCCTCATAACTGGTGCTTCAACCAGCTTCTTCTTCAACACCTGGAAAGCTTCTTCTTGATTTGCTTCCCACAAATAGTCTTCGGATTTCTTCAAAAGCTTTGTAAGTGGTGCAGCAAGCACTACATAGTTTGACACAAAGCGTCTGTAATATGACCTTCTCAACATCAACTTCAATACCTTGGGTTGACACCCGATGCCCCAGAAGAATTCCCTCCTTCATTGCAAAGAAGTATTTCTTTGGGTGTAATGACAAGCCGGCAAAACAACACCTTTCAAACATTTGGCAAAGGTAATCTAAATGTACATCTCTTTGCCCAAACACACAAAAGTCATCAATGAAAACTTCCACAAATTTGTGCAGGAAATCTTTGAAGATTGAATTCATCATCCGTTGGAAAGTAGCAGGAGCATTACACAACCCCAAGGGCATTTGATTTGTAAGCGAAAGTGCCCCAATTGGTCGTGAATGTAGTTTTATCCTTGTCCTCTTCTCGAATGGATACTTGATTGTACCTTGAAAATCCATTGAGGAAACTATAACAAGGATGCCCAACTACCTGATCTAAAATTGTATCGGTAAAAGGCAAGGGATGATGATCTTTCCTTGTGACTGCGTTCAACTTCCGGAAGTCTTGGCACACTCGGATCTTCCCTGTTTTCTTCTTTGGGACAATGACAATGGAGGAGACCCATTCACTGCTTAAGACAAGGAAGATGATTTCGGCCCCTAAGTACTTATCAATTTCATCTTTCACCAACAGCAAGTACTTCGGGTTCAGGCGGTATTGCCTCTGCCGAACCAGAACTGCACTTTCAACCAAATCAATCCGGTGTTCTCCAAATTCTTGTGGAATACCCGGCATTTGATCAATCGACCAGGCAAATACATCCTGGAATTCTATAAACATGGTAGTGTATCTTGCCAACTCCTCCAAAGAAACTGTCTTTGAGATCTTTAAAATTTTTCCTTCAGTTAATAAAACATCTTGACAGTCATTGGGGTTGATGACTCCTTCAATGTGGCTTACTCGACTTAACCCGAGGTGAGCTGCCATCAAACCCCCTTCCTCCAAGTTAGGTTCACCCAAGGCGAGGTCATATGGGTCTTTGTCTTCGACATCCACCTTGTAGCATTCCAAGTAATTAACTTGGACTTCGTCTTCGGATTTGTCTGAGGACAAAGACGATGAGTCTTCGGATTCGTCCTCCTCTTCCGACGAACTTGTTTCCCCAAGGTGGGGAACTTTTGTCCAACTCACAGTCACTAGCTTCTGATCTTTGGACTAGATGTCCTTGAATCTTAACTTCTGCTGATGCCAATCCACCACAACTTGGGTGCTGTACAACCAAGGTCTGCCGATCAACAGAGGGTAACCAGTCTTTGTCACTGGTTGCAACATGATGTAATTCAACTTGAAGGGTACTCCTCCAATGATCGTGGTGATGTTTGACAGCATGCCCAAAGGCCGTCTCCTGGTTTGGTCTGCAAACTTCAACACTCGGGGTGTTGGTTCAAATGTGTGATACCCAAGTCGATTTGCAGTATCTTTGGTCATGACATTCACACCGGACCCAGAGTCAATGGGTATCAATGTGATCATGCACCCTGCAATCTCCGCGTCTACCTTGGGAGATCCTAAATCTTCTTGCTCAATACGATAGATAGCAGGCAGGTCCTTCTTTGACATCAACCTCACCTTCTTGAGGGCCGAATTTAGCTACCTCTTGTATAGCTTGTTATCTTCCCACAATTGCTTGAATGTAACATTGGCATTTGTGGCTACCAGATCTGCTACAATATCATATTGGGGAACTCCTCCCAATTTGACCATCTTCACCTTCGGCTCTGGGTCCGAAGTTTCTCCATGTTCCCTCTTGACTTCGGGACGCTTCAAAATGGTGACGGGCTTGCTGATGGCCTTAACCCGAGGTTCCTCGGGTTGGCCCACCTCGGCTTGGATCAGACCCTTTGCTTTGGATTGGATGTCTGCCGGAAAAACTGGAGACTTCGTCTTCGTCTCCTCTTCCAAACTCAGTTCCCGAGCCCTAAGTAGTGCCTCCTTTAGTTCTTTCTGCAAGGCTTTAGCTTTGGCTTTTGCGAGGATCTTTTCCTCCTTGGCAGAAAGAATTGCCTTTGGGCGCAGTCTCTTTGCCTTTATGGAAGACGACAAGGTCATACTCAGTTCTTTGGGATCACGCTTCTTCTTGCTGGAGCGTGTCTCAACTTTCAAAATTTCAAGGTCTGGCCATTCTCCTTTCGAGGTCGGACTCCCTTCTTGAGGTCTTTCTTCCTCAAAAGTGATGCAATTTACATTAGTATCCCCCTTTGGCTGAAGTGTTGCACGCTAAGCGGAGGTCTGTACATACTTTACATGCGGCTTTGGGTTTGGTGGGTGAGGACATTAGTTGCATGTATGCCCCAATCCTTTACAATTTCTGCACAAGGGAACATACCCAATTTGCCTTCTTGGCTTGGGATAGTTTGGAGACCAATGCCCCATCGAGCCACAATTATAATAGGCTCTAGGTGCAACATTCTAAGGGCAATTTTGGTTGCTCATTGGTGGTCTTCGTGAAGGAGCATTAGAGTTATACTCCCTTGGCCCAAACCTCGGACCTTAGTATGATGTGCTCGCTTGAGGCTGTACTTCTTGCGTTTGGTACACAGCCTCTTTGTCCTCATCTTGGTTCCATCCCGGAACCCAATCAATTTGTTGCACCGGAAATGCATTATGAGTATTGCATTTTGTGTTTGTGTGGCCTGATTTGCCACATGCGGTGCACCATACATTCGATCTCCCAAATGCTGGGGCCTTCCTTCTATCTTTGGCTCCAATCATCTGGATCTTGAAATCCAAAAACTCCTTGATGAGGGCATCCAGCTTGGTATCCGCTTTATTTACACTCTTTGCTGGAAGAGTCACTGATTTCTTGCCTCCACGTCTTTTGACTTGTCTTGGCTTTGATTCTTCTTCAGATTTCAAAGAAGAGCTCAAAGACATGGAGGATTTGTCTGAAGAAGGGGATGTACTGCACAAAGCTCTCCTTCTGGGCTACTTGCCTTTCTTCTCTCAATTTCTCCGGTTACCGGCAGAGTGAGAGTAGGCCGCTTCGTAACGAGCGACATGTTTGAGTACTTTGTCCAGGGAAGTTACATTCCTCTCCCTTGCAAAGATTTGTATTTCTGGTGAAAGTCCCTCAAGGAACCAGGTAATAGCTTGGGCATTAGAGTAACCCACCACCCCCAATTGCTTGGGAACTCAGTTCAATAGGGCCATGAACCGCTCAGAGAACCGTAGTCTCTCAACTTCTCCTTCTTGCCTCGGTCGAAATCATTCAGGGCCGCAAAGACACTCGTGTTGTAATCAACCTCCCAGAATTGTTCCAGGAAGTTGTTTCTCAAGTCTGCCCAATCCGCTGGTACAAACCCCTTCTAGGTCACATGGGTGTACCAGCTCCGAGCTTTCTTTTGGAGCAAACTTGGGAAAATTCTCAGTCGATCCACCAAGTCATGCTCCTTGTTAGCAAAGGAGATAACTTCAAATTCTTTGATGAATTCATCAGGGTCTTTGTCTTGTTTTGTCCCCTTGTACTTTTGATAGGCGTGTCGAGTGACAGGCAACAAAGTCATTGTTCAATGCATTGGGATCGGCTGAGGTAATGCTGAACTTGACAAAACTGAAGGATTGGCTAGTATTGACGTTGTGTTGTCAGCCCAAGGGTTCCAATTTGTCAAATTCAAGGTGGGGTCTTCTTTGACAATTTCTGTTATGAAGGTGTTGACTTCAACCCGAGTGGAAGATTCAGGATCAACACCTTTGATTGGTTCTTCAAAATTCCTTCGGGACAACCAAGGAATCATTCGTAGAAGATGTTAATACTTGTCTTCAGTAAGTGTTCGTGTTGTCTTTTCTCAAACAAAGTTCTTCAAGGACACAACTTCCTTTACAGCTCTAGGGGAAGTCGGTGTACTAGGCCGCAATGCATATGTTTGCACACTTGATTCTTTCTTCTTCTTGGACGAAGAAGGAGATGCGAAGTAGCCTTGCCAACCGCCTTCGTGTTTCTTGTGGTCAAGTTCTCGTAGGGCTTCTTGCACTTTGTGAAGGAGTTGAAAATCCAACGCCTCTTGTTCAGTTTTGTCAACAATGGATGGGACATTTAGACGTTTGTCTTCTTCATGCTAAAGTGCTCGTCTTCAAGCTCTCTCTTCCTATTGTTCTCTCGATGCAAACATTCATATTGCGTTGATACCCAATTTCAAATTTGGCTTCATATTCTTCCACTTCTGAGATTTGTATCCCCAGTAGCAACGCCAAAAATCATGTGACAACTCGGCAAATATCACTTTTGTGGTAATCGGGTAAGTAAAGTTTGTTCCCGCAAAGATACAAGTCAGAATTGGTCAACTACAAAGCAAAGTAACAATTTCAGTTCTTCTTGGTTGTGTCTTTAATCTCTCAGGTAGAAACCACACCCAGAAGAGAGTAACAAGCATTGATTCGCAGTCTTGTCACGAATTAACACTCTTTAATCACAACTCCATCAAATCTTTCCAAACAATCTTGATTGTGGTGATTCACGCTCTCCCAAAAATGGCACTTCATTGCAAAACAACTTTGTCTCAGAATTGTGTTCCACCCCCCACTGAAGGCACAACTTCCTTGATCAAAATTGCTTCACATCAACTTTGCACTACACTCATAAATGCAAAATACTACCAACACTACAATTCCTCTCAGATCTATCAAGGCATTGCTTCGATTGCACTTCACTCATGATCAAACACACAAAATGAAGATCAAGGTTGTGGAATCCAACATCCAACAAGCACACTAACTTGCACTTCAAATTTCTTCAAACACTCACAAACACAAGTACAACATTGATACTCAGAATCAAGCTCAAGCGACAAGCACTGCTTCACAACACTTTGCTTTATCTATTTTCAGAAATTATGAGCACTAAACAACATGATACTGCGAATGCCACTCTTAAGTAGTGAACAAATCGTTCTAACAACTATATAGTTCTACAGTTCTACAACAACTCTAACTTCTAACTTGCAGATCCGAAATGACAATGCACCTCTTCATATCTGCCTCTTCAAATCTCAAAATTGTTACTAATCCGATCCGATGTCTACTTTGTCATCGGCTTTCAAACCCAAACCCGAAGTAACTTTACTTCCTATCATTTTTTCCTCAGGTTTAGTATCTTCTACCTCATCTACCAAATCCAGCAATTCTCTTTCCTGATCTAAAATTGCACTAGTGGATAATCTATCTAACTCCTCATCTCTCGACCCACTCTTCTCCAATGTCTCCATCGGTAATTCCGAAGACATTTGCACTCCTATGTTATCTACTTTGGGTTTTGCTCTAACATCTTTCCGAAGCTTTTCTATCTTGATTTTCACTAAGTCTAATCTAATCGCAATATTATCTTCTACCTCTAAGATCTTTCTATCTACACAAGTTCTAAGACTAATTAACAAGGCATTCATATCTGTATCCTTCACTTGTCTTTGCCTTGTCTCTTGCACCAACAACTTCAACTTGTGCAGCCTCGTCTCCTCAATCCAAATGTTGGCCTCTGTACTTAACATTGCATTCATTTGGAGGACTATCTCCTTCAATGGCTCCAATCTTGTCTTCCTCTCACTTTCACGATCTGCAAGCCAATCCTCTTGGTACATTGCCAACTCCGCCTCAAACTCGGCTTTCACCGACTCCTTCTCCTTCTCCTTCTCGACAACCTTCTCCTCCTGATTACAAAGTAACTCTCATAATTGGTCTTCTTCTCTGTATCGTGCCGCCAACTCTCATTGCTAGAGTTGCTTCTTCTCCTCAAAACTTTCCATCACCCTATCGAGCTCCTGATCCTTTGCAGCTACTCTTGCCATAGCATGGATCACCTCAACTCTTGAATCAGCAAACTATTGCTTCAAGATCTCATACTCTGCTACTTGTCTCTCCCTTGCTATGTCACTCTTCTTCACAAGATCCTCTTGATAACTTACTTCTCTCTTCAGGTCTTCAATTTCCTGACTTCTCACCACTACCTCCGCTTGTAGCACTTCCCTTTCCTCCGCACCTTGGGTTAGACTCTTTTTCAACTCCGAGTTCTCTTCTTCTAACCTCGCTAATACTTGCAATATAGTCTTCACCTCTGGACATGTCGACTGCATCTCCTTCTTCTTGTGCTCCAACTTCACCAACAATGGGCACACAATCTCCCACAAGTACTCCACTCCATCATTGGCAACTACTTCATCCCGCAGAGTAATTTCCCTTCTCTTTTCTTGTTCTCCCGATACTCGCCTTCTTTGCTGCAGTCGTCGTATCGGAATTGACGCCTCACTTCCCGAGCTTTCACTTACTTTGTCGTTTGCCTTACTCAACCCCACTTCACACTTCGCCTTACGTCTCAAGCAAACTCCTCTCTGCACTACAATCTTCTTCTCTTCGGGCATAGTTACTTTGTCTTCCAATTGTGTATTATCTTCGGCTTCTATTTCTGCTTGCACTTCTTCTTTGTATTCTTTAGCCGCTGGTGCCAATGTCATTTCTCCCCTGTCATCGCTATTGCTACTCGTATCTCCACTCTGCAATGTTAGCTAAGGCTCCTCCTCATGTTCCGAGATTTCAGTCTTGAGCTCGGCATCTCCTTTTGAGTCTTCATCCTCCGACTTGATTACCACCATACCTCGCTTCGGGTTGCCTCTCCATGTCTTCCAAGGTTTCTTCATGTCTTTGGCGTCACCTTGCTGACTCCTCTTCTTTGTATTTGGGGTACTGGTTGCGACCTCCACGTTCTTCCTTGTCTTTGTGTAGTAGTTGTCGGTGCTCTTGATCTGCAAGATGTATTGCTGCTCCTCAACGTTGACCTCTTTTCACAAGTCAGGATGGAAGTGCGACACCATCCGAGTTCACTTTGCCGAGTTCAACAAATTGAGCCCAAGGTAGAAGTGTGCTGCAAACGGCACAATGTAGTGTGGAGGCAACTTATCCCGCAAATTCCACACCATCTGCCTCGTTCTCCCGTGGAAACACCTTGCCCAATTGATCGGTTCTCCTGCAAAAAGCTTGTGAAAGAACACCGCTTGGTGTTTCATCATAAGTGGTTCTCTCCGTCTTCAAGATAGCCATTAGTGCACTCACGATCCCTCTCTTCACAGGGTCTTTGTAGCTCTCAACCTTGTACCCATTCTTTGTCCACTTTGACGAGAAGGCATCTCTTACCTCTTGGGTCTCTTGAGCTATCTCTCCCTTTCCCAAGAACATGGCCCCCTGCTCCGAGCCTGCTTCTTTCCTGAGTACGAGTCTCCAATCCGACTCTGTCGAGCGAGCCGGATTTCCTCTCTTCCCTTCTTCCTCGGGTCCATCAAGACACTTGCTCTTGATGATTTCTATCATGAATCCTGGAAAGCTTACATTCCAGTTCCATGCCAGAAATGTGATCCAAAGTCGGCTCAAGACTTCGATAATAGCTATTACATCTAACCTCCAAATTGCATGATTTCTCACTGCAAATTCAAAGTTCTCAACGGCAAAGGAAAATTACTCGACATTTTGTCATTGCGAGTTTGATTTTTATAGAGTTGCGCTTCTTCTTCTTTGTTCACTTTGAGTTTCTACCAAGAAATCACACCTCCTGCATGCACCTGTCACTGTCAATTAACCTTCGCGTGTATGGGCCGCCGGTTTTTGAACAGTCCCTTCTTGAATTTCTCGCCCGACGAAAGGTTGTTAGACTGTCTTCGCCTCGGGTTGAGCTCCTCCCTGATACGAAGACAATTTACTTCAGGTTTTATGCTGATAGGGCATTTCCGAGTACTTCGCCTTATGACCCAAAGTCACTTTACTTTGGGTTTCATTTCGAAGACTCTTTTCTTCACCTTCTTTGGCCATACAGGCGCAATCCGACTTTCTTTACACTTCTTCTCCTTAATTTTGAAAAAAAAAAAAAAATGTGGGCACCACAAAAACTTTGATTGTAAACATTAACACTCCAGTGTCCTAGCAAACTAAGTTTGGTCCTACAAATGTCATGACAATGTACAATCTTTGGGTCCAATTGTTTTTGAGTCTGAAGGTAGTTTGTACTTGACTTCTTTGCCTCCAACCACCCTTAAGATGGGGCCCTTTGGCATTCTTCCTTTAGAATGCCTTTGGCTTTGTACTCACTCCCTTTATATCATTGCATGTATAGACACAACTTTGAAGGAAACTCAACTAAGAGGTTTCCTTCCCAAAAGAAGCAAGTATCCTACCATACATTGTAAAAGAATTATAGAAAACAAGAAAACAACTTTTGGAAAAATATGTACATATTTTTTAAGCATTCTTTAAGATAAAAATTGCTAAATTTGACACCAATTTCCTTCAACAACACCTCAAAATTGAGTTTGGTTGAGGTGGATATTTAGAAAGTTAAAAGAGGAGTGCTTTCTAAAAGCAAATAACTATTCAAGAGGAAAGTTGGCTTAAAATCAAGCACAAACTTAATAGATGTTTGACTTAATCAAATAGTATGTATTGTGCATCTACCTATTTAGTGGTAATCTTGTAATGTTCATTATATGTATTACAAAAGCTCATACTTGGTAGTTTATACACTTAGTACTACATTTTTAGTAAAAAGTATTAAGTTAATGTACTTAATACTACTCAATACAAACTCTATTTGGTTTCAAGTAGAGCTTCTATGCTCAAGCTCAATAGATTTAAGTATACACATTGCTTGTTTCATATTTTTTATTATATAGTAAACAAGATTAGTTTGCTTTAGATTGTTTATCACTCAACATGAGAGATTCAATCATGACTTGGGATAGACTTCCTTCAAAATATAGGTTCTTCACTTGGTCATGGTTATATTTGATTCCAATTGGTTATCTCTTGATATGAGAAATTTTATTTTGACTTGCAGCAATTTTTTTTTATATAATCTAGGATCTTCAAATGCTTAACATATCACATAATGATCCATCTATTCATCTATTGAATCTCAATACTCCCCTATTGGATATTATATCTAGATTATAGTTAGGACCTAATATAGGTCTGACTTATGATTAGATTGATGGTTAATTCATCAATACTTCCTCTAGCATCTATCTTACATCCCTAAGATCAACTCTTAAAAATTTCTAAGGTGTAACTTAGGTTTTATGTCACCATCTCCTCTATATATTATTTTTGTACTTTTACAAACTCCTTTTGATCTTGTAGAATTATACTTCAACTAAATTCAATTTAAAGGGGTTTGCCACGGGTGTTGGAGGTAAAATTTATGCTTGTTGAAAAAATTAAATTTATTTCTTCTTAATGAAATATTACCTTTTATGAAAAAAAGGATGTTAAGATATAGACACATTTTGTTTTGGCTTACCAAGCATTCCTTATTTTGGCTCATATCTTATGTAAGAGATCAAGATTGAGGAGAGAAGTAGGAGAGTGGATATTCACATTGGGACACTTGAATATGGGAAAACTCCAAATGCCTAGCATGAGCTTTGGCTTTGGTATTTATAGGTAGCATACAAGGCCCTTGAGAAGCTTCCTTCTAGAAGCCGCCTACTTGGCATGCAAGCTAAGCTAGTTAGAAGCTTCTATAAGCTTCTTTCTAGAAGCTACCTGCTTGGGGTGCAAGTTAAGCTAGTCGAGAAGTTTCCCAAGAAGCTTTCTAGATGTTTCTAGAATATTTTGGGTTAATTTGGTTTATTCTTTACTTTGTTAGCCTTACTAACTATGTCGCTGAACTCCATATTGTTACATCTTATGTGTGATCGAATTGCTTAATATCTTTTAGATCTTGATCTTGCATCAGTTCATTCTAACATTGAAGACATGTTTCCTTGACGTTTAACTTTAGGAAACATGTCTTTAATGTTAGAACACTTAGGAGAGTGTGTCAACGTGTTAAAACTTTAAAAGAACTTTGTCATAACTCCCTATTTGTAGAATCTAAATTAGTGTTCTTTGTCTTGTTAAAAAAGTCTTTGTGAGAGTCTTCTAGATCAATCCTTGGATACCCAATTAGTTGTTAATCTTATTACAAGCTTACTTATGAGATTCATTTAAGCTTTGGCTCATGGCATGTTTGTGCTATTTATTTTTTAGTAGAAAGCATAGAAAGAAGCAATGAAAAGACAATCTAAGTCCATAAATTTCTTGGTGCTTGTGTATCTTGTGGTATGAAGATGATTTATCAAAAATGAAGCAAATATACTAGTGTCTATTTGGCAAGTAGTTGTAAAAAATTTAAAACATATCAACTTGGAATTAAAAGAAACATTAGCTAGGCAATAATATCTTTTTTTTAATCTCTTCCTTGTATTCTAGAAAAGGTTCTTTGAATTTGTCTATGTATTTTATTTTGGTTTATTATTATTGTCACAAAATTCATAAAATTTAAAGTTGCTTTCTCTTAGATGCCAAAAAGGTTAGTGCTTAGATTCCAAACATTGAGGAATTGAGGCATATTCAAATATGTAATGGGTGGCAGATCAATCATAAGTACTCCAAGGGATACACTATGTAAAGCAAATTGTGCATATAATAATGCAAATAATGTAAAAGATTGTGAAGGAAGTGTCATAGATAGTTAACCTTTTAATACTCAATTAGTTCCCAAAACAAGTGTGCATTGTACTTAACACTTGATCTTAGATTGCATGATTCTAAGTTTGCAGTGATGTTAGTACTTGATTGTTTTATGCTTTTGGTTTGCAAAAATAAGGTTTAAAGGTCAAGATAGTAAGAAGTAGTATAATTTTATAACATATGATTTTCTTAAATCATAACTTTGATATATTTAAGGTCCTAAAATTTGACATATATCTAATTAAAAATTATCATATAGCAATCAAAAGCCATGATAGGTTGAGAATTTAGGTTTTATCTAGAAGAAATTCAATTAGATAAATGGGCTATAATCATCATAACTTATGGTAGATTGAGAGGTGTAGGTCTTATCTAGATGGAACTTTTTATAGTTGGACCTCTAGGTGTGAGTTTTATCACATAAAGATCCTTGATTATTAAGGAGAAATTTGGCAAAGATGATAATTGAGCTATTCATTATGAGTTTTACTTTATAAGGACCCCTGATTATCAAGGAAATTTATCTCTAATCATGATTTTTTTTCTTGAGTGACCAAGAAATCAATATAGATTGATAATAAAATTAGTGTTTATCAAGATTGATGGGTAATTGTACTCAAGAAGAGGACAAATAAGTATTAATGAAAATTAAATATAACAATATAAGTAATATTGTTTGATAGAATAAAAAATAAAATTAATCATGTACCAAATGCAAGCTTTTATGTATATATAAATATCATCTTTGAACATGAGCCAGTAAAGTACCATAAATATGGTTTATTAAAATATGAGAATTAGCTACTAGTCACATGTAAGTTCAAGTAATTAGTGTGTGAACTAGAATATCCATGTAAATGAGACTTGATATGCTATAAGTTGAGTGGTATCAAATATAGGAAACACTCTATGGTATATTTACATAAAGAAAATAGCTTTGCTTTTGATATTTGAAACTTGGGATTCCAATTCACAAGTTACTTAAATTTAAATTCAGTTAAAATTAATAATGGGAAAATCATTTTCAAATTCTAGACTAACAAAGATGGTCCACATGTGAAGACTTTTATAACAAGCTAAACCAAATATACTACCTTAGTTTGATTTATTTTAAGCTTTATAACATACCTTTTTATTCTGGTAAATTAAATAAAACTATGTGTGCTAAATATAACAAATGATATCTCAATCTCATGATAAATGGATCAATTTTAAGATTGGATAATGCTAGTTTAGTTGTTGTTTTATTCACATCTCTTGATAATTTAGATGATGTGACTTATTATGGAGAAAATAAATAATTGATCTAGATTGCACTTTATATCAAGTTTTTAGATAAGAATAAACTTTGTAGTTAGTCATTAGAAGATAGAGGTTTTTGAAATTGAAAAGAATAAAACGAAAAAGTAGATTCATTTAAATTTAAATGTCATAATTACATGAATTTTTATTACATATCCAAAAAAATTTATAAATAAAACACAACATTATAATACAATGATTTATCAGAGCTCCAAGAGTTATGGATTTTGCTCAACTAGATTTGGATACAAAAAAGTTATTGCATTCATTATTTAATTGTCATTACAAGAATTTTGAATAAAAATAGATAGCAAATTTGCACCTTTTTGATTGATTTTCTCCTTTTCTTTCTATTTGTGTAAAACTAGATGATAAATTAGCATTTTCTTGAAGGTCCTTTCACTTTTGTTTGCATAAGCTCAAAGTGTTGTATTGGTATGTTGAGGTTAACAATTGCATTGAAGAAAGTTTATTGAACTCAAAATAGCTCAAGCAAAGGGAGTCATGGAGTCTATTTTTAATAAAATATATGAGAGAAAGGAGTAACCAACTTGTCAAAATCTATAAGAAGAGTGATCAAAATATTTTAATTGCTTGCAAGAAGGAACTATTAGTTTGTCAAAATAGCTATAGTAAGGAATGATTATTTTTTCAAAAAACTCATGAAATATAAGAATGATCAAATTATTACTTTTAGTAAAAGCTTTCAAGCAATCCTTAACATGGTATCTTCTATTCCTATTTCTCATGTTCTTGGTAATATTTTTATTCCCATACTCATTTTTCTATTCCAAAGTCTACACCAAATCAAGCTTCCAAATATGATCATTTAAGCAAATGGTAATAAGGAGTATGAAGGTTATTTATGAATTTTATCATATCATTGTACTCAAAATTTGGATTCTTTCCAAGAGCCAGAGCGTTCTAACTAAGTTAGTGAGTGCATTTCACAACAATCTTGGAAAAACATGGTCTTTTCAATACATAGCCACCTATTTAGTGAGCATGGGATGGGGTTTCTAAGGACTATATACAAACTCAAACTCTAAAAGACATTTTCTTTTCATGTAAGCTCCCATATAAATACTAAGTGATGGAGAAAAAATTTACAAGAGGAGCTAGAGCCTTCTAACCAAATTAATGAGGATTCTTTCAAAACACTTCTGAAAATTCATAGATTTTTCAATACGTACCCACATATTCAGTAAGCATGAGATGGGGTTTCTAAAGACTTTATGCAAAAACAAACTCTAAAAGAATTTTCCTTTTCATGTAAAATCCTATAGAAATATTAAGGGATGGAGAAAACAATTCACAAGAGAAAGACTCTAACAAGGTGATCAACAAAAGAATATTAGTGTCTATGGGAATTGATGAGGAGAAAGTGAATATTATATGGTGTTATGACAAAGAAGTGCGCATTTTATGGTCTAACATTGAAGATGGGAAGATTACTGAAATAACAATGTTAAAAATAAGCTTGTTTTATTGAGTACTTGATTTTCAAGATCTAGCATCTAAAATTGTAGTTCTTAAAGATAAGAACAACAAGAAAGTCAAGCATTTAAATGAAGTATTGATTTAGAAAACAATTTGTGCTAGCTTCTTCAAGTGGAGAAAACTTCTTCTTATTTATACTCTTGATAATTATGAATTTAGAAGAACTCTAAGGGTAAAAGAGGTACCAAAGAGGACTAAATTTCAATCTTAGATGAGCATCAATATTGTTTCTTTCCTTACCAACATTACAATTCATTCAAAATTTTCTCTTTATGGAATCTCAAGAACATTGAAGTTAAGACAATTCAAGCAAATAAGTTATTATAACTAGGAAAACTGAAAAGGAAAATATACATGAGAGAGATTGCATGGGTAGAAAAGAATAAAACCAAGATAAAAAGATGATCTCTATAAAGAAAAAAGTTGAATCAAAATGCATATATTTGTTAATATTTAATTTAGCCGAGGTCATAAAGGAGAGTAAAGGAGAGTATACCATAATGGTAGTGCTTTCTCAATTAAATTGATAAATAAATAACCCAAAATTCCCAATATCAAATTTTATATAATCATAAATTATTATAGATGTAGTCATGAATACTTGTTGTGAGTATATACATCGCTACATAACATACATTGCTATCAACATCATACACAATAAAAACACAACTCACACATAAGTCATACATAGACTCTAAAGTGCTACAATGGAGGACTTGGTGTTCATCAAACCAAGGTGGAGGCTATTGCATGTATTACTTGGCCATACATGTGAGCAGAGTGAGAGCATTCCTTGGGTTGGTGACTTCTATTGCCGCTATGTTAGAGGATTTAGTTCCATTGCCAAGGCCTTGATAAAGTTGATGTAATCAGATCATTTACCACTCAAATCAGTTGAACTCAGATCAATACTTGATCTGATCCTCAACAACTTGCCAACAACAGGGCACTGATTACAGTCAAGCCACATCCACTCTAGCTAAGAGACTCCAGGTGACGCTCGCTGGCTTTTTGTCCACTCTAGCCAGGAACTCGAAGGCTCAACATCAAAGAAGTGAGCTCTCTAGAGCTGCACTCCCAGGGTATACCCCTGATTTCAACCTAGGTCTCCTCTCAACGGTCCCGCTGACGGCACACCCGATGGTGCGGACAATGCAAGTGACGGTGGGCCCCACCATGAAGTCAGTACCCTAAACCTGAAATCTGACCGTTGGAAAGTAGTCTATGAGTAAATGGCAAAATGCCTCTAACTACTATCACTAGAACTCCAATGTCCAAGCATCTAGATGCGACACTACAAATGGCAAGACATACTATCTATCTAAAGGGGAGGCTCAAGAACAAACATCTAATATTAGAATTCTATCCTTTTTATAATATTCTTCTATGAAAGAAAGAAAAATATAATTGCAGAGAGAGAATATAATTAAATAAATATTAAAGTACATATGAAAAATATATACATGAGAGTAATCTATTAGTAATTGCAATAGAGAATGTGAATGCAATTAATCTATAATCTACATGATATATATTTTGCCTAAAATTTAATATCTCAAGGAATATCAAGAACAACAAGATAGCTTGACAAGAATAAGAACTCTCAAATAGTTAAGATATAGAAGATATCGGGCTTGAGGAAATGAAAGTTGCATAATTGAGTTTTGTACACCCAATCCATCTTAATATTAGACATAATGAGAATATGACAAGTGGTCACAGTCTTGTAATAACTAAGCAAAGCATCAATAATATACAGATTTATAAAGCTCAAATAAGGATAATCACAACAAACATTCTCAAAGATGCTTTAATAGGAGGTATTGAGTCACTTCTAGATAACAAACATTCTCAAAGATGCTTTGATAGGAAGTATTGACTCACTCCATCTAGAAGGGAGATGAGAGAATCAACAAGAAATTATATACTTGGTATTATTCAATCTATATAAAACTTCAACAAGAAAGTGAAATCTTGTAATAACTAACCAAAGCATCATAACATAAGGATGTGTAAAGTACACTCATATCAAACACTCAAAATTTTACAATAGGAAATACTTAGTTCCTTTATTTAGAAAAAAAGTGAGAATTTTTTTAATAATATGGAGTGAGTAGATGAGTTAGTAGCCTAGGGTAAATATAGAAAAAAGGAGGTAAAATGAGCTTAAGAATATTCTAGAAGCACCCTAGAAGTTTCTTGGTGAGAAGCTTCTAGGAACCTTCCAAAGGTATAATAACTTGTATGTTAAGTTGATGGTTAGCTTAGCTTGTAGGTTAAGTAAATGGCTAGCTTAGCTTGCATTCCAAATAAAGTGACTCTTAGTAGGAACCTTCCTTGGATGTAAAATACCAAGGAGAGAAATAGGAGAATGTAAGATCAAGGTGAAAGATCACATTGAGATTCTTGAATGAGGGAAACTCTAAATGCCTAATATGAGCTTCGGCTTTGGTATTTATAAGGAACATACAAGGCTCTTGAGAAGATTCCTAAAAACTATTTCTTAGAGTGCAAGCCAAGCTAACCAAGAAGCTTCTCAAGAAGTTTCTTTCTAGAAGTTGTCTACTTGGTATGCAAGCTAAGCTAGCCAAGAAGCTTCCTCCTAGAAGTCACCACTTAGCATGCACATTATTTAATACTTGGAAGGTACCAAATAGATTTCCTAGATGCTTCAAGAATATTCTTATAATTCTTGGCTAATTTGGCCTACTTGTTACTTTGTTAGTCTCAACTAACTCATTGGTAACATATCTCCCTACCACTAGTTGGTGATGTCCTCGTTACCATAGAAACTTCAAACCCTTGGATGGCTATTTGTGCATTATAGAGATGAGAAAGAGGCTCCTAAGTGGCATCATGAAATGGGATACCCTTTCCAAAGGATTTTGTACTTTGTATGTTGTTGACGACTATGTTGGATGTGACAACATGCAACAACACAATCAACTTAATATGCCTCATGATCATCATATGGATGCAAGGAGGAGGGAGGTGGACACAAGAAGAAAAGGAGGATGGATTAAAAACAAAGAGTTTCAACTTTGGAACATAAAAGGCAAGGTGGATACACATATGTCATGCCATTTGTAGTTCCGCATCTAGCTGCTCGGACACTGGAGTTCCAGTGATAGTAGTTAGAGTTATTCTAGTAGTTTCTCAGGGACTACTTTCTGACAGTCTGATTTGGTGTTCGGGGTACTGACTTCACGGTGGGGCCCACCATCACTTTGCACCGTTTGCACCGTCAAGTGTGCTGTCAGCGGGACCGTTAGGGTTCCAGTGCTAGCTCGAGTCCAGGGGGTATAGTTTCGAAGTGAGCTCCAGAGAGCTCACTTCTTTGATGTTGAGCCTTCAAGTTCCTGGCTATGGTGGACAGAGGCCGGCAAGCATCACCTGGATTCTCTATGCTTGAGTGAGTGTGGCTTGACTGTAATCAGTGCCCAATTGTTGGCAGTTTATAGAGTGACAGATCAAGTACTGATCTGAGTTGAGTTGAGTTGAGAATGTTAAGCAATCTGATTATTGTGGCACTTTAGAGTCTATGTATGACTTATGTGTGAGTTGTGCTTCTATAGTGTATGATGTTGACAGCAATGTATGTTGTGTAGCAATGTATATACGCACAACACATATGACCAGGCAAGGCAAGTTAATAAGCAACAAGAGAAATGATTTGGGTGACAAATAGACCTAACCAATTAAGAGCAAGTTTATGAACTTGGGTATCAAGGAGAAAGAGTAGGTTACAAGAAGAGAATATGACCTTATCACCGAGTTAAAAGCTAAGATCACCGTGATGTTGGTCCGCATGATGTTTTTGATGATTTTGAGCAACAAAGAGATGAGATTTGGTTTTATATAGGGATTGGGATATTATGGTCAAGAAGGTGGAAGTATGAGAGACATGAGATGGAGGAGGAGCAAGAAGGGAATTTGGAACAAGTGTGTCTTGGTGAAAATTAAGGAAGAAGTGAGAGAATTTGGTGTGTTTGGAGGCATGTTTTGTAGGCAAACTCAATAATCACAAGACATTCATCTCAATTGGTATGGTGAATGTTGACATAGGCACAAAGTATATCCTCCAAGGTGCCATTTGCACATTTGGTTTGTCCATTAGTTTGAGGATGATAGGCCATGGACAAAGCAAGCTTGGTGCTAAGTATCTAAAAGAGTGCTTGCTAAATGTTTTTGGTGAATCAAGGATCATGATAAGAGATGATTACACAAGATATCCCATGATGCTTGAAGATATTGTTGAAATAGATCTAGGGCCAATATTGGAGCATCCATTGTATCAAAGGTTGGTTCCAAATGCATTTTCTTACTAAGCTTATCCACAAACACCATGATTTTTTATGACCTTGCTTTGTCTTAGGCAAGGAGATGATGAGATCTAAACTCATGTGTTCCTATTGAGCATATGGAATAGGAAGTGGTTGAAGAAGGCCACTTGGTTTTTGGTTGCTAGCCTTGTTGTGTTGGAAACTCTCACAAGATTGCACAAACTTTCAAACATCTTGTGCTATGTTGGGCCACCACCATTGGCATTGTAGGGTACCAAGGTCTTGTTCATACCCATGTGACCAATGATTGGTAAGTCATGGGCTTCTTGAAGGTGCACAAGTCATAAATCACCCTTGGCTAGAATATAGATCTGGTTCTCACATAATAGAAGGCCTTCCTTGAAGGAGAAGGTGTTGTATTGTTTATCATGTGATGCAAGATGACCTTGTACCATCTGAAAGAAGGGGTCTTGTTGTAAGGTTATCTTAAACTTGATTTGGACTTCTGAGTCAATTGACATTGCCGTAATTGCCATTGTGATAAGAAGAAGGGACTTTGAATCAAGTTTTCATGCTAGGGCATTGGGAATGACATGGAACCTACCAAGTTTGTACTCAAGTTTGATTTCAAAAAACTATAGTTATTCCTCCCATTGATGATGTCAACTCTTCATGTGCTCCAAATGTAGTTTGAAGCAAGGGTTTGTGATTGGTTTGCATGATCACTTGTTCCTCCAAGAGATAATGCCTCCATACCTTGGTGGCATATACTATTTTTATTTGTTCCCAATCTTAAGCAAAGTAATTCCTTTCTATGGTGTTTAGTTGGCGAGACACAAAGGCAATGAGATGTAACACATCTAGAAATTCTTGTTGTAATATATGGTAGTTGAGGATCATATGATTGAAGATGAGTGACTTGAAGACACCATATATTTTAGCTTTTGGAATGCTTCTTTGTGCTTGGTGGTCCAGTGAAAGCTTGAGGTCTTCTCCAAGAGATCAATCAATTTTGTAGACACATGAGCATAATAGTGGATGAATCCTCAATAAAAACTTGCCAATCCATTAAATGCCCGCACTTTTGTGGCATCCTTTGAATTATGTCAATCAATAATGACTTGATTTTCTACTTTTCCATTTTGATCTACTATAATGAGATCTTATGACCCAAGAAGGTAATTTATTTTTGCCAAAAGTCACACTTTGACTTCTTGCAATAAAACTTCCATTGATGTTGTCATCTTAGGACTTCTTGCATGTGATTTACATGTTATGCTTCTATCTTGCTATAGATTAAAATATCATCCAAGAACACTGCCATATAATAATCCAATAGCTCATCCAACACCCAATGCATCTGATCTATGAAGATTAATGGAGCATTAGTGAGTCCAAAAGGTAGAACTCTCTATTCAAAATGCCCATACCTTGTGCAAAAGGTAATCTTTTGCACATCCTCCCTATCAATGAGAATATGCCAATAGTCACTTTGGAGATCCAACTTGGGGAAGTATTGTGCTCTACTCAATTGATCAAGCAAGTCATCAATTTGAGGCAATGGATATTTATTCTTCATTGTTTGTTTATTGAGGCCATGATAATCAATATAAAAAAAAAGTCCTCCATACTTTTTTGAAATAAATAATACTAGTGTTCACCAAGGAGATGTATTATGTCATATGAAATCCTTCTCCAAAAATTACATTAGTGTTTTTCAAAGCTTGCCCAACTCCTTTGGTGAAGGCCGGTAGATTGGTTTATTCATTGGAGTACTTCTTGGCAATAACTCAATCTTGAAGTGCATACCATAATTGAATGGTACTTCCTTTGGCTGATCATGTAGAAACAAATTTGCAAACTCTTGAACTATTTGATCAACCATTGCTTGATGAGGCTCCTTGCCTTGATTAGATTCTCATGCACAATCTACTTGATCCACACTGCAAAAATAAGCTTATCTTCCTCCAAAGCTTGCTCTATGGCTACTCTATTGACAAACTTCCCATCTTGGGATTGACTATTCTTAGGTGTCTTACTCAAAGGTGCAAGAAAACCTAATTGGTATTTCTTACCTTGGTGTTGTACTTGAATTTGCCATTGGGTCCCATCAAATTGAATCTTATGATGTTCAAGCCAAGGCAAACCTAGAATGATATTATAATGTAGAGGTGCAACTACAAACCTCATGCACTCTAAATACTCTCTCCTAATCTTAAATGTAATAAGATGTGAGGTACAAAATGAAAAACCCTTTCTACAATGTGCCATCATCTACTTCCAATTATTGGCTTGATAAGAGTATTTAATTCCTTTGCTAATTGCATGGACATGTAAATTTTTGAACTCCCAAAATCAACCAAAATCCTACAACTATGATCAAGTATCATACTTTGCAAGTGAAGCAAACTTGCATATGTCAAGCCTTCAATCATTGGAACTAATCAAGTTATCAATAGGTGGTGCAAGTTCTCCTACTAGGATTCCTCATTTCCTTGATCATCACCTTCCACAAACTCAGTTTGGGATATTTTTCAGGGTCCTCCATTCTTGATCAAGCATTCAACAATACAATGCACAATTTAGCAACAATAAAAGAAACCACCATTTAATCACAATATTTTTCTATCTATAAGGCCAAGTAGTTTCCATTGGATGAAATCAATCTACATTAGTGTAGGCTCTTTCACTCATGTGTAGTGCATGGGTAGGTTTAGTGAAGGTTGAGGTCAAGACTAAGTTGTTGCAACCAAGGAATCAAAAATCTCAACCAATTACATGGCTTCCTCTAAGTCTTTGGGCTCCCATATGGCTCACTTCCAATTGGGTGTGTGACTTCAAGCTCCTCATAAATTGATCTAGAGCTTCACCTTTTAATGTATTTGGAATTTAGATTATGGTGTTCTAGAATTGAGTGATGTACTTCTTACAAAACCAATCTACTTCAATTTTATTAACCTATCTCATGTGGCTCATATGGCATATACATCTTAGAATCACCCAATTATTGCATTCTTGAATTCTTCCCATGCCAAGATTGGTGCAACAAACTATCATTCAACTTGCTCTACTCTAAATTGCCACCATAGTTTTGCCACTCCATCCAATTGGCTTAAAGCCAAGAGAATCTATCTCCATTCATCTTGAAGATTTGTAGCTTCAAAATATCATTCACAATCAGACATACATTTTCCATTATGGCTTGGAGGTTCTTGCCTTTAAATACCTTGGGTTTTGGAAATTAGATTTGCTTTTCTCCTTCTTGAAACGGTGCTCCCTCTACATACTCTTGTCATTGATGATCATGTTTTTCCAACAATCAAGTAAGGTGCTTGATTTGTTGCTACATTGAAATGATAACTTTGTGCATTGCCACTATTATTACTACTTTATCAAACTACCTATAAGTTATCTAAGTTAAAGTATAGATGCAATGTGTATACTGTTCTCCATAAGTTACAATTGGAAGTACCAAGGGTTCATCAAACAAGATGATCCTATTCATAAAATTCTACCTAAAGCATGAGATGATGAACTATGTGAAATGATGCTTGGGTAGTACATGGACATGAAAATCCCAATGGTTTAGCAAAAATGGATTTGGTGGTCCATAAATTTTATCCATCTCATTCTTGTCATAATACCAATGAAAAGACCAAGGAGAGAAATAAGAGAATCAAAGATCAAGGTGAAATGTCACATTGAGACTCTTGAATGAGTGAAACTCCAAATGCTTAGCAGGAGCTTGGGCTTTGGTATTTATAAGGAACATACAAGGCTTTCTCAAAGCTTAAAAGTTTCTCTCTTAGAGTGCAAGCCAAACTAACCAAGAAGCTTCTCAAGAAGCTTCATTCTAGAAGCCATCTACTTGGTGTGCAAGCTAAGCTAGTTGGGAAATTTCCTTTTAGAAACCGTCTATTTTGGCACGCAAGCTAAGCTAGTTGAGGAGCTTCCTTCTACAAATCATCTACTTGGCATGCAAGCTAAGCTAGTTGGGAAGCATCCCAAGAAGCTTCTCTCTAGAAGCCACCTACTTGGTGTGCAAGCTAAGCTAGCTAGGAAGCTTTCTCTTACAAGTCACCACTTAGCATGCACATTATCTAATACTTGAAAGGTACCAAGTAGCTATCCTAGATGCTTCTAGAATATTCTTATAATTCTTGGCTAATTTGGCATACTTGCTACTTTATTAATATCAACTAACTCATCGATAAATTCCATATTGTTACATTGGAAGTCTTGTACCCAAGTTATTTAGAAATGCCCAAGCTAAGCTCAAGCTAGGCATTCAAAGTTTCCTTCATTTGAAAGTCCCAATGTGATCTTCCACTTTGGTCTTCCATTCTCATATTTTTCTCCTTGGTCTTTTACATTGGTATCATAACAAGAATATGATGGATGAAATCTATAGACCACCAAATCCATTTCTTGCAAACCATTGGAATTTTTATGTCTATGTACTACCAAAGCACCATTTTATCCAATTCATCATTTTATGCTTTGTTCAAATTTTTTTGAACACAATCAACTTGTGTGAAGAACCTTTGATCCTTTTGATAGTAGCTTATAAAAAGTGGTGGATATGTTGCATCTATGTCTTGATTTAGGTAATTACAAGATGGTATTTTTATAGAGTAGTAATCATGAAAAAAATATCCAAAGTTATCATAATTATATGTAATGTTTTGAGTACATGAGAGAGCCCAAGAGAAACACAAGAAAAAAGCAAGGTTAAATCCTTCAATATGCTCTAAAGGAGCACTTTGACTCTATTATATAGTGGAGAAGATCCCTTCCAAAGGAGCTACATCTATAGATTAAATTCATGAATAGGTGATATTGTTGCAAGCTACACCCTTAGATTAGATCCATGGATTGGTGACATGCTAGCATGAGTCCCATCTGGTTGGTCAAATAGGTTTGACCATAAGAAATCTTTTGGGAATTTTCTTAGAGAAAGTTGAAAATATTATAGAAGTGGTACCATTGAAAAGATCTCAATGAGACAAAGCAAAAAAAGGGGGAGAGGGAAGAGAAACAACAAGCCTTTTGCTCATAGGAGGGAGCTTCTATTTTTTGAGGCCTAATTCATTTATTTAGGCCTCCAAAATTGGTGAATTTGAAGTTTTTGGTGTGTTTTTGACCTTGGACCTATTAAAGAAAGTCTTCTCCTGGTGACACCTTTATCTACTAAGAACATTGTGTATAATACACTAATAAGATTTCCAAGCCAATTTCCACCTCCAGATATTAAGCTATTAGTATTACACTATGCAATAATAGATTGAGCATCTTAATCTATTGTTAGACAAGTGAGATCATGATGTGCACTTTACAAAAATTAAAAAAATGGAAATAGAATTATATCAAGAAGAAGAAGAAGACCAAGTGCAATTTCCTAAATTTAAGCCATTTGAAGGCATGAATCTATTGAACATAGTGGAGAATTTTGTATTTGATTGTGATAGATAATTTGAAGCCACAAATCTTTTGGATGAGCATTGATGAATCCTCTTGGCTTCAATCAACTAGAGAGGGTGGCTAAATTATGGTGGCAATTTTGGGTGGAGCAAATTGAATGAAATTTTTTTCACACCAATCTTGACAAGGGAGGACTTCAAGAGTGCAATCATTGGAAGGTTCCAAGCTAACAATGGTGCAAGAGCTACAAAAGATTGACTAGCAAAATTGAAATAGGTTGGCTCTATGCAAAAAAATATCATGATCTTGATTCCAAATTGTAACACCCATTTTTGCATGTGGGTGGTATTATGATATTTAGCTTAGTATTATAAATACTTGAGAGACTTTATTTATATAGAGATAAAGAATGGTTCTACATTAGTCATGATTAGCTAAAGTTAGTGGGGACCTTACTTTAGAGGAAGTGGAAAAGATGAGCACATTATTTTGGATTCTAGTGTGTTGACTTGGTATTATTCCTAGGTATTTGGCTTTGAGGAAAGAGTTGAGAACTCTTGAGTCCGTAAGCCTTTTTGTTTTGGATTCTTCTATAATCCAAGGATAGCCCATGTGAAGGAATCCCTGACTTAGTGGTTAGGTCAAGATAAGATCATATGCTTAGTGGAATATGCCCATGTGGATGGATATTCATTTATACTTTTTGACTTTACTTGACTTTTAACAAAGTAACTTGAGTTATTGTAGTAAATAGTAACTTTAGTGCGTAACTATTTCACAAGTATATAAACAAGAGGCAAGGAGGTACTCATCATCCTTTCATTTGCAACTATCTCTCTCTCCATGAGTTCTCTAGTGAGTAATGGCTTGAGTCTTGGAGTATTAGCCTTGGAGGAGTATGATGGAATTGGGGTTCTTTGCCTTCTTAGTCCATGGTGCGCTACCATAATAACCATCAAAGGTTCATCTTGAGTGAGAGATAGTCCTACTCACATTTTTGGTTCTGTTGCTGAGACCTCTCTAGAAGGAAAGATAATGTTCCATGTACAATTCTATATTAGACATAAGGAAGCTATGAGAGCTCACTTGGAGAGAACTTTGGGGGAGGAGAGTGCTAAACTTATGTTAGAGAACTTGGACCCATTTTTATACCTTGTAGTTCAATATGATGTCTTTGAGGTGATTCTATACATCTTGTACACTTGAGAGGATTTGGAGAGATTGTGTGGGTGGATTGCAGATTTTGGGGATTAAGGTGATTTTGGGCAAAATCTCACATTTGAGATCTGGACTTGAAATTTCTACACATGATAGTTTGGGTTCTCCTCCAATTATCACACTTGGAATTATTGTGAGAGCTATCATGCGCATTGGGCTAGAATTTTTGAAAGTTTGATAGGGTAAACTACTCCTGCAACTGCATGCTCTCTAGAAAATTATACACAATCTACCATTTCTTCAATTTTTGGTCGAATGTCTTGAAAATTTCCAAGAAAATTTATTGCCTTGTATTAAACCTGTTGACATAAAACTTAGAGAGAGATCATTCTTGCACAAAGAGTGATGAATTTTTAAAGTGAAGATGGTGGTTTTCAGACCAAATCTGAAATATATTTGCTGAATAGAAAGACTTTCTAGGCCAAATGGCTCAACAAAAAGATCTGAAATTTTTCAAAGAGGAACGCACTGGAGTTGTGATCAAGTGGAAATTCTTTTAGAGGATTGTGATGTACTAGTTGAGAGATTTGAGTGACATTGTGAGGAAGGGTCAATTCTACAGAGTTGAGATCTCATACATGAGGAGTTTGAGAGCAACAAAAAGCATGTTTGAGTGTTTAGATTCATCTTGGGAACATGGAGTGGTACCAAGAGTGGAAATTGCGGCTATGCAAGGTTCCCCAAGGGTTTGAGATGATTGTAGGGGTGGATTTGAGGAAAATAGAGTTTAGAATAGAATTTGAAGAGAGTGTTCAAAGGATCTAAAAACCTACACCACTTGGAGGAAAAGGTGAGTCTAAGTGCTTTCTATGTGAAGAGAAGGAACATAAAGCAAGCTCATGTCTATTGACTTTTGAGCAAGAGATTGAGTGAAAGGAGATGCTTACTTGACTTGGGTTTGCATGTTGGACCTTCTTCACCAAGATTGGGAGGGAGAAGATCTAAGACCAAGGAGTTGTGTGAGGTTTGTGGAGTAGAGGGACTTCCAAAAATACATGAGTGTAGTAGAGTAAAAGCACTTTGGAGACTTTAGTGAAGGACCTTGGAGAGAGAGAGTCTTAGTACAACTATACAAATACCACCACCTTCATCAACTAGTTCTCAAGATTAGTAATGGAGATAATCTTTCAACTTATGGATAAACTATCCATGAGAGTTTGATTAATATACACTCTAGGATTTGATGTTTCTATAGAAATCTTGGAGCAACTTGAACCTTTTGTGTTCCCTAGAGTGGATTATTATCAAATGATGTTAGTCATGTATATACTCTATTAGTTATAGAGTGAGAGAAAACAAAGGAAAAAAATTGAGAGAAAAGAAAGATAGTGAGGGATTAAGATGGGGAAACTTCCAATTTCTTTGGCAAGGATGGAGAAGATGTGGAGGCCTTTGTGAGAGATTTCAAGAGATATTGCATAGGAAACAATGAGAGGAGGAAGAATGAGTGGACCTCATTATTACCAGATTTCTTTGAGGATGCAACACTTACATGGTATGAGTCAGAATACCAAAAGAGAGAGAAGTGAGATGGGGAAGAAGAGTCTTGGTAGAGTTTGACTTTAGCACTCATTGAGAACTTCCTTCTAGATGAGAGTTATGAGAGATTGATGAGTGAGGTTGCCTTTTTCAAGCAAGGAGATGGAGAGAAAGTGAGAGTCTATGTGGAAAGAATGGAAAAATTAGAGTCTAGATTTTGCATAGTGTTGAGGAAGGGTGGGGATGATGTAGAGACTACTATGATTGGTATAGGATCTATGATCATCAAGAATTTTTTGGGAGTGTTGAGACCACAAATCAGAAGCAAGGTGAGATATGAGAAACCTTCTTCCAAGGTTGAAGCTCTCAACATTGCAATTTGTATGGAGGAGAGTTTGGAAGAGGATGAGAGTGATTTGGTGGTGAAGGAGGTTGTGAATCCTCCTCAAGGCTACAAGTATGGTGGAAATTCTGATACTTTGGAGGTAAGGGTTGCACCACAAATAGTAGTTGCTCTAGATCTTGCACCTCCACTAAATGATCCACTTCAAACCATCATAGATCAACTTGCAGATCTCAAGATCAATGTGATGCAACTATGGGAGAAGAGAGAGGTGGATCAAAATGTTGGGAGGGGATCTAGGAGTTATGGAAGCTATCCATATAGAGGAGGCCAATTAACCAACAATTTCAATGAGAGAAATTGTTTTGGTTATGGAGGAAGAGATTACATCCAAAGGAATTGCCCAAATTCCACTTACCATGGAGGAAGGGGATATGAAGGAGCCAATAGAGTGAAAGAGGGAAGAATTGAAATCCAAGTGCCTCCTAATCCACACAAAGGTAAGGAGACAACATCTATAGATGTGGTTGAGAGCAAGTATGAGAAGGGAGAGTGCTCAAAGTCCAAAGGTCTTAATTTGGAGCTTTTGACACAAGAGAAGAAGAGAGCTCATTTTGCAAAGGATGTGCATTCTTCTCAGGGATTTACTCCTAGCCAAGATACTCCTATGTCTACTAGAAGCACTCACACAAGCACTTCAATACCATCAACAACAAAGACTCCAATGAAGAAGTTGGGGATGGAGGACTTCTTGATATCAAAGCAACAATGGAACTACAATGTCTTGGAGGATGTTGGTAGTCACAAGGGCCAATTGATTGTTTTGAACCCTACCTTGAGAAAGGAGGTTAGAAGTGGTTTGAGTTCTACAAGGAGCAAGAGAAAAAACAAGTCAAAAGCTCTAGTAGCAATGGGGGTGGTGGATGCCAAACCAGCACCATGGAAGGCTTGTGAATATGCCTCCAAGATTGATGTGAGAGTGAATGGTCACAACATCAAGGATGCATTGGTTGATAGAGGATCAGCATTAAATGCCATATTAGAAATGTTGATGAAGAAGTTGGGTACAATACCATCTAGACCTTCAACATTTGTGGTGAGCATGGCAAACAAAAAACAAGTTTGACCAGTAGGGGTGATGGATAAGCTGGTAGTTTTAGTTATGGGAGTTCAAAACCTCATGACTTTCCAAGTCTTGAAGGATTCAAGCTATGACTTAGTTCTTGAGAGTAACATGCACAACTGATCAATGACACAAAGGGTACTTGAGGAGTGGGCCATCAAACCATAGAGTCACAATTCTTGTGACTAACACCACCAACACTTCGCATTCAGAAACACCATCTTTTGATTATTAGGAATCAGATTCAGAAGAATGAGCTTCAGGTGTGGACACAAGCATGGAGGAGTAGACTTCCACGGAGGAGGATGAATCTGATTTAGATGTGTATCCCTTGTGTGCTATGGATTTTGCACCTAAGCCAGAGGTTTTGAAGGACCCACACAAATCACCATTGACACTTGAGGAGATAGAGAGGAGATTATCTACCCTCAAGTATGGTCCAAATGTTACTAAGGAGTAGAAGGTGAGATTTGAGGAGATTTTCTACAATTTCATCCACATGTTTGCTTTTAGTTTCAAGGATCTGAAGAAAGTTACCTTGGAGGAGCACAAGATAGAGGTGGAGTCACATGCAAGACCAATCCACCAAAAGCAATGTTGGATTAGCACACCAATATTTTGGTTGTGAAGGAGGAGATTGATAAGCTCAAGGAGGCTGGATTTATCTTTGAGGTGGAGAATTCAGAATGGATGTCTCTAATTGTGATTTTGAAGAAAAAAATGGCAAGCTTTGGGTATGTGGGGATTACAAGAAGCTCAACGCTATTACTAAAAAAGACTACTACACATTACCATTCATTGATGAGATCTTGGAGGAGGTTGCAAGTCATGAGAGGTATAGTTTTGGAGGTTATAGTGGATATAACCAAATCAAGATTGCACCAGAGCATTAACAACTCACCACATTTGCCATACCTTGGGGAACTTATACTTTCAAGGTCATGCCTTTTGGGCTTTGGAATGCTTTATCCACATTCCAATGGTTCATGAACAAGGTATTTGAACCTTTCATTGGGAAATTTGTGAGAGACTTCATTGATGACTTTTGTGTCTATGGGAGCAAGGAGAAACACTTTGAGCACCTAATCAAGGTCTTTCAATGCTTGGATGAGGCAAATGCATCACTCAACCCAAATAAGTGCATTCTTGGATGTGAAGAATGTCTACTTTTGGGCCACATTATCTCCAAGGATGGAATAGAAGTTGATCCTAAGAAGGTGAAGAAAATCTCATACCTTCCATTTCTTTCAAGCTTGACAAAGTTATCCCAATTTTTGGGGATGGTTGGATGCTAAAGGAGGTTCATCTTCTTATTTTCCAACAAGGATTATGCATTGACCATGTACATGAAGAAGGGTGTAGATTACATGGTGATTTTGGAAGACAAGGAGGCTCTCAAAGCGTTTGAAGAGCTCAAGCAATCCCTTGTTGTAGCTTCAATTCTTGCTAAACCTGATTGGAGTAAGCCCTTCATCCTCTACACTAATGCTTCTAATGTTTCTATAGGATGCACTCTTAGTCAATTAGACCAAGATGGGCATGATCATCCAATAGCTTATGCTAGTAGGAAAATGGTTTAAGTAGAAAAGAACTACTCTATCATAGAGAGAGAAGGGTTGGCAGTGATCTTTGGTATCAAGAAGTTTAGACACTACTTGATTGGAAGGAAAGCCACCATTGTCATGGATCACAAGGCTTCAAAGTACATCTTCAACAAGCCTAATATTGAAGGGAGACTAGCAAGGTAGATGATACTCTTGTCTAAGTATGCCTACACCATTGAGGATAGGCCAAGAAAGAAACATGCAAATGCTGATTTGTTATCTAGGGCCTATGATCATGATGGAAATGAGCCAATGGATGATTCCTTCCCAGATGAGGAGCTCATGATAATCTCAATCACTCAAGATGTTCCAATGGAGAACAAGGAGATTGTGGATTTTGTAACAAGAGGTAACTATCCAAAAGGGATGCATGTTACGGAGAGGAAGGCCCTTGCAACAGGATCTAGACCTTACATAATGGTGGAGGATATTCTTTTTCACCAAGGAGCAAATGGTCTACTCCAAAGAGTAGTGGGTAAGGAAGAGTATATCTTACTCATAAAGGAGTTTCATGAAGGTTTAGTGTGTGGAAGACACTTTGTAGGAAAGGTGATTGCTTTCAAGATTCTAGATGCAGGTTACCATTGGAGAGGGATTTTCAAGGATTGTCTTGATTATTGCAAAAGTTATCATGTTTGTCAAGCTTTTGCTAGAAAATCTACTTCCACTCCACTACTTAGATCAATTTCATTGCTAGGACCTTTTGAGAAGTGTGGAATTGATTTTCAAGGTCCTCTCAATATAACCCCAAGGAATAATTGGTATATTATGGAAGTTGTTGATTATCTTACTAAGGCTAGACCATTGAGGGACAAGAATGAAGATGAAGTTAGGAGATTTCTTTTTGAATGCATTATCACTAGGTTTGGGTGCCCTTTGGACTTGGTTTTTGATATAGAGGAGGAGAGTTTACAGGAAGCATTACTATAGTCATGCTACAATATTTCTCTATCACACATAGAGTAACTACATCCTATAAGCCAAATTCCAATGGCTTGGCAGAGAGAACCAATCAGACCTTGTGCATAATATTGGCCAAAGATGCATAAATGGAGGGGGCTAAACATCATTGGGACAAGGAAGTCATGTAGTTTTGTGGGAGTATAGGATAACCATGAAGACTTCCACCAGATATTCTCTATTTCAATTGGTATATAGTATTAAGTCTACCATACCTATTCACTTTGATCTTCCTACCTTCCAAAGCATTCATAGGAGATTGAAAAAAGCACAAGGAGGTGATGCAAAGAAGTCAAGGAAAGATCAACTCAATGGAATTGGAAGAGGTAAGAGCAGTTGCTATGGTTCAAGTGGAGCAAGCCCAAAGGAAACAAAAGGAAAGCTATGAAAAGAGGCAAGGAAAGAAGAAGGTGGAGCCTTTCAAAGAAGATGATTGGGTAATTGTAATACTCCAAGGACAAGAGAAGAGAGAAAACACAAATTTCACACTCAATCATCTGATGCCCCAAAGGAGCACCTTCTTTTTATTATACAGACAAAGAGGATATCCTCAAAGGAAGCTCCACCATAAGATTAGACACACAGATGGGTGACATGTTAGCAAGCTCCATGCTTGAATTGATTACTTGGATAGGTGACATGTCGGTCTTGGTCCTTTCTGGTTGGTCAAAGAAGCTTTGACCAAAATGAATCTTTTAGGGAATCTTCCTATAGGAATCTCAAAATCACATGGGTGAGGTACCGTTGGAAAGCTCTTGACAAGAAAAGTCAAGGGGAAGGGAAAGCTAGCCTATCTTTTGTTGGAGGGAGGGGAGGGAATCTGCACATTTTTGAGGCCTAATTCATTCGTTTAGGCCTCCAAAATTGCCTTTAAAGATTTGAGACATATTTTGGTTCCTACTCTATTAGTAGAAGTCCCCTTTTGGTGATACCTCTTTCATGTGTAACATCCTTCCAAATGTTACCAAACCACTTCTCACCTTTAAATCATATGTTTAGCTATTGGTTCTAAAGTTTATTGGTTTTTAAGTCTATTTTGGTTTCTGCACTATTAATAAAAGTACTCTTTTGGTGAAACTTCTATCAGATCTATTTTGACCATCATTTATAACATCATTCTAGATGTTACCAAACTGAATTTCACATCTAGATCATATGACTAGCTCTTGGTATTACAGACCTCCCTCCTTTTAAGATGCAATGTCATCGTTGTGCAATTGTTGCTCAAATGCTTGCACCAACACCGGTGCATGTGTCAAATTGGCAGTAGGCTCCTAAGTTGCTTCACAGAGGGAGTAACCTTTCCACTATACTAGATAGTCCACCTACGGATGGCAAGTACCACATATGCATTTTTGGAGAATACGCTCCACTTCATATTCCTTTGTGCAATCAATGAGTGTTGGACAAGGTCAAATGTCTTGTGTGGAATGACATTGGCCTGATTGGGGAGCATATCTACATAGTAGGGAAAAATGGAACACTAGATGGATCTTCATGTGTGATGGTAACTTGAGGTGATAGGCCATAGGGCTGACTCAACAAAGAATCAAGAAAGGCCCAATAAAACAAGGTTTGAGCTTACAAGGTCCAACTAATATGATATTGGTTGTCAATAGCCACACCTGATCCCCAACATTGAACTCCATGTGCCTACAATATGCATTAGCATATGGCTTTTGTCAATTTTGCACAATTTGTAATCTGTGCTTGGCGCTCTCCACACCTTGTTGGTTGCTAGAAACAAATGTGTTGACTACGTCGACCTTGGTAGCCACCGGACGGATGTTCATCAAGCTAGAAGGTGTGAAGGGATGCTCACCATACATGAGGAAGAACGGAGTGACCTGGGTGGATGCATTCACTAAATTGTTGTAAGCAAATTCCACCAATGGGAGTAGGGTGTCCCACCTCTCTTGCTCTTCTAAGGTGAAGCCGCGTAACATGTCTTCAATAGTGCAATTAGACCGCTCTATTTGTCCATCTGTTTATGGGTGGTAAGCTATGGACATGGCTTTGGTTCTGAAGAAACCAAAAAGTGTTTGGCAAAACAAACTAGTGAATTGAGTGCCTCTAATGGTGATGAGTACTTGAGACAAGCCATGGTGAGAGAAGACTGCATCTAAGTATAATTGAGCTAGTTGTGGAGCAATCACATCCTTGGTGGTAGGGTGTACATGAATCATTTTGCTGAGTGGGTCCACAAAGACCACAATGGAGTCAAACCCTAAGGTAGTCTTGGGTAATTCACAAATGAGATCCATACTCAGATACTCCCAATGTTGGGTAGGAGTGGGGAGAGGTTGAAGAAGCCTTGCAAGAGCTTGATTAGAAGCTTTGTTCTGTTGGTAAAGTAGGTAGCTATGCACGTAGTCCATCACATCGTTGCTCATCTTGGACCAGTAGTAATGGTGTTTGAATGCATCCAAGGTCTTGTCCACTTCAACATGACCTGCAATGGCCAAAAATTGATATTCTGATAGAATGGTAGTGCGTAATTTTGGGACATTTGGGATCCATAATTTTCCATCACAAAAGGTGAGTCCTTGGTGCTGGTGATGCCTTTGGATGATATGCACTTCTACAATCTATAGATCTGTTTTTGTAGTAGCCAGAATTCAAGGTTAATCTTAACCTCTACCACCAAGTTGTTTGCCATTGGCATGCAGGTGAATGCATATGCAAGTTGCTTCTTACCTTCCACGTAGGTGATTGTCATGTTGAAGCATTGTCGCCACTCTGCCCACCAAATCTGGCAACAAGATAGATCCTTTTGTGTCTCAAGGTAGACTAGAGGTTCATGGTCTATCTCTACTACAAATGCCTTCTTGCCCAAATAGTGCTTCCAATGCTTGGTTGCAAGAACAATGACCAACTCTTCTTGTTTTGTGGTGTGGTAGTTGCACTCTACCAATAACAACTATCAAGAGAAATATGCAATTGGATGCTATCCGTCATGCCACTCTTGTTGTAGGAATGCTCCTATTGCTATGCTTGATGCATCTATAGCTAACTTGATTGGACATTTTGGGTCATACCACTTCAAGATTGGTGCATGTAGCAAGGCAATTTTCAATTCTTGAAAGGCCAACTCTTGTGCAGTTCCCCATGTCCACTTCTTCCTCTTTCCAAGTAGTGCGGTTAAAGGTTGTGTAACCTTAGAGAAGTCCTTGAAAAATCTACAATAGAATCCCGTCCACCCCAAGAAGCTCTTGAGTTGAGTTTGATCTTCTAAGGCACTCCATTTTAAATGACCTCAATTTTATCTCTCAATACTTGAATGCCCTCTGCACTTACTCTATGCCCCAAGTAGTCTACTTCAAACTTGCTAAACTCACACTTTGAGATTTTGGCATATAATTGATTTTGTCTTAGAATTTAGAGGACTTCTCATAGATGCTATTTGTGTTCCGTCATTGTGCTACTGTATACTAAGATGTCATCCAAGAATATGATAACAAACTTATCCACATATACACAAAATATGTCATTCATTAGACTCATGAAACTGGCAGGTGCATTGGTGAGGCCAAAAGGCATCACAAGATACCCAAAGTGGTCATACTTGGTTTGAAAGGCAGTTTTGTACACATCCTCCTCTGCAATTTGGATTTGATTGTTACCACTCCGCAAGTCCAATTTAGTGAAGTATCTTGCTCCATAGAGTTGATCAAACAGGTCATCCATGCAAGGTAAGGGGTATTTATTCTTCACTGTTTGCTGATTGAGACCCCAATAGTCAATGCACATGTGCATTGTACCGCCATTCTTCTTCACAAACAAGACAAGAGCCCCATATGGTGATATGCTTGGTTGGATGAACTCTTTCTGTAACATCTCCTCAATTTGAGTCTTACACTCCCCCAACTCATGAGGTGATAGGCAATATAGGGCCTTCCAAGGATGTGTCTTCCCCGAGAGTGTCTCAATTTTATGATCTGCTCTCCTTTTTGGTGGTAATCCTAAGGGTAGATCATTGGGAAAGACATCTTGAAACTCATTCACCATATCTTTCAATTTCTTAGGAATCTTTCCATCAAGTTGTCCACTCTGGACTTCTCTTATTAGACCCATGAAACATCTATTGGTCTTATAGACAATTGCCGTCCTTATGACATATAGAGGGAATTCTTGCCTGTGTGATTTTTCTTTAACCCTTGTGATTGACCATTGGTGGGTTCTCGCTACTTTCTTCCTCCAATCTACCATAGGGTTATAATGCTCCATCCATGGCATGCCTAAGATTGCATCATAACAAGCTAATTGGATCACTTGCCACTCAATTGCTTCTTGATATTCTCCTACAAAGAGTGTTACCCATCTAGGTAATGATTCAATCCTCTCTGTTTGCCTATTAGGTTACTATACTTCTTCACTCTCATCTTTCTTTAGATCCATTCCCAATCTTATTGCAATAGAGCAAGACAAGAAATTCTCTATTGCTCTTGGATCTATTAATACTCTCACTTGATTGGCTTTAGGACTCCATTCACAAAAATCAATTGTGAGGTTGCCTTTCAGGACCTTTGTGCATTTGTCTTCTTCTTTCCCTTGCTTCTTTGCTTCCTTATTGAGCCAATAAGGTTGCAAGGTACATTTACTGGTGATCTTCATTTTCCAAAGTGATTTCCACCTCCTCCTCTTTAGTGTGCCTCTCCATGTTGTTCAAAGATCACCTATATGTAGGCCGAGGGCCTCTAGGGAAACAAACATGACAGTTGGTAGATATGTGCTCAATATAGCCACAATTGTAACAACGGCGTTGTTCTCCTCAAGTTCCTTCTCCTTGTGGAACTCCATCTCTTTGTTCTTCTACCCATCATGCTCTCCTTGAAGCGGTCATGCTCCTCGATCTTGAAATCAAAGATTACCCAATTCCATTAGTACTAGTCCACCCATGTGTGGCATTTTTGCCTGATAATGTTGAGATGGAACTACTCCTTCACCTCCCTCCAATGCTCTTGCTATTCTTTATGCACAAGCAATGGCTTCAAATACCGTGTGAGGATTTTGCACCATGACTTCTTGGCAAATCCACTCCTTCAACCTTGATTTGAAATTGTCAAGAGCCTCTACTAGACTCATGTTGATTATTGTAACTTGTAGATCTAGAAATACCTCCACATTCTCTTGTACATTGTTCTTCTATCTCAATCCCTATAGTCGGATTTGGGCTATCTACACGGAATCCACCAATTGGAAATTCTTTAGCATCTTCTTGCATTGTTGTCCACGTGACCTCCCTTCTCTCTGCCAACATGGATTGTTCCCATGCATTGTACCATGTGAGGGCTTCATTGGTCAAGTACCCACATGCAAACACACATGCAGCATGCTCCATGATCTCTATTGAGAACAATCAAAAATATCAATTTATTCTCAAGATCTAATTTTCCACTACTCCCATCATACATTACCCCTTGTAAGGCTTGATGTTGCAGGTCTTCTTCATTTGGAGTAGCAATGTGGCTTCATCATTGGTAGGGTTCGTAGGTATGGGTGCCTCTCCAAGTACTTCAATTGTAGGTACTGGGTTTTGAGATGGTGTCGTGGGGTTTTGTCCTTGAGAGTGCACCAAGCACCTGGCTGTTTGTGCTTAGTTGCGATTGGTGTTGATGACTTGAGTCTTCCCAAAGTTTGATATTCTCTTCCTTTTTTTGGTATGGTTGGCAGGCTTGTTTCAATAAGTCAAGTTGTTCTCCTTGTTCCCAGGGTAGGTTTCTCCCAGGGTTTGTATGTTGGATCATGTAGCCTAAAGTTGATCTATAGTGTTCAATTGTGTTTGGCTATGTTTGGCCTTGTAGCTCTATTCCTATAAAGTATCAATTTTAGTTCTCTTTTATGTTTGGGTCTGTGAGTTTGGCTCTTGGCTCAGATAGATTCCTAAGATGGCCCTGGTGAGACTTGTGAAATAGCCGCAAGCAATTAATGGTGGTCAAACCCGGCTGTATTGATCACTAAACTGTGCAATCATGTAGACTGGACCAAGAGCTCCTAAATGCAACCCTTCCCTTGACAACGTCCATAATTCAGAGTACTTTTATCCATTCATGAATCATCCTCTTCAACCAGTCATACAACTATAAGTCAAACAAGACAAACAACTCTTTCCTATGGAGTGACATTCCTAATTTATCACCTTGGCAACCAAGACATTCCAACTGAGCATCCAAACTTGCCCAATCACATGCAGACAATCTTCTCAACTACTTCTCTTTTATCAAATTGTCACTCACCACTCAGCATTTGAAGCCTCTCCCTCTCTTCTCTCTGCCTTGTCACTTTAGCATCAGACCTTCACATCACCTTTGAGAAAATGGCCTCTTTATCTTCTTTCTAGCATAAGCCATTCCCCAACCTTTGAGAACTGCTCTGTTGTCTCTAGCTCTCTTGGTCCTCACTGTAAAGCTCAAAAATTCCTCTCTGCCTATCTCTCTTGGTTCACTCTCAAACCTTCACAACAAAATTTTGAAACTCCTCCTTTCTGTTCAGTCCAGCCCATTACCTGCAAAATTCCCTTCCTCTCTTCACTCCATGTCCTAGTTCCTGTCCCGACCAGCCAGCAGCAAACTTTGAAATACTCTCTCTCACACACACTTTCTCTATCCAAGGCAACCCTCGATTTTCTCCTACTTCACTATTCTTGTCACAGACCAGATTTCATTGGAAGCATTCTCTAGGCTCTTTTGGTCAATCGGAGCCCTTCCTAATTGATTATCTTCCCCTTTTCCTCTGTCCTCCTATCACAGTAGCAATCATCAACTTTTGAAATTTGCTCTCCTCTATCTAGCTCTGTCACAGTAGCAGCCCTTACACTTTTGAATATGTTCCTCTGTCTAGCTCTCTTATAGTAGCAACTCATCAACTTTTGAAATTGCTCTCTTTTGTCCAACTCTCTCACAACAACAAATCATCAACCCCTTGATATTTCTCTCCTCTGTCCAACTCTCTCACAACAGCAATTCATCAACTTTTAAAATTTTCTCTCCTCTGTCTAACCCTATCATAGCAGTAGTCATCAACTTTTGAAATTGGCTCTTCTCTGTCCATCTCTCTCACAACAGCAAACCCTCAATTTTTGAATTTGCTCTTCTCTGTCCAACTCTCTCACAGCAGTAGTCATCAACTTTCAAAATTTTCTATTCTCTGTCCAGCTCTATCACAGCAGCAGTCATCAACTTTCAAAATTTACTCTCCTTTGTCCAACTCTCTCACAACAGCAGCCCTTACACTTTTTGAAATTTGCTCTCCTCTGTCCAGCTCTGTCACAACAGCAGTCATCAACTTTTGAAATTGGCTCTCCTTTGTCCAGCTCGCTCATAGCAGCAATTCATCAACTTTCAAAATTTGCTCTCCTCTGTCCAGCTCTATCACAACAGCAGTCATCAACTTTTGAAATTGGCTCTCCTCTGTCAAGCTCTCTCACAGCAGCAAACCCTCAATTTTTGAATTTGCCCTCCTATGTCCAACCCTCTCACAGTAGTAGTCATCAACTTTCAAAATTTGCTCTTCTCTGTCCAGCTCTATCACAACATCAGTCATCAACTTTCAAAATTTACTCTCCTCTATGCAGCTCTATCACAGCAGCAGCCCTTACACTTTTCAAAATTTGCTCTCCTCTGTCCAGCTTTGTCACAGCAGCAATCATCAACTTTTGAAATTGGCTCTCTTTGTCCAGCTCTCTCAGAGCAGCAAACCCTCAATTTTTGAATTTGCTCTCCTCTGTCAAACTCTATCACAACAGCAACCCTTACACTTTTTGAAATTTGCTCTCCTCTATCTAGCTCTGTCACAGCAACAATCATCAACTTTCAAAATTGGCTCTCCTCTGTCCAGCTCTCTCACAGCAACAAACCCTCAATTTTTGAATTTGCTCTCCTCTGTCCAACTCTCTCACAACAACAGTCATCAACTTTTGAAATTGGTTCTCCTCTGTCCAAATCTATCACAACAGCAGTCATCAACTTTTGAAATTTACTCTCCTCTGTCCAGCTCTATCACAGCAGCAGCCCTTACACTTTTTGAAATTTGCTCTCCTTTGTCCAGCTCTATGGCTTCCTAAAATTCAAAAATACTCTCTTCCCTTCCTGTCCAACTCTCCAATTCCCCTACACAACTAGGTCTCCTTTCCTTCAAAAATCTCTCCTTGTGGCCACTTCTCAAAACTCCTTTCTCTCGATTTCTCCTCTACCTTTCCTCTATCCAAACTCTTAAATTCTTGCACAACTAAGTCTCTTCTCTCAAAATTTCTCCTTTGCAGCCCTTCTCTCAATATCCTTCCTTTTGATTTCCTCTATCCATACTCTTCAACTCTTGCCCAACCACTTCTCCCGACATCTCCCAAAACTCCGTTCCCTTCCTTCCTTCCTTCTCACTTCATGGCAAAATCTCCCGAAACTCCATTTATCTCAGCTCCTGCACAGGCCAAGCTTCCTAACTCGGAAATTCTTCACTCCCCTCTATCTTGATCAAGGGCACTCTCTTCTTACTCAAAGTCCCCTTCATTCCTCTCCTTCCTCAGCCAGCCATCTCTCAAAAAACCCTTTCCTCCTCCTTTTCTTCCTTCTTAGTCCATGGCAAAATCCCCCCAAATTTCTTTTTTCTTCCTTCCCTAGACTTTCTCTCTTGTTCAGCCTCAGTCCCGTACCCTCTACTTGCCTGCAAAATTTCCTTCCTGATCAGCCCTCAGTCTCCTGCCCTCTACTTCATAGAAAAAAATCCTTCCTGTTCAGCCCTCAGTCCTTAGCTAAAATTTTCCCAAAAAAACCCTTTCCCATGGTTCCTATCCAGCCAAGTTTCCTAACTCAAAAATCCTCCCTGTCCTTCTATCCTCAGCCAAACCTAAACATCTTCCAAAAACCCTTTTAAGGCATTTTCCTTTGACCTCTATTCACTCAGAAAACCTTCTTAGGCCACCTTTTCACTACTCAACATAAAAAATCCCAAAATAACTCTTCTGCTCAAAGTGTTCCAAATAAACTCTCGAGAGCCTTTTGCTCAAAATTACTAAATGAAACACTCTCAAGAGCCTTTTGCTCAAATGGCACTAAACTTGAATACTCCTAAAATCCAGTAACATAAAATCCCGAGCTTATGCATCATTTTTCAAAACTTTTGAGCTCTTGACACACAAAAGGACTTTTGAGTTTACTCAACCCTTGAAACTTCCTTAGTCTTATGGCAACACACAATAACTTCTGACTTTACAATGGCATGAAAGGTTTTCCCAAGATACAATAACATAACCAAATGCCAAAGTCATTGTAACATAAAGTCAACAAAACTTCCCCCCACCAAATGCACCAATAGTTCACATAGATTATTTTCCCTATGACAACGGCTCTTCTTTTTGCATTGCTTGATCATTCCTGAGGATCTGCACTTGACTTTGTAATGTCTCCATGGTCATCTTAATCTCTCAAAATTCATTCAACATCCCTTGCATTCCTTGCACTAGCTCTTGCAATTGCAGATCCATGGTTCCTACAACACTCAATTGCTAATGTCTACTTCAATATAGAGTCAATATGATCACTCTGGAAGGCACAAAAACTATTGGAACTACCATTGGGACCTCAAAAGCTACCACTCTTTGAAAATACTCCTCACCAAAATTCCTAACCACAAAATCTCTAAACATCACTTTTAGTCTCACTTCATAATGATTTTCTACTTGAATGTTGAAAGGGAGAAGATTTAGGACATTCACATCTATAACATCATAATAGAATATAGATTGTCAAATCCCACTCTTTGTTGTATACCACCACAGGTAGAATCACCGGGTTTGGTGAGTTCATCACCTTGTCCATGAATTCTACTCCAAAGTGATAAACTAGCAATACTCTCTTTGCTCATACTAGAGGTACATAACCTTGATGTAGAATGGATTCAAGAATGGAAAGCTAGGTGCCAGAATTGTCCTCTTGGTGCATCCATCCCATCTGCTCTCTAAAGTCCTTCCTAAGTCTAGCAATTACTCTATGTTCTCCATCTCAAATTACTCAATTTTAGTAGTTCATGTTCTTCCAAGAGGAGAGGGGTGATCCACTTTCTTGGGCTAAAACACTTTCTCTAATACCATTGTAATACTCCAAGGACAAGAGAAGAGAGAAAACACAGATTTCACACTCAATCATCCAATGTCCCAAAGGAGTACATTCTCTTTATTATATAGACAAAGAGGATCTACTCCAAGGACGCTCCACCATAGGATTAGGCACACATATAGGTGACATGTCAGCAAGATCCACCCTTGGATTACTTACCTGGATGGGTGACATGTCGGTCATGGTCCTATCTAGTTGGTCAAACAAGTTTTGACTAGAGGAAATCTTTTAGGGAATCTTCCTATAGGAATCTCAGAATCACATGGATGAGATACCATTGCAAAGCTCTCGGTGAGACAAACCAGGGGGAGGGAAGGGCAAAATTTTCTTATTTGGGTTGGGAGGAGGGTAGGAAGGGGAATCTACACATTTTTGAGGCCTGATTCATCCGTTTAGGCCTCCAAAATTGCCTTCAAGGATTTTAGGCATATTTTGGTTCCTACTCTATTAGTAGAAGTCCCCTTTTGGTGATACTTCTTTCTGATCTGTTTAGTTCATCATGTGTAATATCTTTCCAGATGTTACAAAACCAATTCTCACCTTTAAATAATATGTCTAGCTATTGGTTCTAAGGTTTTAAAGTCTATTTTGGTTTCCGCCCTATTAATAGAAGTAATCTTTTGGTGATACCTCTATCTGATGTATTTTGACCATCATGTATAACATCATTCCAGATGTCACCAAACCTAATTTCACATCTAGATCATATGGCTAGCTCTTGGTATTACAATTATGTTGTTGGTATTACAATTATGTTTGATTCCATTCGATTCAAGAGAGTGCAAAAGAAGTTTTTGCTTAAGTACTTTGGACCTTTCATAGTGGAGAAGGTGTGGGGCAATTACACCTATAATCTCAAGGAGTTAGGAGAAAGAAACTTTGATAGGATTAACCATGATAAGTTGAAGATGTATCATAGAAGGTAGAGAGATCTTCACTTTGAGTACAAAGTGAAAACTTAGTTTGGGGGTAAATGTAACACCCATTTGTGCATGTGTGTAGTATTATGATATTTAGCTTAGTATTACAAATACTTGAGAGATATGATTTATTTAGAGATAAAGGATGGTTCTACATTAGTCATGATTAGCTAAATTTAGTCATAACTAAGATAGTGGGGACCTTACTTTAGAGGAAGTGGAAAAGGTGAGCACCTCTATTTTGGATTCTAGTGTGTTGACTTGGTATTATTCCTAGGTGTTTGGCTTTGAGGAAAGAGTTGAAAACTCTTGGGTCCGCAAGCCTTTTTGTTTTGGAATCCTCTATAATCCAAGGATAGCCCATGTGAAGGAATCCTTGACTTAGTGGTTGGGTCAAGATAAGATCACATGCTTAGTGGAATATGCCCATGTGGATAGATATTCCTTTATACTTTTTGACTTTATTTGACTTTTAGCAAAGTAACTTGAGTTACTATGGTAAATAGTAACTTTAGTGCGTAACTATTTCACAAGTATATAAACAAGGGACGAGGAGGTACTCATCATCCTTTCATTTGCAACTATCTCTCTCTTGTTGAGTTCTCTAGTGAGCAATGTCTTGAGTCTTGAAGTGTTAGCTTTGGAGGAGTATGATGGATTTAGAGTTCTTTGCCTTCTTAATCCATGGTGTGCTACCATATAGCCATAAGAGGTTCATCTTGAATGAGAGATAGGCGGCTCATAGAACATACATGAAGGTGGAGCCTTAAATTGAATTGTGAGTGGTTTGAAATCATACACCAATTAGAAGTAACTATCCTCAAACCCAAGTATTTAGAAGAAGCCATGTAGGTAGTTGAGCACTCCAACCTTGGCTACCACAACTTGGTCTTGATCTAGACCTCTACAAAACCTACAATTACACCAAGCTCATGTAGAAGAACCAGCACCAATTGAAATTGATGCCATACAACAAGGACCACTTGGTATAGAAGATTAAGAATGGTTTGAAAAAATAGTGGTTGTTTCTATTATCATAATATTGGACACAACATTGTGAATGTCCAAGAAAGAATAGATGACAACCTTGATCTATTATCCAAATGGAGTTTTTAGGATGTGATGATCAAGGAAATAAGAGTTCCAATGAGAGATATAGAGCCACTTATGGGGAACTTGATTTGTTTCAATGTGATTGAAGGCTAATCTATGCAAGTTTGATTTACTTGTAAGGTATGATATCCAATCATTCTTGTATGATTTGAACTCGTTGTGTGAGTTTTAGTAATTTCACATCTATATAATTAGTATAGGAATTAGATACTCCTATCAAGCTGATGTAAAGTTGCAAATTGATGATGATAGATAGTAGGAAGAGTCCTACATTTTGTACCTCTCCTCTTATTGCATTCAAGATTGGGAAGGAATATTTAGAGAGCATGAGATTCATAGTAGACTCCTTACACTACAATATCATTCTAGGTATTTCTTGGCTTGAACATCATAAGGTTCAATTTGATTGGGCTTGACAAAAAATTGAAATACAACACCAAGGTATGAATTACAATTAGGTTGTCTAGAACCTCTAAGTAAGACATCTAAAAATAGTCAATCCCAAAATGAGAAGTTTATCAATGTTATGGTTGTAGAGAAAACTTTGAAGGAAGATATTCCCATTTTTGTTGTGTTGATCAAGCCTATTATACAAGGAAAATTTGATGAGGATTAAAAGCCTCAACAAATAGTGGTTGATCAAATAAATCAAGAGTTTTAAAATGTGTTTCTAAATGATCTTCTAGAAGGATTACTCTTTGATCAAGGTATGCACTTCAAGATCAAAATATTACCAAGTAGTCCTCTAGTGAGTAGACCAATCTATAGCTCTCACCAAAGGAGTTAGAAAAGCTTCAAACAACATTTGTTTGAAAATTTGTTTAAGTTATTGGAGAAAAATTTCATATGACATAGTCCATCCCCTTGGGGAGCATCGATAATATTAATCTCAAAGAAGGAGGGAGAACTTTGATTCTATACAAACTACTATAGTCTAAATAAACAAACTATGAAGAACAAATATCCCTTGTCTCAAATTGATGACTTGTTGGATCAATTGAGTAGAGCTCAATACTTCTCAAAGTTAGATCTTCAAAGCAACTTCTAGTATATTTTAATTTGTGGAGAAGATGTGTAGAAGATCACCTTTTGTACAAAGCATGGGCATTTTGAATGGAGGGTTTTATCTTTTGGGCTCACTAATGCTCAAATAGTCTTCATGGATCAAATGCATTGGGTGTTAAATGGACTATTGGATCAACGTGTTATAGTGTTTTTGGATGACATTTTGATTTACAATAAGATGGAGGCAAAACACAAGAACCCCTTTGAGAAGTCTCAAGAATACTAAAAAAATAGAAATCCTTTTTGGCAAAAGGAAGTTATCTTCTTGGGCCATAAGTTTCAGCAAAGGAGATCAAGATGGAAGAAGAGAAAATTAAAGGCATTTTTGGCTTGCCTACTCCTAAGGATGCTATAAAAGTTCAAGGATTCAATGTATTAGTAAGTTTTTACCAATGGTTCATCCATTATTTTCTCATGTGGTTGCATTGTTAACTGACCTCTTAGAGAAGACATCAAGCTTTGAATGGAATACCAAGCAAGAAGAGGCATTCAAGAAGCTTAAAGATGTGGTGTCTTCACAACCTATCTTCAAACCATACAAGCCTGAACTATCTTGTATAGTTGATTTTGATGCTTCTAACTTTGCCATTGGAGCTATATTGGAATAGACATTCATACATGGATTGCATCCCAAAGTCTTTGTGCCTCAATAACCACATATAGTATAAAGTAATTATTCCACCAAGATTGAGAAAAATTGGAAACGGTCTATGCAACAAAAGTGTGGTGACATTATCTCTTCATGAAACATGTGGTAATGTGAACCAATCAACCCTTGTTGTAAACCTTACATTTGGAGCACATGAAGAGTCGGCATCAATGATGGGAGCAGCAACTATAATTTTTTGACATCAAGCTTAAATACAAACCAAGAAAGTTCCATGTCATTCTTGATGCCTTGTAAAGATGACATGGTTTGAGGAATCTTCCTTAATCTCTCATAATAAGGACAACTCTCACAATGTTGACTGACTACAAGGTTCACATTAAGTTCATATCTACTTCAGTTGAGATTTACTAGGGTCTTGCAATTGGTACAAAGTTGTCTTGCAATACATGACAAGGATTACAACACTTTCTCCTTCAAGGAGGGCCTTTTATTCTATGAGAACTAGATCTATGACTTGTGTGTCTTCAAGAGACCCATGACCTACAAATTGATGGTTACATGGGGGTAGGTAAGACCTTGAGTACCCTATAACATCAATGATTGTAGCCCAACATAACATGAGAAGTTTGAGAGTTTTTTAGTCTTGTGAGCTACCAATGCAACAAAGCTAATAAAAGAAGTTGAGTAGACTCCTTCAACAACCAATTCCATCTATTGGTAACATGTGAGCTTAGATCTCATCACATCCTTCCCAAAGATGGATCAAGACCATACTGCTATTGTAGTGTTTGTTGATAACCTTAGCAAGCATATTCATTTGGTGCCTACCAAAGACACAATCAATGCTCCAAAATTGGCCAAGATCTACTTTGACATTATCTTCCACCATGGGATGCCAAGGGTTCTCATTTTTAATCATGATCCTCAATTTATTGGTAAATTTTAGCAAGCACTTTTCAAACTCCTTGGCACCAAGCTTGCATTATCCACATTATATCATCCTCAAATTGATGGATAAATAGAATGAGTAAATCCTACTTTGGAAGATATGCAACGTGATTTTATCAATATTCACCACACTAATTGGGATACTTGCCTTGTAGCTACCAAGTTTGCCTACAATAATTCCAAGTAGACAAGTATAGGCTTTTCTCCCTTCTTCCTTAACTGTATGCAAGATCTACTTGGTCTAGCTTCTCTTCTTGCTCCTCCACCATCTCAAGTCCCTCATACTTCTACCTTCTTGTCCAAGCTATCTATGTCCTTACACCAAGCCAAGTCTCATCTTGTTGTTGCTCAAAATCAACAAAAGCAATATGAAAATCAACATCATTGGAATATCACATTTCAAATAGGTGATAAGATCATGCTTTCTTCTACTAACCTTCCTCTCCCAATTGACATCAAGGTTTGTAATCTTGCTTCCACTTGGATATGTCCATTTGATATTACCCAAATCATTTCTCCTATTGCCTACAAACTTGCACTTCCTAATAGATCCATCCTATTTTCAATATTTCAAAGTTAAAGCCCTTTGTTTCTAACCCATCTTCCTTTCTTACTTGTATCCAACTACCCTCTCCTCCAATCCCTATTCATGATCATGAAGATATAAAGTTGACCATTCTTGCCTAAAGAAACATCCAATGTGGCCGCCAATGACCCATCAAGTACAAGGTCTTTTGGAAAGGATATCCCATTCATGATGCCACATGGAAACCTCTTTCCCATATCCAAAATGCTCAAGTGGGTATCCACAACTTTGAAGACTCATTGATGATGAAGATGTCACCAACTATTGGTGAGGAAATATGTAATAATATGGAGTTAGCAGACAAGTCAATAGAAACTAGTGAGTTATTAGCCTAAGCTAAATATAACAAAAAGGGGGTAAAAGGAGCCTAAGAATATTCTAGAAGTACCCTAGAGCTTTTTGGTGAGAAGTTTCTAATGGTAGAGTGACTTGTATGCCAAGTTAATGGCTGACTTAGCTTGTATGTTAAGTAAAAATCTAGCTTAGCTTGCACTTCAAGTAAGATGGCTCCTAGTAGGAACCTTCCTTGGAAGCTCCTTGAGAGTCTTGTACCCAAGTTACTTATAAATACCCAAGCCAAGCTCAAGCTCAAGCTCAAGCTCAATCTAGGCATTCAAAGTTTCCTTCACTTGAGAGTCCCAATATGAACTTCCAATCCGGTCTTCCATTCTTCTATTTCTCTCCTTGGTCTTTTACAAAATCAAGAAGAAATTATTTACTTGGTAATATCAATCTATATGGAATTTAAAAAAGAAGAAGTAAATGAATATAGTTCAAGTAATTGCAAAGTTCTAAAGGATGAACCATTGGAAGATCAAGCAATGAGAGACAACTCTCATGCAACTTGAATGTTTATCATATACTAAGAAGTGATCCAACAAATACATATAGAATGGTCTTTCCACTAAGCTCAACAAGACAAGAAGGAATAATTCTTACTCAACAATTTTTTTCAAGCAATCTAGTTCATCTTTAAAGCTACTCTATCACAAATTGTATTCTCTTCAACCATAAGCTCCTTTTAGGAACTTGCTTTATCTTTGAAAAACATAACCTAATTGTATCTTCAAAAGAGTCAATTAAAATTTACAAGCACTAAAGTATTCCAAGGGTTTTGAAAGTCTAAAGTACTTTGGATAATCCTCAATATCACTTACAAGATGATTAACTCAAGTATAATTTTCTCCCATGTTGTCTAAGTGATCCATAATCCCACACGCAAAAAATCTTTGTCTTTCATCAAAATATACACCCATCTCTCTAGTTGGATAATCTGTGACTCAACTTTCTCTACATGGAACCTTTTTATCTACATAAGTTTATTCCAATCTCCTCAACTCTTCTCTCTCTATCATTCTCTAATATCATGATCCAAAACTAAAATAAACTCTACTCTAAAGCATCTGCATGAGATAATAATGAATAACATTAGATGCAAGATCAACAACAAGTAGAAGTTCATTCTAAGCACACAAATATTATGATAAGCACCTTAGACATCCTTGATTTCTCTCTCAAAGAGCAAGCTTTGAGAAAACTAAAAGCATTCATGATCATCCTTTGAGCATTTTAGAGCCTCCTTGAGCACACCTAAAGAGTGCTCTTAAATACACATAAAAAAGTATCCAATGCACTCCAAAGCTTAAAATTTAGTGTCTTAGAAGAATACAAATTTACATTACTCATTACTTATAGTGTAGATGAAAGATATGCACATATAAATTTAGGTTTAGTCTTGATATCTCAACAATAGGTGTTTTTGATCTGATGCAAATAAATGAAATTGCTTAGACCAGATTGGAACTCACTGAAAATTTAAGTGCAAGTGCACTCTATCACAACATGTTCCTTCAATCCAAGCAAATCTAGTTCATTTTCTTTAATTTGAGAAACATTGTCTAATTTGCTTCTTGTCAAACCAAACCTAATGCATAAATGTCATGAAATTTCAAAAATTATGTTATTAGATCAACCAAATACACTTTAATAACACCTTCTTCAAATTGGACTTGTAAAAAAATTGGTCATAGTCTCTAATGCTATTATTTGCCAAAGGAAGTCTCAAATGCCTAAAATGTTTAAAATAAACCGTCCTTTATTCTCTTCTATCTTTATAGAACTCATTCCCTCTCTTTTCTTCCTTGTACTCTAGTAAACATCAACCTTAAACAAGAAGAAAAAGGAATAAGATCATATGAACAATGGTAGTCTTTGATTTTGTTTAGAATATCTATTTTAACATCAATCTCAAAAGTAATCAACTTTTGAGAATAATCACCTTTTGAGCTCATTTAGAGTAACCCATATGACTACATCAGGCAAGTTGAGCAAACTCCAAGTGAACCTAATTCCATTTAAATCTCATTTAGAGTAACCCATATGACAAAATCATGCAAGTTGAGCAAACTCCAAGTGAACCTAATTCCATTTAAATCGGATTAGTAAGGTGACCACATGATTTCAAGTAAAAAACTATAACATTCAAAGAAAAATTTATGATAATTTCCTAAAATAATATAAATCTGGCTAAGCATAAGATTCTTCTAAAGTTTTGATTGAATTCTAAACATTTTTTTTATCTCTTATATATCATGGCCTTTGGTTATTTCTTGTACCATGGTCCTCACCTCTATATTTTTCTTCTAGAATATATATCTATATAATGGAGTATCTAAAATTTAGTTGATATTTTATTTCTATCAAAAAATACAAATACATTACAATACTTCCATGCAATTTCATTCATCACCCTAGTATGAGCTAAATATTCAAATTTTCTTGGTCTAAAGTCTTAGATTTGAAAAGAAAACATGACAGAAATGTTTGATTTCAAATATCAAGTAGTTGTGGATGCAGTTTAAACACTTCACATCTTATGATATTCAATCTATGCCATGTGTAAGATTTCTTCAAACATATATCATAACATGAACCAAACATACTTGACCATGCACCTAAGTTACATATGACATATCAGCCAAACATATTACATTTGAATCCATACTAGAAATATAATATATAATATAAAATAATATCAACCATGCATACCCATGTCTTAATCTAGAATCTTGAAGCAAAAATCTAAGAAAACTTACTTACCTTTAGCAAAATATATGATTTTATATCTATCGTAATAAATCAATTGAAAATTGATATCTTGAATTCTTTTATAAAAATTTGCCTCTCCATCAATATTTGGTCATTATGCTAGGGGTATAAATATTCCGTAAGCTAATGTAATGTATCCAAAGAATTACATCTTTATAAAATTTGATAAGATTCTAAGTTGTTCTTTATGAGCTATTTCACTTCTCCAGCACGCTTGGAGGTTAGTATGGTGATTTGAATGATTAAAATAATGAACAATAGAGCTTGTATTAATTCAACTCAAATGAGTACTCTCCTTACACATTTTTATTTCTGTCGTGACAATACTTTTCAAGAGCAATTGCTAATTCTATTTATATTGGAACTTGCCTTTTGTCACTTAAAGTACAAGGAATCTTAAATTTAATCCATAAAAACTTGAAAGGATTGAATCCCATTCTAGTTAATTGCTGAAAGGCGATATGACTAAATCCATTAAGTACTCAAGTGAAAAACTTATTTACTATGAACACTCAATTTTGTTAATTGGTGATGAATTCTTTACTAAACCAGAAGACAATGACATCTCTCAATTCTCAAATATGCACCTATATTCACAAAAAAGTTATACACTTTTCAATAACAAGTCTCCGGAATGTATGTTCTCATTCTTTCTACTGCTGGACCATTCTCCACCAGATCAGATTGAATAAGAATTGTTTCAATAATAAATCCTCAAGATTATCCTTAAGATTATTTTCAAGATTATTGTCTCTTTATTGTTAAACCCTATTCACCACAAATTGAACATATATCAGTAAAACAAATTCTCCAAAATATATATTGTTCGTCTATTTATTATAGGAATTCCCATCATACCATTTATACTACTTCTCTTCCTCTGTCAACATGTCTTGTCTTCTTGCATTGATAGTGTGGTACATTTCACTCTCTAGTCACCATTTCTCTCTAGAGACGTTGGCGAGCCTATGTGCGAAAGAGAAATCTCAAAGGGAGCAAATGGTTTGAGAAAGATTGGAAAAGGAAAAATCACAAAAAGAATCGGAAAAAGCTGAACAAAACATAACAAGAGAGGAACGCAAGATTTTCATCACATTGATGATTTGAGGATAAATTAAGATAAATTAAATTAAATAAAAAATCAAATTAAAAAGTTACGTTAATTGCCTATGATCACCCCTATTCTATCCTGTCAAAATTTAAGAGAACATAATTATTACCTAAAAAATTGATAGATCACTTTCTGACGACCTCATCAAATTTGAATAGAACAATCCGTAGAAAGTCGATAAGGAGTCGATACGAAACCATAACACACCAGTTGAAATCCCCTCATTGGATACTGATGAGAGAGGGTCATTAGTATATCATTAGTTCACAATCGTTTTGGCTATAGGTCTCATTCAGCGAACTACTATGGCGCGGAGTATTCTGCAAAGGTGGACGTCCTTTTAAAACAATTACTTGATATGTTATTTTTTAAATAATAAAATTGAAACAAATGGAAAACACCATAAACTTTGCGCACTAGAAACCCTTTAGACTATTTCCTTCCTTATCTAGAAAAAGCTAAATTTGGAAATTTAATGTTTGTAAATTCCACTATCTTTTCTTCCCGTGTTTTTCCCCATATCCATGACTGGTTTTCTCGTGCGAATATTCTCGAAGGAGATGGACTCGTCTGCCGTGAGAGTTATGACATTCTTAGGTTTCCGTTCATTCATCTTCACTATCTCCGGTTCCAATGGTAGAAAGAGGTCTTAAGGGAAATACTGATTGAGATACCTTGATTATCCCCCACACTTACTTATACAAATATAAATATGAATAAATAATGAATAAATTCTTCTTCTTCTTCTATTTGGATTCCACACTCAGCCCTTGCTCTGAACGTTACCATTTTATCATCATTTTAATTGGAGTAAGCTCGACACGAACTTGTTTGATTGTTTCCGTCTTAGACTACTTGTTCGTCTGATTTCTTGTTTTCTTTTTCTTATTCATCTTCCATCATTCGTCTCGAGAAAACTACCCGATTACTTTAAAAAAAACGATGTGCGATTACGAACACGATGCTATGAATTAATGTGACTGACATGATATCAATCGATCTTTCCAACACAATAACTGATAGAATATTAAAAAATGAATAAAGAATGAATACTATAACTATGATCCGCACATCAGCCGAGTTCCTTCCGCAGTCATTTGACATTTCCACATCTCTTTTTGTGGCGGAGATCTTTAAATCTCACCTCCATGTTCATCTCTTCCTTCATCATAAGGTCATCAGAAGACGTTATTGACTGTTTCCATCTCATTTCATCAGTCTACAGTTTCATTTCAGGACCTTTCGCTTCTGAGAACTCGTCATGGTAGATGATTTCGATGATGCGTTCGAATTCGGGGAGTAAGATGAATCTGAGACGATAGAAACCTCGGCTTCGGCTTCGAAGACTAATTAAATGTCGTGAAAGTAAGGGGACCGGCATACTTGATCATACACATCGGTGTGCACATTATCGTTCAATCGACGGTCTGATACAGATGATAAGGGGTCTGGATCGCCACCCAATGAATTTCCGAAACAAAGTTGGAACCTCGAAACATAGTTGGAAGTTCGAAGAGTGCACACTGATCATCTTCTATGAGGACTATGTAGGATTCTGCTCAATATTTCCGACGGAACTTAATGGGCTGGCATGTGTCTGTCAATGAATTCCTAATTTACCGAAAACAAGCAAAGATTTTAGTTGATTTCAAGTCTGATCTAATTTCGAATGGTTAAACAAGTACTGTTCTTGCAGAGTTCTGCGATTTACAGCAGATTTCGAACATGACGAATCCGAGGTCACATCGCAAAACTGGACAGCCTATGGTAGTTTGAAACAGGATGAAGAAGACTGCAAATTAAAGGGGTTAATTCATCACGAAGCTGAGCTTGCACGGTGACTCACTATGAAAACTTTACTCTGCAGATGCTGAACCTACTACATACAAGTCAGATAGTGAGAAATTGCGCTGCAGTCGTTATCAAATGTGAGGGTTGCGACAGAGTTTTGAGCTCACTATATTCATCGTACTAACCGTTACACCTTACCTTTCTATATGTAAGGAAGAACCCATAACTGTGCTAGCCAGGAATGGTATCAGAAACCCATGGAGAGCCTAGTTTCAGAAATGCAAAGCTTGCAATTATGTACTTCAATCGATCACCCAACCATCCAGTGCCAGACGACATTCATGAGCATTGGCCTCCACATATTTCAGAAGCTCACCACGAAGGGTTTTGGCCTTGAATGACCTGGAGAGATTAAAGATCTCCCACAGGTTGTCACATGTAATCGTCGTGCTTATCTTCTCTTCACAAAAGTCTTTCAGACTCTGGAGACCATACAGATGAGCGACCTTGAGGACTTCTTCTGGAGTAACTTCATCTGTGAAGGAAATTTCATCCGTGTAACAGTGGTTGATTACTGCCCGTATAAGAGGAGATGATAGATAGTCATCCAGCTGACGTACTCGATGGTGCCTCCCCAGATGCAGGAATGGAGGATTCTTGAGGACTCCTGCCTGCGTACCAAATTCACCAAAGATTAATTACGTACAAAAGCAAAGCACATATCATTGAGGTTCCTTAATGTAAAGAAGAACTTTCTTATCTGGTCCTCGAGGTACGTCGTGGTATCAGCAACTAATGTGGTTAGCCTAGCATGGTGAAGTTTGATCAGTTCAGACACATCTCTTTATGCTTCGATCAAAGATCTGCGACAAAGTCTCAAACTGGACGAGATTATGTAACTGCCTAACTCTCTAAGTTGCACGGAGAATTGGAGTATGACCGATTATAGTTCCCTATCAGTAACATACCAACACAAGGATCCGCTCAAGTACCAGTCAGCACTATTACCAACTACTAACAATAAGGTAAGGCGTGTAGAGACATGCGTATCAGTTCTGATCTACAAACTGACCGTTTATTTCGAAGAGAAGGTGATATATTGTGCTAGCGAGTGCGATGTAAAGTGATGCACTGAGGCAAACATAATGTGGTGCAGGGAAGCAACATGAAACGCAATCCAGGGAGGAACTTTGCAATGCAATGTCACTTTAGCAGAAGAAGCCGTGCGGGGAATGGTAAAATCATATGAGTCAAGGCAGTAACGAAATGCAAATCAATGTTCAAATACAACTACCAATTGCGAGCGGTGTAGTAACCAGCAATACATATAACCAGAACGAAACATTTCATTTATACCGGCGAACTAAATAATCCAAGTGTGATCATCTCAACAAACATGTTGTAGACCTGGAGACATTTTCTCTGGTGAAATGTGGAAATTGCAACTCCTTTGCGAATTGAGGACAATGAAAGGGTTGGAAGTCACCGCCACGTAGCGACGAGCGCGTTCCATGATTGCTGAACAACTCCGTGACATATCAGAGAGTTCTAGAAAATCCAGCTGCGAAATTCGGCTCAAAAAGTTGACATCCATAGTCTTCAAGAATCGTAGTCTTCTCTGAGTCTCTTCCAGAACGGACGTCAAGCTCCTCTTCTCGAATCTCACAGCTCCTAGCTCACTTTTATATCGACAAATTTCTGCTTCGTGGGCGGACCTCTGTGTCAGAAGGAGCCATTTCAGAGTCGCCGACTCCTTTTGTGCTTGGAGAATCTGTTCTTTGTAGAAACTCTTCGTCTTATCCAGTTGCATCGGTATTTTCTTGGACTCAAAACAAATGCGCTCATTGTGATCGAGCTTGATCTTCGTCATAGTATATGTTAAGTCGCATATTATGAAATCAAATCTGCAAAGCACAGGACACGATAAACAATCTGCCGGCTTGGGGCACTTACTTGAGAAACGAAAACTCTCAAGTGGTGCAAGTTCTGTAAGTCCCTCGTTTTCATTCACGGTATCTGCTCTATGGTGACCCTTCATGCTGTTGCTGAAGAAATCCAGTTTGAAGCTGCTCCTGCAAATTGAAGTAGCCGTAAGGAAGTATATTTCTAACAGGCGTAGAAGAGCTTCCATGGCGGGGGCATCTTCCGCTGCATCCAAGAGTACAAGGTTTTACGTCCACGATATTTCAAGAAACTTCAATCGTACTGCTGTACACAGCTTCCGAAGGTTGTACAGGGAAGACAATCTTCTTGAACGGGAAGAGTACAATTTTTTCCAACTTGGTTAGAAGTTTGCTAAATTCTTTTGAGGTCTTTCCACTTGCACGCTGGAGGAATATCATAAACCCTGTGTGATATAGCAACGGCCTCTCCAAGAACTCCATAGGTGATTCGTTTCATATTCCTGAAAGTCCTGATTCGTGAAGCGAGCAAGAATGCAGAACTTAGTGACTTTGATCATCAAGTTGTATTATCCATCGACTTGTAACCGGTCGTATGTTAGGGCATTCTGACATATGACTGGTTACTGGTTACTGGTCAGAATTCTCTGAGATGTGACCGGGCACAAGTCGATGAATAACTTACTGTATCAAGATAGCAGGAGATGAGAGTGGGTGGTTTGACTATGTTCGTTCACAAGGTAGCATTAGCTAGGAAGCAAACTTTCTGAACTTTGAATTCAAGGTATAATCGTTTTGGATATGCCTGGGTCCCTCGGGGGTTGGCAGGGCCATTGGACTGAAAGCTCGCTTCTAGAGCAGGTCCTAATTGTATCCTTTACTCGACTAAGTTATCATTTCCTGTACCAATATGCAATGTACGACCGAAAAGTTGAACCATGTGAAGGTTTTGGAGATTTTTCATGATCAGTAGTTTCAGATTCAGTGGTTTCAGGAATATGCATCCCGTGTCCTCGTGACTTTAGGTGACTAGGATGCCGGAGTGTAGGAATGCAAGAGATTCAAGATTTGTTAAAATTTGGTAACTTAAAAGGAGGTCTCTCTCGTGGATTTTCCCCAGAAAGAGATGGTGGAGTAAATTTCCCCTCAATGGGTGAGGCAGAAAGCAATGCTGATGAGATACTCACAAAGGCCTTCGTTCGTCTGCAAAGGTCCAACGTTCTCTTCTCTCAGACAAACCTCCCACGTAGTAGGAAATAAAACAATTTGGAACATGTTTTATTTGCTGGTGTATGTCAATGATTCTTGAATACAAATTACATTATTTGTTGTGCGCTGCCTGAAATGGATTCGCAAATCTTTTACTCGGAATGCAATGGTGGTTAGAATGTAATCGCTGTAGATTAATGTCTATGACATAATTAAGAGTTTATTTTCTGCTTGTTTGATTCCAGTTTGCTTATGTGTAGGATTGTTAGGTGAGTGGTCAAATGGTACAAAGTTTTGTAAATGTTTTCTGATTGGTTATCTATTGTAACCATAAATAGTTCATGACTATACAATAACTAATTTTAACTCATTATATAGTACTAGTCTGCCCTTGTGTCCTCTGGACACAATTAAAAAAAAAACAAAAACCTTTCCGCCCCACGAGCTAGGTTTGATCATCCGGCTTGCAGGAACTTTGCGGCATTTGTAGCAAAGTTCTGGTTCCTGTTTGTGGAAATCGATGGGTCTCAAAAGCTCTGGTTCCTGTTCGTGGAAATCGATGGATGAGTTGCAAAAGAAAACACCCTTATAAAATCCAACATACTTAGTCCATCCAAACTGACTAACACTAAACTTCCGGCTCTAGATCGGATTTTGTGTGCCCTGCGAAAGCTCTGGCTCAAATTTCGTGTGCCGTTAAAGTTTACAGCCGCCATAAACCAAATTTATTATATATATAGATCTCTAAATGAAAAAAGTAGGCGACCGTGCAGGAAAACCGAAGGATGGGAAGATCCCATCAAGCTGTACAAGGGAGAGACAAAAAAGGTAACATGGGGCTAAGCCCCAACAGAGTCTATATGAGAAATTTGCCCTACCGCACCTAATATATCCAAGCTATGCAAGTCGTACGGTCTACACACAATTGGACCATCCAAAGAAACATCACCTAATGTGATTGCTCTCCTATGGATTGCACCAACCATTGCCCTCTGTAGAGCAATGGACACACATTGTCTAAAATATGCTACAAAGTATGAGAGTGAGAGTGGTACCTCCTGACACACATTGTCTAAAATATGCTACAAAGTATGAGAGTGAGAGTGGTACCTCCTAACGCCTAACATGATAAGCTCTTGCGCACTCCATGACAAATGTGTCAAATGCCGTATCCATCGCTCCATATAACTCCAAGGCTAGAGGAACAAAGAGGTGACCTCACTGCATGCCCCTATACTCGGAGACCTTACAACCTGTTGCAGTCGCCCCCCATCCAGGGGGATGGGTAATCACTCCCTCCAAAACTGTATCCCGCGTAGGGTTTGTAACCACGACATCCGCTACTATCACCTTATCATCTCGGACCAAGTATAAGTCTGCAGTGACAAGTGTTGTCTACAAAGCATACAAACGCTCATTCCAAGCCAAGTATCCACTCTCTTGTGCCATAGCAAACACTATGTCCCTAATGACATCATGGGTAGCTATCCTGTGTCCTCAAAAAGAACACCATGTCATGTGGACCGCTGTTGCATCTAGTGTAGAACCACACTCACAAGTGAGTAATGAAGATGCAGATGGGTAGACCAAACCTAGGCAAAACCTCATCGCTATAGAGAAAGTAGCTCGTGTGAGTCGGAATGCCCTTATGCATGGTCAAGCTAGGATCCAAGAGCCTGCACCCTCATTGGAGCAAGAGCAAAGACATGCTCTAGTAGCCTGAGGAATGGACGAGTCGACTAAGAGAGAATGTAGCATATGCTCACACTGTTGCTCCATCAAGGAAGACTATAAACCTTTAATCCAATCTGACAATAGTGAAGCAAAAGGTAGAAATCCTCTCGTGCTCGTGGGGATAGACTTTCTCCTGTCTGCCACAATAACACTCGGAGAGAAAAGGATCTTCCTCCACCTCTGTCACATAAGTCTCCAAAACCAGCCTATCAACAACCACAAAACAAGAGGAAAGTAGGGGTGCCGAGAGAGCCCAACTACCTAGAAACCCTATAGGTGCCATCTCCTCCATAGATAGCAAGCCAACTCCACCACATGAGATCAGCAGAGTTGTCTATCTATGTACCAAATCCCCTGTCACACACTCAAAAGTCCTTGGTCCAATAATATCACTAAAGACTCCCATAATACTCCTATCAAATGCTCTTAGACATGATAGGAAGGACGGTGAGGGGGGAATTGCACGCATGAGGTAGGATGGTTGACGAGCAATACTGGAAGAGAGTATACCAAATGCCACCTGCGGATCTCCTAGTAATAGAAGGTCATCCACATGGAGAACATCCTCTGCAAGGCATCATCTAAGAAGCGTGTGACAAAATCCTCCAATCCTACTGGCACTCCAAGAACACAAAGTCCATCTGTGGATGTGATACACCCCTCTGGAAGCTCAAGGTGGGGAAGGATACCTATAGAGGACCATGCCCTACACTTTGACACCTTGACTCTCAAGCCTACTAGATGTAGCTCGGTAGTCAAGTAGTCAAAGGCTTGCCTAATCTGATCTACAAGGCCTACAATGTGTGTATCATCTGCCAAGGAGTGAAATACACAACCTAGCATGGCCAAAGTAGTAGATAGGAGAGCTCTAAAGTGAGCCATGGCAAATAAGGCTCCCCCAAAGGATCTCCTTGACATGTACCAATAGCTGACTCCAAGATGGTGACTCCCTCTTGTGAACCACCATGCTAGTAGTAAAGGGAAGCAAGAGAGCTATAAAAAGACTGCACAAAAGGAATGAGACTCGCCAAGGATCCACCAGCCTCCTTAAGCTCTCTAAAGATGGATGTCTGTGAGACGCTATTAAAAGCATTCTCAACATCCACCTATAGGACAACCCACTCCAGATGGATATCTAGGAGTGCTTTAATGCCTAGAGATATAGTCTCACATCCTCCAAGTGTAGCTACTCCAAACTGATGTGGACTGAGGTGCTATAAAAAATAAGAACAATGCTTAAGGACAATGGTATGACTGACCAAATGCAAAAGGTCTCTCCAATAGCAATCGGTCTAATGCTCCTTGTGTCCTTCTCCATCACAAGAAGTCAACTAGCACCTAACACTCAACTAACAAACATAGGAATGTCTCTTCTTGGTACTGCTACAGCCACTTGAAACAACTTGGTAAAACCACTAGAAGGATCATCTGCCTAGAAGCAATCTCTAAGGTGCTCATAAATCACCTAGACAATCCTCTTGAGGAAAGGTGAGGAGCAAGGCACAATGCTTGTGCAAATAACGATCTATCAAGACATAAACGCTGCTCAGGCTGATAATCTAAGACCTCTAGTGGTAGCCCTTTTATTGCTATAGGATGTAGTGAGCACAGGGAAGAGATAGTCTCATCAGTAGGACTTGCCATAGACAAAGGGTGTAGTGCTTGTGCTACTTTACTGAAATCTCCCGCTTGACCCAATGTCCTACATTGTTGTAATCAAGTGGAATTTGTGGTATCCAATGGCGATGCTTGTCTCCTAAATTGTGTAGCCCTAATAGACTCCTCCTGAAAGGCTGCCCAATCCTCCGCTCTGAATTGATGAAATCTAGCAGCCACCTCTCTATGCCCCACATGTCCCCCTCTAGCGTAACAAAGACATCATCATGGGAGTAAGAGGAATAAGAACCATGCTAACTTGTCCAAGGGATCATGTACCAAACAATCAAGTGGTAGGCAAAAAGCCTATCTAGCCTCATCATGGAGTGTGCGGGGTAGCCTATGGAATAGATGTGGACAAGGAAAACTAGTCTCAAATAAACCCAAAATGCAACCCGCCTGAGAAGCTAACCACTCTCACGACTTGATCGGTATCCTCAGAACAATCAATGAAGGGATAGAAGAAGCGTGCATAATCTCGAGTGTCATTGCTGTCGATGTGGTTGCTCGTCTCACGTGAGCATCCCAAGTGGTCCAATCATAGTCCTTGTGCATCCTTCCCATGTGAGTCCTTACCCCTTGTGAGGTAAAGCATTGGTAACACACCGGGCATGGTGTATCCCAAGCCGCCCTAGGCAACCCCACATAGGAAAGTGTAGCCATGGCTAGCAAGAATAATGATAGTAACACATGATGATCCTCTCTATATGTCCCCAGACCTATGTATCACCGTAGTGAGACTGAGTTCTTCCAAATACTCCACAATGCAAGCCAAGCAAGTTCTTTTGCATCTCTTACACTAGTCAGTACCCTCATTTATTCCTTCATTGCGTCCAATGGGTACTTGCACCGTATCCAAGGATGAGTCCTCTAGTAGCTAGAGGATTTCTATCTCACTTTCCAAGTACTCAAAATCAGGATCAAGAAAAACTTTGTGGTGTTTCTAGGAACCCTTTTGCTTGTCCTTCAGCTAGTAGTTTGCTACATTGGTCTCCAACATTTGAAACTTTTCAAATTTATCTAGCTGATCAACATCTGAGTGGATTCATAGTAGTCAAACTGCATTGCAAGACCACAAAACAACCTGGGAGAAGGTGTTGGTCACTGATAATGTTCGAATAGCCAAATGGAATGCATAGTGGCATGGTCAAAGATAAGAAAATATTATATTTCCAACTTTCAGGAACTTATATAATTATGAATGGTGGTCTCACTCCTTTACCCTTACCAAACTTTCATAAAATGGCACCAAGATGCCATAATTTAGAAAGGCCATTGGAAAGTACCCTGTCCATGAAATGACCTTTGAAACCCGCTCATAGAAACAAACATGGCCTTGTCTTGCCTGCAACCCTTGCCCTTGCTTTGAAACTTTAATTTTCAGTCCCTTGCTTTGAAACTTTAATTTCAGTTGATAAAATCTTGATTGTAATTAGTATGAGATGTCGTTGGATAGTTACCCTAAGGTTTAGTCGATGAAATTGCTCAACCTTTTGCATTGAGGAAATTTCATTTGGATTCTGATCACTTGGAATCTAGTTCTAGATCATTGACAAGATTACCTCTATTATCTTTATTGTGCATATATATTCAATGCACAATTGTAGACAGATCATTAAGTGAAGTATCGAGTACATACTTGATTTGAGTGTAATTTGAGTGAAAGAAAAAACTTATTATTGTGATACTTTAGAATTCACATATGATTTATGTATGAATTGTGCTTCTGTAGTGTAAGGATGTTGACCGCCATGTATATTGTGTAGCAATGTATCACACGTGGTGATGCTTCTTCAGATATTACAATAATCTATAAACCTTATTACTTGCACAACTTTGATATCTTAGATGCGATAGGGCAGTTTTTCATTTGGATACTATTGGGACTTAGTCCCATTTTACTTCTTTTGTCTCACCTTTGTATGGCTTGATATTACCATCAAGTCACATCCACTCTAGTTAAGAGATTCCAGGTGATACTAGTTAGTCTTTGTCCATCATAGCCAAGAACTCAAAAGCTCAACATCAAAGAATTGATCTCTTTGGAGCTACACTTTGTATATTCCTCTACTCAACCTAGATCTCTAGCCCTAATGGTGCCATTGATGGCACATTTGATAGTGTGAATGGTGCAAGTGACAGTGGGTCCCACCATGTGATCAATAGCCTTAACATAAAATCAGACCGCCAACAAGTAGCCCATGAGTGACTACCAAAATACATATGATTGCTAACATTACCACTCCACTGTCCGAGCAACCTAGCTTTGGCATTACAAAGGTCATCCTAACTATCATGTATATATACATCATTACACAACATACATCATTGTCAACATCATACACTACAGAAACACAACTCACATATGAACTCTAAGGTGCTACAGTCCCTCCTCTAGTTGGCAATTAAGTCCCCTTAACTCTAGATAGCCATCCATTCTAAGTATGTGGTATACCTTATGGTGGGCAAAGATCAAGAAGTCAAGTGCTATTGAGCTACATTGTTAGTCGCATGTCTGCAATCTATATCACATAAAGGGTGAACTAGCTATAGGTCAAGTACTCTTAGGACATAACCACTTTCCTTGAGGAACTATAGTGAGAGGAGGAGTCAAACATACCATATGCCATCTTCTTGAATAGTTATCACATACCAACATAGGAACAACTCCATTAGAAGAACCACACCGCAAGCCTAAATGTACAAGTGCCAAACTTGGATCCATAGTGCCATCAATGTTTGGGAGGTGGTATGGACACAATTGTGCACATTATCCTTCCAAACAACACCATCAAGTCCTTCCAACACAAGGACTCCAAAAGGCAAAACCTCACGCACTCTCAAGATAGTGTAGCTTGTAGTAAAATCAAGTGTTGTTGGTGTAGTTTGCTATAGATACATAATCATCTAGATGAAATTGATAGATTGAGTGTCTATGACATCCTCCTCAGATAGTAGCATGGCAGAAGGTATCCTTATGCTGAGTAATCACTAAGTTCTCAAAGGCCATCGGCATCACTCTTTGAAAGATCTTTGCCTATTGAGAACATATGCTTACTATATGTTTGGATCATCCAAATGCAAAACTGTAATAGCATCTTGACGAATGGTTGTAGGTGAATTTAGATCTTGTCCATAGAGTAGTAAATATGGAGAGAGGAATACTAAGGAGGCTTGCTGAACTGATAGCCCATGGCCAACATGGGTAACTAGATATCTCAATCTCCCAAGTGGACTCTTTGAAACCATACTTACATAATCCTCTTTTCACCATCTGAACCATTCTCTTTGCTAAGCTTTCTACCTTAAGGTGATCTTAGGAGGTAGTATGATGATCAATCAAGGCTTTGTTACACAAGACCTGAAACTCTTGCAAGAACTCTATACCCTAATCAGTCAGAACCTTAATTGGTGCACCAAAATGACTAAGAACCCGATCCAAAAATTCTAAAATTGTCTCTTCACTAGAATTGTCAGGAAGTGCCACCAACTCAATTCACTTGGAGAAGTATTCCACCATAACCAAAATGTCTCATAGTCAACGATGAAGGTCCAACAAAGTCCAAACTCTAATGATAACCCAACCAACCCATGAGAGGTAATGGATGCAATTGTGTAATATTCTGAGGATAGGAGAAGCCCTAAGAGAAATGCAAAAAAAGAAACACAAAGCTTCACACTCAAAACCCTGATGCTCCAAAGGAGCACCTTGTCATTATTATAAAGTAAAGAGGATTCTTTCAAAGGGAGCTCCACCCTTTGATCAAATACATAAATTGGTGATATGTTAGGGAGCTCTACCCTTAGATTTGTTGTATGCATGGGTGACATATTGGTTCTAGTACTATCAGGTTGGTCAAACAAGTTTTGACCAAAGGGAATCTTTAGAGAATATTCATATAGGAATCTCAAAATCACATGGGTGATGTACCATTGAAAAGCTCTTGGTGAGACAAACATGAAGTAAAGGAATGGAGGTTAGCGTAAGGAAATTTTTTGCATATTTTTGAGATCTAATTCATTTGTTTAGGCCTCCAAAATTGACTTTAAAGTTTTTAGGCTATATTTTACTCTTGCACTAGTAGTAGAAGTACTATTTTGTTAATATTTCTATCTGATCTACTTAGTTCATTATATATAACTTCCTTCTAGATATTACTAAGCTAATTTTGACCTTTAGATAATATGTCTAGCTATTGGTATTATAAATTATGGTGTGGGAGCATTAAATGATGTTCTAACTCAATCATAAACTACACATTTGGCCACAAACTACTTTACATTGGTCTGCATATTGTATCACCAATAATGGCTCTAAAATAAGCTATATATATATATATATATATATATATATATATATATATATATATATATATATATATATATATATACTTATATACTTAACTCCAGAAGGTTCTAACTCCTCATGAGCATGATGGACAAACTTTGGTCTTGGAGATGGAAGTGATACTACTTGCACTTTACCATCCTCTTGTACAAAAAGAAGGTATTTACCCTCCAATCTAAACTGCCTAGCTCGTTGAAGAACATGGTCTCTCTCTTTGGTACCAATTATGTCACCTACAACACTAGTGCACAGACAATCCATCACTAAGACATCATCATGAATGTCTTGCTAAACTATACCAATATCCTCACCTTCTTGATCTATGACCTCAATAACTCATTTGGTATGCATTGAGAGAGATACATGTAAAAGACCAAGACCAAGGAGAGAAATGGGAGATTGGAAGATTAAAATGAAAGATCACGTTGGGACTCCTGAATGAGGGAAATTCCAAATGCCTAGCATGAGCTTGGTCTTTGGTATTTATAGAGAAGTATACAAGGCTCTTGAGAAGCTTCTGAAGAAGTTTCCTCAAAGTTGCTTTCTTGGAATGCAAGTCAAACTAGTCAGGAAGCTTCTCAAGATACCCTAAACTTCTAAAAGCCATCTACTTGGTATGCAAGCTAAGCTAACTAGGAAGCTTCCTGAGAAGCTTCTTTCTAAAAGCCATTGACTTGGCATGCTAGCTAAGTTGGCTAGGAAGCTTCTTCCTATGAATCATCACTTGGCATGCACCTTACCCAATACTTGGAAGGTACCAAGAAGCTTTGTAGATGCTTCTATAATATAATTAGCTAATTTGGCTTATTTGCTACTTTGTTAGTCTTGATTAACTCATTGGTAAAATCCATATTGTTATATATTCCTCCACTACTAGTTGGTAATATACTCGTCACTATTGAAGCTTCAAACTTTTGGATGGCCATTTGTGCATTCTAGAGATGAGAAAGAGGCTCCCAAGTGGCATCATAAAGGGGATACCCTTTCTAATGGACCTTGTACTCAACATGTTATTGGAGGCCATGTTGAATGTGACAATGGGTAAGAATACAATCAACTTCATACTCTTCATGATTGTTGATAGGGATGGGAGGAAGAGAGGTTTGGAAATAAGAGGAAAAGGAAGATGGATTAGAAACAAAGCTTGGAAATGTGAAAACAAGATGGATTTGCATATGAGAAGGCAAGGCAAGTCCATAAGCAACAAGAGAAATGATTTGGGTGACATCAAATGGACCTATCCAATCAGAAGCAAGTTTATGGACTGGGTATCAAGTGGGAGGGTTAGGTTACTAGAAGAAGACATGACTTATCACCAAGTTGAAAAGTGAGATCACAATGACGTTGGTATATATATTATTTTTGATGATTTTAAGCAACAAGGAGATGAGATTTGGCTTGTTGTATGAATTGAGATATGGTGGTCAAGAAGATAGAAGTATGAGGGACATGAGATGAAGGTAGAGCAAGAAGGGAATTTGGAACAAGTGAGTCTTGGCCAAAATTAAGGAAGAAGGGAGAGAATTGGTGCTTGCATGTTTGGAATTATTATAGGTAAACTCAATAACTACAAGACACTCATCCCAATTGGTATGGTGAACATTGACAAAGGCACAAAAATATATTCAAAGGTGCAACTTTCATGTTTGGTTTGTCTATCAGTTTGAGTATGGTAGGCCATGGACAAAGTAAACTTGGTGCCGAGTATCTAGAAGAGTGTTTGCAAATTTGTTTTGGTGGAACAAGAGTCATAATCAGAGATGAGTACTTAAGGCATCCCATGAAGACGTTGTCAAAGTAGACTTGGATCAATTTTGGAGTATCCATTGTATCATAGGTTGGTGCTAAATGGATTTTCTTATTAAGCTTATCCACAAACACTAGGATTGATGTGTGACCTTACTTTGTCTTGGGCAAGGATGTGATGAGATCTAAGCTCATATATCCTCATCAAGTAGATGGGATGGTAAGTGGTTGAAGGAGTCTACTCAGTTTTTGGTTGTTGGCCTTGTTGTATTGGGAGCTTTCACAAGATTGGACAAACTCTTGAACATCCCATGCCATGTTGGGTCACCACCATTGGCAATATAGGATACCCAAGGTCTTGTCCACACCCATGTGACCAATGATTGGAAAGTCATGGGTTTCTTGAAGGCACACAAGTTGTAGATCACCCTTGGCTGGAATATATATCCAGTTCTCCCAGAATAGAAGGTCTTCTTTGAAGGAGAAGGTGTTGTTTTCTTTATCATATGTAGCAAGATAACCTTGTACCATTTGAAAGAAGGAATCTTGTTGTAAAATAATCCTAAAGTCAATTTGGACCTTGGAATAGATTGACATTATCATAATTGCCATGGTGAAAAGAAGAAAAGACTTCAAATCAGGTCATTGTGATAGGGCATTGAGGATGACATGGAACCTACAGGGTTTGTACTCAAGTTTGAGGTCAAAAAATTATAGTTCTTTCTCTTGTCAATGATATTGACTCTTCATGTGTTCCAGATGTAAAATTTGCAACAAAGATTTGTGATCAATTAGCATGATTACTTGTTTCCCCAAGAGATAATGCCTCCATACATTGGTGAGATATACCATTGCTAGTTATTCTTGACCTTGAGTTAAGAAATTCCTTTCTATGGTGTTTAGTTGGTGAGACAAAAACGCAATGAGATGTCACCTATATGGGAATTCTTATTGAAACATGGCTCTAATTGCAAAGTTGGAAGCATCAAATCAACCACACAAGGTATTTGAGGGTCATATGGTTCAAGAATGGGCCTTGAAGACACCATATATTTCAGCTTTTGAAATGCTTCTTTGTTCTTGGTGGTCCATTAAAAGCCCAAGTTCTTCCCCGATTGGTCGGCCAATGGTGTGGCCACATGAGCATAATAATGAATGAATTGTCAATAAAAACTTGGTAATCCATTAAATGCCCATACCTCTATAGCATCCTTTGGAGTAGGCCAATAAGTAATGGCCTTGATTTTCTCCTGTTCCATTTTGATCTCCTCCAATAAGATCTTGTGACCCAAGAAGGTAACTTTCTTTGCCAAAATGCACACTTTGACTTCTTGTAATAAAACTTCCACTAACATAGTTGTCTTAGGACTTCTTGCATGTGATTTGCATGTTTTGCCTCTATCTTGCTATAAATTAAAATATCATCCAACAACACTACCATCTAACAATTAAATAGCACATCTAACACCCGATGCATTTGATCCATGAAGAGTGTTGGAGCATTAGTGAGCTCAAAAGACAAAACACTCCACTCAAAATGCCCATACCTTGTACCCAAAAGGTAATTTTTTGCACATCTTCTTTATCAATAGGAATCTACCAATAGCAGGTTTGGAGATCCAACTTGGAGAAGTATTGTACTCCATTCAATTGATCAAGCAAGTAATCAATTTGAGGCAAAGGATATGCATTCTTCATTGTTTGTTTGTTGAGACTACAATATAACATCAAAGTCCTCCATCCTTCTTTGGCACAAATAATACCGGTGCTTCCCAAGGAAACATACTATATTGTATGAAATCCTTCTTGAACAACTCCATCAATGTTATTTGAAGCTTGTATAACTTTTTTGGTGGGAGCCAATAGATTGGTCTACTCATTGGATCACTTCTTCGAAATAACTCAATCTTGAAGGGCATACCTTGATCGAAGGGTAATCCCTTTGGTAGATCATTTGAAAACACATCTAGAAACTCCTAAACTATTTGATCAACCATTGCTTGATGAGGTTTTGGACCTTCTTCAAATTCTCCATGCACAACCAGCTTGATCTTCATTACAAAAATAGACTTATCTTCCTCCAAAGCTTGCTCTATGATTGCTTTACTAACAAAATTCTCATCAAAATTCTCTTGGGATTTATCTTCCTTCAAAGCTTGCTCTATGGTTGCTTTCCTAATAAGTTTTCCATCTTGGGATTGATTATTCTTAGGTGTCTTACTTAAATGTGCCAAACACCCTAATCGGAAATTCATACCTTGGTGTTATACTTGAAGTTATTGTTGGGTTGAATTGAACCTTGTGACGTTCAAGCCAAGCCAAACCTAGAATGACATCATAGTGTAGAGGTGCCACTATAAATCTCATACACTCTACATACTCCTTCTCAATCTTCAATGTAACAAGGTGTGAGGTACAAAATGTACAACCATTTCTACCATTTGTAATCATCAATCTTCTTCCAATGACTAGCTCGATAGGAATACTTAATTGCTTTGCTAATTTTATAGATATGCAATTCTTTAAACTTTTAAAATCCACCAAAATTGCACAACCACAATCATATATTATACCTTACAAGTGAAATAAACTTGCATAGGCTTAGCCTTCAATCCCATTGGAACTAATCAAATTCATAATAGGTGGCTCAAAATCTCTTATTGGGATTCCTTATTTCCTTGATCATTCTACTTGACAAACTATATCTAGGCAATTTGTTGAGGTCATCCATCCATTTGTTGAGGTCATCCATACTTGAGTGGACATTTAGCAATGCAATGTCAAATTTGGCAACAATAAAAACAACCATCATTTTGTTGCAATCTTTCTATATTTGTAGTGCCAAGTGGTTTTTGTTAGATGGCATCAATCTTCATTCGTGCCACCCATGTGTAGTATATTGGTAGGTTCTCTGGAGGTCAAGGTTGGGACCAAGTTGTTGTAACCAAGGAATCAAGTATTCCACAAACTATATGGCTTCCTCCAAGTGTTTTGGTTCTCACATAATCACCTCTATTTTGGTTCATGACTTCAAGCTCCTCACAAATCAATCTAGAGCTTCACCTTCCAATATTTCTAGACTTTATGTGATGGTGTTTTGGAATTACGAGATATAGCTTCTTATAGAGCTAATCTGCTTCAACTCTGCCAACTTATCTCATGTGACATTTATAGCTTGGAATCGACCAATTATTGCACTCTTAAATTTTTCACATATCAAGATTGGTGCAACAAATTGCTTTCAGCTTGCTTCACTTATAATCACCACTATAGCTTTGCTATTCCATCTAATTGGTTGGAAGTCAAGAGAATCTATTTCATCTTGAAGATTTGTAACTTCAAAATAATAATCTTAGTCAAACAAAAAATTGTCCATTACACTTGGAAAATTCTTACCTTCAAATGCCTTGGGCTTTAGAAATTGTATTTTTTCTTCTCATTCTCAAAATAATGCTCTCTCTACATGCTCTTGTCATTGATGATCTTGTTCTTCCAACAATAGAGTAAGGTACTCAATTTGTTACTGCAAGGCAATGATAACCTTGGGCATTGCTACCATGACTACTATTATATCAAACTACCTATAGTTGATCTAAGTTAACACATAAATGTAACATGTTTACCATTCTCCATAAGTTATAATCATAACATTGAACAAGGTGATCACATTCAAAAAAATTTACCCAAAGTGTGAGAAAATAAATTGAATGAAATGATACTTGGATAGTACATGTATAAAAAAATACAAATGGTTTGGCAGAAATGGATCTAGTGGTGCATAAATTCCATCCATCCAATTCATGCTCTAATACCAATGTAAGAGACCAAGGAGAGAAATAGGAGAATGGAAGATCAAAATGAAAGATCACACTGGACTCTTGAATGAGTGAAGCTCCCAATGCCTAGCATGAGCTTGGGCTTTGGTATTTATAGGGAAGCATACAAGGCTCTTGAGAACCTTCTCTTGAAGTTTCCTCAAAGTCACTTTCTTAGAGTGCAAGTCAAGCTAGTCGGGAAGTTTCTCAAGAACACTTAACTTCTAGAAGTCACCTACTTGGCATGCAAGCTAAGCTAGCCACCTACTTGGTGTGCAAGCTAAGCTAACCAAGAAGCTTCTTCTTATGAGTCACCACTTGGCATGCACATTACCCAATACTTGGAAGGTACCAAAAAGCTTCTTAGATGCTTCTACAATATCCTAGGCTAATTTGGCTTATTTTTTACTTTGTTAATCTTGACTAACTTGTCGATAAACTTCATATACCTACAATGTCACTAAAGTCTTTGAAAAATATACATAGAAAGGTAGATATATGCCAACTTGGCACCATCTCCTCATTTGTCTCACCATACCAACGTGCTTTAGTCTGATCTTGCTAGGTGGGACATGGGTTTCTTCTCAACCCTACATCTACATCAGAATTCACCACTCCAAGCTTCCTTGGAAGCTTAACGGACTCCATCAACCATTTTAGTGGTTGATGATCAATAACAAGAGTGAAGGGGTTACCAAATAGGTAACATTGGAAATGGGCAATATTGTTGCTACCAAGCACTCTCCTTCATATGAACTATATTTTGCCTCCGTTGAATTGTTGGAGTGACTAGCATAAGCCACTACAAATTCCTTCTCCCATCATCATGTTAGATAAGCATTGCTCCAAGCCTCAATATACTCCACTCAATGTGAACTTGGAATGGTCATCCTCTAATTGATCTCCTAAGAATAGAGGTAAATTTTAACCTCTCCTTGAGCTCTATAAAAGCTTTCTCTTGCTTATCTCCCCAACACCACTCTTGGGTGAGCCTAGTTAGCTTCATCAAGGCCTTAACAATAGTACTAAATCTTCTAACATAGTGATAATTGAAGTTTACCAACCCAAGGAATACTTGCACTCTAATGACATCCATAGGCCAAGAAATACATGCAATAGCCTCCCCTTGGTCTGTTGAACACCAAATCCTCTAGGGTAAATAATGTGACCCAAATACTCAACCTGCTTGTGAAAGAATTTACACTTCCCAAGATGTAATTTGAGTCTACGAGATCTTAATCTCCCAAATCCCTTCAACAAATGTCTCTCATGCTCTTCCACAGTAGTGCTATAGACTAAAATTTCATCAATATAGCACCAAAGAACATCCAATCATGCTAAGATCCTATCCATGACACTTTGGAACTTGATAAGAGTGTTCTTTAATCCAAATAGTAAGAACATTCACTAATATAATACATAGCTGGAGTGAGGATCAATAGCCCAAAATCTTGTCTTGGATTTATCCTCCTCCTTGATTGGCAAATGATGATATCTTACTCAAAGATTCAAAGTATTGAAGACCTTTGCATACCCAGTCGTATCAAAGATCTACTCCAATGTAGGCATGGCATATCAATCAGCTCTAGTTTGTTTGTTGATTGGATTGTAATGTCCACGCATCTATCTATTTGAGTAGTTTCCATGCAGATCATTCTTGGCTGGCCTCAATATAACTAAAGCATACTCTCCACGTGAAATCTCCACCAAACTAGCTTCAAAAAGGTCTCTACTCCAACTCTATATCAATGTTCTCTCCATGTCATTATATATAGAGAGACTTAAAAAAACTGATGTATCACTTGTAAGCTCAATCTGAATACTAGGTCCTTTTATTGTACCAAAATCCTTCATACTAATGGTAAAACAACTCATGGAACTCCTAAAGAACCTCTAGACTCTCCACCTTTCTCCTCTTGCAAGCTTGGGTCCAATATTTGGCTCCCAAGTATCCTCTATAATTGATGTAGAAGTGGAAGACGTACTAACTTGCTACTACATTGGGCCCTTGGGAGTAGTAATGTCATACCCCCAACCACTAAAGTGCACAACCTTAGTGTAAAAAACTCCCTCCAATTTAGTTCCAAGCTCCATACGTCCTCTAGTTGCATCCCAAGTAGACCAAGGGTGTAACCCAAATAGACCACACTCATTTGGATGTACCCCAAGTAGACCATTCTCACTAGTAGTCACTAGCTATGTCCCAAGAATACCCTACCCTACTTGATCCATTGTCCCCAACATGCACGTGAATCATCTCAATAGGCATAAAGTTGACAAGTGTTTGAGTGATGATGCGTATCAAGCGTATTGTACATTGCTCAACCAAGCCAAGTCTTACAATCTAGGTCAAATAGTTTAGGTCTATAGCTTGACCTAACACGTGATGCCTAGATGCCTCTAACATTACTATAACAATGGTAATACCAATACAAAAACCTATCATCCACTCTCTCTCATCATCATTGGGCTCCACCAACTATTGTTACTGGGAGTTCCAAACAAGTCCAAGACCTCCCTCTCAAAAAGCATGGGATCATGGGAACTCATAAGTGTGGGTAAAACAACTTTGGGCTATCAAAAAATGTTCACCGTTGCCATAAGTGACCTATCAGCTACTACCATTGTTTGAGATTGGTGCCCAACAGTAAGGTGGTCTAGTCGTTGAATCCCATCATAAGCATGATGTAGAACCTCTATCGGTAAGAAGTTTGTCCACCAAAGATATGGACAATGAACCCATGATCTCACTATGGTTGCATCAAACAACATAGTAGGTCCCATCCAAGCATGTACTTAATGTGTACTCACCTTGAGTATGAGAATCACCCATCAAAGAGATGTTCTACAAAATGTAGGCTAGAGATATTGTAGACTTGGAGATGTTGTAGTATACATAAGATCTCCCAAAACACACCACAATGGAGATCTTGGAGCCCTTGACCTTAGCTAACATGGGTATATCCCTAACATGGCCATCTAAAAATCACCAAATGAATAGAACCATGTCTTTCCAAATCCTATGCCTCCAATAAAGAAATGTCTATTGGTATTGGTATTGCTATTGACTATTGACATTGCTAATAATTTAGGATACCAATAGGCCAAGTGTGCCACATGATGTATAGAGACTTACTTAGTAGTCTCATCTTTCTACACATACAAGTACCTTTGTATTCAATACCACCTGCCTATAATATCATAACTAGTCCACTACTAATCCCACCAAACAACTCCAATAGACATACTTCCTCTATTAGATACTGCCAAGCAATGAGTGTGGTATCCAAAGGTGATAAGGTAATAGACTCTAGAGGCTCATCTTCACATTGGTCTCTTGGTGGTACAAAGGCTCAAATCTAAGCATGTTGCACCAATTGATCTGCATGTTGTTGCTATGCCTCCTCAAAACTCCACAATGGAACATCTAAGATTGAACAATTTCACTTATACTCCAAATCCAAGTGATCTCCTTTGGTACTAGAGTAACTTCTACATGGGTGTTCCTCTCCAATAAGTCACGAGGCCAAGTAATAGAACCATTGAAAGTTGAAACTGATGCCATGGTCTTTAACTATAATGAGCCAACATTGGTAGGTGACATACCCCGTCTTCACTTGACTGTCAACTTGGTCTATAGGAGGCTGTCTCCTCCCAATAATTCAATACTAAAACCCATGGATACAAAACTACTCAACCAACACCATATGACTTTACTATTATTGCAATTGCTTGAGCTCTCACCACAGAGCTATCAATCAAAGGACCATGCTAAATATGGACAATGAGCCCTCCACATATGATGTATTGTGTAGAACCACCCCTAGAGATATCTAGATCTAAAATGGGCATCTCTCCACATTGGTCTTTCATAGTTCCAAATCAATAACTGTAACCTTCTCCAACATAAGGAGCTGTGCACCAAAGTCCAATAAGACCCTTCATGGTATGTAGATGCAAAAGATCAAGACTGAGGAGAAAGATAAGAGAATAGAAGATCACATTAGGACACTTGAATGTGGAAAGACTCCTAATATCTAGCTTGAGCTTTGGCTTTGGTATTTATAGGGAATATAGAAGGCTCTTGAGAAGCCTCCTTTTAGAAGCCGCTTGCTTGGCTTGCAAGCTAAGCTAGTTGGAAGCTTCTAGAAGCTTCCAACTAGAAGTTACTTACTTGGGGTGCAAGCTAAGCTAGCTGAGAAGCTTCCCAAGAAGCTTACTATATATTTCTAGAATATTCTAGGCTAATTTGTCCTTTTTGGTACTTTGTTAGTCCTAACTAACTTTGTTGCTAAACTCCATATTGTTACATATTCCCCCACTGCTAGTTGGTGACGTCCTTGTTGCCATTGAAGCTCCAAACTTCTGGATGGTCGTTTGTGAATTTTGGAGATGAGAAAGAGGTTCCCATGTGGCATTGTGAAGGGGATACCCTTTCCAAAGGACCTTGTATTTTGTATCTTGATGGTGGCTTCGTTGAATGTAGCAAAGCGTAAGGATACGATCAACTTTGTACTCCTCATGATCATTGATGGAGATGGAAGGAAGAGGAAGAGGTTGGACCTGAGAGGAAAAAAAAGATGGGTTAGGCACAAAGAATGAACTTCAACTTGGAAATGTGAAAGATAGAATGGATACGCATATGACAAGGTAAGGCAAGTTGATAAGCAATAGGAGAGATAATTTGGGTGACATCAAAGGGTCCAATCCAATTAGGGGTGAGTTTACAAGCTTGGGTGTCAAGTGGGAGAGGTAGGTTACTAGAGGAGAGCATGACTTTATCACCAACTTGAAATATGAGATCACGATGATGGTGTGTAGCATATTGTTTTTGCCAATTCTGAGCAACAAGGAAATGAGATTTGGCTTGTAGGAGAGATTTGGATATGGTGGTCAAGAAGGCTGAAGTATGAGGGGAATGAGATGGAGGGAGTGTAAGAAGGGAATCTAGAACAAGTGGATCTTGGCCAAAATTGAAGAAGAAAGGAGAAGATCATATGCTTGCCTATTTGGAATTGATGTCTGCAAACTCCACAACTGCAAGACATTCATCCCAATTGGTATGGTGGATGTGACAAAGGCATGAAGAATATCCTCCAAGGTATGATTCACACAATTCAGTTTGTCCATCAGTTTGAGTGATGATAGGTTGTGGAGAAAGCAAGTTTGGTGCCGAGTATTTGGAAGAGTGCTTGCCAAAATTTCCTAGTGAATCAAGGATCATGATTGGAGATGAGTACACATGACATCCCATGATGTTTAAATATATTGTCAAAATAGATTTGCACTAAGGTTGGAGCATCCACAATACCAACTGTGGGTGCCAAATGGATTTGCTTACTAAGCTTATCTACAAACACTTTAATTTTTGTGTAACCTTGCTTTGTCTTGAGTAGGTGATGAGATCTAAGCTCACATGTTCCCAATGAGTAGATATAATGGGGAGTGGTTGAAGGAGTCAACTTAGTTTTTGGTTACTAATCTTGTTGCATTGGTAACTCTTACACAATCATACAAACTCCCAAACATCTTGTGCCATGTCAAGCCACTACCATTGGCATTGGAGGATACCCAAGGTCTTGTCTACACCCATGTGACCAACAATTGGTAAATCATGGGCTTCTTGAAGGCACACAAGTTAGAGATCACCTTTGGCTAGAACATAGATCCGGTCCTTATGGAATAAAAAGCCTTCCTTTAAGGAGAAGGTGTTGTACTCCTTATCACATGCTGCAAGATGACCTTGTACCATCTAAAAGAATGGATCTTGTTGGAGAGCTGTCCTTAACTTGGTTTGGACTTTAGAGTTGACAGACATTGTTGTAATTGATGCCGTGATGAGAAGAAGAGATTTCAAATCAGTCATTGTGATAAGGCATGAAGGATGACATGGAATCAATCTGGCTTGTACTCAAGTTTGATGTCAAACAATTCTAGTTGTTCCTTCGATCGATGATGTTGACTCTTCATGTGTTCCAAATGTAATGTCTGCAATAAGGGCTTGTGGTCAATGCACATGACCACTTGTTTCCCAAGAGATAATACCTCAATACCTTGGTGGCATATACCATTGCTAGTTGTTCTTGATCTTGAGTACAATAATTTTCTTTTGTTGTATTGAGTCTGTGAGACACAAAGGCAATGGGATGCAATCCATCTGTGAATTCCTATTGCAACAATCTCCAATTGCAAAGTTAGAAGCATCAAAATCAACCACACATGTTAGTTGAGGATCATATGGTTGAAGAATTGGTCTTGAAGACACCATGTGGTTCAGCTTCTAGAATGCTTCTTCATGCTTGTTGGTCCATTGAAAGCTCAAGTTCTTTCCCACAAGATCAGTCAATGGTGCGGCCACATGAACATAGTAGTGGATGAACCATTGGTAAAAAATAGCCAATCCATTAAACTTGTACTTCAATAGCATCCTTTGAAGTAGGCCAATCAATGATGGCCTTGATTTTCTCCTCTTCCATCTTTATCTCCTCCAATGAAATCTTGTGACCCAAGAAGGTAACTCCCTTCTTCCAAAAGGCACACTTTGACTTGCAATAAAACTTTGACTGTCATAGTCATCTTAGCATTTCTTGCACGTGATTCACATGTTCTTCCTTTGTCTTGTTATAGATTAAGATATCATCCACGAACACAACCACGTACCGATCCAATAATCCATCCAACACTTGATGCATCTGATCCATGAAGACTATTGGAGCATTGGTAAGCCCAAAAGGTAGAACTTTCCACTCAAAATATCCATACCCTGTGCAAAAGGAAGTCTTTTGCACATCCTCCCTATCAATGGGGATTTGCCATTAGCCACTACAAAGACCCAACTTGGAGAAGTATCGTGCTCTACTCAATTGATCAAGCAAGTCATCAATTTGAGGCAAGGGGTATGCATTCTTCACTATCTGTTTATTGAGCCCCCAAAATCAATACAAAAACAAAGTCCTCCATTCTTCTTTGGAATAAATAGTACTGGTGCTCCCCATAGAGATGTAATATGTTGTATGCAATCCTTCTCCGACAACTCCACAAGTGTTGTTTGCAATTCCTCCAACTCCTTTGGTGAGAGCCAATAGATTGGTCTACTCACTAGAGTACTCTCTAGTAATAACTCAATCTTGAAAGAATACCACAATTAGAGGGTAATCCCTTTGGCAGACCATTTAGAAACACATTTGCAAACTCTTGAACTATGTGGTCAAATATTGCTTGATGAGGCTCCTGACTCTCCTCAATTTCTCCTTGTGCAATTGGCTTGATACACACTACAAAAATAGACTTATCTTCCTCCAAAGCTTACTCTATAGCTGCTTCACTGACAAACTTCCCATCTAGGGATTTATCTTCCTTCATGGCTTGCTCTATGGTTTCTTTCCTCACAAACTTCTCATCTTGGGACTTCTCTTCCTCCAAATTTTGTTCTATGGTTGCTTTCCTTACAAACTTCTCATCTTAGGATTGACTATCTTGAGGTGTTTTACTCAAAGGTGCCAGAAAACCTAATCAAAAATTTCTCCCTTGGTATTGTACTTGAGTTTGTTGTTGGGTCCAATCAAATTGAACCTTATGATGTTCAAGCCAAGGTAATCCTAAAATGACATCATAGTGTAGAGGTGCCACTACAAACCTCATACACTCCAAATATTCCTTCTCAATCTTGAAGGTAATAAGATGTGAGGTACGAAATGCAAAACTATTTCTACAATCCGCCATTAGCAATCTACTTCTAATTCCCAGCTTGATAGGAATACCCAATTCCCTTTGCTAATTGCATGGACATGCAATTCTCTTAACTTCCAGAATCAACCAAAATCCTACAACTATAATCAGATATCATACCTTGCAAGTGAAGCAAACTTGCATAGGTTGAGCCTTCAATCCCATTGGAACTAATCAGTTCCCAATAGGCGGCTCAAAATCTCTTATTGTGATTCCTTGTTTCCCTCATTTTGCTCCACAATTTCCATTTGAGCGACTTGTTGAGGTTGCTTATTCTTGAGTGGAAACTCTAAAATGTGGTGTCCAATTTGGCAACAATAGAAACATTCACCATTGTGTCATAATCTTTCATGATCTATTGTGCCAAGTGGTCTTTGCTAGATAGCATTGATCTTCATAGGTATTGGCTCCTCCACCCGTGTGTAATGTGTGGATGGGTTTGAGAAAGGCCAAGGTCAAGACCAAGTTGTCACAACCAAAGAATCAAAGTGCTCAGCCAACTACATGGCTTCCTCCAAATCTTTGGGCTCACGCATAGTCACTTCCAATCTGGTGCGGGACTTCAAGCCTCTCACAAAGTGATCTAGAGCTTCTCCAACTAGTTTATCCGGAATTTGCATAATGGTGTTCTAGGATTAAGTGATATAGCTTCTTGTAGAGCCAATCTACTTCAATTCTACTAATTTATCTTGTGTAGCCCATGTAGCATTATAGCTTGGAACCACCCAATTATTGCACTCTTGAATTCTTCCCATATCAAGATTGGCGTGTCAAATTGCAACTCAACTCATTCCACTTTGAATTGCCACCATAATTTAGCCACTCCATCCAATTGGTTTGACGCCAATAGAGTTTGTCTTTGTTCATCTTGAAGGTTTGTTGCTTTGAAGTAACATTCACAATCAAACACAAAATTTCCACTATGCTTGGAAGTTTCTTGCCTTCAAATACCTTAGGCTCTGGAAATCATATTTGCTCTTCTCCTTCACAAACTGGTGCTCTCTCTATCTACTCTTGTCTATGATGGTCTTGTTCATCCAACAATCGAGTAAGGTGATCAATTTATTGCTGCATAGCAAGGATAACTTTGGGTATTGCCGCCATAGCTTCTACTTTATCACACTATCCACAATTTATCTAATTCATTAACACATAAATGTAGCACATCCATTGTTCTCTATAAGTTACAACTAGAAACACCAAAGGTTGCTCAAACAAGGTGATCATATGCAAAAAATCTTATCCAAAGCGTGAGGTGATGAATTATGTGAAACAATGTTTGGGTAGTACTTGGACAAATAAACCCAATGGTTTGGTGGAAGTGGATTTGGTAGTCCATAAATTCCATCCATCCCATTCCTGCTCTAATACCAAAGTAAAAGATTAAGACCGATGAGAGAAATAGTAGAATGGAAGATCATTTGAATTAGAGAAACTCCAAATGCCTAGCATGAGCTTTGGCTTTGGTATTTATAGGGAGTATACAAGGCTCTTGAGAAGCTTATCAAGAAACTTCCTTGAACCACTTTCTTGGAGTGCAAGCCAAGTTGATTGAGAAACTTCTCAGAAAGCTTCCTTCTAGAAGCTACTTGTTTGGCTTGTAAACTAAGCTAGTTAGAAGCTTCTAGAAGCTTCCAACTAGAAGCCACTTACTTAGGACGCAAGCTAAGCTAGTTGGGAAGCTTCCCAAGAAGCTTTCTAGATACTTCTAGAATATTCTAGGCTAGTTTGTCCTATTTTCTACTTTGTTGACCCTAACTAACTTCATTGCTAAACTCTATATTGTTATAGTAGACCTTCCTTGAAGGTCCCACCAAACAGAAAATCCTTCTTTGGTTATCCAATAGGACAACTTCAGGTGTGAACCACACTTGCTCAAAGGGAGGTCTAGTTGGTAACTCCTCCAATCTAGCTATTGCTACTTGCCATAAACCACCAGTCATTGAGCGGGTGCCATGCTCCTCAACCAAATCAACTCCACTATCAACCACCTCTGCTCTAATAGCAAGAACCATATCATCCCTACTCTCACAAAGTGTGGCAACCAATCAGAATACTAGAGTTGGTTCAACTTCCAATGTAAACATGTCATTGGTTGAGAATAAAGGGAAATGCATAATTGATTGAGCCACCTCCAACATCATGTTAGACTCAATCTATGTAGTATTAGGTGGTTGACTAGCATCTAATCTATCATGCACTCCATCACCACCTACCACACTTGTACTAGGACGTCTAAGAGCCATGGATGTTGTCTGTAGTGCCTCAGCAAGTGGGAAAAATTGGGGAAGTCTAATTTATTTACTTGCGTTTCCTCTTTGTGGGTCTAACTCCATTAATGCTCCTATAGGGTCTAGAGCACATATTGCACTCTTAGTCACTATAGTAGATGCATCTACTTATGCTAGTCCACATGAAGTCCAATATATCTCTATCATCAACATAAGAGGTGGAAGTCTCAACACCCAAATCTGATATCCTTTGAGTTATGGCCATGCTAGCCAATCTTTGCTTCAACTGCTCAATTTGGGTAGCCACGGCTGTATTAGAAGCAAGGGCAAGTATTGCACCCCTACCATGTGTGGATCATCTACCACCACATCTACCACCTTGTCTTGCATTACCTAGACTCTACCACTTGCCATAGTAGCCCTACCACTCTATAACTCTAGGTGAAGGTCAAAGCATTGGTCACTAGTGTGACCAAATCTATGGCAATGGTCACACTATCTCTATGTTGGCTGTGATGCACCACAGGTATCATGTTCATTGCCTTGAGTGCACTCTCTCTTGTGGTGAGGTCCACCACAAGTCTAACAAGCAACATCACCACTCACTAGTTGCTATTTACCTAAAAATGAAAGTAAGGATCTAGCTACACTAGGCCCTCCATTTGCTTCATAGGATTTGGGCTACCCACTTTTTTCTCAGAAGCCAACATGGTGTGGTGCACTTTGCTACACTTTAGAAGAAGTAACAATTGTGGATAAGTTCTCCCTACAAAATCTAGATGTCATCACTCTCTTCTCCACCATGTTGAGCTTAATGCGCTTAGCCAAACTAAAGACCACTACCAAATTATGTGAAGTAGCATATAGCATCATGTACACTACATCACAATTCCTTGTCTAGGATCCCATACTAAACCTACACTACTTGGGCCTTAGTAACTCCTTGAGTCAAACTGATTAACCGTCTCATGCGAGTTTATGCCTTGTGTTGGCTCTCTCCAACCTTCCACTAGAACTCTTGCAATCTCTTTAGCTTGTCAATCCACACTCCTTGGTAGCTTTACCTCAAGCATTGGAAGAACTCAACCAAGGGGTTAATCCCCAATAGTGTACCATCTCACGTAGTGATATCCCCACTTGTAGTAGCACTATTTCCAACTAGTGCACCTCCACTAGATCCACCATGCTACTAGAGCTAGAACTTGTGGGTTTTGCCAATCTACCCATAGCAACTGAGCTTGAAGTGATGGAGAAGTTGTTTAGAGACCAATATTATCTCTATAGCTCAATCTACTCCAATTGTGCTCTCTTGAACTTATGATAGTCATCCATTGGTGGACCCTCAAAGTGTTGAAATAACCTCTTCTATTCCATGAAGGATATAGACAAAATTGCATTCTGCATCTATTGCAAATCACATTAACTATCAAACTCTTAGATGAAATCATCAAACTCAATGGTACCCACTATACCAAAGTAACATTTGGTGCTTTTAGAGGCCCCATAAATCTTGTCCATGTCCCACAATAGTGGTGCAAACACACTAAGTGCATTCACCTGAATAAACTCTTGTATCAAACTCCAAATTATAGTCAACCTACTCTATCATTAGGACCTAAAATATAGGCTAATATCAAGCATGGTTGTCAAGAAAATAATCTATATATTACATTTATATGCTATTTAGTGTGGTAGGTAAATTAGTAGAACATTATATATACTTAGTGAAAGTGCTAGCTGCAGGCCGTACTTTTGGATTCCAACAATAAATATTAGTATTTGCGTGAACTTTCTAGATAGTAACTTTGATAGTTGCCAAAATAGGTGAAATCTTTTGCTAGATTGTAATAGGAATTTTGAGGTTTAATAGAGGAGTAGTGGTAGTGGATTTGGAGCGTTGAAAAGGCTGTAATGTTCATGAGTTTGATGAGCCATGTAAGTTTTGTTGTGTTACGGTAGAGGAGGTGAGAGGGTAGAACAATGTGGAGTTCAAGAAACAAGGAGGAGTATAGAGAGGATGTCGGAGAAGGGTTTTGGAGAAGAATAAAAAATCAAGGAGACAAGAGGAAATAAAAAAAAGAAGATTGGAAGAGGATTTGGAGAAGAATCGAGAGCAAGGCAAGGAAGTAAGTAATAAATACTGAGTAGAAGAGAGGAAGGGTATTTTAGAGAGTTAAGGAAAGGAAAGGAACAAAGGAAGATTATCAGAAGGAGAGAAGAGGAAAGAGAAATTGACAAGGAGGACAGAAGAAACCAAGAGAAGGCTTTTCCATAGAGCATAAGACTGCGAGAATTTGAAGACCAAGAGGAGTTTTTGAGATGGACAGGAAGGACAGGAAGAAACCCGGAGAAGGATTTTTGATAGAACAGAGGACTTGGAAAATTGGAAGACTAAGAGGAGTTTTCTAGAAGAAGGAGGACAAGCAGAAACTAAGAGCAGGATTTTTGATAAAATAGAGGACAGGAAAAATTGGAGGACTGAGAGGAGTTTTTGAGAGAACATGAAGAGAGTTCATCAAAAGAAAGCAAGAAGGAGAAGGATTTTTGATAGAATAAAAGACTGGAAAAATTGGAAGACTCAGAGGAGTTTCCGGGAGGAAGGAGAATAGGAAGAAACAAAGAGGAGGAATTTTTATAGAATAGAGGACAAGAAGAATTAGAAACTAGGAGAAGGATTTTCTAAGAGGACAAGAGGTCAAGAAAATTGAAAGACAGAAAGGAGAGAAGAGGAAAGAGAACACAAAAGGAAGTAGGAAGTGTTTTCGAGAGGATAGGAGGCAAGAAGAATTGGAAATCAGTAGGAAGGGTATCTAAAAGATAGGAGAAAGGAATTGCAAGGTAGAGGAGTATCAAAAGAAGAAGGTGAAGAGGATTTTTTGAGAGGAGTATCAAAAAGAAGAAGGAAGGGATTTTCTGAGAGGAGTATCAAAAGGAAGAAGGTGAAGGGAATTTTCCAAAGGGAGATCACAAAGAAGATAGGAAAGGATTTTCCGAGAGAGTATCTAAAAGAAACAGAAGGGGTTTTTTTAGAGTGAGGAGTAGAATTTGGCTATATCTGGTCTTTTTTTCCTTATTTGAATATTTATTGAGAACTTCAAAGTGATCATTATAATGGTCTAAAGTTACTTGACTTCCTCAATTGGAGCTGTCATTTGTGGTGTTTGAACTTTTGTGAGCGTTACAAGATTCTTGGTGTTGTCTAATTTGTAAATCTTTTTTGTAAGAGTGACAGATGAAAGGAAACTTTATTCTTGATATTTCCACGTCTAATTTTTGTAGACGGAACAGATCACCAATCTAGTTGCATAGAGTTGTATCTGACTTTTATAGCTTATGGTCTGTTATTTAGTTAGTAACACAAGATCCAAAAATACAAGATGAAGCTTTCAAGATTGTGAGCGGTAGCAAGTGATATATGAAAGTCAAGATTATCACAAGGAATCTTAACTCAAAGGACCTTTTAGGAGGAGCTTATAGTAAGCTTCAATTGTAGGTGAGTTACTCTGGTGAAAAGAAGCAGTCATCATAGAAGAAAGAGGGAAGAGGCTGGTTTCAAACTTTTTGCATGCTACTGGTGCCATTGAAATTTTTTGAAGTCTAAGCACAAGAAATTGGATGCATGGTGCATTCTTCAGACCATATGATCCTTGCGACAGCGCCACTCCGGGTAAACCCATAGTGTAGTGTAGTGATATCTCCTTTGGAATCCCCAAAGAACTCCATTGTGACAATGTAACTCAAATCCTAATCGTAACCACCGCAAGTACCCCACCAAGGATCACCACCATGTGCCAACACCAACCAAACACGACCCACAAATGTAACTCTAACTACAATAATTACACTAGGGAAATGCAACCTATAACATGCTATCACAATGGACACGCTCACGATCTATAAGCCATCACTTCTTGCCTCACCAAAGAGAACCACAAGTAGTTTGATTGGTCATCACTCGAGCCTCACTACCAAGAGCACACCAGAGCACTAACGCTCTAAAGTCAAGGCACCTCACACAAACATGGTGCAAAGTGGAAGAGGTCCAATCACAAGAAGTCAAAATGAAACCCTCTATCTCATAAATCAACATTGGATTGACTGTGCCACCATTTGGCAATAGACATAATAGAAGTGTTAGCCTACTTCCTAAACTACTAAGATCACCAAGAATGGGATCAAAATGCCTCTCTTAGCCAAAGCTACATGTATATAGGTCTGAGCGGAATAGTCACCAAGACAATTAGTGAGGGTGGACTAGTTGGCCAAGGCACCAAAGATTTGAGGTTCAAATCTTGTTGTGTACAATCTAGAAGGGTGGGTAGATTTTGCCAAACAATGACAAAAAAACTCATCTAAACTAGCTAGCCTCATGCAAATAAGGTAGCTTGCTTGCACTCTGTAGCCTCTCAGAGCCATATACCTGGAAACTCTAAATGCCAAATGTGTCCTTTCTTCTTGCCAATTTGAACCCTCTCCAAATTTGCAAACTTGAGCACGAGGTAGGGCAATTTGGGCAACCTCGAACTCTAGGCAACCTCGACCAACCTGACACGCTTCCTCTATAGTTGGCTGACCGCCAAATCTTCTACTAAATATCAACTTGAGCTAAATTGGAAGAATGTGGATCTGCAAATCACTAATTCAAGGGAATATGTTTCCAATTTCACATTCAATTTTACACTTCAACCTCAAGTTGCACCAAATCAACCTTACTTTCACCTCCAAGGCTCAAATTGAATACTCATTGTCTCAAATTGATTCCAAATTTAGAAATTTGTCTAGCACTTCCACACATTGTATGCCTCTTTGCAAAATCTGCATCAAATTGCATAGAGCTTCTACACACAATAAATCTTAGTGAAATTTGAGCCACGATCAAATTACCAAAGATCAATTAGGCTTAAAGATCAGTCAGGCTTGGAGATACCAACACCTCAGTTCTTGCACTCGATTTCCCTCCACTCTCACTTCTTTGTTGTAATAAGTTCTTACTTCCACTCGAATCACATTCAAATCAAGTACGTGTTAGATCTTTCACTCAACAATCTACTAACAATTGGGCAAGGATTACAATCAAGCCACATCCACTCTAGCTAGGAGACTCCAGGTGACACTCGTTGATCTCTATACACTATAACCAAGAACTTGAAGATTCAATATCAATGAAGTGAGCTCTCAAGAGTTGCGCTTTGAAAGTATACGCCTCTGCTCGACCTAAATCTCCAATCCTAACGGCCCCGCTAATGACACATCCGACAATGCGAATGGAATGGTGCAACTGACATTGAGTCACACCATGTGATAAGTAACACTAACATAAAATAGATCTACAAACAAACAGTCCATGAGTTATCACCAAATTACTATGACCATCAACACTTATCACTCCTATGTACAAGCAAGCTAGCTTTCGCAATACAAAAGCGATCAAAGGCGACCGCGTAGGAAAAATGAAGGATGGGAAGACCCCATCAAAGTGAACAAGGGAGAGACAAAAAAGGTAACATGGGGCTAAGCCATGACATCTTGAAGTAATGCAATAACCCCTGAGTTTTGTAATTTTCCATGCCCTTCATTATTTTGATAATTGCCTGGTAGCTTCCCGATTTGATTCAGTCAACTGTACACACCAGTGGAAGTTAAAGTAATCGTTTGATTCAGTCAGCGGTACACAATAGTGGAAGTTAAAGTAATCGTCACCGTTCTTAGAGGATTATACGCTCACATAGATGTCGAGATCTGAGCAGCATAGGCCTCGGCCTACATTTTCTGCTCTTGAATCTTTGCACTGGATCTCTCCCTTGTACGGCTTGATGGGGTCTTCCCATCCTTCGTTTTTCCTACGCGGTCGCCTTTCTTCTTAATCTTTGCACTGGATCTGTCCTTACTCATAAATGCAGTTTACAACTAGGGCTAATCGACTAATCATCTTGATATAATTTTGATATATGAATCTAATTGACACAGTATTTCCATTTCCTGATGGATGAATTCTAGATACGTGGTTGGAGTATGTCATGAGATTGTGTTCACTATATGGAATCATAAATCTCTAAGAAAAGGGGTCTCCGTAGACCAAAGGTTCTAAGCATACTGTCATCTTTTGGCCCGTCCACAATCCTAGTAATTTACTTTATTTCACTGCTTAGGATGTGCTCGGTCAAAGTCGAAGCCTAATTGATACGAAGAATCTGGGATACAAAGCCGGACGGAATGCGCATGTATCTCCTTTAAGTTCGGTGTTCCATTCGAACAAAGGAATTGAAGGAGTCACAGTACGTTGACTTATTATTTACTTCAAACATGATTGAGTGTACAAACGTGGAAATACGTCTCATGTACTGTAGCCCTTGACCCTGTAACTTTGAGAATCTACATACAAAACAGAGGGTACGAGCCAACAACTAGTCAAGAACGTAGACACTGAAACTGCAACATTTGCATATCACTGTACGTAAGATCCGGTAAATAGTTTTGCGTAGTCAGGCACTTTGGACTACTCAAGGGTTTGCTTTGTGGCAATCAGCATATCACTGACAGCAGGAGTTCACTCATTTTTCAGTTGATAGCTGAAAAGGGTTTCTATACCTTTCCGACTATTGTAAACTCTGCGCTCTCCGAATCCCACGCTAAAAGTAGATATCACAGATTTCTCTTCCCCTTATGTTGTGGCTGGTCTCGTCTCACCTCTCATGAGCATATAACTTGACGTTCAGATGGGAAGTAGCCCGCCCCCGTACACCAAGGATGACCCGTAATCAAATGTATCACAGAAGAAGCGGATACCTCAGTTGCTCATGTTTGATTACTTTGTATCAAGCGACCTTCAAGGCAAGAAAATCGTAGTGACCGTCTTCCATGATTCATCATGAGGGGTACACAACATGACTCAAGTACATGATGGAGATGGAACATGTATATGAAGTACGAGTGAAGTACAAATCCAGCGGAGGAATGTCTGGAAGCGAAGGAGCAGTAAGTGAGACCAAGTCCAGGCAGTAAAGGGCGTGCAAGATTTTTACGATTAAGTTATTGGAAGTGAGAGACACTACACTGTTGCAATTGCGCTGAAGCAGATGTGGAGTGACGGATTGCCCATATACCATAGCATCAGTTATAAGGGGATCCAGTCCGATCCAACAGCTATTGAATTTAAGCTAGAGCGCATATTCTACTCAGTAATAGCTACTGTACTTGTAATAGAGGCAATTGCAAGTGAGGTCATGTATTAAGTTGGTAGGACAACAAAAGGAAGTTCAATATCTCATGGAACACAATTAACTGACCAAGCAGGAATTTCGCGATTGATCTTTATCTATTATTTACATGTACATGGTACACTGTCAGATCTCGTTCAGACAACTTAGAGTCTCTACGGTTGTCCACAAGGCATTGCATCAGGAGAAGCGGCTGAATAGTATCACAACGTAATTTGAAAGATTTTCAAACGAGGACGAGGCAGAGTTTAGGCAATAGAATTTCATTACTCTACATATCCACAAGAAGTTGTACGTAGACTCAGCGATCAATCCGTGAGCTTAAGTAATTGACATATCCAATAGATTATATCCAAACACGTCATTCAATAAACGGAGGAGACAAAATTAAGGCGGTAATATTCTTTTGTTGTTGACAAGGTCTTATGTACAGTCAAAAGCTCCCACTGTGGATTCTGCTGGAGATCCCGCCACTGGTACTGACTCTGGCTCGCGTGTCCTGTATCTGAGGGGGCCCCTTGACTCTCTCCCTCAAAAGAATACTCTTCCTCTACAGCCTTGTGCAAGAGGAGCGAGATCTGCACTTCGGTGCAGCAAAATCCCCTCTCCGTTCATGTTTGTGTCATGGGAGCAGCAGTTTGTGCTTTCCACGAGATGACCATGAAGGTCTCGGGAGTTTGGAAAGGGTTCTTATGCACAGATCATAACCCCTTCCGCTCATTTTCATCTCTTGGATGAAAATCGATCATGGTGAGTTTCAATCCGCACATTCATGTAGTCATATTGCTGGAGTGCAGACCCTCTCCGAAACGTAAATTGTCTTATCGACATATCATGATGAGAAGACATTGAGGGCCGGGTGCGAACTTTGCAAGTTACGTGTCGTATCATGAATTAAAAGCAGGAGTTCTTTCTCTGGGAGAGAAACTTCTCAAGATAGTTCAGGTTTTGGAAAATTGTAATTTCGAGGAATTGAAGAGAGGAATGTCGTGCGGTTTCGAGTTCCAGTGTTCGCCTTCTCTATAATTTGTTTTCCTCTCGACATTTGAACCCAAGTTGACTTCTGTTCTCTTTTGCTTCCACAGAAAATACAAGGGAGTTTCAGAGAAGAAGAACATTGGAACTGGAAAGCTCCGTGGAGATGGTGCAATTTGGTGCCGCTCACATTAACAAAACAGAGCAAAAGATCTAGAGTCCGAAGTTTCTATGGCCGGAACAATGCCGTCCTTCAGCTGGCAACTCCAGAGTTGGGGTGCAATCATTCTTCTTACAGCAGCGATATGCATACCCCACGCGACGGGTTTTACAGGGCGTACACTGCAGTATGACGGCGAAGGCGAGGTACTTGGAAGACACAATGTACAGATTTTGATGAAGTTCAAAATGGCGGTCACCAGGGATCCAAAGAAAGTCATGGTGGGTTGGAAAGCAGATGCTCCTCACCCTTGTGGTTGGCGTGGTGTGGCGTGCGATCCGAGGTCCAAAGCTCCTGAGGTGATTGCATTGGAGATGCCTGACGGGAACCTGGAAGGAGTGATTCCTCCTGTTCTTAGTCTTCTGACATCTCTTCAACGGCTCGATCTGGCGCAGAACCGATTTTGGGGCTCAATTCCACCAGAAATTGCAAACCTTACGAGGTTGCGTACAATGTCACTTTCGTCAAATAATCTCACTGGGGAAATCCCAGCAGAGTTGGGACGGTTGTCTAGTCTGGAAACTCTCCTGCTGGATGACAACAAGTTTAGTGGTGCTATCCCGGACACCATTGGCAATCTTTCAGCATTGATGTTCTTAGATCTGGCAGCCAATAGCCTAGTAGGAAACATTCCGGCAGCCATCTCCAACTGCCACAAACTCGTGTCACTGAACCTTGAATACAACGGTTTTACCGGGAAAATTCCTCCTGTGCTGAACCGCCTAACAGAGCTGGAGTTTCTGGATTTACACGACAACCATCTGATAGGGGAGATTCCGTCAGAGTTGGGAGATCTGAGACAATTAAGAGCAATGAATCTGGCCCACAATAACCTCTCAGGTCTCCTTCCTGCGTCCATGGGAGGGTTGTCGTCCTTGAGATTTTTATCCCTCGGGGAAAATCCTTTTGAGATCCAGGCAGTACCAACGTGGTTGAGCTCCCTCACTAACTTGGTCGAGCTGCACTTCTACCTCATGAATCTCGAGGGTGATATCATGGCTCTCCTTGTCAACCTTCCACAGCTGGAGGTCATTGACTGTTGGGCTAATCTACTCACGGGTTCCATTCCACCAGCTATAGGAAACCTGAAGAATCTCACGCACTTGGATTTGACTGCAAACAAGCTGAGCGGGGGAATTCCCGACGACATTGGGTTGCTGCAGAGCCTGAGAGGACTGCATCTGTACGCAACGGGAATAGGAGGTCGTTTTCCGCCGTCACTGGGAAATTGCTCGTCCCTGTCGGAGATGGTTGTGGAGCTCGCTGGAATAACAGGTCGCATACCTCCCGAGTTTGGCCAGTTGAAGAATCTCCGACGCCTGTGCGTTCCATACAACAAACTGGAAGGATCTGTTCCAAATACTCTCGCCAACTGCTCCAACTTGGTGCACATCAGGGTACAAAGCAATTTTCTTTCAGGAAAGCTGACGATGGACTTCTCAAAATTGACAGCTCTGAGCCGTGTAGATTTTTCTGACAATGCTTTGGAAGGATTTCTGCCCATCACTCTTGAGAGCTGTCCACTTTATCTGCTGAATCTCTCTGGGAACCATTTCCAAGGAAGTATTCCTGCAGTTTATGGAAACTTAAGCAGTCTCCAAATGCTGAACCTTGATGGCAATCGACTGACGGGAAGCATTCCGGTTGAGCTGATGAATTGTAGGATGCTAGGTGATATTCGAATTGCCTCTAACTTACTCTCAGGTACCATCCCCTCAACAATTGGTCAGCTTGGGAGTACTCTCGTGCATCTCCACCTCTACGACAACATCTTGACTGGGGAACTACCGAGCAGTCTGAGCCAGTGCATAAATTTGATGGATCTCAATGTAGCAAACAACAAGCTCACGGGTCCCATCACCGGGATAGGGATTGACAAATTTTCTGAGTCGTTGACGCAGCTGGTTCTAGCCAATAATCAATTCTCGGGGATCATTCCACCTGAGATCGGAGAGCTCCACAAGCTCCAGTTACTGGACCTATCGAAGAACAAATTTACTGGGAGCATTCCTTCTGGTATCGGCAGAGTCAGAGCACTACAGACCCTTGATTTATCCAACAACAATCTTCAAGGGGAAATACCAGGATCTCTTGGTCTGCTCCAAGATCTCGTTCTATTGGATTTCTCGAGCAATAATTTGTCAGGGGCTATTCCAGACACAGGGATTTTAAAGACATTCCCTTCGTCTTCCTTCGCGGCCAACCCTCATCTGTGCGGGACTGTTTTGCGGGTAAGATGTGCGGGAGAAGAAGAAAATTGCAAAGGATTGCACTGTAGAAGAGTCTGGGTCCCGATTGCAGCAACCGCTCCTCCCCTAATTATTTTTGCCATTGGCGCCTTCGTGTGGTGGTTGGTCCTTTGTCGTGATGGTCGTCAAAAGCATGAAGAAGCTCCTATGATAAAGATGCAATTTACCAAACATGTGCCTAGAAAGTTCAGTGTCTTCGATCTTCAACAAATAACTGATAATTTTCATTCAGCCAACATTCTCGGACACGGTGCAAGAAGCACCGTTTACAAGGGCCACCTTCCCCGAAGCATTGCAGGAGATGGTGATCCCGGTGAGATAGCCTTGAAGGTCTTAACTCTGGGCCACGCTCATGATGCAAAAGCTTCTGCAGAGATAACTGGAGAGGTGACGACGTTGCTGAAGCTGAAGCACAGAAATATCGTGAAAATTCTTGGTTACTGCTTCCACGACAAGACGATCGCATTGATCCTTGAGCTCATGCCGAATGGTAGTCTGCATGATAAGTTGCACAAGAATCCTGGTGATAATCTCAGTTGGGAGATCAGGTTGAACATAGCCCTTGATGTTGCTAACGGCTTGGTCTACCTTCACAACGAGTGTCCTGACGGAACGCATTTTATTCATCGTGATCTAAAGCCAAGCAATATTCTGCTTGACTCGGAGTTCAGAGCTCGGATCAGCGATTTTGGCATATCGAAGTTGATGGGTCCTCTACAGGAGGAACTCTCGGTATCTTCGCTTAGTGGCACTAGAGGATACATTCCACCAGGTAATTACGAAACCTGATCATCAACATCTAGTGTTATTTGGCTATCGTACGCTACCTTCTCCTTAGGTTGTTCACACAGTGAGAAAACACTGCAGCCAAGAGAAATAATTCAAGATGAATCTTTCAGTTTTGAGTCGGGTTCAATTTGGCCGATTCGACTTCCGAAAGAGTCCTGCTTAGTCTATGAGTCTAAGCGATCCAGAGTTCTAGAGATCGTTCGTTTTCCTGATTGTTTCAATTTGGTGTGTATACTGCATTGCAGAATATGCAGCTTCGCCGAAAGTTTCGACTAAGGGAGATGTTTACAGTTATGGTGTAGTACTTCTGGAGCTTTTGACGGGGAAACAACCTCTCAATAAGCTGTTCATAGAAGAAGGCGGCATTGTGTCGTGGGTGAATCATCAGGATCTCAATCCCAAGGAACTTCTCGATCCAAACCTCGTCCAAGGCTCCACTACCAAAAGCATTGTGGAAATGGAGATGCTTTTGCAACTGGCGAAAATGTGCACCCAGGATTCTCCAAAAAGTCGACCAACTAGTAGAGAAGTCATGGACATAATTCATGACATCAAACGAGCAGGCCGATCTCCAATGTCAAAAAGCGAGAGGTAGCAGCAACCTGGATCTCCTGACAGCCCTGTGGAATAAATTTCACGCGGCAGCAATTCAGGATCATGACGTCAAAGTAAAGCAGTTCTTACCGAGTAGATATTCCTAAAGCAAAAGTAGGATGTTCGAGATCTCCAACCACGACACATTTCATTCATTACGAGTCCAGGTATCCCTGGGTTTTGGATGTCACATTTACATCCGCATGTACATATGATCCTTTGATATCGTTATGAACACAACTATCAAAGTAGCAACTTCAACAGAGTGTAATGTTAAAAAGTTGGCGCCTCATCAACTTGGATGGGGACTCGTTTTCACAGTAGGACGACAATAAGTCGAGGCAAATAATCTCACGGAAGATAGGTTCTTCCAGTTGGTGGATATTATAGAGCTTGCATGAGTACACCCGATGAAAGTATCTCACATCTTAAGTTCTCATGACGTTCATACATCCATATCATGATCACGACACATAATGATTGTAGAACCATCTGAAAGATGGATACAAGAGAAGTGCCATAGAACGAGCTGCAGTTGTGTTGTTAAGACAGAGATCATAATACATAAATCACGACACATAATGATTTTAGAACTATCAAAGATGGATACAAGAGAAGTGTCATAGAACGAGTTCCAGTTGTGTTGTTAAGACAGAGATCATAATACATAAATTACACTTTCACTCAAACTGACATGACTTTCCAAGCAGAACGACCTCATTCGTTCGGTAGTTGGTGTTCAGGCACAATATTTGTGTTCAGGAATTAATGTAGAGAACGAATTCACTACCACAATGCAGAGGCATTCTTCACAATGTCACAACATCCATGACATTGACCCCGTCGGTGATCAACTCTTACATTACGCTTGGCTTCAATAGTCATCTGTGTTATTTACCAATTTGACCATGAAGAAGTCTATAACTTGCCAGCAGGAAGAAACCGCCAGAGAGTCGAAGTAGTACCATGTGATCCAGATGTGATTTGCTGTGTCCACCCCGAAGGTGTGATTGGCCAAGCTGCTTAAATATTAGACGTATTGGCTGAGGAATCACGTGTCGTCTTATCATGTCGTCTAACAACGCGAGTCTCTAGTAGAAGAAGGCCAGACAAGTGAAATCACTATGTTGTTGACTTGGTCCATCCAAGTCAAGAATTCTTCATGATATAGACCCATCTTTTACTCGATCAAGTGGTTTTAGTTGCTAGGCCCAACAATCGAGAGGATATGACCTTCATGACGAGCTACATGAAAGCACAGCATCGTAGTCTACGCCTATCATGACGTAAAGCATCTAGGTCTCTACATGTCCATCCACGTTCACAGATTCAGTAGCTCAGATAGGATCAAGTAAACACTCATGCAGACTTGGATAGTACCGTCTGTATCATAAACATCTAGCTTGATGAACTTTCCTCGAAGCAAACTGGATTTGCCAGGGTTCTCAATTTCAACTTTCTCACCGGAAGGCTCAGTTGCCAGGAACAGTAAGTACAGTACTTAAATATTGACAGTAATAGGTAGGCACTGCCAAACCTTCTGCTACCTTGATCATCAACTACAGAAGGTGCAGGCAGGTTGGGCCATGCTGCACCGCTTGATAGGTGACCAGGAGGGATTGGGAGACGAAACATTATGATAATTTAGTGCCCGAGTATACTTCATAGAGTTCCAGTACTCGAAGCCTAAGGGGAGTACATAAGCATTCAACAAACTACACCAACCATAGAATATTCTAACTCTACGATAATGACATAGTGTGTCAACCTGAATCTGCGTGCAAAGAAATTCCAAAATTGTAATTCGTAACTTGGACTCAAGCTCTTCGTTTCCCGGTTATAAGCATAGACTTAATTTGAATACCCTTGAGTTGCAGTACCTTTACCACTGATAATTTGAAGTTTGAAAACTAATTTTATTCGTATTGCGAGTATTAGAGACAGAATTATGGAAATCGACAGGAATCGAAATCTGTCATTATGGGGATCTTACAGAAACTGTCTGATTGAGACCTTTTGCTATATCTCATCGATCAGCTGACATGCCTACAGCGACGGGGAAGAGTAGGAGATCCAGGTGACGGAAGAGTTAACGGCCCGGTTTGAGGTGGGTCTTCGTCTTGATTTCAGTTACTGAAGTTTCAACTGATTTGGGAACAACTGTGAATTGCTTCACGTGGATGGATAGGAGAAGAAAGGGAGCTCTAAAGAGAAGAAGGCGACCACGCAGGAAAACAGAAGGATGGGAAGACCCCCTTCAAACCGTACAAGGGAGAGAAAAAAAATAACATGGGGCTAAGCTCCAATAGAGTCTATATGAGAAATCGGTCCCACCGCACCTAAGATAGCAGAGCTATGCAAGGCGGACGGTTTACATACAACTGGAGCAATTGAAGAAACATCACCTAATGTGATTGCTCTCCTATGGATTGCACCAACCATTGCCCTCGATAGAGTAATGGACACACGCTGTCTGAAATATGTTACAAAGTATGAAAGTGAGAGTGGTACCCCGACACCTAACATGATAAGCTCTCGCACACTCCCTGACAAATGTGTCAAATGTTGTGTACATTGCTCCATATAATTCCAAGGCTAGAGGAACAAAGAGGTGACCTCACTGCATGCCCCTATACTTGGAGACCTTGCGACCTGCTGTTGCACTCGCCGCCCATACAGGGGGATGGGTAATCACTCCCACCGAATCTGTATCTCGCGTATGGTCTGTAACCAGGGCATCCGCTACTATCACCTGATCATCTTGGACCAAGTATAAGTTTACCCTAACATGTGTCATCTGCAAAGCATACGAATGCTCCATCCAAGCCAAGTATCCACTCTCTCGTGCAATAGCAAACACTATGTCCTTAATGGCATCATGGGTAGCTATCCTCTGTCCTCCAAAAGGACACCGTGTCATGTGGACCGCTGATGCATCTAGTGTAGAACTTCACTCACAAGTGAGTAATGAAGATGCAGATGGGTGGACCAAACCTAAGCAAAACCTCATGGCTCTAGAGAAAGTAGTTGGTGCGAGTCAGATTGCTCTAATGCACGGTCAAGGTGGGATCCAAGAGCCTGCACCCTTGCTGGAGCAAGAGTGAAGGCGTGTTCTAGTAGCCTAAGGAATGGATGAGTAGACTAAGAAAGAATGTAGCGTTTGCTCACACTGTTGCTCCATCAAGGAAGACAGCAAACCTCTAGTCCAATCTGACGATAATGAAGCAAAAGGAGGAAAATCCTCTCGTGCTCTTGGGGATAGACTATCTCTTGTCTGTCACAATAACACATGGAGAGAAAAGGATACTCCCTCCACCTCTATCACATAAGTCTCCAAAACCGGCCTTTAGCAACCACAAAACGAGAGGAAAGTTAGGGTGTCGAGAGAGCCCAACTACCCAAAAATGCTATAGGTGTTGTCTCCTCCATAGATAGCAAGCCAACTCCACCTCATGAGATTGGCAGAGCCGTCTATCTACGTGCCAAATCCTCTATCACACACTCAAAAGTCTGTGGTCCAATAATATCACCAAAGACTCCCATAATCCTCCTATCAAATGCTCTTAGATGTGATAGGAAGGACGGTGAGGGGAGAATTGTAAGAATGAGGTAGGATGGTCGATGAGCAATACTGGAAGAGAGTATATTAAATGCCACCTGCTGATCTCCTAGTAATGGAAGGTCATCCACATGGAGAACATCCTCTGCAAGGGCAACGTCTAAGAAGCGTGTGACAAAATCCTCTGATCCTATTGGCACTCCAAGAACACAAAGTCCATATGTGGATGTGATACACCCCTTTGGAAGCTCAAGGTGGGAAGGGATACCTAAAGGGAACCAAGCCCTACACTTTGACACCTTGACTCTCAAGCCTACTAGATGTAGCTCAGTAATCAAGTAGTCAAAGGCCTGCCTAATCTGATCTACAAGGCCTACAATGTGTAATACTACGAGGACAAGAGAAGAGAGAAAACACAGATTTCACGCTCAAACATTCGATGCCCCAAAGGAGCACCTTCTCTTTATTATATAGACAAAGATGATCTCATCCAAGGAAGCTCCACCATAGGATTAGGGACACAGATAGGTGACATGTCAGCAAGCTCCACCCTTGGATTACTTACTTGGATGGGTGACATGTCTGGTCTAGGTCATATCTGGTTGGTCAAACAAGCTTTGACCGGAGGGAATCTTTTAGGGAATCTTCCTGTAAGAATCTCAAAATCACGTAAGGTACCGTTGGAAAGCTCTTGATGAGACAAAGCAGGGGGGATGGAAGGCCAACCTTTCCTTTGTTGGGGGGAGGAATTCACACATGTTCAAGGCCTAATTCATCCGTTTAGGCCTCCAAAATTGCCTTCAAAGATTTCAGGCATATTTTGGTTCCTACTCTATTAGTAGAAGTCCCCTTTTGGTGATATCTCTTTCTGATCTGTTTAGTCCATCATGTGTAACATCCTTCCAGATGTTACCAAACCAATTCTCACCTTTAATTCATATGTCTAGCTATTGGTTCTAAGGTTCTCAAATCTATTTTGGTTTCTGCCTTATTAGTAGAAGTACTCTTTTGGTGATACTTCTATCTTATCTATTTTGACCATCATGTATAACATCATTCTAGATGTTACCAAACCGAATTTCACATCCAAATCATATAGCTAGCTCTTGGTATTACACAATGTGTGTATCATCTGCCAAGGAGGGAAATACAAAACCTAGCATGGCCAAAGTAGTAGATAGGAGAGCTCTAAAGTGAGCCATGGCAAATAAGTGCCCCCCCTTCCAAAAGGATCTCCCTAACGTGTACAAATAGCTGATTGACTCCAAGACGGTGATTCCCTTTTGTGAATACCATGCTAGTAGTAAAGGGAAGAAGGAGAGCCATAAAAGACCGCACAAAAGGAATGAGACTCGCCGAAGATCCACCTGCCTCCCTAAGCTCTCTAAAGATGGATGCCCGTGAGATGCTATTAAAGCGTTCTCAACATCTACTTGTAGGACGATCCACTCCGGATGGATATCTAGGAGTCCCCTAATGCTTGGAGATATAGCCTCACATCCTCCATGTAAAAGACCGAAACCGAGGAGAGAAATAGGAGAATGGAAACTCACATTGGGACACTTGAATGAGGGAAAAGTCCGAATGCCTAGCATGAGCTTTGGCCTTGGTATTTATAGGTAGCATACAAGACCTTTGAAGCTTCTCAAGAAGCTTCCTTCTAGAAGCCGCCTACTTGGCGTGCAAGCTAAGCTAGTTAGAAGCTTCTAGAAGCTTCCTTCTAGAAGCTACCTGCTTAGGGCGCAAGTTAACTAGTTGGGAAGCTTCCTAAGAAGCTTCTTAGATGCTTCTAGAATATTCTAGGCTATTTTGGCTTATTCTCTACTTCGTAAGCCCGACTAACTTCGTCACTAAACTCCATATTGTTACATATTCCCCCGCCGTTAGTTGGTGATGTCCTCGTCGCCAGTGAAGCTTCAAATTCCTTGATGGCCATCTATGCATTCTGGAGGTGAGAAAGAGGTTCCCATGTGGCATCATGAAGGGGATACCCTTTCCAAAGGACCTTGTACTCCGTGTGTTGGCGACGGCCTCGTTGAATATGGCGACGCGCAAGGATACGATCAACTTTGTACTCCTCATGATCATTGATAGGGATAGGAAGAGGAGAAGGTTGGACTCGAGAGGAAAAGGAAGAAGGGTTAGGAACAAAGGGTTTCAACTTGGAAGAAAGATAGGATGGATACGCATGTGACAAGGTAAGGCAAGACGATAAGCAACAGGAGAGATAATATGGGTGATATCAAAGGGTCATATCCAATTAGGAGCAAGTTTACGAACTTGGGTATCAAGTGGGAGAGGGAGGTTACTAGAGGATAGCATGACTTTATCACCAACTTCAAAGGTGAGATCACGACGATGATGGTCTACATATTGTTTTTGGCGATTCTGAGCAACAAGGAGGTGAGACTTGGCTTGTTGGAGAGAGCGGGATATAGTGGTCAAGAATGTAGAAGTATGAGGAACTTGAGAGGGAGGGGGAGCAAGAAGAGAATCTGGAACAAGCGGATCTTGGCCAAAATTGAGAAAGAAGGGAGAAAATCCAGTGCTTGCCTGTTTGGAGTTGTTGTAGGCAAATTCTGCAGCTGCAAGACATTCATCCCAGTTGGTATGGTGGACATTGACAAAGGCCCGCAACATATCCTCCAATGTACGATTGGCGCGTTCAGTTTGTCCATCAGTTTGAGGATGATAGGCCGTGGACAAAGCAAGCTTGGTGCCGAGTATCTGAAAGAGTGCTTGCCAAAACTTCTCGGTAAAGCAAGGATCACGGTCGGAGATGAGTACGCGTGGCATGCCATGATGCTTGAAGACATTGTCAAAGTAGATTTGTGCTAAGGTTGGAGCATCCACGGTATCACAAGTTGGTGCCAAGTGGATTTGCTTACTAAGCTTATCCACAAACACCACGATGGCGGTGTGTCCTTGTTTTGTCTTTGGCAAGGATGTGATGAGATCCAAGCTCACATGCTCCCAACGAGCGGATGGAATAGCGAGTGGTTGAAGGAGTCCACTCGGCTTTTGGTTGCTGGCCTTGTTCCGTTGGCAACTCTCACATGATCAGACAAAGTCTCGAACATCTTGTGTCATGTTGGGCCACCACCATTGGCGTTGGAGGGTGCCCAAGGTCTTGTCCACTCCCATGTGACCAGCTATTGGTAAATCATGGGCTTCTTGAAGGCGCACAAGTCAAAGATCACCTTTGGCTGGAACATAGATCTGGTCTGCATGGAATAAAAGGCCTTCCTTGAAGGAGAAGGTGTTGTACTCCTTGTCGCATGCTGTCAGACGACCGTGTACCATTTGGAAGAAAGGATCTTGTCGTAGAGCTGATTGAAACTCATTGTGGACCTTAGGGTCAATGGACACCATTGTAATTGCCGCCGTGATGAAAGGAAGATCCTTCAAATCAGGTTGTCGTGATAGAGCATCGGGAATGACATGGAACCAACCTGGTTTGTACTCAAGTTTGATGTCAAACAATTGGAGTTGCTCTTCCCATCGATGATGCCGGCTCTTCATGTGCTCCAAGTGTAAGGTCTGCAACAATGGCTTGTGATCAGTTCGCATGATCACTTGTTTCCCCAAGAGATAATGCCTCCATACCTTGGTGGCATATACCATTGCAAGTTGTTCCCGATCTCGAGCAGAGTAATTTCTTTCCGCTGTATTTAGTCGGCGAGACACAAAGGCAATCGGATGTAGTCCATCTGGAAATTCTTGTTGCAACACAGCTCCAATTGCAAAGTTAGAAGCATCAAAATCAACCACACAAGGTAGTTGAGGATCATATGGTTGAAGAATAGGTCTTGAAGACACCATATGCTTTAACTTTTGGAATGCTTCTTCATGCTTGGTGGTCCACTGGAAGCTCAATTTCTTTCCCAAGAGGTCAGTCAATGGTGCAGCCACGTGAGCATAATAGTGGATGAACCGGCGGTAAAAACTGGCCAGTCCATTGAATGCTTGTACTTCTGTAGCATCCTTCGGGGTAGGCCAATCAGTAATGGACTTGATCTTCTCTTCTTCCATCTTGATCCCCTCTGATGAGATCTTATGACCCAAGAAGGTAACCTCCTTCTGCCAAAAAGCACACTTTGACTTCTTGCAGTAAAATTTCCACTGTCGTAGTCGTCTTAGGACTTCTCGCACATGATTCACATGTTCTGCCTCTGTCCTGCTATAGATTAAGATATCATCTAAGAACACCACCACGGACCGATCCAATAGTCCCTCCAACACTCGATGCATCTGATCCATGAAGACTGCTGGAGCATTAGTGAGTCCAAAAGGTAGAACTCTCCACTCAAAATGTCCATACCTTGTGCAAAAAGCAGTCTTTTGCACGTCCTCTCCTTCAATAGGAATTTGCCAATAGCCGCTACGAAGATCCAGCTTGGAAAAGTAGCGTGCTCCACTTAGTTGATCAAGCAGGTCATCGATCCGAGGCAAGGGATATGCATTCTTTATGGTTTGCTTATTGAGCCCACGATAATCAATACAGAAACGAAGTCCTCCATCCTTCTTTGGAACAAATAGTACCGGTGCTCCCCAAGGAGAGGTACTATGTCATATGAAATCCTTCTCCAACAACTCTGTAAGTGTTGTTCACAACTCCTCCAACTCCTTTGGTGAGAGCCGATAGATTGGTCTACTCACTGGAGTACTCCCTGGCAATAACTCGATCTTGAAGGGCATACCTCGATCGGAGGGTAATCCCTTTGGCAGATCATCCGGAAACACATCTGCAAACTCCTGAACTATCCGATCAACCATTGCTTGATGCGGCACTTGGCCCTCCTCAGATTGTTCTTGTGCAATCGGCTTGATCCACACCGTGAATACAGACTTATCGTCCTCCAAAGCTTGCTCTATGGCTGCTTCATTCACAAACTTCCCTTCTAGGGACTCATCTCTCTTCCAAGCTTGCTCCATGGTTGCCTTCTTGGCAAACTTCCCATCTTGGGACTCATCTCCCTTCCAGATTCGCTCTATGGCTACCTTCTCGACAAACTTCCCATCTTGGGACTGACTATTCTTAGGTGTCTTACTCAGAGGTGCCAGACAACCTAATCGGAAATTCCTACCTTGGTGTTGTACTTGAATTTGGTGTCGGGTCCAATCAAATTGAACCTTATGACATTCAAGCCAAGGTAGACCTAGAATGATATCATAGTGTAGAGGTGCCACTACAAACCTCATACACTCCAAATACTCCTTCCCAATCTTGAAGGTAACGGGATGCAAGGTGCGGAATGCACAACCCTTTCTACCATCTGCCATCGTCAAACTACTTCCAATCACTGGCTTGATAGGAATACCCAATTCCTTTGCTACTTGCATAGACATGCAATTCTCTGAACTTCCAGAATCAACCAAAATTCTACAACCCCGATTAGATATCATACCTTGCAAGTGAAGCAAACTTGCATAGGTCGAGCCTTCAATCCCATTGGAACTAATCAAGCTCCCAATAGGTGGCTTGAAATCTCCTATTGGGATTCCTCATTTCCCGGATCATTCCGCTCCACAACCTCCACTTGGGCAACTTGTCGAGGTCGTCCATTCTTGAGTGGACATTCAGCAATGCGATGCCCCAACTGGCGACAATAAAAACAACCTCCATTTTGTCGTAATCTTTCTCTATCTGCTGTGCCAAGTGGTCTTTGCTGGATAGCATCAATCTCCATTGGTACCGGTTCTTCCACTCGTGGTACGGGTAGGTTTTGTGTAGGTCGAGGTCGAGACCAAGTTGTGGCAACTAAGGAATCAAAACGCTCAGCCAATTGCATGGCTTCTTCTACGTTCTGTGGCTCTCGCATGGTCACCTCCAATCTGGTTTGTGACTTCAATCCTCGCACAAATCGATCCAGAACTTCACCTTCTTGGATATCTGGAATTTGCATGATGATATTCTGAACTTGTGTGATGTAGCTTCTCACTGAGCCAATCTGCCTCAACTCCGCCAATTTATCTCGTGCAGCTCGGGTGGCATTTATAGTCTGAAATCGACCAAGTATTGCATCCTTGAATTCTGCCCATGTCAAAATCGGTGTAACAATTTGTCGTTCAGCTCTTTCTACTCGGAATCGCCACCAAAGTTTTGCCACGCCATCCAACTGGCTAGAAGCCAAGAGAATTTGTTTCCGCTCGTCTTGAAGATTGGTGGCTTCAAAGTAACATTCACAGTCAAACACAAAATTCTCCACTATGCTTGGAAGATTCTTGCCTTCAAACACCTTGGGTTGCGGAAATCGAATGCGATCTTCTCCATCTCGAACTGGCGCTCTGTCTATCTGTTCTCGTCGTTGCTGGTCTCGTTCATCCAACAATCGAGTAAGATGCTCGATTTGTTGTTGCATTGCAAGGATAACATCCGGTATTGCCGCCATCGCTACTACTCTATTCCACTACTCTCAATTTATCTAGTTGATTAACACATAGATACAACACGTCCACCGTTCTCCATAAGTTACAACTGGAAGTATCAAGGGTTCCTCTGACACGGTGATCATATGTAGAAAGTCTTGCCCAAAGCGTGAGGTGATGAATTGTGTGAAACGATGCTTTGGTAATATCTGGACATGAAAGTCCCAATGGTTTGGCGGAAGTGGATTTGGTGGTCCATAAATTCCATCCATCCCATTCCTGCTCTGATACCAATGTAAAAGACCGAAACCGAGGAGAGAAATAGGAGAATGGAAACTCACATTGGGACACTTGAATGAGGGAAAAATCCGAATGCCTAGCATGAGCTTTGGCCTTGGTATTTATAGGTAGCATACAAGACCTTTGAAGCTTCTCAAGAAGCTTCCTTGAGCCGCTTTCTTGGAGTGCAAGTCAAGTTAACTAGGAAGCTTCTCAAGAAGCTTCCTTCTAGAAGTCGCCTACTTGGCGTGCAAGCTAAGCTAGTTAGAAGCTTCTAGAAGCTTCCTTCTAGAAGCTACCTGCTTAGGGCGCAAGTTAACTAGTTGGGAAGCTTCCTAAGAAGCTTCTTAGATGCTTCTAGAATATTCTAGGCTATTTTGGCTTATTCTCTACTTCGTAAGCCCGACTAACTTCGTCACTAAACTCCATATTGTTACACTCCAGGTGTAGCTACTCCAAACTAATGTGGACTGAAGTGCTGTCAAAAGTGAGAACGATGCTGAAGGACAATGGTACGATTGACCAAACACAAAAAGATCTCTCCAATAGCAATCAGTCTAATGCCTCTCGTGTCCTTCTCCATTGCGAGAAGTCGACTAGCACCTAACACCTGACTAACAGATATAGGAATGTCTCCTCTCGCTACTATTGTAGCCACCTGAAACAACTCGATAAAACCACTAGAAGGATCATCTATCTGGAAGCAATCTCTAAGGTGCTCATAAACCATCCCTAACAAGCCTCCTGAGGAAAGGCGAGGGGCAATGCATAATGCTTGTTCAAATAGCGACCTATCAAGACATAAAGGCTGCTCAGGTTGATAATCTAAGACCTCTAGTGGTAGTCCCTCTGCTGCTATAGGATGTAGTGAGCGTAGGGAAGAGATAGTCTCATTAGTAGGACTCGCCATAGACAAAGAGTGTAGCGTTTGTGCTACTCTATTAAACTCTCCCGCCTGACCCAATGTCCTACACCATTGTAATCGAGTGGACTCATTGGTATCTTGTGGACTCGGTGGTATCATGATGCCTATCTCTTAAATCGTGTAGCCCTAGCACACTCCTCCTGAAGGGCCGCCCAATCCTCCACTTGGAATCAACAAAATCTAACAACCACCTCTCTATGCCCGGCACTTCTCCCTCTAGCGTAACAAAGACACCATCGAGAGAGTAAGAGGAATAGAAATCATGCTAACTCGTTCAAGGGATCACGTGCCAAACGATCAAGTGGTAGGCGAAAAGCTTGTCTAGCCTCATCATGGAGTGTGCGGGGTAGCCTATAGAATAGACGTGGACATGGAAAACTAGTCTCAAATAACCCCAAAATGCAACCCGCCTAAGAAGCTACACTCTCACGATTTAATTGATATTCTCGTAACAATCAACGAAGCGATAAAAGAAGCGTGCGTAATCCCGGGTGTCATTATTGTCGATGTGGTCATTTGTCTCACGTGAGCATCCCAAGTGGTCCAATCATAATCCTTGTGCATCCTTCCCACATGGGTCTTTACCCCTTGCGAGGTAAAGCGTTCGTGACACACCGGGCATGGTGTATCCCGAGCCGCCTTAGGCAACCTCACATAGAAAGGTGTAGCCATGGCTAGCATAAGAATAATGATAATAACACATGTTTCTCTTCTTCATATGTCCCCATATCTACAAAACCACAACCCTTGACCTCTCCACTCGTATAAAAAAAGAATCTTTCCAAACCCTAAAATCTATAAATTTTCATCTCCAAAATTTTCAAATTAAATTTTAATAAAATTTCATAACTTTAAATTTGCATCTCCAAAATTTTAGAATTAAATTTCCATGGAACTTAATCATGAACCAAAAGATTGAAAAGAAAATTCATGACCAATCATTTTCAATGGATAATGATCATTCTGAACCTTTAAAAAAAATTTTATTCCTCATAATTTTCTATTTCGAAAGTCATAGTCTCCGCTCTAGTTACCAATTAAATTGAAAAACGAAAAGAATCTACTATACACTCTCGAGTGCTATATGCTAGGGTGCCCTCAAGAATTACAAATGTTTTCTCACGTATCTCCCTCTTCTCTCCGTGTCCACACTCTCCCGCAGTTCCCGATCGCGATCCCGAATTAGTGGGTCAAGCTCCAAGCTCCTGTGAAAAGTAGCAGAGACCATTCGAGAGTAGTTCAGAGAACAGACACAATGCTGTAAAAGAATAGACACAAAGCCATGAGATGCAAAACGCATGGGGAAGGGAACGCAGGCTCCAGAAGGAGCATTTCGTTTAAGAACATGCCAAAAGGCGCATGCACAGGAAGAGAGTGAAAAGAGCGGAAGGAACGGCAGACAGGCAGCGCGAGGGATAAGATCTCGGAGAGCGAGTACACAGAAATTGAGAGAGATTCCAGCGGTTGTTGTCGATGGATGAAGAGGTGTGAAAAGAAAGACTGCTGAATTTCTGGATCGCTTTTTCTGAAAACATGGGGGTGTTCGAAACCCCTGTTTCTGAATCACGAAGTTCCCGGAACTCGGAACTGAATGAATGAACCAACGTAAACCGCAAATTTGGATGCAATCGAGGTTGGGAACTCAGATTTTGATTGAATGAGGAGCTGTAGGATAGCAAACGCAGCGCTTAAACCTACCCCGGAAACATTGTCAGCCGCCGCTACGGGTACGGGCAGAGTAGCCTCCGCAGTTGTGGCTGGAGGGGCTGTCAGCATTGCAACCACTAAGATGATCGCGAAAACTAGATTTTACCCGGAAGATGCGTTCATCGAAGTTTGAAACCATTATACGATTGTTTGACAATGTGGAAGTATGCTAGCATTGAAACTCGGAGGAGTTGCAAGGAGCGAGCGATGCCGAATGTGCACGATAGAGGAAATAAGAATTGTCTGCATAAAATTGAAGGGCTGATTGGGGGGGAATTTTAGCTTGTGTCAGCTAACATTAGGTTGAATGGATCTACATCACAAATCTTCAATCTAATCGGTAGCCAAACGGACGGGATGAGAAGTCTTCACTTCCATTTTGATCCCCTGCTCAGGTAGGGCCCTTCAGTTGGTTTTACCGAACTATTCGAACGATCGGTGGTGGTAAGGAAAATGGGTGCCCAGGAGACTTACAGCAATGCAATTGGTATTATCGGTATGTCCGCCCCCCCCCCCCCCCGCCCCCCCACCCTCCCCACTTTTTGAGACTGGCTTAATCCCGATGTATGTGGAGATGACGAGTCTGGATTAAGATGCCCAGTGCATCACATAAACCTAGCAGGCTTTATCTGGGAAGTGAGAATATTAATCTTCGCGTTCACTGTATGTTCTCGTCATGGAGAAGAAATGTTTTTTGCCAGCTTTCGATCCAGCGAACACGGGTTTCGCAAACAGTTACAATCTCGATCTGAGCTTTATAGATGATGCTAACGCGAGTTCTGATAATGGGGTTGTGATGACAATGTCTTGATACGCAGGGAATATTTGTTCTATGGCGCTATTTTTGTCGCCAGTGTAAGAACTCTTTCTCATCTTGAAACTTCTAGCTCATGTAATGAGAAGTTGAGTGAAAGAGCAAACCCGACGGCAGTTGTGTTCTTATCTGTTTTTAAATGTCAAAAGTTAGAGAACAGAGAGAGTTGTTATAAATTCCGGCATAGTTGAGGCAGAATAAATGCCTAGTTAATGGGAACATGAGTCCAGAAGCATGTCTTACTAAACTGAGTTCTAGGTCAGCCGCAAGCTCAAGAGGTATGAAGAAAGCATACAAATATACAGAGTGCTGCGGCACCCATAGATGATGTCAAAGCTGATCTAAGTTGGATATTTGAGCTGAACTGTCAGATTGTGTTTGATTGATATCAGCCCTACATTCTGGCACATTCTTAAAACCAAGGAAGTGGGAGCGTTTGCACCGTCTCCCTACGTGCTCACAGTACTCAATTGCTGCTTCTGGATTGTCTACGGTCTTCCTCAAGTGAAAGATTTGACGCTCGTCATCAGTATCAATGCCGCTGGTCTGGTCATTGAGTTTATCTATGTTTCCATCTACATGATCTACGCCAAAGGCCAAACAAAGGTACTCGAAAGAACCCAATATAACCAGATATACAAGCACTGGTACTCAGAATCGTCTGTTGGCCATAGAATCTGACCAGGCAGTGATACCGATGATTTTGTGGTCGTTTATTTACACTCTACATTGCAATGTTGTAAGAAATCGTTATGTTACAAATGAATAATCCTCCAGCTAGCCTTCCTGCGTGAAATATGACGTTTAGTAACTACATATTGATTCCACCGTAATGTCGGACATAATATAGATCTCTGGACTACAGCTAGTGTTGTATAGGAATGACGCTTTGTAGTTTGTAGTTCGGAAACGAAGACGGGAGATTTTAAGAAAGGCCTTAAATGATCATGGAACTTCTCCGTCAGCTCGAACTTCAGTTTCTCCGTGTCGGAGTCTGCTGGGAGTCGAAAAGCACTGACAAGGATGCTGTCTGTACAAAACCAGAAAAGAACCTGGATGATGATCGGCTGCTGCTCGATAATCTTTGTCATCATCGTGACAATTGCGCTGTTGAGACTTGAAGACCATGATACAAGAGGCAAAATGATCGGTTCGGTGTGCGTCATATTTGGGATTTTGCAGTCGTTTGCTCCATTGACTGTTATGGTACTGTCGATCACCCTTAACAATCTTATTTCCATACAGTTCACACCGTCACACCTATAACAAGCGGCGTTACTGGAGCATTCTTCTTCCGGCCATGCATATGACAGAGAGAACCCTTCAATCAGAGAACGATTTAGGGTTTATTGATATTCCTTGGGTAGACTTAGGCCAGGGCAATAACTTTTATGACCACCTATGGACATTTTAACAATGTCTATTTGCAGGAAGTGATAAGCCCTGAGGAAATACATCTTGATGCTAGCACATAAGCTCTGGATTCAGATGACTACATTTCATTTAGGTCGATCCTGTAGCCAAAGCTATGCAGCCTTCACCTAGGCCTCAATTCACAGGTCTTTAATTTGCTAAACCCTGACCTAGGTGAAAGGGCCAAGGGTAAAACCCTTGGCTCTTTTATGCCATGCTAAGCATTTCTAAGAAAGAATCAAACCGAATTGGTTTTGATACTCAAGAACAAACTTTTTGAACGTCTTCCAACCTCATTTGACAAGGAATGTACTCAGGAACATTGGAAGTGTCACTATTATTGTCATCCAATTAAAACAAAGATTAAATTGGAGCTTCTCGTAAATATCATCGAGTAAAGCAAAGTTTTTTGTAACAATAATCACAATGTTCAGGCTGAGGTGATCAGAACAAAGAGCGTGGAGTATTTGCCGATCCTCCTATCTTCCTGGATTTTAATGAATGGCAGTATTTGGACGGCCTACGGTTGTTGGCCGGTGGACGTCTTTATAATAGTAAGTTCAACTTCACTCCGAGGACGTCTCCTCTACATATCGAAGGCTACCAACCAGTCAGTTTCCAAATCTCTGGTGGTCGTGAAACGTGCACATTCCTTCCTTGTTGTAGCCCAGGTGTACATTATGAGCTGTGCAATACAACTGTTTGCGTAGCCTGAAACTTGCAGTACTAGAATGAGGAAGGCCAACATTGGTTATGAAAGAAGTCCTTCCATTTTACGCTAACGTGGGGATGCCACTCAACATTATTGCTCAGTTGTCGAATTGCTATGCAACTCCACAAAGCAGAAGAGAAGTAGACGCAATTTGTTAAAAAATCCAAAGCAACCCTGCTAGTAAGTGTGGAGATATCATTTCTTGAATATTGCAAGCTTTTTAATGTCATTTGTATATCGAGCAGTGGTCAGACCGAGTTAAAGATCATTATCAAGCACTTTCCTAGCATCAGCTAGGGATCCACGGAAGCGAGGACATCTGATAGAACGGATGACAATGACTGGAAACCGGATGCAGATTCCTAATGGAGCTTCAATTTTCTTCGGAATATGTCAAATATCATTGTGGTGTATATATAGGAAGAACACCCCCAAAAGAGGTAAGGAAACTAACTTTTCCTCATGATTTCATCCTTAACATGCCCGTGATAGCTGCTAAATTGGGCATCATCTTCGTGTGAAAAGAAACTTCACTTTTCCTCGCTGACGCAAAGGATAGCTCAAAACTGACACCTAAATTGGATGTTACTTGTACATAGTCCTCTTTCCTGAAGATGTTTACTCGGTTCGGATATAAGGCATCTGAAATCGATTCAAGCATGATTAAAGAATTAGAATTCACAGAGCCTTTGAATCAGCACCAGGAGAAAGTACTTCCTCTGTCAGCATATTTGGGTCACCGAGTTGTCCATAGAATATTCTGCCCAGCGGAAGGGGTTATTCAAATTGCTCTTTGTAGCGTTCCTACACGGATGAGGGTGTACCGGAAGAGCAGAATGAGTGGAATCTGAATCTCTGCCCGGTCTTTGGTTTATATATCCTACGGAGTTTACTTCTCTTCCGGAAGTCAGTTCAGGTCAAGTTGAACTTTGGCAGCTTGGCTTCTGGGTTGAAGACAACTTTCTATCTGATCAATCTTCTCTTAGAACGGACGCGACCTTGGCGGTGCTTCTTGGAGACTGCAACAGATAGCGCCCGTTAGAACCTACAATTACTGATGAAAGTTTTGAGGGAAAATCTTTCGTGCTGTCCCAATTCGAAACATATGTCAACGAGCTATTAACCTTTTGTATTTCCTTCAAGCTGGGTCATCAAAAGCTGAAGTACCTGTTGCACGGGCTGTTTGCTTTGAGATAGGAACTGGCCGTCGAGAGACGGCCGTCGCTTTTGTGATAGGAAACACCGCCACAAGTTCGTCCAGAAGTTCTAAAGCAGAAGCTCAACCGTTGTACTGTGTCCTCTTCAGACTCGACTCAAGGACTTTCCCCCTTGACTGCTTTCCCATTTTCACTCTCACTACCTATTTGATATTCCCACATGAGGACTTTGCACTCCCCAGGTTTATAATCGATCCTCATTTTCTACTGAATGTCAGAACACGTGATACACACTCTGGCATAGTGATGAACATTCTTCATCAACCATTATACGTTGTGGATGTGCAGGAATAAAACTGACTAGATTAATGAACCAAATCAATAGTATTGACCAATAGATTCGAGATGAGATGCAGATTGTGTACGTTCCAGTTTAGGAGAATCTGATGAGTTTCTATTGCAATGAGTTCGAAATACTACTATCTCTTTCCCTGCATACAGGGAGTTGGGTTATTAGACTTACTGTGGGACTTACTGTGGGATAGAGACTTAAGTAATGTGGTGATCAAGTCACTAATTTGATCCAGCTCACAATTTAGCGGCCAAAGAAGAGGGAGATCCACTTGCAATTTAGCGTTAGTTGCAGCTCCTGCATGCACAGTGAAAGTTTCCTGCCAAGACTTGGAAAATTAACCATCACTGAATTCACCATCATTGAATCCAGGATCATTGGTAGGGGTAGTCAGGAATATGATGGTCACCTGTGAATGTATTGAAGCAAATGTCCGTACCCCGAAATCACAAATTTGGGATTTTGAATCTGGCACTCTCTGTGTGCAAGCTCCAGAGTCTAGATGCTATATACAGAACTTCCTACTAGTCTACTAGATTGATGCTTCTCTCATATCCTGAAATGGGAAGAGCTAAACTTTCTTCTGGTATTCCCCGAAGGACAAAAGAATAGCTTAATTTTCGCACATTAACGAGTTTCAGGCAACTTCCGTAACTGATTGTTACTCATATCAAGGTGTATGAGTAGAAGGTTTGAACAGGTGGATCTCCTTCCTGTATTGAACTTCTGTGCTTTTCATAGAACTCTCAGTGCCGGAGAACCTATTCCACTCTTTGCACGACAGGTCGTACACCAACTCTGGCCCATTCCCATTTTCTTTGGCGAAATAAATAAGGTCTCCTTTCCCGACACACTCGTAGTACCCATTTGCTTGCTTCACAAAATCGTCGTACAGCTCCTTAGGCATTCGCGTTACCTCGTTCCATTTCTTGCCCTTTTCAACCAGCTGCCATATCCGAATGCAGCTAGGCTGCGTTACCTCTACAGGAGTATGTGCTGCGGAGAACGCAGAAAAGCGCTCCCCTATCCGTAGATCCTTTCTCCAGTTCTCCCCGTAGCAAGCTCCAACTATGAGCAGATCCCCGTTATGTTCCACAAGATGAGGGGGCAAGATTGAATTAGGTAGGTCAATTTCAAGATCACTCCAGGCCCGTTTCTCCCAGTCATACACTATTATTGTTGGCCTCCGCCACATGATTCTGACTACACTGTAAAAGTACCCGTTACAAAACACCCCTCCTGTGCCATAAAACTCCTTTCTGGGGAGCATACCACCAGTAGTCCAGGTGTTGGTCGAGAACTCATAGATTCGAGTCATAGAGTCATATGTGGATCCTAACACGCCACTGGCTCGCTCGTCTCTTTTGTAGCCCGCAATCAAAATACAATAGGACGTGCTGAGTGGATCGGCGAAAATTGTTGAAAATATGGGGCTTTGAGAGCCAGGATCAACGGGGTCAAAGAAGGAGAAGGTTGATCCTGGTGGTGGGCAGATACAGATGCCGTGATAAGGCTCCCTGCTGCAATTCAGCAGCAGCCTGGAATTCGTGAAGGCAGGAGGCGGGTTCAAAGGGGGTAACTCCCTCCACAATTTTGTCAGTGGATTGCACACGATCAGTGCGCCACCATCTGCACGGAAGAGAAGAAAGCCACCTCCAGACGCTAGCAGAGACATCTTCTCGTAAGACGAGGACACAAAATCCAGGGACAGTTTGTGGCACCTATCCAGCTCATGGTCATAAAATTCCAGCTCTCTGCAGTCCTTTCTGACTCGGATGCAATACGGTTTCGACGGTGTGAACCCATTGAACGTGAAGATGTTCAGAGATTGCACGAGCTGATCCCATCTTTTACACGCGCAGCAGAGCCGGACGATGTCAGGAAGAGGCAATCTCAGCAGAATGTTTTGGAGAGCATCGTCTGGAACATCAAACAGTGTAGTTGGTTCCATCGGACTGCTCCGATCAATCAACACCTCAAACGATACCACCTGCTTGCGGCGAGGATGTATAAACAATCTACAGAACCTGAACAAGAAATTTCAGACCTTCTGTCTCATTACTGGCATGCAGATAACCCCACATCGGCCACCTTCCATCACGTTGTAAACTACGTAGGGTGGATAAGAGGGGGAGGAAAAAAAGATATTTTGCGTTATCTGCAGCAGTAGCAGCAGCGAGAGCCGAACTCTTGAAGCCTTGTAAACGACAAACGACATGCATCCACTGTCAGCTCCTGCACGATGTGCCTGCCCTTCCAATGAAGCAGCAAGTCTGGATATTATCCTTCCTACTACAACTGTTTCGACGACGACGACGAGGACGAAGACTGAGATCAATATGATCTAACTTGTCAGCAAACTATGCAGACAGACTAGTTATAGTAGTTTGACATGAAACTGAATACTTACTTGTAGTCTCAATGTTGGTTATATACACACTCCCGCGAAGGACGTCAACAACGGGGACAGGGAAACTGCGGAAGCTGTCCCACGATTTCTCACCTGAGATTCTGAGCCTCTCTTGTAAAGAAGAGTCTTACTTAAAGATGGATGACGCCTGGAGAGGGAGTAAGGGCATGCGTGCGCTCTTCTCCAGCCCAGGCCAATCGCGCGGAGCTTGAGGATTGCTGATGCATCGTCGTCTGTGTAGGAAGGAAAGAATGAAGGAGGTTAAAGTTTAAGAGGTGGTAGAGAGAGAGAGAGGAGAGAGAGTGGAAGACCCGGACCTGTGCAGATCTCCATTGAATTTGCGTACGCTATCTCGGGACCCACCTACCTGGCTGATCAATTTCAAAAGATACCATCTCTCCAACTAATTGGACACTGTAGCAAGGGTGTAGCCATGTTCACTTTGTCAACGAGAGCTTGATTGCAGCCACTTTACCTGTCCGGATATACTATGCAGGATTCCCCGATTTAGTTACAGTTTCTCCACCACTTTTCTCCTGGCAATTGACGAGTGCTAGACTAGTCAGGCGGACTTTTAGGCGAGTCTCTAGATTTTTGGGAGAGGGTGATTTCCTACTCCCAGCCAATTTTGTGTGACTTTCAGACAGATGAGCTAATTCATTGATCCTTACCCTGTGTAGTGAGCACTGTCTCCATGCCAAAGAACTACCACTACTGTACATTGAATTGACTCCTATCATCATCACTTTTCTCCATCGCGTTCCAGATGGTTTAATTCCACCTAAGCCTTGATGGTGACTCTTGCACTCATTGGTCTGTCTGATATGCATCGCTCTAGATTGGATCGAATCTTCCTTTATGGGCAATAGACGTACTTCACTGTTGTTTAATAAAGCCTCGGTGCAAACTGAGTTCAATCATTGTACGCCTCACTGGTCTGTGACTCTTTGTACTCGGCTCGTACGGTATCTCTTGTGGACACACCAAGGCTCCGGCTCCGCTCTTCTTAACAGCCTCAGCTTCTCCATATCCTTCCACTTTCAACTATCAATATTCAACGTGTATAGGTGGAGAGTAGATGCTACGAACTTCGCGACCTGTCTATCAACACCTGGATGAGAGCAGGACACTTGAACTTCTCCCTATACATCATAATCCGATGTATAGGACCGACGAATAACGTCTGGTCGGATCCGTGACACCTAACCTGAAGTTGTTCTCAACATCACTTCCGCAGCTCCAGAGGCCATGGGAGAAAGTAAGATAAGGACGCGGTATATCATGTTTGAAAAGAACGTTCTATCCTGCTACATCTCATCTCATGGTGGTGGCGATTTCTTTCTTACTTTTAGTTTAAGAGGAAAGAAGTGTGTTCAATTTCTCACAAGACTCTACAAGGCACATGATCATGAGATCGTGAGCTGCACACTATTTGGAATGCATCCAGCATAAGTACCGGAGAATCACATCCTAATATGGTGTAGCATCCGAAGAAATTGATCCAACTTGGTGGAAGGATGCATGTTGGGAGAGTGCATGGGAACACACAAAACTAAGAGATAGCCAAATTGTTTGTGAGTTAGATTATCCACTGAACTTCTCAGTGAGGAGCTATTGTTTGTGAGTTAGATTATCCACTGAAACGAAGATCAACCTGTCACTTTGAAAGTGGATCAAATAAAATGACCATAAAATGAGGCTATGGAAGATTGCTTTCCAAAGCTCCAATTGAGCCACTGAATAGATCAAGATCTAGTTATCTGTCTGTAGAATAAGCGAATATATATAGACAAGGACAGGTGGTATAGGTTTCAGCACTCAAGTTGCAAAAATATTATTAATGGCTCAATTTAATGCTAAATAATATTTTGCAATTTTCGATTAACGGCCAAGAAGAACAAACGCTATAAATATTAATACTCTTGCCTAAGTTAAAGAGAACATACAAGCAATTGTAGGAGAATTGATGAAAGCATAAAGCCATACATCATCAACTTTAGGGGCTTGTAGGAAACTTCTAAAATTCATGACAAATATAATCATGAACAATTCAGATAAGATAGTATATGAGATATTGTGAGATTCTTTCTACTGTATGAGACAATAGCTCCTTTAAGCAGATAGATAATATTATTATTATGTGGTAAAAAATCATTTTACCTGCAATTTTATCGACAAATTTATACTAACAAAATTGTACTGAGAGCTATTTCTGAACTTTTTTTTAAACCAAAAACCAACTTAAACTACAACCTATCAAAAATCCAAATATTAGAGTATTTATATTTTTAAATAAATAATCTCTTAAATTCTAAATTTAGATATAAATTTTCCTCAACTAAAAATTCAAACTAGTTATTTAATATAGGAGACTATAAAACAGGGAGCATCAAACAAGACATGACTCTTATCAATATTTTCATTTAGTAAAACACTAGGCTCTGATGAGAATATAAGGAAAGAACTGAATTTCCATTATTTTTATAAAATATAAAGTAAAGTATGGTATCGTCAAGTTTTATGTGGAATATCGTACGCATGCATTTTATAATCAAATAAAACAGGTTTTCAATGTATGAAATAATAATATTATGTATAAATAAAAAATATTTTTTATAATAATGATGAAAATAATGATATTAATTAATCATTTCTTATCATTTAATTAAGTCTTATTTAATGGGCTTAAATATGAGGAAATTTTAATTTTCATAAAAACTATTTATTAAAAAGTACAAATTTTGAAGTAAAACTTAGTATGAAATATGCTTTTTGAAAATCTGTGTAATAGATCAACAACCTGTTAATGTGGAATTAGTCATGATGAAATTGAATCTTTTATACATAGATACATATTCCATGGTAGTACTTTCTTCAAAAAATATTATGGAGATTTTAATTATCAGAATAATTTCCTCCTCAATTGTTCCATTTAGATAAATACTCAAGGCTTAGCTTAGCACTAAGCTAGCTAAGCCTTAAGTATTTGAACCCACGAAGGGACGATCTACAAACCTTATTTTAAATGCACATATTACTATTTTGAGTTACTAGTTTATGTAGTTAATATACTATATATGGATCCTCTTATATACTAGAGACTGGTTGTTTGAAATTTGAAATTTAAGAAATTAGTAGATCTAGTGTCCAACTCCCGTAAATGCATAAATTCAATGAAGTAACACTGTTCTAATTATAGATTTTCATTTGAGATATACAGTCTAACAATGAAGTACAGAGTTTCCTTCCTCCAAGCTTCGTACAAATATGAGCGAATATGCTTTTTCTTTTACCTTTTGTATATATTATTGAGACTTCCCAAAAGCTAGACCTTAGTCTCATAATTCCAGATCTATTATAATTTACTTCCGAATTTGCTACATGGAATACCTTATCCTTACCTCTCTTTTTAGTTCTTGACATTAAGTACTTAGTTTTTAGAAGTACTAACTTATCAAAAATTACTTTTGAATCTATTATGTAGATTTTTTCATATTTAATTTTCTTTTCTTTTCTTACTTACCAAAGTTAAACATTAATTTTTAAATAATTTACCTAGATTTCCTTGATTCATATTTTACCGCTATAGTTATATAATTAAATCTGAATTCTTATTTATATTTAAAAAATAAATGATCAAATAATATGTAACAAAAGTATTATACTACACGTGATGATGATTTTGTTAATGTAGTTTTTTAATAAGTAAGAATAATCTAAGTATAAAGTTTCAGTTAATCGGATGTTTAAGAATCGTCAATTCTATAACTAATTTATTATATATACTATATATCATAAGGTAATATATCTTTTTATTATAGCATTCAATGCAATATAAAATTTTTCAAGAGTCTTAGGTGAAAAGGTGTATTATTTTGTGCAACTACTATAACTCAACATACTGATTTAAATATAGTAATCTATTCAATGAATAAAAATATACTTATTAATATAAATATTTATTTCTTTTTACTATCAAGACTTATCATGAAATACTTTTATGTCTCCAATGATGTTTAGTATTTCATTCAATTTATTATCAACCACAAAAACATTAAACACTTTAGAAGAAAAATTTTAATTAGAAAGAAAAGTGTAATTTAAGATTAATTTAGAGTTCAAGGGCAATAAAATTGTTCAGAAGGACATTTCTATAAAGTAAACAGATTTTCTAATAGTTCATAACAAAATATCAAAGGTTTTGAAATGATTAGATTTGACAAAGAGAATTGAAGACAATAAACTTAAAGCATCTTAGACTATGAAAACTCTTTCTTTCTTAGCAATAATGTTTGAATAAGAAACATAACAAGGAAAATTTAAAGTTTTGTTCAACTTTTAGATCTAAGAAGCACTTATAGAAGGTCGACCTATCTTCTCATAATAAAAAACTCTTTAAATAATTCTAAAAGGCACATTCAATATCATTCAATATTGTTGTCTGTCTATCAACCCCTATTAAGCTCTTCTTAGAACTTGAGAGTACTCTACTAACTTACTAGACTTGAATAATCTGATTTTGATCTACATTTACCTTAAACTAGCCAAGCTAAACTTACCCTAGCAGATTAAGCTGAGCGGGGCGAGTTTAAGGAAAATTTAGATTACAATCACATCATACAAGTATGTAATCTAGTAAAATTAATTTATATTTAAAGTTATTGATAAATCCACCTACTGGTTTTTCTAAATCCATCCACTCTATGCTATGTTAACTGTAGTCATTGTGACTTGGAGGTTTAACACACCATGTATTGATTACTTCATTATTTTGGGGTTTGTGACCATTGACTTGATTGAATGTATTAATGACCTGATCGTTGACACCGACAAGGGATATTAATTACATGACTGCTGACTTATGACTATGACACTACCACAATTTCATCAACTATGGAATGAATTTTGATCACTAATGCAATTAACTAAGACTTGCCAAGAGAGAACTTATGGAGGTGGTTTGGATGAAGTGTGCTGTGACTTGTGCTTTACATTGGTTCTACAAGCTAGCAAATGATTGATGAAGATGGAGACTCTATTTCACTTAAGCTTTAAGAAATTGGTAAACTGTAGAAAGTTGTACTTTGAACCCGCACCATGTCCCAAATCAACAAGAAGATACTTGCACCGCCATTCAATGATCAGAAATTTGTTGTTTTTCAGGTTGAAGAAATAGTGACTACAAGGATGTTTTGCAACTCTTTCAATTAGATAAGAAGCTCAAGTACTAAAAAATTAGTACATTAATTGGAATCAATTGGCTACAAGGTTGTACCCAACCATACTCCCTTGTTCAGATATTGTGAACTACGTGAACTGAACATGCAGCCAATGATCAATAAAGTCAATAAGAATAGACTACTATGATGTGGTACACACATTTTTTGTTTTTTTCAAAATATGGAAGAAAAAGTGTATAGAGAAGTCGGATTGCGCCTTTATGGCCAACGAAGGCAAAGAAAAGAGTCTTTGGGAGGAAACCTAAGGTAACGTGGCTTCGGCTCATAAGGTGAAGTACTTGGAATTGCCCTGTCAGCATACAACCCAAAGTAAGGAGTCTTCGTATCGAGGGTGCTCAACCCGAGGCGAGGATAGTGTAACAATTTAATTTTCCTTTGGGGCGAGAGATTCAAGAAGGGACCATTCAAAATAGGCGGTCTTATGCATGAAGGACACTTGACAGTGACAAGAGCATGCAGGAGATTGTGGGAAGGGAAGTAGAATCAAAAACGTGTTGGTGTGTAGAGGAGAATTTGAGAGAGCTTATCCAGGAATTAGTAGGAAGAATAGTTCCCAGCCTAGAGAGGAAGAGAGAAAGATGGGAGGAAGGAAGAAGAACTCCAAATTCATAGTGAGAAATCATGTGATTCAGAGGTTAGATGTGATTGTAAGAATTGAAGTCTTGAGCAGACTTTGGATCACATTCTTGGCATGGAACTGGAATGTAAGCTTTCCAGGGTTCATGGTTGAGATAATCGAGAGTAGATGTCTTGATGGCCCCGAGGAAGAGGGAAAGAGAGGTAATCCGGCTCGTTGGACGGAGTCGGATTGGAGGTTAGTACTCGGAAGAGAAGCAGGCGCGGAGCATGGTGCCATATTCTTAGGGAAGGGAGAAGTGGCAGAAGAGACCCAGGAGGTGAGAGATGCTTTCTCTTCAAAGCACACAAAGAATGGATAGAAAGTAGAGAGTTATAATGATCCAGTCAAGCAAGGGATCGTGAGTGCTTTAATGGCAATCTTGAAGCCAAAGAGACCAACTTATGTGATGAAGCACCAAGCAGTGTTCTTCCATAAGATGTTTGTAGGAGAATCGATTAACTGGGTGAAGTGTTTTCATGGGCAAACAAGACAGATGGTGTGGAATTTGTGGGATAAATTGCCTCTGCATTACATTGTGTTATTTGTAGCTCATTTCTATCTAGGGCTGAACTTGCTCAATGCGGCGGAGCACAACAGGATGGTGTCGCATTTCTATCCCGACTTAAGAAAGGATGTTGATGTGGAGGAACAACAATACATTCTTTAGATTAGGAGCAGCGATGAGTACTACGTGCAAACGAGGAAGAGTATGCAGTTGGACATGAGTACTCTGAAGTCAAAGAAGAGGAGTTGACAAGGAGAAGGAGAAGACATCAAGAAAGTAAGACCTTGGAAGACTAGAAGAGTAAACCCGAGGAAAGGTATGGTGGTAATTGCATTGTCGGAGGAAGAATTGAAGGGCGAAGCCAAGTGCAAGTCCGAAGACTCGGCAAGAGATGAAGAACCTGAGCTCACACTCCAGAGTGGAGACACGAGTAGTGACAACAACAATGGAGGGGAGATGACATTAGTACTCGAGGAAGAGAAAGCCACAATGGAGATGGAGGAGAAAGGTAACTTGAAGTGGAAGACAAAGTGCCACAGCAAGAAGAGAGGAAAGTTACCATTCAACGAGGAGTTTGTTCCAGGCAAAATGCAAAGTGTGAAGTGGGGTCAAGTAAGGTAAAAGAAGAGGAGAATGCAAGTTTGGGGAGTGAAGCATCCATTCCTATACAGCGACTGCGACTTAGAAGGCGAGTGTCAAGTGAAGAAGAGCTGAAGAAGGAGATCACTCCGCAAGTCGAGGAAACTCCGAGTGAAGGAGTGGAGTACCTGTGGGAGTTTGTGTGCCCCTTATTGGTAAAGTTAGAACACAAGAAGAAGGAGATGCAATCAAAGTGTCCGGAGGTGAAGACTATGTTGCAAGTGTAAGCCCGATTAGAAGAAGAGAACTCAAAATTGAAGAAGAGTATAATCCGAGGTGAGGAGAAAAATGGAAGTACTACAAGTAGATGCAGTAGTACATAATCAAATGATTGAGAATTTGATGAGAGAAGCAAGGAATCGGGAGGAGATGATAGCGCAAAGTGTTATAGCAAGGGAAAGACAAATTGCTGAATATGAAATCTTGAAGTAGCAGTTTGCTGATACAAGACTAGAAATTATCCATGCTATGGCAAGAGTAGCAGTGAAAGAACAAGAGCTTGATAGGGTGATGGAGAGTGTAGAGGAGAAGAAGCAGCTGTGACAACAAGATTTGACAGTGCGGTATAGAGAAGAAGAAAGGTTGAGAGAGTTACTTCGCAATCAGGAGGAGAAGATTGTGCAAAAGGAGAAAGAGAAGGAGGCTAAGAAAGCCGCGTTCAAAGCAGAGTTGGCAATGTACTGAGAAGATTAGCTTGCAGATCAAGAACAGGAAAGGAAAATGAGATTGGAGCCATTAAAAGAGATCATGATCAGGATGAATGTGATGCTGAGTATAGAGGCTAGTGTGCGCATCAAAGAGATGAGGCTGCACGAGTTGAAGTTGTTGGTGCAGGAGATGAGGAGGAGACATATGAAGGACAAAGACTTGAATGCTTTGTTGATCAGTCTAAGAACTTGTGTAGATAGGAAGATATTGGAAGTCGAAGACAATATCACAATTAGATTAGAAATTGGAGAAATTAGTAAAATTAGAGATCGATAAACTTTAGAAGGATGTCAAAGCAAAACCCAAAGTAGATGAGGTAGGAGTGCAGATGTCTTTGGAGTTACCATTAGAGACATTAGAGAAGAGTGGGTTGGGAGATAAGGAGTTAGATAGATTACCCACTAGTGGAATTTCAGATCAGGAAAGAGAACTGTTAGATTTGGTAGAGGAATTAGGAGTTGTGAAACCCGAGAATAGAGTAGTAGTGGGTGAAGTTACTTTGGGATCGGGTTTGAAAGCCAAGGAAGAAGTAGACATCGGATTGGACTAGTAATAGAATTGAGATTTGAAGAGGCAGATATGAAGAGGAGCATTGTCATTTTGGATCTACAGGTTTATAGAGTTGTTAGGAAATGGTATTTTTGTTAGAATTGTTGATTGTTTCACTATTTAAGAGTGGCATTTGCAGTATTATGTTGTTAAGTACACATAATTTTTGAGAATAGATAAAGCAAAGTGTTGTGAAGCAGTGCTCATCACTTGAGCTTGATTTTGAGTATCAACTTTGTCTTTTTGTTGATGAGTGTGTGGAGAAATTCTAAGTGCAAGTCAATGTGTTTGTTGGATGTTGGATTCCGTAGCCTTGGTCTTCATTCTGTGTGTTTGATCCTGAGTGAAGTGCAATCAAAGCATTGCTTTGATAGATCTAAGAGGAATTGTAGTGTTGGTAGTATTCTGCATTTGTGAGTGCAGCGTGAAGTTGATGTGAAACAATTTAGATCAAGGAAGTTGTACCTTTAGTGGAGGGGTAGAACACAATTTTGAGGCAAAGTCATTTTGTAGTGAAGTGTTGTTTTTAGGAGAGCCTGAATCATCACAATCAAGATTGTTTGGAAAGAATTGAAGGTGTTGTAATTAAGGAGTGTGAATTTGTGACAAGACTGCAAATCAGTGCTTGTTACTCTCTTTTGGGTGGGGTTTTTATTTGAGAGATTAAAGAAGAACTCAAGAAGAACTACATGTTATTGTTTGACTTTGTATTTGGACATTTCTGACTTGTATCTCTATGGGAACAAACTTTACTTACCCAATTACCGCAAAAGTGATATTTGTCGGGTTATCACATGATTTTTGGCGCCGTTGCCGAGGATACAAATCTTGGAAGTGGAAGAATACAAAGCCAAATTTGAAATTGGGTAGCAAAGCAATATGAATGTCTGCATCAAGAGAACAACAAGAAGAGAGAGTTCAAAGATGAGCGTTGTATTGTGAAGAAGACAAACGTCTTAAGATCCAAGCCACTTTTGACGAAACCAAATGAGAGGTGTTGGACTTTCAACTCCTTCACAAAGTGCAAGAAGCCCTACGAGAACTTGACCAAAAGAAACACGAAGGCGGTTGGCAAGGCTACTTTGCATCCCCCTCTTCCAAGAAGAAGAAAGACTTGAGCGGCCAAACATATTCATTATGGCTTAGTACACCGACTTCCCCTAGAGTTGTAAAGGAAATCGCATCTCTTGAAAACTTTGTTTGAGAAAAGACAGCACAAACACTGACGGAAGAAGAGTGTCAACATCTTCTACGAACGATTCCTCAATTGTCCCGAAAGAATTTTGAAGAACACATCAAAGGTGTTGAGCTTGATTCTTCCACACGGATTGAAGTTGACACCCGCAAAGAAGAATTGTCGAAGAAGACACTTCCTTGAATTTGACAAATTGGAACCCCTGGGCTATCAACACGGCGTCAGTTCCAGCCAGGTCCTTGGTTCTGTCGAGTTCAAACTTATCCTAGTTGATCCAATCAAATTGAACAATGACTTTGCTACTTGTCATCCGACATGCATATCAAAAGTATAAGGGGATAGAACAAGACAAAGACCCCAATGAATTCATCAAAGAATTCGAAGTCATCTCCTTTGCTAACAAGGAGCATGACTTGGCGGATCGATTGTGCATTTTCCTAAGTCTTCTCCGAAAGAAAGCTCGGAGCTGGTACACCCATGTAACCAAAAAGGGGTTCGTACTGGCGGATTGGGCGGACTTGAGAAAAAATTTCCTGGAACAATTCTGGGAAGTTGATTACAACACGAGTGTCTTTGCGGCACTTAATGATTTAGACCGAGGCAAGAAGGAGAAGTTGAGAGACTACTCTGAGAGGTTCAAGGCGCTCTTGAACTGAGTCTCGAAGCAATCGGGTGTGGTGGGTTACTCCGATGCGCAAGCCATTACCAAGTTCATGAGAGGACTTTCACCAGAGATTTGGATCTTTGCAAGGGAGAGGAACGTAACTTCCCTTGACAAGGTACTCAAACATGTCACCTGCTAAGAGGCGGCTCACTCTCATTCTGCCGGCAATCAAAAAAATCGGGAGAAGAAAGGCAAGAAGCCTAGAAGGAGAGCTTCTCGCAATACATCCTCTTCTTTGGAGGAATCCTCCACGTCTTCAAGCTCTTCTTTGGAATCCAAAGAAGAATCAAAGCCAAGACAAGTACAAAGACGTGGGAGTAAGAGACCAGTGACTCCCCCAGCAAAGAGTGTACATAAGGTGGATACTAAGCTGGATACCCTCATCAAGGAGTTTTTGGATTTTAAGATCCAGATGATTGGGGCTAAGGATAGAAGGAAGCCCCCCGCATTTGGCAGATCCAATGTATGGTGCACCACATGTGGCAAGTCAGGCCATGCAAACACGGAATGCAATACTCATAATGCATTCCCGGTGCAGCAGATTGATTGGGTTTTGGGATGGAACCAGGAAGAGGAAGAAGAGGCGGTGTACCAAATACAAGAAGTACAGCCTCAAGCAAGCACATCGTATCAAGGTCCAAGGTACTGACCAAGGGAGTATAACCCCAATGCTCCTCCATGAAGACCACCAATGAGCAACCAAAATTGACCTCAAAATGTTGCACCCAGTGCATGTTACAATTGTGGCTTGATGGGACATTGGCCTCCAAATTGTCCGGAGCCAAGAAGGAAAATTGGGTACGTTCTCCTGTGCAAAAATCACAAAGGATTGGGCCATACGGGCAACCAATGCCCTCACCCACCAAACCCAAAGCCGCCTGTAAAGTATGTACAGACCCCGGCTGAGCATGCAACACTTCAGGCAAAGGGTGATACCATTGTAAATTGTATAACACTTGAGGAGGAGAGACCTCAAGAAGGGAGTCCGGCCTTGGAAGGAGAATGGCCGGAGCTTGAAATTTTGAAAGTTGAGACATGCACAAGTAAGAAGAAGCGTGATCCCGAAGAGCTGAGTACAACCTCGTCTTCTTCCAGAAAGGCAAAGAAACTACGCCCAAAGGCAATCCTTTCTGCCAAGGAGGAAAAGATCCTCGCTAAAGCCAAAGCTAAAGCCTTGCAAAAAGAACTCAAGAGAGCGATACTCAGAACTTGGGAAATGAGTTTGGAGGAGGAGAGGAGGACGAAGTCTCTAGTTTTTCCGATGTACATCCGATCCAAAGTAAAGGGTTTGATCCAAGCCAAGGTGGGCCAACCTAAGGAACCTTGGTTCAAGACCACTAGCAATACAGTCACCATTTTGAAGCGTCCCAAAGTCAAAATTGAACATGGAGAGACTTCAAACCCGAAGTCAAAGGCAAAGACGATCAAATTGGGAGGAGTACTCCATTACAACATTGTAGCAAATTTGGCAGCCACAAATGACAACGTCACATTTAAGCAATTGTGGGAAGACAACAAGCTATACAAGAGGTAGCTGAATTTGGCCCTCAAGAAAGTAAGGTCGATGTCAAAGAAAGACCTACCCGCTATATATTGTATTGAGTAGGAAGATCTGGGATCTCCCGAGGTCTACGTGGAGATTGCAGGGTGCATGATCACATTGATACCCATTGATTCAGGTTCCAATGTGAATGTCATGACCAAAGATACTACAAATTGACTAGGGTATAATACGTTTGAGTCAACACCCCAAGTCTTGAAATTTGCAGACCAAACCAGGAGACTGCCCTTGGGCATGCTGTCAAACATTACCACAATCATTAGAGGAGTACCCTTCAAGTTGAACTACATTGTGTTGCGACCAGTGACCAAGTCTGGTTACACTCTGTTGATTGGAAGACCTTGGTTGTACAATGCCCAAGTTGTGGTTGATTGGCACCAACAGAAGCTCCGATTCAAGGACATTTCGTCCAAAGAACAGAAGCTGGTGACTGTGAGTTGGACAAAGGTTCCCCATCTTGGGGAAACTAGTTCCTCAGAAGATGAGGATGAATCCGAAGACTCATCATCTTTGTCCTTAGATGAATCCAAAGACAAAGTCCAAGTAAATTACTTGGAATGCTATGAGGTGGATGTTGAAGACGAAGATCCATATGACCTCACCTTGGGTGAACCTGACTTGGAGGAAGGAGGTTTGATGGTAGCTCCCCTCGGGTTAAGCCAAGTAAGCCATGTTGAAGGAGTCATCAACCCTGATGACTGTTAAGATGTTGTTTTGACTGAAGGAAAATTTTAAATTTTTTTGAAGACAGTCACTTTGGAGGAGTTGGCAGGATACACTACTCTGTTTATAGAATTCCAGGATGTATTTGCCTAGTCTATCAATCAAATGTCGGGTATTCCACTAGAATATGGAGAGCATTGGATTGATCTGGTTGAAGGTGCAATTCTGGTTTGGCAAAGACAATACTGTTTGAACCCAAAGTACTCCCTTTTGGTGAAAGACAAAATCGACAAGCACTTAGGGACTGGAATCATCTTCCTTGTCTTAAGTAATGAGTGGGTCTCCCCCATTGTCATTGTCCCAAAGAAGAAAATAGGGAAGATCCGAGTGTGCCAAGACTTCCGTAAGTTGAATGCAGTCACAAGGAAGGATCATCATCCCTTGCCTTTCACCGATACAATTCTGGACCAAGTAGCTAGTCACCCTTGTTATAGTTTTCTCGATGGATTCTCAATGTACAATCAAGTATCCATCCAAGAAGAGGACAAGGATAAAACCACATCCACGACTGATTGTGGCACTTTTGCTTACAATCAAATGCCCTTTGGGTTGTGTAATGCTCCCACTACTTTCCGGCGGATGATGAATTCAATCTTCAAGGATTTCCTATGCAAATTTATGGAAGTGTTCATTGATGATTTTTTTGTGTTTGGGCAAAGAGATGTACATTTGGATTACCTTCACCAAACTTTTGAAAGGTGTCATTTTTCCGGGTTGTCACATGATTTTTGGCGCCGCTGCCGGTTTGTCATTACACCCAGAGAAATGCTTCTTTGCAATGAAGGAGGGAATTCTTCTGGGGCATCGGGTGTCAAGCCGAGGTATTGAAGTTGATGTTGAGAAGGTTAAAGTAATCTTAGCTTTGGAATCCCCAAAGAACATCAGGGAGCTGAGAGCTTTCCTGGGACATGTTGGATACTACAGACGCTTTGTTTCAAACTATGCGTTGCTTGCTGCATCCCTTACAAAGCTTTTGAAGAAATCCAAAGACTACCTGTGGGAAGCAAATCAAGAAGAAGCTTTCAAGGTGTTGAAGAAGAAACTGGTGGAAGCACCAAGTATGAGGGCCCCAAATTGGGACATCCCTTTTCATGTATATGTAGACACTTTGTCCATGGCCATCGGAGTGGTCTTAAGTCAGAAGGACAAAAAGAAGAAGGACTACCTGGTGTATTATGCCAGCCAACAACTTTCAGTTTTTGAAAAGAACTATTCCACAACTGAAAGAGAAGCACTCGAAATGGTGTATGCCTGCAAGAAATTTCACTACTACCTGCTGGGATACAAGTTTTTCTTCTATGTTGACCATTACGCATTGCAACATTTGGTCAAGAAGGCAGATTTGTCCAAGCAAATTACAAGATGGAATTGTTGTTACAAGAATTCACATATACTGTACAAGTAAGGAAGGGAGCTTTGCATTCAAACACGGACTTCCTGTCCAGGTTAGAAACTCAAGACCAGGAGTGGGAAATTGACGATCGGTTCATGGAGTCATACAAAGTCGGAGATTTAATTGAGTCTTTACACTCCAAAGCATCGGGATGACACTATGCTCTAAAGAATAGTGTAAAGAAGATTCTTTCCTTGGGGTATTGGTGGCCTACAATGTACAAAGATACGCATGCTCATATCCAAAGCTATGATACTTGTCAGAGAACGGGGAAGCCGACGGCTACTTCTCAATGGCCTTTGAGACCAATTTTGCCATTGGTCCCATTTGAGAAATGGGGAATTGATTTTGTGGGTCCCATTCAACCAATGATCCAAGTCATAAGGAAGAGATACATTTTGGTTTGCACTGACTATGCTACCAAGATGGTCGAAGCTAAACAACTTGCAGAGATGATGCCAAAACTGTGGCGGAATTTTTCTTTTGAAACATCATCTCCCATTATTAGTGTCCTTTGGAATTGGTCAGTGACAGAGGGACACATTTTTTGAACTTTGTGATGGAAGCGTTAGCCAAGTACTTGCAGATTAAACATCAAAAGATGACTCCTTATAACCCAAAAGCAAATAGTTTAACAGAAAAGGCAAATGAGTTACTTTGCAAAATTTTGAATAAGGTGACTGTCAATTATGCCTATGATTGGGATACAAAATTACCAGCTGTGTTGTGGGCATATAGAACGACATAAAAGTTTACAACCAAACAAACTCCATACTTCTTGACATACGGCTTGCATCCCATACTACCAGTTGAATTTGAAGTACCAACATATCGGATTCTTTGCAAAGAACGATTGTCAGAGGAAGAAAGCCAGGATCTTCGGATCCATCAACTAATGTGGTTAGAAGAGAAAAGAGATGATGCAATGCAAACCATGAAAGAAGTACAAGAGCAAAGGAAATTCATGCACGATAAGCATATCAAGCCTGTGGTTGTGCACGAAGGAGATTTGGTTTTGTTATACAACAATCACCAAATATTTTTCCTAGGCAAGTTTGTGGTACCCACATTTTTTGTTCTTTTCAAAATAGAGAAGAAGAAGTGTATAGAGAAGTTGGATTGCGCTTGTATGGCCAAAGAAGGCAAAGAAAAGAGTCTTCGGGATGAGACCCGAAGTAAAGTGACTTTGGGTCATAAGGCGAAGTACTTAGAAATGCCCTGTTAGCATACAACCCGAAGTAAGGAGTCTTCGTATTGGAGGAGCTCAACCTGAAGCAAAGTCTGTCTAACAACCTTTTGTTGGGGCGAGAAATTCAAGAGAGGACCATTCAAAAATGGCGGCCCATACACACGAAGTACAATTAACAATGATAGGTGCATGCAGGAGGTGTGATTTCTTGGTAGAAACTCAAATTGAAGAGAGACAAAGAAAGCACAACTCTATAAAAATTGAGCTTGCGATGAAGCAATGTCAAGCAATTTTCCTTTGCCATTGAGAAGTCGTCCTGTAGGTGATCATGGGAAGGGAAATAAAGTGGAAGACGCGCTAGTGTGTAAGGGAGAAGTCACAAGAGTGAAACCAAGAGACAGTGAGAAAGCAAGAGAGATGGGAGGAGGAAAGAACAACTCCAAATTCGCAGTGAGGAATCATGCAATTTAGAGGTTAGATGTAATCGCAAGAATCAAAGTCTTGAGCCAACTTCGGATTACATTCTTGGCATGGAACTGGAATGTTAGTTTTCCAAGTTTCATGACTGAGATCATCGAGAGCAAGTGTCTTGATGGACCCGAAGAAGAAGGGAAGAGAGGAAATTTGGCTTACTGGACAGAGTCGGATTGGAATTAGTACTCGGGAAGGAAGTAGGCACGGAGCAGGGTGCCACATTCTTGGGGAAGGGAGAGATAGCCGAAGAAACCTAAGAAGTGAGAGATGCATTCTTGTCAAAGCGGACAAAGAATAGGTACAAAGTCGAGAGCTATAAAGATCCTATCAAGAGGGGAATTGTGAGTGCTCTGATGGCAATCTTGAACCCGGAGAGAACAACCTATGTGATGAAACACCAAGCGGTGTTCTTTCACAAATTTTTTGCAAGAGAACCAATCAATTGAGCGAGGTGTTTCCATGGAAGAACGTGACAAATGGTGTGGAATCTGCAGGATAAATCACCTCTACATTACATTGTGCCGTTTGCAGCCCATTTCTACTTTGGGTTGAATTTGCTGAACTCGGCGGAGTGAACTTGGATTGTGTTGCATTTCCATCCCGATTTAAGAAGGGAGGTTGATGTAGAGGAGCAGCAATACATCTTACAAATCAGAAGCACCAACGAGTACTACAAGAAGACGGGGGAGAATGTGGATATAGAAGTAAGTACTCCAAAATCAAAGAAGAGAAGTTGGTAGGGCAAAGCCAAAGACAAGATGAAACCTCAGAAGACCAGAAGAGGAAACCCAAGGTGAGGCATGGTGGTGATCAAGTCAAAAGATGAAGACTCAAAAGGTGAAGCCGAGTGCAAGTCCGAAGACTCGGAACGCGAGGAGGAGCCCGAGCTAATGCTACAAAGTGGAGATACGAGTAGTGACAGCGATGAAGGTGGAGAAATGATGTCGGTGCCAGCTACTATAGAGGAAGAAGAAGAAGTGCAGGCAAAGACCAAGGCCAAGGACAACACAAAGTTGGAGGATGAGATACCCAAGGCCGAAGAGAAGAAGATTGCAGTTTAGAGGGGAGTTTGCTCGAGACGCAAGGTGAAGTGTGATGCAGGTCCGAGTAAAGTAAAAGAAGAAATGAACAAAAGCTTGGGAAGCGAGGCGTCAGTTCCAATACAAAGACTGCAGAGAAGAAGGCGAGTATCAGATGAACAAAAAGTGCAAAGGGAAGTTGCTATGCAAGAGGAGGTAGTAGCGAGCGATGGAGTAGAGTACCTGTGGGAGGTTGTGTGTCCACTACTGATGAAATTGGAGCACAAGAAGAAGGAAATGCAGTCAACTTGTCCAGAAGTGAAGACTGTGTTGCAGGTTTTAGCGCGATTAGAAGAAGAGAACTCGGAGTTGAAGAAACTCATAACCCGAGGTGAGGAGGAAAGTGAAGTACTACGAGCGGAGGCAGTAGTGAAGACTCAGGTAATTGAAGACCTGAAGAGAGAAGTGAGATATCAAGAAGAGCTTGTTAAGAATAGTGACATAGCAAGGGAAAGGCAAGTAGCAGAATATGAGATCTTGAAGCAGCAGTTTGCTGATTCAAGAGTGGAACTTATCCATGCTATGGCGAGAGTAGCAGCAAAGGATCAAGAGCTCGATAGGGTGACGGAGAGTATAGAAGAGAAGAAGCAACTCTGGTAAAGAGAGTTAGCAACACGATATAGGGAAGAAGAAAGATTACGAGAGTTACTTCGTAATCAAGAGGAGAAGATTGTACAAAAGGAGAAGGAGAAGGAAACGGTGAAAGCCAAGTTCAAAGCAGAGTTGGCGATGTACATGGAGGATTGGCTTGCAGATCAAGAGCAAGAAAGAAAAATGCAATTGGAGCCATTGAAGGAAATTGTCCTCAGGATGAATGCGATGTTGAGTACAGAGGCCAGTGTTCAAATTGAAGAGACAAGGCTGCACAAGTTGAAATTGTTGGTGTAGGAGACAAGGCGAAGACAGGCAAAAGATACTGATTTGAATGCACTGCTGATAAGTCTCAGGACTCGTGTAGATAGGAAGATATTAGAGGTAGAAGATAATATTGCGATTAGATTAGACTTAGTAAAGTTGGAGATAGAAAAACTTTGGAAGGATGTTAGAGCCAAACCCAAAGTAGATAACATAGGAGTACAAATGTGTTCGGAGTTACCATCGGAGACATTGGATAAGAGTGGGTCGAGAGATGAAGGTTTAGAAGGGTTACCCACTAGTGGAATTTCAGATCAAGAAAGAGAATTGCTGGATCTGGTAGAAGAAGTAGAAGATATGAAACCCAAGGATAGAGTAGTAGGAAGTAAATTTACTTTGGGTTTGGGTTTGAAAGCCGATGACAAAGTAGACATCGGATTGGATTAATAACAGTTTTGAGATATGAAGAGGCAGATATGAAGGGGTGCATTGTCATTTTGGATTTGCAGGTTAGAAGAGTTGTTGTAGAACAATAAAGTTGTTAGAACTGTCAATTGCTTCACTACTTAAGAGTGGCATTTGCAGAGAAATATTTTTTAGTGCTCATAATTTCTGAGAATAGATAAAGCAAAGTGCTGTGAAGTAGTGCTCTTTGCTTGAGCTTGATTTCAAGTATCAACTTTGTGTCTATGTTTGTGAGTGTGTGGAGAAATTCAAAGTGCAAGTCAGTGTGCTTGTTGGATGTTGGATTCCACAGCCTTGATCTTCATTCTATGTGTTTGATCCTGAGTGAAGTGCAATCGAAGCAATGCCTTGACAAATCTAAGAGGAATTGTAGTGTTGGTAGTATTCTGCACGTGTGAGTGCAGTGCAAAGTTGATGTGAAGCAATTTCGATTGAGGAAGTTGTGCCTTCAGTGGAGGGGTGGAACACAATTCTGAGGTGAAGTTGTTTTGCAATGAAGTGCCATTTTCGGGAGAGCCTGAATCATCACAATCAAGATTGTTTGGAAAGAATTGATGGAGTTGTGATTAAGAAGTGTTAATTTGTGACAAGACTATGAATCAGTGCTTGTTACTCTCTTCTGGGTGTAGTTTCTACCCGAGAGATTAAAGACGCAACCAAGAAGAACTACATGTTACTGTTTGACTTTGTATTTGACCAATTCTGACTCGTATCTTTGCGTGAACAAACTTTACTTACCCAATTACCGCAAAAGTGATATTTGTTGGGTTGTCACAAAGTTGCATTTGAGATGGATGAGGCCTTATCGAGTTCTTCATCTTTATGAAAATGGGTCCATTCAACTTGCAGACCTGGAAGGCAATCCTTTAGCCACTCGAGTAAACAGGTGGAGAGTTTGGAGATATTGGACCATAGATTCAAAAGTCTCTAAGACACCCAAAGTCTATGTTTGCGAGGACGCTCACATTTGAGGGAGAGTGTATGTGGTACCCACATTTTTTGTTTTTTTTAATATGGAAGAAGAAGTGTATAGAGAAGTCGGATTGCGCCTTAATGGCCAAAGAAGGCAAAGAAAAGAGTCTTCAAGAGGAAACCCAAGGTAACGTGGCTTTGGGTCATAAGGCAAAGTACTTAGAATTGCCCTGACAATGTACAACCTGAAGTAAGGAGTCTTTGTATCGGGGGTGCTCAACTCAAGGCAAGGACAATGTAACAACTTTCCTTTGGGGCGAGAGATTCAAGAAGGGACCATTCAAAAATAGCGGTCATACGCGTGAAGGACACTTGACAATGACAAGAGCATGCAAGAGGTGTGATTTCTTGGTAGAAACTCAAATTGAAGAGAGATGAAGAAGGCACGACTCTATAAAAATTGGGCTAAAGACGAAGTGATGACAAGCAATTTTTCCTTGCCATTAAGAAGTCATCCTACAGGATATCGTGGGAAAGGAAGTAGAATTGAAGACACGTTGGTGTGTAGAGGAGAATTCAAGAGAGCTAATCCGGGAATCAGTAGGAAGAATAGTCCCCAGCCTAGAGAGAAAGAGAGAAAGATGGGAAGAGGGAAGAAAAACTCTGAATTCTCAATGAGAAATCTTGCGATTTGGAGGTTAGATGTGATTGCAAGAATTGAAATCTTGAGCAGACTTTGGATCACATTCTTGGCGTGGAACTAGAATGTAAGCTTTCCAAGGTTCATGACTGAGATAATCAAGAGTAGATGTCTTGATGGCCCTAAAGAAGAGGTAAAGAGAGGTAATCTAGCTCGTTGGACGGAGTCGGATTGGAGGTTAGTACTCGGAAGAGAAGCATGCGCGGAGCATGGTACCACGTTCTTGGGGAAGGGAGAAGTAGCAGAAGAGACCCAAGAGGTGAGAGATGCTTTCTCTTTGAAGCGCACAAAGAATGGATACAAAGTAGAGAGTTACAAGGATCCTATCAAGCAATGGATCGTGAGTGCTCTAAAGGCAATCTTGAAGCTAGAGAGAACAACTTATGTGATGAAGCACCAAGTGGTGTTTTTCCATAAGATGTTTGCAAGAGAGTTGATTAATTGGGCAAAGTGTTTTCATGGGCAAACAAGATAGATGGTGTGGAATTTGAGGAATAAATCACCTCCGCATTACATTGTGCCGTTTGCAGCTCATTTCTATCTAGGGCTGAACTTGCTCAATGCAGTAAAGCGCAACAAGATGGTGTCTCATTTCCATCCCAACTTAAGAAACAATGTTGATGCGGAGGAATAGCAATACATTCTTCAGATCAAGAGCAGCGATGAGTACTCCAAAGTCAAAGAAGAGGAGTTGACAAGGAGAAGGAGAAGATGTTGAGAAAGTAAGACCTTGGAAGACTAGAAGAGTAAACCTGAGGGAAGATATGGTGGTAAACGCATCATCAGAGGAAGAATTGGAAGGCAAAGCTGACTGCAAGTCCAAAGACTTGGAAAGAGATGAAGAACCCGAGCTCACATTGCAGAGTGGAGACACAAGTAGTGACAACGATGATGGAGGAGAGATGACATCCGTACCCCAGGAAGAGAAAGCCAAGATGGAGATGGAGAAGAAAGGTAACTTGAAGTTGGAAGACAAAGTGCCAGAGCAGGAAGAAAGGAAAGTTACCATTCAATGAGGAGTTTGTTCCAAGCAAAAAGCAAAGTGTGAAGTGGGGCCGAGTAAGGTAAAAGAAGAGGAGAATGCAAGTTCAGGGAGTGAAGCATCCATTCCTATACGGCGATTGTGACTCAGAAGGTGAGTGTCAAGTGAAGAAGAGCTAAAGAAGGAGATCACTCCCCGCAAGTTGAGGTAACTCCGAGTGAAGGAGTGGAGTACATGCGGGAGGTTGTGTGCCCCTTATTGGTGAAGTTAGAACACAAGAAGAAGGAGATGTAGTCAAAGTGTCCGGAGGTGAAGACTGTGTTGCAAGTGTTAGCCCGATTAGAAGAAGAGAACTCAGAATTGAAGAAGAGTATAATCCGAGGTGAGGAGGAAAGGGAAATACTACGAGTAGATGCAGTAGTACAAAATCAAATGATTGAGAATTTGAGGAGAGAAGCAAGGAATTGGGAGGAGCTGATAGCGCAAAGTGTTATAGCAAGGGAAAGACAAATTGCTGAATATGAAATCTTGAAGCAGTAGTTTGCTAATTCAAGACTAGAAATTATCCATGCTATGGCAAGAGTAGCAGAGAAAGAACAAGAGCTCGATAGGGTGATGGAGAGTGTAGAGGAGAAGAAGCAGCTGTGGCAAAGAGAGTTGACAGTGCGGTTTAGAGAAGAAGAAGGTTGAGAGAGTTACTTCGCAATCAGGAGGAGAAGATTGTGCAAAAGGAGAAAGAGAAGGAGGCTATGAAAGCCGAGTTTGAAGCAGAGTTGGCAATGTACCAAGAAGATTGGCTTGCAGATCGAGAATGGGAAAGGAAAATGAGATTGGAGCCATTAAAAGAGATCATGATCAAGATGAATGCGATGTTGAGTCCAGAGGCCACTGTGTGCATCAAAGAGACGAGGCTGCACGAGTTGAAGTTGTTGGTGCAAGAGATGAGGAGGAGACATGCAAAGGACAAAGACTTGAATGCTTTGTTGATCAGTCTAAGAACTCGTGTAGATAGGAAGATATTGGAAGTAGAAGACAATATCACGATTAGATAAGACTAAGTGAAATTAGAGATAGATAAACTTTAGAAGGATGTCAGAGAAAAACCCAAAGTAGATGAGGTAGGAGTGTAGATGTCTTCAAAGTTACCATTAGAGACATTAGAGAAGAGTGGGTTGGGAGATAAGGAGTTAGATAGATTACCCACTAGTGGAATTTCAGATCAGGAAAGTGAACTGTTAGATTTGGTAGAGGAATTAGGAGTTGTGAAACCCAAGGATAGAGTAGTTAGTGGGTGAAGTTACTTCGGGATTGGGTTTGAAAGCCGAGGAAGAAGTAGACCTCGGATTGGATTAGTAACAGAATTGAGATTTGAAGAGGCAGACATGAAGAGGTGCATTGTCATTTTGGATCTGCAGGTTTGTAGAGTTGTTAGGAAATGGTATTTTTGTTAGAACTGTCGATTGCTTCACTATTTAAGAGTGGCATTTGCAGTATTATGTTGTTCAATGCTAATAATTTTTGAGAATAGATAAAGCAAAGTGTTGTGAAGTAATGCTCATCTCTTGAGCTTGATTCTAAGTATCAACTTTGTGTTTTTGTTTATGAGTGTGTGGAGAAATTTGAAGTGCAAGTCAGTGTGTTTGTTGGATGTTGGATTCCGTAGCCTTGGTCTTCATTATGTGTGTTTGATCTTGAGTGAAGTGCAATCAAAGCAATGCCTTGACAGATCTGAGAGGAATTGTAGTGTTGGTAGTATTCTGCATTTGTGAGTGCAGCGCAAAGTTGATGTGAAGCAATTTTGATCGAGAAAGTTGTGCCTTCAGTGGAGGGGTAGAACACAATTTTGAGGCAAAGTCATTTTGCAATGAAGTGCCATTTTTGGGAGAGCCTGAATAATCACAATCAAGATTGTTTGGATTGAAGGTGTTGTGACTAAAGAGTGTGAATTCGTGACAAGACTGCAAATCAATGCTTGTTACTCTCTTCTGGGTGTGGTTTCTACCTGAGAGATTAAAGAAGAACTCAAGAAGAACTAGATGTTACTGTTTGACTTTGTATTTGGACATTTTTTACTCGTATCTCTACGGGAACAAACTTTACTTACCCGATTACCGCAAAAGTGATATTTGCCGGGTTGTCACATATGATAAACAAAAGATGCTTTGGATGTCTCCTCACTATCAATTCAGAAAGCAATTCTACGTCACCAAGCTTCCATTAGTCCACTCTCCATACAAAGAAGACAAGAAATTGTGGCATGTAATGTGCAATTTCAAGTCTTTGGATAGCAATTAGATACAACTCCTCAATCCTTGCTCTTTGCACTTTGCTTTTGATTCTCTTATACACCCCTACTTTGAACTTGAACCCTAGATTTGCATGGAGCTTTGTTTGAGTCTCAAGAGTAGAATGTTTTTCTTAGCCTTTGAACAAGTTAGCATTGTTATATTTACTCTTTGAATGATAACGAGGGACTTATTCAAGTAAGTTGAAGCTCATTGTTTATCAATTTGCCTATGCACCTTTGTAGTTAATGTGAGATATGATCATGTGTTGATGTATGCAGTTTATGCCAAAGCCAATAAGGACGTGAAGGAACTACATATCAGAGTGAAGTTATTGCCTTGGATATAGATGTTTACTTTTGTTTCTTGATTTGTGAAGTACTATCATATCCCTTTTCTAATGCTAGAGTACATTGTTTTCATGTTGTAAGCTTTTCAAGCATGTAATGAGTTGCTAGAGTGAGCACATGGGATAATTGAATCATCAAATTAATAATATGTAATCAACCAGCCAAGTAATTTGTAATGGTTAGAGAGAGGTAGAAAAATTTTCAAGGAGAAAAGTTGTGATAGAATACATAAATAATATGCATTTTGTAATATGCAATCATGATAGATTGCAAGAAAAATCCAATGATATAAATTAGTTATCATGATTGTCTTTGGTACCTTGCAGGATACATCTTTCTATTTGTTCTATTTGTATCCCAAGATATTCTATTTGATAGTTTGTTAAATGTTGTCTTTTGGTATATTGCAATTTGCATCTTTCTACTTGTTATACTTTTGTATCCCAAGATATTCTATTTGATAGTTTGTTAAATGTTTGTGTGAAGCTTTGCTTGAGTCTTAGGAGTAGAAATGTTTTCCCTAGCCTAAAAAAGTTAAAATCATTATATTTATGCTTTGAAAGATAACAAGGGATTGATTCCGGTAAGTTGAAGCTCACAATTTATCAATTTGCCTATGTAGCTTTGAAGTTAATGTGAGATATGATAATATGTTGATTTATGTAGTTCATTCCAAAGCCAATATAGATGTGAAAGAACTACATATTGAAAGTGAAGTTATTACTTTGGATATAGATATTGAGTTGCATTTCTTTATTTGGTGTAAAAATATGGAGTTTAGTGATGAAGTTAGTCGGGCTTACAAAGTAGCACATAAGACAAAGTAGCCTAGGATATTCCATAAGTATCTAGAAAGCTTCTTGGGAAGCTTCTTGGATAGCTTAGCTTGCATCTCAAGTAAGTAGCTTCTAGAAGGGAAGCTTCTAGAAGCCTCCAACTAGCTTAGCTTGCACGCCAAGTAGGCGGCTTCTAGAAGGAAGTTTCTTGAGAAGCTTCCTAGTTAACTTGGCTTGCACTCTAAGAAAGCGGCTTGAGGAAGCTTCTTGGGAAGCTTCTCAAGGGCCTTGTATACTACCTATAAATACCAAAGCCAAAGCTCATGCTAGGTATTCGGAGTTATCCCACATTCAAGTGTCCAATGTGAGTTTCCATTCTCCTATTTCTCTCCTTGGTCTCAGTCTTTTACATTGGTATCAAAGCAAGAATGGGAAGGATGGAATTTATGGACCACCAAATCCACTTCCGCCAAGGCATTGGGATTTCATGTCCAGATATTACCCAAGCACCGCTTCACACAATTCATCACCTCACGCTTTGGGCAGGATTTTTTACATATGATCACCGTGTCTGAGGAACCCTTGATTCTTCTAGTTGTCACTTATGGAGAAAGGTGGACGTGCTGTATCTATGTGTTAATCAATTAGATAAATTGGGAGTAGTAGGATAGAGTAGTAGCTATGGTGGTAATACCGGACATTATCCTTCCAATGCAGCAACAAATCGAGCACCTTACTCGATTGTTGGATGAACAAGACCAACAACAACGAGAACATATAAAGAGCGCCAGTCTAAGATGGAGAAGATTGTATTCCATTTCCAAAACCCAAGTTTTTTGAAGGCAAGAATCTTTTGGGCACAATGGAGAATTTTGTGTTTGATTGTGAATGTTACTTTGAAGCCACCAATCTTCAAGATGAACTGAAACAGATTCTCTTGGCTTCTAGCCAATTGGATGGTGTGGCAAAACTTTGGTGGCAATTTTAAGTAGAGCAAGCTGAACGATAGATTGTTGCACCAATCTTGACATGGATAGAATTCAAGGATACAATACTTGGTTGATTTCAAACTATAAATGCCACTTGAGCTGCACAAGATAAATTGGCTGAGTTGAAGCAAATTGGCTCAATAATAGGCTACATCACACAATTTTAGAACATCATCATGCAAATTCTAGATTATACAAGAAGGAGAAGTTCTGGATCGGTTTTTGCGGGGATTGAAGTCACAAACCAAATTGGAGGTGACCATGCAAGAACCAACAAAACATAGAAGAAGCCATGCAATTGGCTGAGTGCTTTGATTCCTTGGTTGCAACAACTTGGTCTCGACCTTGACTTACACCAAGCTAACCAGTATAATACGCACGGGTGGAAGAACCAACACCAATGGAGATTGATGCTATCCAACGGAGGCCACTTGGTGCAGCAGATAGAGAAAGATTGTGATAAAATGGTGGTTGTTTTTATTGTTGCCAAGTTGGATATCATATTGCTGAATGTCCACTTAGGAATGGGCGACCTTGACAAGTTGCCCAGGGGAGTTTGTAGAACCGTATGATCAGAGAAACAAAGAATCCCAATAGGGGATTTTGAGCCACCTACTTGGAGCTTGATAAGTTCCAATGGGATTGAAGGGTCGACCTATGAAAGTTTGCTTCACTTGCAAGGTACAATATCTAATCGAGGTTGTAGGATTTTGGTTGATTCTGGAAGTTCAAAGAATTGCATGTTTTGCAAGTAGCAAAGGAATTGTGTATTCCTATCAAGCTAGTGATTGGAAGTAGTTTGATGATAGCAGATGGAAGAAAGGGTTCTACATTCCACACCTCACATCCTGTTATTTTCAAGATTGAGAAGGAGTATTTGGAGTGTATGAGGTTTGTAGTGGCACCTCTACACTATGATATCATTCTGGGTCTACCTTGGCTTGAACATCATAAGGTTTAATTTGATTGGACTTGACGCCAAATTCAAGTACAACACCAAGGTAGGAATTTCCGATTAGGTTGTCTGGCACCTCAGAGTAAGACACCTAAGAATAGTCAGTCCCAAGATGGAAAGTTTTTCAAGAAGGTAACCATAGAGAAAACCTTGAAAGGAGTGGAGTCCCAAGATGAGAAGTTTGCCAAGAAGGCAACCATGGAGCAAGCTTGGAAGAGAGATGAGTCCTTGGAAGGGAAGTTGGTTAGTAAAGCAACCATGGAGCAAGCTTTGGAGGAAGATAAGTTTGTATTTGTGGTGTAGATCAAGCCGATTGCACAAGAACAATCGGAGGAGGGCCAAGAGCCTCATCAAGCAATGGTTGATTGAATAGTTCAAAAGTTTGCAGACGTGTTTCCGGATGATCTGCCAAAGGGATTACCCTCCAATCGAGGTATGCCCTTCAAGATCAAGTTATTCCCAAGGAGTACTCCAATGAGTAGACCAATCTATCGGCTCTTACTAAAGGAGTTGGAGGAGTTGCAAAAAACACTTATAGAGTTGTTGGAGAGGGACTTCATACAACATAGTACCTCTCCTTGGGGAGCACCGGTACTATTTGTTCCAAAGAAGGATGGAGGACTTTGTTTTTGTGTTGATTATCGAGGGCTCAATAAGCAAACCGTGAAGAATGCATATCTCTTGCCTCAGATTGATGACTTGCTTGATCAACTAAGTGGAGCATGCTACTTTTCCAAGTTGGATCTTTGTAGTGGCTATTGGCAAATTTTTATTGATAGAGAAGATGTGCAAAAGACTACCTTTTGTACAAGGTATGGGCATTTTGAGTGGAGATTTCTATCTTTCGGACTCACTAATGCCCTAGCAGTCTTCATGGATCAGATGCATCAGGTGTTGGATGGACTATTGGATTAGTCCGTGGTGGTGTTCTTTGATGATATCTTAATTTTCAATAAGATAGAGGTAGAACATGTGAATCATGTGTGAGAAGTCCTAAGACAACTACGACAATGGAAATTTTACTGCAAGAAGTCAAAGTGTGCCTTTTGGTAGAAAGAGGTTACCTTCTTGGGTCATAAGATCTCATTAGAGGGGATCAAGATGGAAGAAGAGAAAATCAAGGCCAAAGAAGAAGGCAAAAGCTCCAATGTCAATGGGGGTGGTGGATGCCAAGCCCGCACCATGGGAGGCTTGTGAATATGCCTCCAAGATTGATGTGAGAGTGAATGGTCACAACATCAAGGATGCATTGGTTGATGGAGGATCAGTAGTGAATGCCATGTCAGAAAGGTTGATGAAGACGTTGGGTATGATACCCTCAAGACCTTCAACATTTGTGGTGAGCATGACAAACAAGCAACAAGTTCGACGAGTAGGGGTGATGTATAAAGTGGTAGTTTCAGTTATGGGAGTTTAAAATCTCATGAATTTCCAAGTCTTGAAGGATTCAAGCTATGACTTACTTCTTGGGAGGCCATGGTTGAGAGCAACACGCACAACTGATTGATGGCACAAAGGTTACTTGAGGATTGGGCCATCAAACCATAGAGTCAGTTCCTGTGACTAATACCACCAACACTTCACATTTAGATACACCATCTTCTGATTATTGGGAATCAGATTCTGAAGAAGGAGCTTCAGGTGTGGACACAAGCATGGAAGAGGAGACTTCCACGGAGGAGGATGAATCTGAATCTGATTCAGATGTGTATCTCAGGCTTAGGTGCAAGGATAGCCCATGTGAAGGAATCCTTGACTTAGTGGTTGGGTCAAGATAAGATCACATGTTAGTGGAATATGCCCATGTGAATGGATATTCTTTTCTACTTTTTGACTTTACTTGAATTTTAGCCTAGTAACTTGAGTTACTCCAATAATTAGTAACTTTGGTATGTAACTATTTCACAAGTATATAAACAAGGGGTGAGGAAGTACTCATCATCCTTTCATTAAAAACTATCTCTCTCTCATTGAGTTCTCTAGTGAGCAATGTCTTGAGTCTTGGAGTGTTAGCCTTGGACGAGTATGATGGAGTTGGGGTTCCTTGCATTCTTAGTCCATGGTGCGCTACCATAATAGCCATCATAGGTTCATCCTGAGTGAGAGACAGAGACCCAACCACTTAGTCAAGGATTCCTTCACATGGGCTATCCTTGGACTATAGAAGAATCCAAAACAAAAAGGCTTGCGGGCCCAGGAGTTCTCAACTCTTTCCTCAAAGCCAAACACCTAGGAATAATACCAAGTCAAAACACAAGAATCCAAAATAGTAGTGCTCATCTTTTCCACCTCCTCTAAAGTAAGGTCCCCTCTATCTTAGCTATGACTAGCTCTAGCTTATCATGACTAATGTAGAACCATCCTTTATCTCTATATAAATAATATCTCTCAAGTACTTGTAATACCAAACTAAATATCACAATACCACACACATGAGCAAATAGGAGCTAGAGGTCAAGATAAGATCACATGCTTAGTGGAATATGCCCATGTGGATGGATATTCCTTTACATTTTTTGACTTTATTTGAATTTTAGCTTAGTAACTTGAATTACTCTAATAATTAGTAACTTTGGTGTGTAACTATTTTACAAGCATATAAACTAGGAGTGAGGAGGTACTCATCATCCTTTCATTTGCAACTATCTCTCTCTCATTGAGTTCTCTAGTGAGCAATGTCTTGAGTCTTGGAGTGTTAGCCTTGGAGGAGTATGATAGAGTTGGAGTTCTTTGCCTTCTTAGTCCATGATGTGTAACCATAATAGTCATCAGAGGTTCATCTTAAGTGAGAGATAAGCTAGCTCACAAAGCTCACTTCTCTAATGTTGAGCCTTTGAGTTCTTGGCTAGAGTAAATAGAAAGCCAGTGAGCATCACTTAGATTCTCTTAGCTAGAGTGGGTGTGGCTTGACCGTCATCAATGCTTTGTTGTTGGTGAGTTGTTGAGGATCAGATCGAGTATTGATCTAAGTTTTGTTGATTTGAGTTGTAAACAATCTGATTACATCAGAGAAGTGAGTCAAGGGGAAAATGGGTGCAGGAATTGCAAGTGTTGGTGGTATCTCCAAGCTCAGTAGATTGTGGTGTCTCAATTGAATAGTTCAGATTTCCTTGAGAGAGAGTGTGTGCAAAAGCATTGGCAATATTTTGGGCCAAGGAGTAGCAATTTTCAAGTGGTAGCTATGATTTTGATATCAAGACCATTTTGTTGCGAGTTGAGCTCAGAAACTGAAATTGAAGGTGGAGTTGGGAGCACCTCCTTGCAAATTAGAGATTTGATGAAACCTATTTTTCCAATTCGGCTTGAGTGAAGAGTTAGTGGAGGATTTGGCAGTCAGCCATTTTTAGGGATTTATGTCAAATTTATGTCAGATTTTGTGGAGGGTTTATGTCAAATTTTGGCAAGAAGAACTTTGATTGATCCTTGGTGATCCTTGTAGCTCATGAAGTAGACAAGTCCTCTGATTATATCAAATGCCAAATGGTGGCAGAGTCAATCCCATGTTGATTTATGGGATGGAGGGTTTTTGTTTAGCATTCTTGTGATCTGACCTCCTCCATTATTTGCTTCTTGTTTGTGCATTGTGTTTGAGTGAAGTGCCTTGAATTTTGAGCATTGGTGCTTTGGTGTGCTCTTGATAGTGAGGCTGGAGTGATGATCAATCGGACTACCTTTGTTTCTCTCCGATGAGGCAAAAAGTGATGACCTTCAAACCGTGAGAATGCATGTTATGATGATAAATTACAAGTCGCCCTTGCCTCTAGTGTAGTTGTCTCAGTTAGAGTTACATTAGTGGGTAGTGTTCCATTAATTTTGGTACTTGGTGGTGTTTGGTTGGCGTTAGCACTTGGTGGGATAATTGCTGTTAGAGTTTGTGATTGTGGTTGTGGTTACTTTGTCACGATGGAGTTCTTTGGGGATTCTAGAGGAGATAGCTCTGCAGTATGTAGTGGATTTACTCAAAGTGGTGCTCAATATTAGCCTATATCTCATGTCCCAATGAGGGAGGAGATTGACTTTGAGTTGGAGTTTGACACAAGAGCGATCCAACTGAGAGTGCACTTGGCATGTCTACACCGTTGTTGTAGGACATGGATGAGATTTATGGGGCCTCCAAAGGCCCTAGGCATTACTTTGGTATAATGGGTACCATTGAGTTGGATGATTTCATCTAGGAGTTTGATAGTAAGTGTGATCTACAGTAGATGTAGAACCCAACTTTGTTTCAACATTTGGAGGGTCCACCAATGGACAACTACTGTGAGTTCAGGAGAGCTCACTTGGAGGAGATTGAGTTTTGGAGATAATATTGATCTCCAAACTATGTCTCCATCACTTCAAGCTCAATTGCTAGGGGTACATCAGCTATACCCACAAGTTCTAGCTCAAGTAGTGTTGGTGGAACTAGTGGAGGTGCACTTGTTGGAGATAGTGCTACCACAAGTGGAGGTACCACTATAGGAGGTGGTGTGGTACCGGGGTTTAATCCCATGGTAGAGTTCTTCTAGTGTTTGAGGTAGAACTACCAAGGACTACGGACTGACAAGCTAAGGAGCTTGTAGAAGTTCTAGCGGAAGGCTGGAAAGAGCCTATGCAAGGCAAACACCTCCATGAGGCGGCTGATCAATTTCACTCAAGGACTTATTGAGGCCTAAGCAATCCAGTTTTGGTATAGGATATAGGACAAGGAGTTGCAACATAGAGTTTGTGATGCTATGTTGCTACAGGCTACTTTGCCTACTTTGGCAGTGGTCTTTGGTTTGGCTTAGCGTATTGAGCTCACATGGTAGAGGAGAGGGTGGTGAAATCTGGATTTGGTAGGGAGAGCTCATCCACAACTATTACTTCTTCTAGAGTGCAACAGATTGCAACATGCCTAGTTGGTTTTCAAGGACAGGGTGGACAACCTAGATCCTATGGAGCAAGTGGAGGGCATAGTGGAGCTAGATCCTTACCTTTATTTTTAGGTTAGCAGCAGCCAATGAGTGGTGGTGTTGTTTGTTGAACTTGTGGTGGACCTCACCATAGGAGAGAGTGCACTCAAAGCAGTGGACCTAATACCTATGGTGCACCACAGCTAGGACAAAGGCAGTGTGAGCATTGCCATAGATTTGATCACACTAGTGACCAGTGCTTTGACCTACACCTTGAGTTACGGAGTGGTAGGGCTGCTATGGTAGGTAGTAGAGGAGCTCCAATTCATGGAGGACGAGGTGGTACAGGTGGTGGTAGAGGATCTACACCTAGTAGGGATGCAGTGCCCGCCCTTACTTTTGATACATCTATGGCTACTTGGATTGAGCAGTTGGAGCAAAGATTGGCTAGTATGGCCATTGCTCAAAGGAGATCTGTAACACCCATTTGTGCATGTGTGTGGTATTTTGATATTTAGCTTGGTATAACAAGTACTTGAGAGATATTATTTATCTAAATATAAAGGATGATTCTATATTAGTCATGATTAGCTAAAGTTAGTCATAGCTAAGATAAAAGGGACCTTACTTTAGAGGAAGTAGAAAAGATGAGCACCACTATTTTGGATTTTAGTGTGTTGACTTGGTATTATTCCTAGGTGTTTGGCTTTGAGGAAAGAGTTGAGAACTCTTGGGCCCGCAAGCCTTTTTGTTTTGGATTCTTCTTTAGTCCAAGGATAGCCCATGTGAAGGAATCCTTGATTTAGTGGTTGGATCAAGATAAGATCACATGCTTAGATAGAAGGAGGCTATATATATTAGATAGAAGGAGGCTATGAGAGCTCACTTGGAGAGAACTTTAGGGGAGGAGAGGGCTGAAATTTTGTTTGAGAATTTGGACCAATTTTTTACCTTGTAGTTCATTATGATGTCTTTGAGGTGATTTTGTACATCTTGTACACTTGAGAGGATTTTGAGAGATTTTGTGAGGTGGATTACAGATTTTGGAGATTAAGGTGATTTTGGGCAAAATCTCAAGTTTGGGATCAGAATTAAAATTTCTACAAATGATAGCTTAGGTTATCCTTCAGTTAGCATACTTGAAATTATTATGGGAGCTGCTATGCACATTGGGCTAGATTTTTGAAAGTTGTAGGGTAAATTGCTTCCGCAATGCATGCTCTCTAGAACTTTTTATAAAGTCTGCAATTTCTTCAATTTCTAGAGGATTGTCGTGAAAATTTCCAAAAAAATTAAGTGTATTTTATCCAACATTTTGACACAAAAATTGGACATAGATCATTTTTAAGCAGAGAGTTCTAAGTTTTTAAAGTAAGGGGGGTGGTTTCTAGACCAAATCCAAAATATATGTGCTGAATAGAAAAGTGCCTAGGCCAAATGGCTTCATGAAAAGGTTTGAAATTTTGCAAGGAGAGACATTTTGGAGTTTTGATTAAGTGTGAAAAATTTCAGAGTATTCTAAAATACCAGTTTTGAGATTTGACTAACATTGTGAGGAAGGGTCAATTCTGAAGAGTTTAGATTTCATGCATGAGGAGTGTGAGAGCAACAAAAAGCATGTTTAAGTGTTTAGACTCATCTTGGGAACATGGGGGTCACCAAGAGTGGAAATTGAGCCTATGCAAAGTTCCCGAAAGGTGGTTTGATGTGATTCTATAGGTGGATTTGAGGAGAAGAGAGTTTAGAATAGAATTTGAAGAGAGTGTTGAGAGGTTCCAAAAACCTACACCACTTGGAGGAAAGAGTGAATCTAAGTGCTTTTTATGTGGAGAGAAGGAGCATGGGGCAAGTTCATGTCCATTGAATTTTGAGAGCAAGAGATTGAGAGAAAGGAGAGGTTTACTTGACTTGGGTTTGCATATTGGACCTTCTTCACCAAGATTGGGAGGGAGAAGATCTAAGACCAAGGAGTTAGTTGTGTGAGGTTTGTGGAGTAGAAGAACTTCCACAAGGACATAAATGTAGTGGAGTAAAAGCAATTTTGGAGACTTTGGTGAAGGATCTTGGAGAAAGTCTTAGTACAGCTATAGAAATACTACCACCTTCATCAAATAGTTCTCAAGATTAGTGATGGAGATAATCTTTAAACTTATGGATAAACTATCCATGAGAGTTTGATTAATATGCACTCTAGGATTTGATGTTGCTATAGAAATCTTGGAGTAACCTGAACCTTTTTTGTTCCCTAGGGTGGATTATTCTCAGATAGTACTATTCATGTATATACTCTATTGGTTATACTACAAATTAGAAGCAAGGTGAGATATGAGAAACCTTCTTCCAAGGTTGAAACTATCAAGATTGTAATTCGTATGGAGGAGAGTTTAGAAGGAGATGAGAGTGATTTGGTGATGAAGGAGGCTGTACATCCTCCTCAAGGTTATAAGTTTGGTGTAACTTTTGATACTTTGGTGGCAAGGGTTGCACCACAAGTAGTAGTTTCTCCAATTCTTGCACCTCCACCAAAGGATCCACTTCAAACCATCATAGAACAACTTGCAGATCTCAAGATCAATGTGGTGCAACTATAGGAGAAGAGAGAGGTGGATAAGAATGTAGGGAGAGGGCCTAGAAGTTATGGAAGTTATCCATATAGAGGAGGCCAACCAACCAACAATTTCAATGAGAGAAATGGTTTTGGTTGTAGAGGAAAAGGTCATATTCAAAGGAATTGCCCAAATTCTAACTACCATGGAGGAAGGGGTTATGAGTGAGCCAATAGAGAGAAAGAAGGAGGTAGTGAAACCCAAGTGGATCCTAATCCAAAAAAGGTAAGGGGATAGCATCTATAGATGTGGTTGAAAGTAAGTATGAGAAGGGAGAGTGCTCAAACTCCAAGAGTCTTAATTTGGAGCTTTTGGCACAAGAAAAGAAGAGAGCTTGTTTTGCAGAGGATGTGCACTCTTCTCAAGGATTTACTCCTAGCCAAGATACTTCTATGCCTACTAGGAGCACTCACACAAGCACTTCAACACCATCAACAATAAAGATTCCAAGGAAGAAGTTGGAGATGGAGGACTTCTTGATCTCAAAGCAACAATGGAACAACAATGTCTTGGAGGATGTTGCTAGTCACAAGGCTAACATCACAGTGGACCAATTGATTGCTTTGAATCTTACTTTGAGAAAGGAGCTTAGAGGTGGTTTGAGTTCTACAAGGAGCAAGAGGACAAAGAAGGAAAAATTTCCAGTATCAATGGGGCTGGTGGATGCCAAACCAGCACTATGAGAAGCTTGTGGATATGCCTCCAAGATTGATGTGAGAGTAAATGGTCACAACATCAAGGATGCATTGGTTGATGGATGATCAACAATGAATGATATGTCAGAAAGGTTGATGAAGAAGTTGGGTATGATACCCTCAAGACCTTCAACATTTGTGGTGAGCATGGCTAACAAGCAATAAGTTTGACTAGTAGAGGTGATAGATAAAGTGGTAGTTTCAATTATGGGAGTTTAAAATCTCATGAATTTCCAAGTCTTGAAGGATTCAAGCTATGACTTACTTCTTGGGAGGCCATGGTTGAAAGTAGCATGCACAACTTATCAATGGCACAAAGGGTATTTTGTGCCATCTCAAGCAATCCCTTGTTGTAGCTCCAATTCTTGCTAAACCTAATTGGAGTAAGCCTTTCATCCTCTACACTAATGCTTCTTATGTAGCTATAGGATGTACTCTTAGTCAATGAGACCAAGATGGGCATGATCATCCAATAGCTTATGCTAGTAGGAAAATGGTTTCAGCACAGGGACATCATTGGGACAAGAGGATTCATCATTGGGACAAAAGGATTCATGTGGTTTTGTGGGAGTATAAGACAACCATGAAGACTTCCAACGGATATTCTCCAATTCAATTGGTATATGGTATTGAATCTACCCTACCTATTCACTTTCATCTTCCTACCTCTCAAAGCATTCATAGGAGATTGAAGAAAGAACAAGGAGGTGATGCAAAGAAGTCAAGGAAGGAACAACTCATAGAGTTGGAAGAGGCAAGAGCAGTTGCTATAGTTTGAGTGAAGCAGCCCAAAGGAAAGAAAAGGAGAGCTATGACAAGAGGGAAGGCAAGAAGAAGGTGGAGCCTTTCAAAGAAGGTGATTGGGCAATGTTGTTTGATTCTATTTGATTCATGTAGTACCCATATTTTTTGTTTTTTTTTGAAATGTGGAAGAAGAAGTGTTTAGAGAAGGCGAATTGCACCTGTATGGCCAAAGAAGGCAAAGAAAAGTGTCCTCGGGATGAAACCCAAGGTAACGTGGCTTTGGGTCATAAGGCAAAGTACTTGGAATTGCCTTGTCAACATACAACCCAAAGTAAGGAGTCTTTGTATCGGGGGTGCTCAACCCAAGGCAAGGACAGTGCAACAACTTTCCTTTGGGGCGAGACATTCAAGAAGAGACCGTTCAAAAACAGCGGTCATATGCGTGAAGGACACTTGATAGTGATAGGAGCATGTTGGAAGGTAGAAACTTGAATTGAAGAAAGACAAAGAAGGCACGACTCTATAAAAATTGGGCTAAAGACAAAGCAATGACAAGCAATTTTCCCTTGTTGTTAAGAAGTCGTCTTGTAGGAGATCGTGGGAAGGGAAGTAGAGTGGAAGACGCCTTGGTGTGTAAAGAAGAATTTGAGAGAGCTAATCCGGGAATCAGTAGGAAGAATAGTCCCCATCCCAGAGTGGAAGAGAGAAAGATGGGAGGAGGGAAGAAGAACTCTAAATTCGTAGTGAGAAATCATGCAATTTGGAGGTTAGATGTGATCACAAGAATTGAAGTCTTGAGCAGACTTTGGATCACATTCTTGGCGTGGAATTGGAATGTAAGCTTTCCAGGGTTCATGATTGAGATCATTGAGAGTATATGTCTTGGTGGCCCCAAGGAAGAAGGGAATAGAGGTTATCAGGCTTGCTGGACAGAGTCGGATTGGAGGTTAGTACTTGGAAGAGAAGCAGGCGTGGAGCATGGTGCCACGTTCTTGGAGAAGAGTGAAGTAGCAGAAGAAACCCAGGAGGTGAGAGATGCTTTCTCTTTGAAGCACACAAAGAATGGTTACAAAGTAGAGAGTTACAAGGATCCTATCAAGCGAGGGATTGTGAGTGCTCTAATGGCAATCTTGAAGCCAAAGAGAACGACTTATGTGATGAAGCACCATGCAGTGTTCTTCCATAAGATGTTTGCAAGAGAGCCGATTAATTGGGCGAAGTGTTTTCATGGGAGAACGAGACAAATGGTATGGAATTTGCAGGATAAATTGCCTCCGCATTACATTGTGCCATTTGCAGCTCATTTCTATCTAGGGCTGAACTTGCTCAATGTGGCAGAGCGCAATAGGATGGTGTCACATTTCCATCCCAACTTAAGAAAGGATGTTGACGCGGAGGAGCAGCAATACATCATTCAGATCAGGAGCAGCGATGAGTACTATGCGCAAACGGGGAAGAGTGTGCAGTTGGATGTGAGTACTCCGAAGTCAAAGAAGAGGAGTAGACAAGGAGAAGGAAAAGACGTTGAGAAAGTAAGACCTCAGAAGGCTAGAAGAGTAAACCCGAGGAATGGTATGGTGGTAATTGCATCATTGGAGGAAGAATCGGAGGCAAAGCCGAGTGCAAGTCCAAAGACTCGGAAAGAGATGAAGAACCCGAGCTCACACTGCAGAGTGGAGACACAAGTAGTGATAGCAATGATGGAGGAGAGATGACTTCAGTACCCAAGGAAGAGAAAGCCACGATGGAGATGGAGGAGAAAGGTAACTTGAAGTTGGAAGACAAAGGGCCAAAGCAAGAACAAAGGAAAGTTACCATTCAACGAGGAGTTTGTTCTAGGTGAAAGGCAAATTGTGGAGTGGGGCCAAGTAGGGTAAGAGAAGAGGAGGATGAAAGTTTGGGGAGTGAAGCATCCATTCCTATATGGGGACTGCGGCTCAGAAGGTGAGTGTTGAGTGAGGAAGAGGTGAAGAAGGAGATCACTCCGCAAGTTGAGGTAACTCCGAGTGAAGGAGTGGAGTACCTGCGGGAGGTTGTGTGCCCATTATTAGTAAAGTTAGAGCACAAGAAGAAGGAGATGCAATCCAAGTGTCCGGAAGTGAAGACTGTATTGCAGGTGTTAGCACGATTAGAAGAAGAGAACTCTGAGTTGAAGAAGAGTATAATCTTGGGTGAGGAGGAAAGGGAAGTACTATGAGTAGATGCAGTAGTGCAGAATCAAGTGCTTGAGAATTTGAGGAGAGAAGCAAGGAATTTGGAGGAACTAATAGAGCAAAATGTCATAGCAAAGGAGAGGCAAATTGCTGAATATGAAATCTTGAAGCAGCAGTTTGCTAATTCAAGACTAGAAATTATCCATGCTATGGCGAGAGTAATAGAGAAAGAATAAGAGCTCAATAGAGTGATGGAGAATGTAGAGGAGAAGAAGCAGTTGTGGCAATGAGAGTTGATAGTGAGGTATAGAGAGGAAGAAAGGTTGAGAGAGTTACTTTGCAATTAGGAGGAAAAGATTGTGCAGAAAGAGAAGTAGAAGGAAGTTGTGAAAGCCGAGTTCAAAGCAAAATTGGCAATGTATAGAGAAGATTGGCTTGCAGATTGAGAATGAGAGAGGAAATTGAGATTGGAGCCATCAAAGGAGGTCATGATCAAGATGAATGTGATGTTGAGTATAGAGGCCAGTGTGCACATCGAAGAGACGAGGCTACATGAGTTGAAGTTGTTGGTGCAGGAGATGAGGTGTCACGCCATTTGTAGTTCCGCATCTAGATGCTCGGACACTGGAGTTCCAGTGATGGTAGTTAGAGTTATTCTAGCTGTTTCTCAGGGACTACTTTCCGACGGTTAGATTTCGTGTTCGGGGTACTGACTTCACGGTGGGGCCCACCGTCACTTTGCACCGTTTGCACCGTCGAGTGTGCCGTCAGCGGGACCGTTAGGGTTTCAGGGCTAGCTCGAGTCCAGGGGGTATAGTTTCGAAGTGAGCTCCAGAGAGCTCACTTCTCTGATGTTGAGCCTTCGAGTTCCTGGCTATGGTGGACAGAGGCCGGCAAGCGTCACCTGGATTCTCTATGCTTGAGTGGGTGTGGCTTGACTGTAATCAGTGCCCAGTTGTTGGCAGTTTATAGAGTGATAGATCAAGTACTGATCTGAGTTGAGTTGAGTTGAGAATGTTAAGCAATCTGATTACATCAGAGAAGTGAAGTCAAGGGGAAATCGGGTGCAGGAACGTTGAGTGTTGGTGGTATCTCCAAGCTCGGTGGATCGTGGTAGCTCGATTCAGGTTCTGTGTTTCCTAGTGTGCAGAACTCGTGTAGTTGCTGCAAATTTGGCAGTTAGGCGGACGGTGTGCGGAAGCGCTGGCCAAATTTCGAGCAAAAAAGAAGCAATTTTCGAGCAGTGTTGTGATTTTGAGCTCAGGAGGTGAAGGCAGGACCAATTTGCTGCGAGTTGGGCTCAAAAAGTGAAATTGAAGGTGGAGTTGGAAAGCTCTTCTCATGAAATTGTGATTTGGAAAAACCCGTTTTGTCAATTTGGCTCGAGTGGAAAGTTAGCGGGGGATTTGGCGGACATCCATCTTTAGGGTTTACGTCAGATTTTACGTCAGATTTATGTCAGATTTTGGGCCAGAATTGGAGGAGTTTCGCTGTTTGGCCAGATTTGGAGAACTTTCGCTAGTTTGGAGGAGTTTCGCAGATTTGGAGAAGTTTCGCCAATTTTGGAGGAGGTTCGAAGTGGCAACAAGAAAGGCCTCATTTGGCTGAATTTCGGCGTTTAGAGACTTCGAGGCATAGGGCTGTGGGCTATGAGAGGCTACGAAGGCCTAGAAGGGCCAGAAGGGCCAGCAAGCCAGCTTGCTGGCGTGAGGCTAGCTAGTTTAGTGTAGATCTTGGTCATTGGTTGGCAAAATCTGCCTTTCTTGCTAGATTGTGCGCAACAGGGTTTGACCCCTAGATCTCTTGTTCCTAGACTGGTGCCCTAGCCAACTGGTCCACCCTCACTTGTTGTCATAGTGACTGTGCCACTGTTATCTATACACATGTAGCTTTGGCTAGGAGAGGCAGTTTGATCCCATTCTTGGTGATCCTGGTAGCTTAGGACTTAGATACAAACTACTCTTATGTCAAATGCCAAATGGTGGCAGAGTCAGTCCCGTGTTGTGTTATGAGATGGAGGGTTTTCGTTTAGATTTCTTGTGATTGGATCCCCTCCATTCTCTACTTCCTGTTTGTGCACCACGTTTGTGTGAGGTGCCTTGACTTTTGAGCGTTGGTGCTCTGGTGTGCTCTCGGTGGTGAGGCTTGAGTGATGACCAGTCAGACTACCTTTGTTTCTCTCCGGTGAGGCAGGAAGTGATGACCTGCAGACCGTGAGAGTGCGTGTTATGATGGCAGGTTACAGGTTGCCCTTCCCCTAGTGTAGTTATCTCGGTTAGAGTTACATTAGTGGGTGGTGTTTTAGTTGGTGTTGGCACGCGGTGGTGTTGGCACTTGGTGGGGCACTTGCGGTTACGACTTGCTGTTGCAGTTGGTGGTTCGGGTTTGTTGGTGTTACTTTGTCACGATGGAGTTCTTTGGAGATTCCAGAGGAGTTAGCCCTGCAGTACGCATTGGGTTTACTCGGAGTGGTGCTCGGTATCAGCCTGTATCTCAGGTCCCAATGAGGGAGGAGATTGACTCTGAGTTGGAGTTCGACACAGGAGCTGATTCAGTTGAGAGTGCACTTGGTGTGTCCGCACCGTTGTTGTGGGACATGGACGAGATTTATGGGGCCTCCAAAGGCCCTAGGCGTTACTCTGGTACAGTGGGTACCATTGAGTTGGATGACTTCATCCAGGAGTTCGATAGTTGGTGTGATCTGCAGCAGATGCGGAACCCGACTTTGTTCACACCCTTCATGGCATGGAAGGGGTTGTTTCAGCACTTGGAGGGTCCACCGATGGACGACTACCATGAGTTCAGGAGAGCTCATTTGGAGGAGATTGAGTTATGGAGACAGTATTGGTCTCCACACTATGTCTCCATCACTTCAGGTTCGGTGGCCAGGAGTAGGTCGGCTGTACCTACGAGTTCTAGCTCGAGTAGTGTTGGTGGAGCTAGTGGAGGTGCACTAGCTGGAGATAGTGCTACTACGAGTGGAGGTACCGCTGCAGGAGATGGTGTGGTACCGGGGTTTAACCCCATGGTTGAGTTCTTCCTATGTTTGAGGCAGAACTACCAGGGAGTGCGGACTGACAAGCTGAGGAGCTTGCAGGAGTTCCAGCGGAAGGCTGGAGAGAGCCTACGCGAGGCATACACTCGCATGAGGCGGCTGATCAGTTTCACTCAGGGAGTTGAGGCCCGAGGCAGTCCAGTTTTGGTATGGGATACTGGACAGGGAGTTGCGACATAGAGTTCGTGATGCTACGTTGTTGCAGGCTACTTCGCCCACTTTGGCAGTAGTCTTTGGTTTGGCTGAGCGTATTGAGCTCAACATGGTGGAGGAGAGAGTGGTGACATCTGGATTTGGTAGAGAGACCTCATCCACGGTTGTGACTTCTTCTAGAATGCAGCAGAGTGCACCACGCCCAGTTGGTTTTCGAGGACAGGGTGGACAGCCCAGATCCTATGGAGCGAGTGGAGGGCCTAGTGGAGTTAGACCCTTACCCTCATTTTCGGGGCAGCAGCAGCCAGTGAATGGTGGTGTTGCTTGTTGGACTTGTGGTGGACCTCACCATCGGAGAGAGTGTACTCAGGGCAGCGGACCTGATACCTCTGGTGCATCACAGCCAGCACAGAGGCAGTGTGAGCACTGCCATAGATTTGGTCATACTAGTGACCGGTGTTTTGACCTACACCCGGAGTTACGGAGTGGTAGGGCTGCTATGGCAGGTAGTAGAGGAGCTCCAGTTCATGGAGGACGAGGTGGTAGAGGTGGTGGTAGAGGATCTACACCTAGTAGGGGTGCAGTACCTGCCCTTACTTCTGACACAGCTATGGCTACTCGGATTGAGCAGTTGGAGCAGAGATTGGCTAGTATGGCTATTGCTCATAGGAGATCAGATTCGGGTGCTGAGGCTTCCACCTCATATGCTGGTGATAGAGATGCTTTGGACTTCATGTGCGGAGCAGCACAGGTGGATGCATCTGCAGCAGTGACTAGGAGTGCAGTACGTGCTCCAGAGCCTAGAGGAGCATCAGTGGAGTTGGACCCACAAAGAGGAGAGGTTGGGAGACAGGTCAGACTTCCCCAATCTTTCACGTTATCTGAGGCATTGCAGACGACATCCATGGTTCCTAGACGTCCCAGTGCAGGTGTGGTAGGTGGTGATGGAGTACTTGATGGAGTACCTGCTAGTCAACCACCTGCTACTACACAGATTGAGTCTAGCATGATGTTGGGGGCGGCTCAGCTGATTATGCGGCATCCTTTATTTTCAGCCAGTGACATGTTTACATTGGGAGTGGACCCAGCCCCAGTGTTCCGGTTGGCTGCCACGTTGTGTGAGAGTAGGGATGGTGCAGTTCCTACTACTAGAGCAGAGGTGGTTGGTAGTGGAGCTGACTTGGTTGAGGAGCATGGGATCCGTTCAGCGACCAGTGGTTTATGGCAGGCAGCAGCGGCTAGACTGGAGGAGTTGCCAGCTAGACCGGCCTTTGAGAGAGCGCGGTTTACACCTGGTGTTGTCCTATTGGATAACCAGAGGGGGGTCTTTCGTTTGGTAGGACCTTCAGGGAAGGTCTATACACCACAGAGAGTCTTGTTAGACTCTGGTGCGCAGCCCCTTATGTTGGGGAAGGCTGCAGTTGTTGGTCTGGAGTTACGGAAGACCGATGTGGAGAGGTGTCCATTTCAGATCCAGACATCTCTTGGTGGTGGTTCGACACAGTACATCACACGTGGAGAGCTTGTTGTCCAGGTTCAGCCTGGTCATCCGACTGATAGCTCGGTGGTGAGAGCTCAGGCTATTGCGACGATAGCTGAGTCCTATGATGTGCTAGTTGGGGGAGCAGTGTTATACCCTATGGGTTTCAGTATTGACTATTGGGAGGAGACAGCCTCTTATAGACCTGGTTGGCAGTCTGGTGAGGGACGGGTATGTCACCTACCAGTACGCTTCAGTAGTGGCAGTCTTGGCTCACTACAGTACGGGACCATAGCAGCATCAATTTTGGCTTTCAGCGGTGCAGTTACTTGGCCTGGTGACTTGTTGGAGGGGAACGCCCATGCAGAGGATACTCCAATACCAGAGGAGATCACTCGGCTATGGAGTACGAGTGGGATTGTTCCATCCACCTTGGATGTTCCATTGTGGAGTTCAGAGGAGGCATTGCAGCAGCATGCAGATCAGTTGGTGCAGCAGGCTTGGAGTGGAGCCTTCGTACCATCAGGGGATGAGTGTGAGGATGAGCCTCCAGAGGCGATTGCTTTGACACCTCTGGATACCACACTCATTGCTTGGCAGTATCTAGTAGAGGGGATATGCCTATTGGAGTTGTTTGGTGGGATCAGCACCGGACTAGCTGCGGTATTACAAGCGGGTATCCGAGTACAGAGGTACTTGTATGTAGAGAGAGATGAGACTGCTAGGCGAGTCTCTCTACATCATATGGCACACTTGGCCTATCGGTATCCGGAGTTATTACCGATGTCAGCAGTCAGAGGTTACCAGAAGGCCTTACCAGGAGACATTTCCTTACTGGGGGCGCATGACCTAGAGAGACATGGGCCTGTTCACTTGGTGATTTCTGGATGGCCATGTCAGGGACATACACGTGCGGGCCGCAGTTTGGGTCTTCAGGATCCTCGTTCTGGTGTGTTTTGGGAGATGTTACGGATACTACGACATCTCCAGGTTCATCAGTCTGTTTCTCCAGCTTACCTTTTGGAGAACGTTCCATTGATGGGTGATTCTCGCACTAGAGTGGTGGCGAGTACACATCAGGTCCATTCATGGATGGGACCTGCTATATTGTTAGATGCAGCCAGAGTGGGATCACGGGCTCATCGTCTTCGTCTTTGGTGGACAAACCTCTTACCCAGAGAGGTTCTACAACGTGCTTATGATGGGATTCAGCGACTGGACCACATTCTTGTTGATGATATCTTGGATGTTGGGCGTCAGTCTCAGACAGTGGTAGTGGCTGATAGGTCACCCATGGTAGTGGTGAACCTAGTTGGACAGCCTAGAGCTGCATTTCCCACACTCATGAGTTTCCCAGGCTCTCATGCTTTTCGAGAGGGAGGACCTGGACTTGTTTGGGACTCACAGTTACAGCAGTTGGTGGAGCCCAATGCTGATGAGAGAGAGCGGGCGATGGGTTTTCGCACCGGTATTACCGCTGTTCCAGCAGTGTCAGAGGCATCCAAGCGTCAGGTGTTAGGTCAGGCTATGGACCTGAACTGTTTGACCTGGATTGTGAGCCTTGGTTTGGCAGAGCAGCGTAGGATGCGCTTGATAGGCATCACCACTCTGACACTTGTGAGCCCTGTGCCTATCGAGACGATTCAGGCACATGCTGGGGGCGATGGACCGAGTGGACATGGTATTCTTGGGACACATCCAGTAGCTACTAGGGAGAGTGGTCTACTTGGAGTCCATCCAGGTGAGCGTGGGCTACTTGGATTACACCCTTGGTCCACATGGGATGCAGCCAGAGGACGTATGGAGCTTGCAGCCAGAGTGGAGGGAGTTTTTCACACAGAGGTTGGGACCTCTAGTGGTCGGGAGCATGACACCATTGCTCCCAAGGGCCCAGTATAGCAGCCAGTCAGTACGTCTTCCACTCCTACTACAGTTACAGAGGATACTTGGGAGCCAGATCTTGGACCCAAGCTTACTGGAGAGGAAAGACGGAGGGTTTGGAGGTTCTTGAGGAGTCACACGAGTTGTTTTGCCTTCAGTATGAAGGATTTGGGTGCTCTGAAGGGACCTGGTATACGGATTGAGCTGACTAGCGACACACCTGTTTTCCGACGTCCTTATCGATATAGTGAGATGGAGAGGACATTGATTCAGAGCCGGAGTAGTGACCTTTTTGAGGCTGGTTTGGTGGAGATTTCACATGGAGAGTATGCATCAGCGACAGTGATGCCAGCCAAGAAGGATATGCATGGCAACTATACAGATAGGCGGATGTGTGGAGATTACCGTCCTATCAACCGACAGACCAGGGCTGATCGGTATGCCATGCCTACACCGGAGGAGATTTTTGATGCGATTGGGCATGCAAAGGTCTTCAGTACTTTGGATCTTCGAGCGGGATATCATCAGTTGCCGATCAGGGAGGAAGATAAGTCCAAGATAGCATTTTGGGCTATTGATCCTCACGGCAAGGATGTGTTATATCAGTGGAGATTCTTACCATTTGGGTTGAAGAATGCTCCTGCTGAGTTCCAGAGGGTCATGGATAGGATCCTAGCTGGACTGGATTTTGCTCGGTGCTATATTGATGACATTTTGGTGTATAGCACTACTGTGGAGGAGCATGAGAGACAGTTGTTGGAGGTGTTTGAGAGGTTGAGATCTCATGGACTCAAATTACATCCTGGGAAGTGTAGGTTCTTCCATGAGCAGGTTGAGTATTTGGGTCACACTATCTACCCCGGAGGACTTGGTGTTCAGCAGACCAAGGTGGAGGCTATTGCACGTATTCCTCGGCCTACGGATGTGAGCAGAGTGCGAGCATTCCTTGGGTTGGCAAACTTCTATCGCCGCTATGTTAGAGGATTTAGTGCCATTGCCAAGGCCTTGACGAAGCTGACCAAGCTTACACAGGAATGGTGTTGGGGAGATGAGCAGGAGAGAGCTTTTGTAGAGCTCAAGGAGAGGTTGACATCTGCTCCTATTTTGAGGAGACCGATTAGGGGACGACCATTTCAGGTTCACACTGATTGGAGTATGTTGGGGCTTGGAGCGGTGCTCACCCAGCATGATGATGAGGAGAAGGAGTTTGTGGTGGCCTATGCTAGTCGCTCCAACAATTCAGCGGAGACGAAGTATAGTTCATATGAGGGAGAGTGCTTGGCAGCAGTTTGGGCAGTAGCACATTTCCGATGTTACCTATTTGGTAACCCCTTCACTCTCATCACTGATCATCAGCCGCTGAAGTGGTTGATGGAGTCCGACAAGCTTTCAGGGAAGCTTGCACAATGGGCTCTGATTTTACATGAGTATGATCTCACGGTTGTTCACAGACCTGGAGTGGTGAACCGTGATGCAGATGGGTTGAGTAGAAACCCATGTCCCAGCCAGCAGGATCAGACCGGAGCACGTTGGCATGGTGAGACAGATGAGGAGATGGTGCCAGGTTGGCATGCATCAGCCTTTCTGTGTATATTTGCAGAGACATTGGTGGTATCTCTCTCAGTGCATACAAGAGGAGTTATTGAGGTCACAGATCCAGAGAGTGAAGATATTGGTACAGTTCAGCGAGACATTCATGATGATGTCTTAGTGATGGACTATCTTCGCACTGGTGTTGTGGGTGGCACAGTTGGGGCCAAGGAGAGAGACCGTGTTCTTCAGCGAGCCAGACGGTTCAGATTGGAGGGTAGACACCTTTTGCGTGTATGGGAGGATGGTAGAGTGCGAGTAGTATCACTTCCATCACAGAGACCACAGTTGGTCCGTCATGCTCATGAGGAGCTAGGACATTTTGGAGTAAAGCGTACATATAGCTTACTCCAGAGTCATTATTGGTGGCGCGGTATGCAGACCGAGGTACAGCAGTTTGTTGCCAGATGTGTGGTTTGTGACCGAGTTAGAGCATCATTCAATGCTCCTACGCCACAGTTACACCCATTACCTATCATGGGATTGGGTTACCGTTGGAGTTTGGACTTCGCCGGACCTTTACCGCTGACTGTGAGACATCATCGGTATGTTTTGGTGATGGTGGAGCACTTCTCCAAGTGGATTGAGTTGGTGGCACTTCCTGACAAGTCTAGTGAAGGGACAGCTTACTCGTTCCTGGATCGAGTTCTTAGTCATTTTGGTGCACCAGCTGAGGTTTTGACTGATCAGGGTACAGAGTTCTTGGGAGAGTTTCAGGTCTTGTGTGACAAGGCTTTGATTGATCATCGTACTACATCCCGAGATCACCCTGAGGCAGATGGCTTAGCAGAGAGAGTGGTTCAGACGGTGAAGAGAGGATTGCGAAAGTATGGTTTGCAGAGAGGCCACTTGGGAGATTGGGATCTCCAGTTACCTTGGTTGGCCATGGGCTATCGGTTCAGCCGGCAAGCCTCCTTAGCATCCTTCTCTCCATACTTTCTACTCTATGGACGAGATCCAGATTTACCTGCAGCCATTCGTCGAGATGCTACTGTAGTTTTGGACTTGGATGACCCTGATGTATGGATGAGCGCATGTTCTCAACGGGCAAAGATCTTTCGGAGAGTGATGTCAATAGCCTTCGAGAACTTGGTGATTGCTCAGCATAGAGATACTTTACGCTATGCTACCATTCGAGGAGGAGGTTATAGACCCTCGATCCGTCGATTTCATCCAGGCGACTATGTATATCTACAGCAGACAGCACCGACGACACTTGATGTTTCTACAGGCCGCACTATCTTGAGAGTGCGCGAGGTTTTGCCATCTGGAGTCCTTGTGTTAGAAGGACGTGATGGTGTTGTTTGGAAGGATCATGTGCGCAATTGTGCGCCATGCCACCTCCCAAACATTGATGGTACTATGGACCCAAGCTTGGCACTTGTACGTGCAGGCTTGAGGTGTATGTTATGTGGCTCTTCTGGTGGAGCTGCTACTATGTTAGTGTGTGATAGTTGTTCGAGAGGATGGCATATGGCATGTATGACTCCTCCCCTCATGGTGGTTCCTCAGGGACAGTGGTTATGTCCTAGATGTACTTGACCTATAGCTAGTTCATTCTTTATATGGTATAGATTGCAGACAGGCGACTAACGATGGGGCTCCATAGCACCCGGCCTCCTGATCTTTTCCCATTAGAGGGTATACCATATACTTAGAGTAGATGGCTATCTGGAGTTAGAGGGACCTAACCGCCAGCTAGGGGGGCGATTGTGGCACTTTAGAGTCTATGTATGACTTATGTGTGAGTTGTGCTTTTATAGTGTATGATGTTGACCGCGATGTATGTTGTGTAGCGATGTATATACGCACGACAGCTGTCACGCCATTTGTAGTTCCGCATCTAGATGCTCGGACACTGGAGTTCCAGTGATGGTAGTTAGAGTTATTCTAGCTGTTTCTCAGGGACTACTTTCCGACGGTTAGATTTCGTGTTCGGGGTACTGACTTCACGGTGGGGCCCACCGTCACTTTGCACCGTTTGCACCGTCGAGTGTGCCGTCAGCGGGACCGTTAGGGTTTCAGGGCTAGCTCGAGTCCAGGGGGTATAGTTTCGAAGTGAGCTCCAGAGAGCTCACTTCTCTGATGTTGAGCCTTCGAGTTCCTGGCTATGGTGGACAGAGGCCGGCGAGCATCACCTGGATTCTCTATGCTTGAGTGGGTGTGGCTTGACTGTAATCAGTGCCCAGTTGTTGGCAGTTTATAGAGTGACAGATCAAGTACTGATCTGAGTTGAGTTGAGTTGAGAATGTTAAGCAATCTGATTATTGTGGCACTTTAGAGTCTATGTATGACTTATGTGTGAGTTGTGCTTTTATAGTGTATGATGTTGACCGCGATGTATGTTGTGTAGCGATGTATATACGCACGACAGAGGAGAAGAAGTGTGAAGGAAAAAGATTTGAATGCTTTACTGATCAGTCTAAGAACTCGTGTGGATAGAAAGATATTGGAAGTAGAAGACAATATCACAATCAGATTAGACTTAGTCAAATTAGAGATAGATAAACTTTGGAAGGATGTTAGAGTAAAACCCAAAGTAGATGAAGTAGGAGTACAGATGTCTTTGGAGTTACCCTTGGAGACATTAGAGAAGAGTGGGTCGGAGAGATAGAGGTTTAGAAGGATTACCCACTAGTGGAATTTCAAATCAAGAAAAAGAACTGTTAGATTTGGTAGAGGAACTAGGAGTTGTGAAGCTCAAGGACAGAATAGTGGGTGAAGTTACTTTGGAATCGGGATTGAAAGCCAAGGAAGAAGTAGACATTGGATTGGATTAGAAATAGTTTTGAGATTTGAAGAGGCAGATTTGAAGAGGTGCATTGTCATTTTGGATCTACAGGTTTGTAGAGTTGTTATGAAACATTATTTTTGTTAAAATTGTCGATTGCTTCACTATTTAAGAGTGGCATTCGTAGGAAATTGTTATTTAGTGTTCATAATTTCTGAGAATAGATAAAGCAAAGTGCTGTGAAGCACTTCGCTCGTTGCTTGAACTTGATTCCAAGTATCAACTTTATGTCTATGTTTATGAGAGAAATTTGAAGTGCAAGTCAGTGTGCTTATTGGATGTTGGATTCCGCAACCTTGATCTTTACTTTGTGTGTTTGATCCTGAGTGAAGTGAAGTGCAATCAAAGCAATGCTGTGACAACCCGGCACTTTTGCGGTAATCGGGTAAGTAAAGTTCGTTCTTGCAAAGATACAAGTCAGAATTGGTCAAATACAAAGCAAAGTAACAATTTAGTTCTTCTTGAGTTCTTCTTTAGTCTCAGGTAGAAACCACACCCAGAAGAGAGTAACAAGCATTGATTCACAGTCTTGTCACAAATTCACACTTCTTAATCACAACTCAATCAAATCTTTCCAAACAATCTTGATTGTGATGATTCAGGCTCTCCCAAAAACAACACTTCACTGCAAAATGACTTCGCCTCAGAATTGTGTTCCACCCCTCCGCTGAAAGCACAACTTCCTCGATCGAAATTGCTTCACATCAACTTTGCACTGCACTCACAAATGTAGAATACTACCAACACTACAATTCCTCTCAAATCTATCAAGGCACTGCTTCGATTGCACTTCACTAAGGATCAAACACACAGAATGAAGATCAAGGCTGTGGAATCCAACATCCAACAAGCACTCTGACTTGCACTTCAAAATTCTTCACACACTCACAAACATAGACACAAAGTTGATACTTGGAATCAAGCTCAAGCGACGAGCACTGCTTCACAACACTTTGCTTTATCTATTCTCAGAAATAATGAGCATTGAACAACATTTGACTGCGAATGCCACTCTTAAATAGTGAAGCAATCGACAGTTCTAACAACTATACCGTTCTACAACAACTATTCTAACCTACAGATCCAAAATGACAATGCATCTCTTCATATCTGCCTATTCAAACCTCAAATTTGTTACTAATCCAATCCGATGTCTACTTCTTCCTTGGCTTTCAAACCTGAACCCGAAGTAACTTTACTTCCTACTACTCTGTCCTCGGGTTTCAGATCTTCTACTTCTTCTACCAGATCTAGCAATTCTCTTTCCTGATCTGAAATATCACTAATGGGTAATCTATCTAACTCCTTATCTCCCGACCCACTCTTCTCTAATGTCTCTGATGGTAACTCCAAAGACATTTGGACTCCTATGTTATCTACTTCGGGTTTTGCTCTAACATCCTTCCAAATTTTTTCTAACTCTATTTTCACTAAGTCTAATCTAATTGAAATGTTATCCTCTACCTCTAAAACCTTTCTGTCTACACGAGTTCTTAGTTTTATTAACAAGGCATTCATCTCGGTGTCTTTTGCTTGTTTGCGCCTCGTCTCTTGCACCAATAGCTTTAACTTGTGTAGTCGTGCTTCTTCAATTCAAATGCTGACTTCTGTACTTAACATCACGTTCACCCTGAGGACTATCTCCTTCAATGGCTCCAATCTTGTCTTCCTTTCTCGTTCCTGATCTGCAAGCCATTCCTCTTGGTACATCGCCAACTCTGCCTCGAACTCGGCTTTCACCGTCTCCTTCTCCTTCTCCTTCTGTACAACTTTTTCTTCCTAATTACAAAGTAACTCTTGTAATCCTTCTTCTTCTCTATACCGCGCAGCCAACTCTCTTTGCCAGAGTTGCTTCTTCTCCTCTATACTCTCCATCACTCTATCGAGCTCTTGATCCTTTGCTGCTACCCTCGCCATAGCATGGATTACTTCTACTCTTGAATCAACAACCTGCTGCTTCAAGATTTTGAATTCAACTACCTGTCTCTCTCTTGCTATGTCACTGTTCTTCACAAGATCCTCTCAATAATTTACTTCTCTCTTCAGGTCTTCAATTACCTGACTTCTCTCTACTGCTTCCGCTCGCAGTACTTCTCTCTCCTCCTCACCTCGGGTTATACTTCTCTTCAACTCCAAGTTCTCTTCTTCTAATCTCGATAAGACCTGCAAAACAGTCTTCACCTCTGGACAAGTCGATTGCATCTCCTTCTTCTTGTACTCCAATTTCACCAACAGAGGACACACCGCCTCTTGCAGGTAATCGACTCCATCACTGGCAACTACTTCCGCCCGCGGAGTGGTCTCTCTTCTCTCCTCGTGTTCTCCTGATACTCGCCTTCTTCTCGGGAGTCTTTGTATCGAGATTGATGCCTCATTGCCCGAGCTTTCTTCTGCCTCTTTCTTCATGTTACTTGGCCCCGCTTCACACTTTGCCTTACGTCTCGAGCGCACCCCTTGCTGCACTGCAATCTTCCTTTCCTTGGGCACCGGAACTTCGTCTTCCAACGGTGAGTTGTCTTTGGCCTCCAACTCGGCTTGCACTTCTTCTTCTTCTTTGTTAGCCGTTGGCACCGATGTCATCTCTCCTCCTTCTTCACTGTCACTGCTCGTATCTCCACTCTGCAATGTCAGCTCAGGTTCCTCCTCATGTTCCGAGTCCTCCGTCTTGAGCTTGGCCTCGCCTTCTGAGTCTTCATCTTCCGACTCAATTACCACCATACTTCACCTCGGGTTACTTCTTTGCATCTTCCGAGGTTTCTTGCTGTCTTTGGCTTCTCCTTGCCGACTCCTCTTCTTTGTCGGGGTACTCACTACGACCTCCATGTTCTTTCCTGTCTTTGCATAGTAGTCGTCGGTGCTTTGGATTTGGAGAATGTACTGTTGCTCCTTGACATCCACCTCCTTTTGTACATCAGGATGGAAGTGCGACACCATCCGAGTCCGCTCCGCCGAGGTCAGTAAATTGAGCCCGAGGTAGAAGTGTGCTGCAAACGGCACAATGTAGTGTGGAGGCGACTTATCCCACAAATTCCACACCATTTGCCTTGTTCTCCCGTGAAAACACCTCACCCAATTGATAGGTTCTCCTGCAAACAACTTATGGAAGAACACCGCTTGGTGTTTCATCACATAAGTTGTTCTGTAACACCCATTTATGCATGTGTGTGGTATTGTGATATTTAGCTTGGTATTACAAGTACTTAAGAGATATTATTTATATAGAGATAAAGGATGGTTCTATATTAGTCATGGTTAGCTAAAGTTAGTCATAGCTAAGATAGATGGGACCTTACTTTAGAGGAAGTAGAAAAGATGAGCACCACTATTTTGGATTTTAGTGTGTTGACTTGGTATTATTCCTAGGTGTTTGGCTTTGAGGAAAGAGTTGAGAACTCTTGGGCCCGCAAGCCTTTTTGTTTTGGATTCTTCTTTAGTCCAAGGATAGCCCATGTGAAGGAATCCTTGACTTAGTGGTTGGGTCAAGATAAGACCACATGCTTAGGGGAATATGCCCATGTGAATGGATATTCCTTTCTACTTTTTGACTTCACTTGACTTTTAGTCTAGTAACTTGAGTTACTATGGTAATTAGTAACTTTGGTACGTAACTATTTCACAAGTCTATAAACAAGGGGTGAGGAGGTACTCATCATCCTTTCATTTGCAACTATCTCTCTCATTGAGTTCTCTAGTGAGCAATGTCTTGAGTCTTGGAGTGTTAGCCTTGGAGGAGTATGATGGAGTTCGGGTTCCTTGCCTTCTTAGTCCATGGTGCGCTACCATAATAGCCATCAGAGGTTCATCCTGAGTGAGAGACAGGCCGGCTCACAGTTCTCTCCGGCTTCAAGATTGCCATGAGAGCACTCACGATCCCTCTCTTCACTGGATCCTTGTAACTCTCAACTTTGTACCCATTCTTTGTTCTTTTCGACGAGAAGGCATCTCTCACCTCCTACGTCTCTTGGGCTATCTCTCCTTTCCCCAAGAGCATGGCTCCCTGCTTCGAGCCTGCCTCCTTCCCGAGTACGAGTCTCCAATCCGACTCTGTCCAGCGAGCCGGATTTCCTCTCTTCCCTTCTTCCTCGGGTCCATCGAGACACTTACTCTCGATGATTTCTATCATGAATCATGGAAAACTCACGTTCCAGTTCCATGCCAGAAATGTGATCCAAAGTTGGCTCAAGACTTTGATCCTCGCTATCACATCTAATCTCCAAATCGCATGATTTCTCATTGCAAATTGGGAGTTCTTCTTCCCTCCTCCCATCTCTTCTACTTTCTCACTTTCTCTTGATTTCACTCTCGAACTTTGCCCTTGTGCACTAACACGAGTCCAACTCTATTCTCCTTTCCCCAATCACCTACAAGACGACTCCTCAATGGCGAAGGAAAATTGCTCGACATTTCATCGTTGTAGTTTTGATTTTTATAGAGTTGAGCTTCTTCGTCTTCCGTCACTTTGAGTTCCTACCAAGAAATCATACCTCCAACATGCACCTGTCATTGTCAATCAACCTTTGCGCGTATGAGCCGCCAGTTTTCAAATGGCCCCTTCTTGAATTTCTTGCCCCAACAAAAGGTTGTTAGATTGTCTTTGCCTCGGGTTGAGCTCCCCCCGATCCGAAGACAATTTACTTTGGGTTGTATACTGACAGGACATTTCCGAGTACTTCACCTTATGACCCAAAGTCACTTTACTTTGGGTTTCATCCTAAAGACTCCTTTCTTTGCTTTCTTCGGCCATACAGGGGCAATTCGACTTCTGTATACAACTCCTTCTCCTTTATTTTGAAAAAAACAAAAAATGTGGGCACTACAAATGCCTAAACAGATCTGAGAGGAATTGTAGTGTTGGTAGTATTATGCATTTGTGAGTGTAGCGTGAAGTTGATGTGAAGCAATTTTGATCAAGGAAGTTGTGCCTTCAGTGGAGAGGTAGAACACAATTCTAAGGCAAAGTCATTTTGTAGTGAAGTGACGTTTTTGGGAGAGCCTGAATCATCACAATCAAGATTGTTTGGAAAGATTTGATGGAGTTGTGATTAAAGACTATAATTCATGACGAGATTGCAAATCCAATGCTTGTTACTCTCGTTTGGGTGTGGTTTCTACCTGAGAGATTAAAGACGCAACCAAGAAGAACTACATTGTGACCTTTGACTTTGGATTTGGACATTTTTGACTCATATCTATGCGGGAACAAACTTTACTTACCTGATTACCACAAAAGTGAGATTTGTTGGGTTGTCACAATTCAAGAGAGTACAAAAGAAGTTTTTGCCTAAGTACTTTGGACCTTTCATAGTGGAGAAGATGTGGGGCAATTACACTTATGATCTCAAGGAGTTGGGAGGAAAACACTTTGAGAAGATTAACCTTGATAAGTTGAAGATGTATCATAGAAGGTAAAGAGACCTCACTTTGAGGACAAAGTGAAAACTTAGTCTGGGGGTAAATGTAGCACACATTTGTGCATGTGTGTGGTATTGTGATATTTAGCTTGGCATTACAAGTACTTGAGAGATATTATTTACATAGAGATAAAGGATGGTTCTACATTAGTCATGATTAGCTAAAGTTAGTCATAACTAAGAAAGATGGGACCTTACTTTAGAGGAAGTAGAAAAGATGAACACCACTATTTTGGATTTTAGTGTGTTGACTTGGTATTATTCCTAGGTGTTTGGCTTTGAGGAAAGAGTTGAGAACTCTTGGGCCCACAAGCTTTTTTGTTTTGGATTCTTCTATAGTCCAAGGATAACCCATATGCAAGAATTATTGATTTAGTGGTCGGGTCAAGATAAGATCACATGCTTAGTAGAATATGCCCATGTAGATGGATATTACTTTTTACTTTTTGACTTTACTTGAATTTTAGCCTAGTAACTTGAGTTTTTCTAGTAATAAGTAACTTTGGTGCATAACTATTTTACAAGTATATAAACAAGTGGTGAGGAAGTACTCATCATCCTATCATTTGCAATTATTTCTTTCTCATTGAGTTCTCTAGTGAGCAATGTCTTGAGTATTGGAGTGTTAGCCTTGGAGAAGTATGATGGAGTTGGGTTTCTTTGCCTTCTTAGTCCATGGTGCGCTACTATAATAGTCATCAAGGTTCATCTTGAGTGAGAGATAGGCCGGCTCACAGATCAGATTCAGGTGTTGAGGCTTCCACCTGATATGTTGGTGATATAGATGCTTTGGACTTCATGTGCGGAGCAACATAGGTGGATGCATATGTAGCATTGACTAGGAGTACATTATGTGCTCTAGATTCTAGAGGAGCATCAGTGGAGTTGAACCCATAGAGAAGAGAGGTTGGGAGACAAGTCAGACTTCCCCAATCTTTCATGCTAGCTAAGACCATTGCAGACAACATCCATGGCTCCCAGACATCCTAGTTTAGGTTTGGTAGGTAGTGATGGACTGCATGATAGACTACCTACTTATCAGCAACCTAGTACTACACAAACTAAGTCTAGCATGATGTTGGTCACGGCTCAGCTAATTATGCGGTGCCTTTTTTTTCAGCACGTGACATGTTTACATTAGGAGTTGACCCAACCTCAATATTCCGGTTGGTTGCCATGCTTTGTGAGAGTAGGGATGATGTGATTCCTACTACTAGAGCAGCGGTGGCTGATAGTGGAGTTGACTTGGTTGAGGAGCATGGGATCCGTTCAACAACCAGTGGTTTATGGCTGGCAATAGTGGCTAGATTGGAAGAGTTGCCAACTTTACCGGTCTTTGAGAGAGCGGGGTTCACACCTGGTGTTGTCCTATTGGATAACCAAAAGGGGATTTTCAGTTTGTTGGGACCTTCAAGGAAGGCCTATACAACACAAAGAGTCTTGTTAGACTCTGGTGCATAGCTCCTTATGTTGGAGAAGGCTGCAGTAGTCAGTCTAGAGTTATGGAAGACCAATATGATGAGGTGTCTATTTTAGATCCAAACATCTCTAAGTGGTGGTTCGACACAATACATCACACATGGGGAGCTTGTTGTCCAGATTCAGCTTGGTCATCCGACTAATAGCTTTGTGGTGAGAGTTAGGCTATTGCGACAATAGTTGAGTCATGTGATGTGCTAGTTGGGAGAGCAGTGTTATGCCCCATGGGTTTTGCATTAACTATTGGGAGGAGAAAACCTCCTATAGACCAGGTTGGCAGTCTGGTGAGGGATGGGTATGTTGCCTACCAGTATGTTTCAGTAGTGGCAATCTTGGTTCACTATAGTCCGGGACCATGGCAGCATCAGGTTTAGCTTTTAGTGGTGTAGTTACTTGGCTTGGTGACTTGTTAGAGGGGAACGCCCATGCATAGGATGCTCTAGTACCAGAAGGGATCACTAAGATTTGGAGTACGAGTGAGATTGTTCCATCCACCTTGAATGTTCCATTGTAGAGTTTAAAGGATGCATTGGAGCAACATGCAGATTAGTTGGTGCAACAAGCTTGGAGTAAAGCCTTTGTACCATTTGGAGATGAGTGTGAGTATGAACCTCCAGAGTTGATTACTTTGACACCTCTGGATACCACACTCATTGCTTGGTAGTATCCAATAGAGGAGATATGTATATTGGAGTTGTTTGGTAGGATTAGCACTGGAATAGTGGTGGTATTACAGGCAGGTATATGAGTATTGAGTTACTTGTATGTAGAGAGAGATGAGACTCCTAGGCAAGTCTCTCTACATCATGTGGCACACTTGGCCTATTGGTATCCAGAGTTATTACTAATGTCAACCGTCAGAGGTTACCAAAAAGCCCTACCAGTAGATATTTCCTTGTTGGGGGCACATGATCTAGAGAGACATGGGCCTGTTCACTTGATGATTTGTGGCCATGTTAGGGATATACACATGCTGGCCAAGGTTTGGGTCTTCTGGATCCTTGTTCTGGTGTGTTTTGGGAGATGTTATGGATACTACAACATCTCTAGGTTCATCAGTCTATTTCTCTAACTTACATTTTGGAGAATGTTCTTTTGATGGGTGATTTTGGTACCCGGGTGGTGGTGAGTACACATCAAGTCTATTCTTGGATGAGACCTGTTGTATTATGAGATGCAAACAGAGTGGGATCACAAGCTCATCTTCTTTGTCTTTGGTGGATGAACCTCTTACCCAAAGAGGTTTTACAACATGCATATGATGGGATTCAGCAACTAGACCACATCCTTGTTGATGACATCTTGGATGTGGGACATCAGTTTTAGATGGTGGTAGTGGCTGATAGGTCACCTATGGCAGTGGTGAACCTAATTGGACAGCTTAGAGCTGCATTTCCCACACTCATGAGTTTCCCAAGCTCTCGTGCTTTTTGAGAAAGAGGATCTGGACTTGTTTGGGACTCATAGTTATAGTAGTTGGTGGAACCCAACGCCAATGAGAGAGAGAGTGGGCAATGGGTTTTGACATTGATATAACTGTTGTTCTAGCAGTGTTAGAGGCATCCAAGCATTAGGTGTAAGGTTAGGCTATGGACCTAAATTGTTTGACCTGGATTGTGAGCCTTGGCTTGGTAGAGTAGTGTAGGATGCGGTTGATAGGCATCACCACTCGGACACTTGTGAGCCCTATGCCTATCAAGATGATTCAGGCACATGTTAGGGGTGATGAACCAAGTGAACCAAGTGGTATTCTTTAGACACAACCACTAGCTACTAGGAAGAGTGGTCTACTTGGAGTCCATCTAGGTGAGCATGGGCTACTTGGATTACACCCTTGGTCCGCTTAGGATGCAGCTAGAGGACGTGTAGAGCTTGCAACCAAAGTGGAGGGAGTTTTTCACACAAAGGTTGGGACCTCTAGTGGTTGAGGGCATGACACTATTGTTCCCAAGTGCCCAATGTAGTAGCCAATCAGTATGTCTTCCACTCTTACTACAATTATAGAGGAGACCTGGGAATCATATCTTGGACCTAAGCTTACAAGAGAGGAAAGACAAAGGGTTTGAAGGCTCTTGAGGAGCTACACAAGTTGTTTTGCATTCAGTATGAAGGATTTTGGTGCTCTGAAAGGACCTAGTATATAGATTAAGCTAACTAGCAATACACCCATTTTTTGACGTCCTTATCGTTATAGTGACATGGAGAGGACATTGATTTAGAGTTGGAGTAGAGACCTTTTTGAGGCTAGTTTGGTGAAGATTTCACATGGAGAGTATGCATATACAACAGTAATGCCAGCCAAGAAGGATATGCATGGCAATTACATAGATAGGCAAATTTGTGGAGATAACCGTTTTATCAACCAATAGACTAGGGCTGATCGGTATGCCATGCCTACACTAGAGGAGATTTTTGATGCAATTGGGCATGCAAAGGTCTTCAGTACTTTGGATCTTCAAGCATGATATCATTAGTTGCCGATCAGAGAGGAAGACAAGTCCATGATAGCATTTTGGGCTATTGATGATCCTCATGGCAAGGATGTGTTATATCAATGGAGGTTCTTACTGTTTGGGTTAAAGGACACTTCTACTGAGTTCCATATGGTCATGGAAAGGATCCTAGCTGGATTGGATTTTTCTTGATGCTATATTGATGACATTTTGGTCTATAGCACTACTATGGAAGAGCATGAGAGAGAGAGAGAGTTGTTGGAGGTGTTTGAGAAGTTGAGATCTCATGGACTCAAATTAAATCTTGGGAAGTGTAGGTTCTTCCATGAGTTGGTTGAGTATTTGGGTCACACTATATACCCTGGAGGACTTGGTGTTCAGCAGACCAAGGTGGAGGCTATTGCACCTATTCCTTGTCCTACGGATGTGAGCAAAGTGCGAGCATTCCTTAGGTTGGCAAACTTCTATCACTGTTATGTTAGAGGATTTAGTGCCATGCCAAGACCTTGAAAAAGCTGACCAAGCTTACACAAGAGTGGTGTTGGGGAGATGAGTAGGAGAGAGGTTTTGTAGAGCTCAAGGAGAGGTTGACAATTGCTCCTATTTTGAGGAGACCGATTAGAGGACGACCATTTTAGGTTCATACTGACTGGAGTATGTTGGGGCTTCAAGCGGTGCTCACTCTAGCATGATGATGAGGGGAAGGAGTTTGTGGTGGCCTATGCTAGTTGCTCCAACAATTCAGCGGAGGTGAAGTATAGTTCATATGAGGGAGAGTGCTTAGCAGTAGTTTGGGCAATATCACATTTTTGATGTTACCTATTTGGTAACCCCTTCACTCTCATCATTGATCATCAGCTACTGAAGTAGGTGATGGAGTCCAATAAGCTTTCAGGGAAGCTTGCATAATGGGCTCTGATTTTAGAGGAGTATGATTTCACAGTTGTTCATAGACCTGGAGTGGTGAATCGTGATGCAAATGGGTTGAGTAGAAACCCATGTCTCAGCCAATAGGATCAGACCGGAGCATATTGGCATGGTGAGATAGATGAGGAGATAGTGCTAGGTTGGCATGCATCTGCCTTTCTCTGTATATTTTTTGAGGCTTTGGTAGTTTCTCTCTTAGCACATACAAGAGGAGTTATTGAGGTCATAGATCCAAAGAGTGAAGATATTGGTATAGTTCAGCAAGACAGTCAAGGTGACATCTTAATGATTGACTATCTTTGCATTAGTGTTGTGGGTGGCATAGTTGGGGCCAAGGAGAGAGATTGTGTCCTTCAACAAGCCAGATGATTCAGATTGGAGGGCATACACCTTTTGTGTGTATGGGAGGATAGTAGAGTGCAAGTAGTACCACTTCCATCTCAGAGACCACAATTGGTCCGTCATGCTCATGAGGAGCTAGGACATTTTGGAGTAAAGCATTGTCGTTGGGAAAATAGCATATGTGTAACCTTGAGGTTTGATGTGCAAGTTTAGAAGTTTTTTTAGGGGTCATGTTCAATATGTTTCAGGAGTTGGTTTGTTGCTACCTTGCCACGGGAGATATTTACTATGTTATGGTGAAGTCGGGAAAAGGTTGTGGTGTTATTAGCTTGAGGATTGTGTTTGGGTGGCTGGAGCTGAGAAATAATGTTAGGTTACATGAGCTCAAGTTTTATGTTATTGGAGTGAAGAGCATTTTCCTTGGTGAAGGAGCAAAATGAATTTAGTGGAAAAAGAAGGCTAAGGAGAATTTTTCCGGAGAGAACTTGGAGTGAAAGGGAAGAAAATCAGTTAGGAAGGGCTTTGAGTGACCAAGAGCACCTAGAGAATGCTTCAAAAGATATCTTAGAGCTGTGACAGGACAGGGGAAGAGGAAAGGGAGAGATGCTTTGAGATCTTAGGGCAGTGAGAGACGAGGGGAAGAGGAGGAGAAAATTTTAGGAGTTGGGTCTTGGCTGTTGTAGGAACAACAACGGAGACATTTTAGGAAAGTTGGAAGGACCCAGAGAGGGAGAGGATGCTTTGAAGGATTCTTGGGGAGTGACAAGGCCAGTGGGAGGTTTAAGGAAGATGCTTTGAGTAGACAAGAGACTTTTGTGGGAATGACAGGGAAGAAAATCAGTTAAGAAGGGCTTTGAGTGACAAAGAGCACCTAGAGAATGCTCCAAAGGAGATCTTAGGGCCGTGACGGGAGGACAAAGGAAATGGAGAAGGAATTTTGCAGGAAAGGCTGAACTGTGGCAAGAGCAGGAGAGTGAGATCAGGAGGGTTTGCCCTGAACTGGATTGTGAAGGTGTGTGAGGAGGAAAATTTTCGTTTTGCTGACTGATGGTGACAAGAGGATAGAGGAAAAGGAGAAGGAATTTTGTAGAAATGGCTGAACTGTGGCAAGAGCAAGAGAGTGAGATCAGGAGGGTTTGCCTTAAATTGGACTGTGAAGGTGTGTGAGGAGGAAAAATTTATTTTTGCTGACTGATGGTGACAAGAGGACACAGGAAAGCGAGAAGGAATTTTGCAAGAAGGGCTGAACTGTGGCAAGAGCACGAGAGTGAGATCGGGAGGGTTTGCCTTGAACTGGACTATGAAGGTGTGTGAGGAGGAAAATTTTTGGTTTTGTTGACTGATGGTGGCAAGAGGACAAGGAGTGAAGAAAGCAAGAGCTTTTTGAGGGTTGCACTTGATAGTGGAGGTGTGTGTGATAGATAGCATTTTCAAAAATTTGCTGGTGCCTAGTCTGTGACAAGAACTGGGACAAGGAGAGGAAAGAAATTTTTGAAGGTTTGGCCTGGACAAGGAGTGAAGAGCTGAGAGGAATTTTTGAGGGATTAGGTCTTGGATTGTGAAATAGATGAAGGGAAATTTTCAAGAGTTGGCTGGCCAGGTATGTGACTGGAAACAGCAAGGAAGGAGTTAGGGCTTTGGGAGACTGGCCTTGAAGAGTATTGCCAAATGGAAGTGAAGAAAGAGAGAAAATTTGGAAGGACTTGTCATGGCCTGTGACAGGACAGGAAAGGAAAGAGGAAGGGAAATTTGGGAGTGTGCAAGGCTATGCAAGACTTGGAGAAGAAAGAAGGAGAATTTTTGAATATGAAGGGCTAGCTACTATGATAGAAGTGAAGAGAGAAATTTCCAAAGGATTTTGCTTTGCCTTGGTTTGTGACATGGAGAGTGAAGAGCTGAGAGTATTTTCAAAGGATTTGTTTTGCCCTGGTCTGTGATAGTGGATAGGAGAAGGAGTGCTTCTCATGAAGGAATTGACACTACATGAACAGGGTGTTTTCTTGAGTGTAAGGGTTTGTGAGTACTTGAACACAGAGAAAATTGTGAATCATGAATGAAGGACTGATTTGAGAGTTAAGGCAAAAGAAGTCTCTCAAAGGACAGTGAATGTGTGCAGGAGTTGGAACTTGGTCCGAGAATAGGTATTGAAAGTTGCTTGAGAATGTGTTGACCAGACAGAAGGAGATACTTCATAGGAAGTAAGGCTGGTTGCTGAGTGTGAGACAGAAGAGAAGGAGGTTGTTTCATGAAAGTGTGAAGATTGGATTGGATAAATTTTGAAGTGGGTCAGTTTATCTGAAGTTGGGAAAGAGAAAAGAGTCAAAATTGGCGGCCCTAACTGAATGGAGCGAATCTGAAGTACAGAACATGGGCATAGGAAAACAAAGAAGTTGGGAGGGTGAGTTGCTTTGAATGTTGTTGGACAGAGTGCATGCAAAGTGCACCGGGTGAGTTGATGATCAGTTGCAACCTTAGGGCAAGCATTGTCTTGACTAGAACTATTTCAACTATCCAACCTTGTGAATTCTGTAGTTGAAATTCCTATGAATGATGAGTCTTGGAGGCGGATGTGTGTTATGAATTGTGACTAGCGTTGAGGAAAACTACATTCTAGGAGCTCTCAATCCGGTCCTTGCAAATGGCATAATTAAATGATCTTGGTGCTCGGGTTTATGTTTGGTTAGATCACTTGCTGTCATTTATTTTATTTTATTTTATTTTATTAAAGGGCCACCTGACCTAGGTCAATGAACTGCCAGATCCTAAACCATAGCTTGAATCTGATGTGAAAATAGAATATGAGACCAGGCAGAGGTAGAAATCATAACACTAGACTCGCATGACAAGACCAGTTTCGCAAAAGTCAAGGATAAAACAAAACCTTTAAAGAGAGCCAACCTCAGGGAAAACTGAAACAACAAGTTCATAGAGACAAATTCCCAACAATCCAGGAGAATGGAGGGAATGTCCATCTACAAGAAAAATCCAAAAGAAAGACAGTAAGGACAAACTAAGCTAAAGCAGCCATGTGACCGGCGCACTCTTGAGACCAAATGTTCCCTACGACAGCGTACATATAGCTTACTCTAGAGTCATTATTGGTGGCGCGGCATGCAGACCAAGGTTCAACAATTTGTTGCCAGATGTGTGGTTTGTGACCAAGTTAGAGCATCATTCAATGCTCCTACGCCATGTTTATACCTATTATCTATCATGGGATTGGGTTACCATTGGAGTTTAGACTTTGCTGGACCTTTACCGCTAACTGTGAGGCATCATCGGTATGTTTTTGTGATGGTGGAGCACTTTAAGTAGATTGAGTGGGTGGCACATCTTGACAAGTCTAGTGAAGGGACTGTAACACCCATTTGTGCATGTATGTGGTATTGTGATATTTAGCTTTGTTTTACAAGTACTTGAGAGATATTATTTATATAGAGATAAAGGATGGTTCTACATTAGTCATGATTAGCTAAAGTTTTTCATAGCTAAGATAGAGGGGACCTTACTTTACAGGAAGTGGAAAAGATGAGCACCACTATTTTGGATTCTAGTGTGTTGACTTGGTATTATTCCTAGGTATTTGGCTTTGAGGAAAGAGTTGAGAACTCTTGGGCCTCTAAGTCTTTTTGTTTTGGATTCTTCAATAGTCCAAGGATAGCCCATGTGAAGGAATCTCTGACTTAGTGGTTGGGTCAAGATAAGATCACATGCTAGTGGAATATGCTCATGTGAATGGATATTCCTTTCTACTTTTTGACTTTATTTGACTTTTAGTCAAGTAACTTGAGTTACTATAGTAATTATTAACTTTGGTGCATAACTATTTTACAAGTGTATAAACAAGGGGTGAGGAGGTACTCATCATCCTTTTTTTTGCAACTATCTCTCTTTCATTAAGCTCTCTAGTGAGCAATGTCTTGAGTCTTGGAGTGTTAGCCTTGGAGGAGTATGATGGAGTTGGGGTTCCTTGCTTTCTTAGTCCATGGTGCACTACCATAATAGCCATCAGAGGTTCATCTTGAGTGAGAGATAGGCCCGCTCACAGCTCAAAATTAGCAAAAATAATATGTGGATCACCATTGTCATTATCTTAGCTTTTAAGTTGGTGATAAGGTGATGTTCTTATCTAATAACCGCTATCTCTCACTTGATACCAAAGTTTGTAAACTTACGCCTAACAGGATAGGACCTGTTGATGTCACCCAAATTGTCTCTCTTATTGCTTATTGACTTGCCTTGCCTTGTCATATGCACATCCATCCTATCTTTCTTGTTTCCAAGTTGGACCCCTTTGTTCCTAACCACCCATCTTCTTTTTCTCTTGAGTCCAACCTCCTCCCCCTCCTATCCTTATCAATGATCATAAGGAATATGAAGTTGATTGTATCCTTGTGCGTCACCACATTCAACAAGGCCATTGACAACATATGAAGTACAAGGTCCTTTGGAAAGGGTATCCTCTTTATTATGCCAATGGGACTTCTCTCTCACTCCAAAATGCACAAAACGGCCATCCAAGAGTTTGAAGCTTCACTAGCAACAAGGATGTCATCAACTAGTGGTGGGGCAATACGTAACAATATGGAGTTTAGCAAGGAAGTTAGTCAAGGCTAAAAAAATAGTGAATAGGCCAAATTAGCATGGAATATCCTAGAAGTATCTAGGAAGCTTCTTGGGAAGCTTTTGTAATACTCCAAAGAGAAGAGAAAAAACACAGATTGCACACTCAAACATTCGATGCCCCAAGGGAGCACCTTCTCTTTATTATATAGACAAAGAGGATCTCCTCCAAGGAAGCTCCACCATAGGATTAGGGACACAGATAGGTGACATGTCAGCAAGCTCCACCCTTGGATTACTTACTTGGATGGGTGACCTGTCTGGTCTAGGTCCTATCTGGTTGGTCAAACAAGCTTTGACCGGAGGGAATCTTCCTATAGGAATCTCAGAATCACGTGAGTAAGGTACCGTTGGAAAGCTCTCGACGAGACAAAGCAGGGGGGAGGGACGGCCAGCCTTCCCTCTGTTGGGGGGGGGGGATCTGCACACTTTCGAGGCCTAATTCATCCGTTTAGGCCTCCAAAATTGCCTTCAAAGATTTCAAGCATATTTCGGTTCCTACTCTATTAGTAGAAGTCCCCTTTTGGTGATACCTCTTTCTGATCTGTTTAGTCCATCATGTGTAACATCCTTCCAAATGTTACCAAACCAATTCTCACCTTTAAATCTTATGTCTAGCTATTGGTTCTAAGGTTCTCAAGTCTATTTTGGTTTCTGCCCTATTAGTAGAAGTACTCTTTTGGTGATACTTCTATCTGATCTATTTTGACCATCATGTATAACATCATTCTAGATGTTACCAAACCAAATTTCACATCTAGATCATATGGCTAACCCTTGGTATTACAGACCTCCCTCCTTTTAAGACGCAACGTCCTCGTTGTGCAATTGTTGCTCAAATGCTTGCACCAACACCGGTGCATGTGCCAAATTGGCAGCGGGTTCCCAGGTTGCTTCATAGAGGGGGTAACCTTTCCATTGTACTAGATATTCCACCCGCAGATGGCGAGTACCACGCATGCGCTTTTGGAGAATCAGCTCCATTTCATATTCCTCTGTGCCATCAATGAGTGTCGGACAAGGTCAAATGTCCTGTGTGGAAGGATCTTGGCCTGATCGGGGAGCATATTTGCGTAGTAGGGAGACATGGAACACTGGATGGATCTTCATGTGTGGTGGTAGCTCAAGGTGATAGGCCACAACGCCGATGCGATGAAGGATCAAGAAAGGCCTAATAAAAAGAGGTCAGAGCTTACGAGATCCAACTAATGTAAGGTTGGTTGTCGATAGCCACACTTGATCCCCAACATTGAACTCCATGTGCCTCCGGTGTGCATCAGCATACTGCTTTTGCGCAATTTGTAACCTGTGCTTAGCGCTCTCCACACCTTGTTGGATTCTAGAAACAAATGTGTTGACTGCATCAACCTTGGTAGTCACTGGACGGATCTTCATCAAGCTAGAAGGTGTGAAGGGATGCTCACCATACATGAGGAAGAACGGAGTGACCTGAGTGGACGTATTCACTGAATTGTTGTAAGCAAATTCCACCAACGGTAATAGGGTGTCCCACCTCTCTTGCTCTTCTAAGGTGAAGCCGCATAACATGTCTTCAATTGTGCAATTCACCCGCTCTGTTTGGCCATCTGTTTGTGGGTGGTAAGCTGTGGACATGGCCAACTTGGTTTTGAAGAAACCAAAGAGTGTTCGCCAAAACAAATTGGTGAATTGGGTACCTCTATCGGTGATGAGTACTCTAGACAAGCCATGGTGAGCAAAGATTGCATCTAAGTATAGTTGAGCTAGTTGTGGAGCGGTCACCTCCTTAGTGGTAGGGCGTACATGAATCATTTTGCTGAGCCGGTCCACAAAGACCACAATGGAGTCAAACCCTGAAGTGGTCTTGGGTAATTCACAGACGAGATCCATACTCACTTGTTCCCAACATTGGGTAGGAGTGGAGAGAGGTTTGTGAGCCGGCCTGTCTCTCACTCAGGATGAACCTCTGATGGCTATTATGGTAGCGCACCATGGACTAAGAAGGCAAGGAACCCCAACTCCATCATACTCCTCCAAGGCTAACACTCCAAGACTCAAGACATTGCTCACTAGAGAACTCAATGAGAGAGATATAGTTGCAAATGAAAGGATGATGAGTACCTCCTCACTCCTTGTTTATATACTTGTGAAATAGCTACGTACCAAAGTTACAAATTACCGTAGTAACTCAAGTTACTAGACTAAAAGTCAAGTAAAGTCAAAAAGTAGAAAGGAATATCCATTCACATGGGCATATTCCCCTTATCTTGACCCAACCACTAAAGCAAGGATTCCTTCACATGGGCTATCCTTGGACTAAAGAAGAATCCAAAACAAAAAGGCTTGCGGGCCCAAGAGTTCTCAACTCTTTCCCCAAAGCCAAACACCTAGGAATAATACCAAGTCAACACACTAAAATCCAAAATAGTGGTGCTCATCTTTGCTACTTCCTCTAAAGTAAGGTCCCATCTATCTTAGCTATGACTAACTTTAGCTAACCATGACTAATATAGAACCATCCTTTATCTCTATATAAATAATATCTCTTAAGTACTTGTAATACCAAGCTAAATATCACAATACCACACACATGCACAAATGGGTGTTACATTTACCCCCGGACTAAGTTTTCACTTTGTCCTCAAAGTGAAGGTCTCTCTACCTTCTATGGTACATCTTCAACTTATCATGGTTAATCCTATCAAAGTGTCTTCCTCCCAACTCCTTGAGATCATAGGTGTAATTGCCCCACACCTTCTCTACTATGAAAGGTCCAAAGTACTTAGGCAAAAACTTCTTTTGCACTCTCTTGAATCGAATGGAATCAAACAACATTACCCAATCACCTTCTTTGAAAGGCTCCACCTTCTTCTTGCCTTGCCTCTTGTCATAGCTCTCCTTTTGTTTCCTTTGGGCTTGCTCCACTCGAACCATAGCAACTGCTCTTGCCTCTTCCAACTCCATGAGTTGATCCTTCCTTGACTTCCTTGCATCACTTCCTTGTGCTTTCTTCAATCTCCTATGAATGCTTTGGAAGGTAGGAAGATCAAAGTGAATAGGTAAGGTAGACTCAATACCATACACCAATTGGAATGGAGAATATCCAGTGGAAGTCTTCATGGTTGTCCTATACTCCCACAAAACTGCATGAATCCTCTTGTCCCAATGATGTTTAGCCCCCTCCATTTCTGCATCTTTGGCCAACATCATGCACAAGGTCTGATTGGTTCTCTCTGCCAAGCCATTGGAATTTGGCTTATAGGATGTAGTTACTCTATGTGTGATAGAGAAATGTTGTAGCATGGCTGTAGTAATGCTTCCTGTAAACTCTCCTCCTCTATCAGAAACCAACTCCAAAGGGCATCCAAACCTAGTGATAATGCGTTCATAAAGAAATCTACCCACTTCATCTTCATTCTTGTCCCTCAATGGTCTAGCCTCAACCCACTTGGTAAGGTAATCAGTAACTACCACAATGTACCGATTGTTCCTTGGGGTTCTATTGAGAGGACCTACAAAATCAATTCCCCACTTCTCAAAAGGTCCTAGCAATGGAATTGATCTAAGTGGTGGAGTGGATGTAGACTTTCTAGCAAAAGCTTGACAAACATGACAAGTTTTGCAATAATCAAGACAATCCTTGAAAATCCCTCTCCAATGGTAACCTGCATCTAGAATCTTGAAAGCAGTCACCTTTCCTGCAAAGTGTCTTCCACATACTAAACCTTCATGAAACTCCTTTATGAGTAGGATAGACTCTTCCTTACCCACTGCTCTTCGAAGTAGACCATCTGCTCCTTGGTGAAAAAGAATATCCTCCACCATTGTGTAAGGTCTAGATCTTGCTGCAAGGGCCTTCCTCTCCCTAGCATGCATCCCTTCTGGATAGTTACCTCTTGTCACAAAATCCACAATCTCCTTGTACTCCATTGGAATCTCTTGAGTGACTGAGATTGTCATGAGCTCCTCATCCGGGAAGGAATCATCTACTGGCTCATCTCCATCATGATCATAGGCTCTAGATAACAAATCAGCATTTGCATGTTTCTTTCCTGGCCTATCCTCAATTGTGTAGTCATACTCAGACAAGAGTATCATCCACCTTGCTAGTCTCCCTTCAACATTAGGCTTGTTGAAGATGTACTTCAAAGCCTTGTGATCCGTGACAATTGTGGCTTTCCCTCCAATCAAGTAGTGTCTAAACTTCTTGAGACCAAAGATCACTGCCAACCCTTCTCTCTCTGTGACAGAGTAGTTCTTCTCTGCTGAAACCATCTGCCTACTAGCATAAGCTATTGGATGATCATGCCCATCTTGGTCTAATTGACTAAGAGTGCATCCTATAGCTACATTAGAAGCATCAGTGTAGAGGATGAAAGGCTTACTCCAATCAGGTTTAGCAAGAATTGGAGCTACAACAAGGGATTGCTTGAGCTCCTCAAAAGCTTTGAGAGCCTCCTTGTCTTCCAAAATCACCATGTAATCTACACCCTTCTTCATGTAGATGGTCAATGCATAAGCCTTGTTGGAAAATGAGAAGATGAACCTCCTATAGTACCCAATCATTCCCAAGAATTGGCGTAACTTTGTCAAGCTTGAAGGGAATGGAAGGTCTGAGATTTTCCTCACCTTCTCAGGATCAACTGCTATTCCATCCTTGGAGATGATGTGCCCCAAAAGTAGACCTTCTTCACATCCAAAAATGCACTTCTCTGGGTTGAGTGATGCATTTGCCTCATCCAAGCGTTGCAAGACTTTGATTAGGTGCTCAAAGTGCTCCTCCTTGCTCCCATAGACACAAAAGTCATCAATGAAATCTCTCACAAATTTCCCAATGAAAGGTTCAAATACCTTGTTCATGAACCGTTGGAATGTGGCTGGAGCATTGCAAAGCCCAAAAGGCATGACCTTGAAAGCGTAAGTTCCCCAAGGTGTGGTGAATGTGGTGAGTTGTTGATGCTCTGGTGCAATCTTTATTTGGTTATATCCACTATAACCATCTCCAAAACTGTACCTCTCATGACCTGCAACCTCCTCCAAGATCTCATCAATGAATGGCAATGGGTAGTAGTCCTTCTTGGTAACAGCATTAAGCTTCTTGTAATCCACACATACCCGAAGCTTGCCATTCTTTTTCTTCACAATGACAATTGGAGACACCCATTCTGAATTCTCCACCTCAAAGATAAATCCAGCCTCCTTGAGCTTATCAATCTCCTCCTTCACAACCAAAGATATTGGTGGGCTAATGCGACGTTGCTTTTGGCGGATTGGTCTTGCATGTGACTCCACCTCTATCTTGTGCTCCTCCAAGGTGACTTCCTTCAAATTCTTGTAACTAAAAGCAAACACATGGATGAACTTGCGGAAAATCTCCTCAAATCTCACCTTCTCCTCCTTGGTAACATTTGGGCCATACTTGAGGGTAGATAACCTTCTCTCTACCTCCTCAAGTGTCAATGGTGATTTATCTGGGTCCTTCAAAACCTCTGGCTTAGGTGCAAAATCCATAGCACACAAGGGATACACATCTGAATCAGATTCAGATTCATCTTCCTCCGTGGAAGTCTCCTCTTCCATGCTTGTGTCCACACCTGAAGCTCCTTCTTCAGAATCTGATTCCCAATAATTAGAAGATGGGGTATCTGAATGTGAAGTGTTGGTGGTGTTAGTCACAGGAACAGTGACTCTATGGTTTGATGGCCCAATCCTCAAGTACCCTTTGTGCCATCGATCAGTTGTGCGTGCTGCTCTCAACCATGGCCTCCCAAGAAGTAAGTCATAGCTTGAATCCTTCAAGACTTGGAAAGTCATGAGATTTTGAACTCCCATAACTGAAACTACCACCTTATCCATCACCCCTACTGGTCGAACTTGTTGCTTGTTTGCCATGCTCACCACAAATGTTGAAGGTCTTGAGGGTATCATACCCAACTTCTTCATCAACCTTTCTGACATGGCATTCACTGCTGATCCTCCATCAACCAATGCATCCTTGATGTTGTGACCATTCACTCTCACATCAATCTTGGAGGCATATTCACAAGCCTCCCATGGTGCTGGCTTGGCATCCACCACCCCCATTGATACTGGAACTTTTGCCTTCTTCTTCTTTTTGCTCCTTGTAGAACTCAAACCACCTCTAAGCTCCTTTCTCAAGGTAGGGTTCAAAGCAATTAATTGGCCCACTGTGATGTTAGCCTTGTGACTACCAACATCCTCCAACACATTGTAGTTCCATTGTTGCTTTGAGATCAAGAAATCATCCATCCCCAACTTCTTCCTTGGAGTCTTTGTTGTTGATGGTGTTGAGGTGCGAGTGCTCCTAGTAGACAAAGGAGTATCCTTGCTTGAAGTAAATCCTTGAGAAGAGTGAACATCCTCTGCAAAACGAGCTCTCTTCTTCTCTTGTGCCAAAAGCTCCAAATTAAGACCCTTGGAGTTTGAGCACTCTCCCTTCTCATACTTGCTCTCAACCACATCTATGGATGCTATCCCCTTACCTTTGTTGGGATTAGGAGCCACTTGGGTTTCACTACCTCCCTCTTTCCCTCTATTGGCTCCCTCATAACCCCTTCCTCCATGGTAAGTGGAATTTGGGCAATTCCTTTGGATATGGCCTCTTCCTCCACAACCAAAACAATTTCTATCATTGAAATTGTTGGCTGGTTGGCCTCCTCTATATGGATAGTTTCCATAACTCCTAGGTCCTCTCCCTACATTCTGATCCACCTCTCTCTTCTCCCATAGTTGCACCACATTGATCTTGAGATCCGCAAGTTGTTCTGTGATGGTTTGGAGTGGATCTTTTGGTGGAGGTGCAAGAATTGGAGCAACTACTACTTGTGGTGCAACCCTTGTCACCAAAGTATCAGAAGTTCCACCATACTTGTAGCCTTGAGGAGGATGCACAACCTCCTTCACCACCAAATCACTCTCATCCCCTTCCAAACTCTCCTCCATACGAATTGCGATCTTGATAGCTTCAACCTTGGAAGAAGGTTTCTCATATCTCACCTTGCTTCTAATTTGTGGTCTCAATCCTCCCACAAAATTCTTGGTGAGCATGGCCCCTATGCCAATCATTGTAGTCTCCACATCATCCCCACCCTTCCTCAACACTATGCGAAATCTGGACTCCAACTTTTCCACTCTTTCCACATAGACCCTCACTTTCTCTCCATCTCCTTGCTTGAGAAATGTAACCTCACTCATCAATCTCTCATAACTCTCATCAGGAAGAAAGTTCTCAATGAGTGCTGAAGTCAAAGTCTCCCAAGACTCCTCTTCCCCCTCTCTCCTCTCTCTCTTTTGGTATTCTGACTCATACCATGTAAGTGCTGCATCCTCAAAGAAATCTGGTAATAATGAGGCCCACTCATTCTTCCTCCTCTCATTGTTTCCTATGCAAGCTCTCTTGAAGTCTCTCACAAAGGCCTCCACATCTTCTCCATCCTTGCCAAAGAAAACCGGAAGTTTCCCCATCTTAACCCCTCACTATCTTTCTTTTCTCTTAATTTTTTTTTTCTCTTTTTTTTTCTCTCACTCTATTACTAATAGAGTATATACATGACTAACACCATCTGAGAATAATCCACTCTAGGGAACACAAAAGGTTCAGGTTGCTCCAAGATTTCTATAGCAACATCAAATCCTAGAGTGCATATTAATCTAACTCTCATGGATAGTTTATCCATAAGTTGAAAGATTATCTCCATCACTAATCTTGAGAACTAGCTGATGAAGGTGGTAGTATTTCTGTAGCTGTACTAAGACTCTCTCCAAGATCCTTCACCAAAGTTTCCAAAAGTGCTTTTACTCCACTACACTCATGTCCTTTTGGAAGTCCTTCAACTCCACAAACCTCACACAACTCCTTGGTCTTAGATCTTCTCCCTCCCAATCTTGGTGAAGAAGGTCCAACATGCAAACCCAAGTCAAGTAAGCCTCTCCTTTCCCTCAATCTCTTGCTCTCAAAGGTTAATGGACATGAACTTGCCTTATGTCCCTTCTCTCCACATAGAAAGCACTTAGACTCACTCTTTCCTCCAAGTGGTGTAGGTTTTTGGATCCTCTCAACACTCTCTTCAAATTCTATTGTAAACTCTCTTTTCCTCAAATCCACCCCTACAATCACCTCAAACCCTTAGGGAACCTTTCATAATCTCAATTTCCACTCTTGATGACCCTCCATGTTCCCAAAGATGAATCTAAACACTCAAACATGCTTTTTGTTGATCTCAAACTTCTCATGCATGAGATCTCCACTCTGCAGAATTGACCCTTCCTCACAATGTCACTCAAATCTCCCAACAAATATGTCACAGTCCTCTGAAATTTTCCACACTTGATCACAACTCTAGGGCGTCCCTCCCTGCAAAATTTTAGATCTTTTCATGGAGCCATTTGGCCTAGACACCTTTCTATTCAGCACCCATATTTCAGATTTGGTCTGAAAACCACCCCCCTCACTTCAAAAACTCATAACGCACTGCGCAAAAATGATCTCTCTCTAATTTTTGTGGCACCAGGTAGGATACAATGCACTTAATTTTCTTGGAAATTTTCAGGACAATTCACTAAAAATTGAAGAAATGGCAGACTCTATACAATTTTCCAGAGAGCATGCAGTTGCGGGAGCACTTTACCCTATCAACTTTCAAAAATTCTAACCCACTGCGCATAGAAGCTCTCTCAATAATTTCAAGTGTGCTAACTGAAAGATAACCCAAGCTATCATGTGTAGAAATCTCAAGTCCAGATCTCAAACTTGAGATTTTGCCCAAAATCACCTTAATCCCCAAAATCTGCAATCCACCTCACACAATCTCTCCAATTCCTCTCATGTGTACAAGATATACAAAATCACCTCAAAGACATCATAATGAACTACAGGGTATACAAATGGATCTTGGTTCTCTAACATAAGTTCAGCCCTCTCCTCTCCTAATGTTCTCTCCAAGTGAGCTCTCATAGCCTCCTTCTGCCTAATGTAGAATTGGACGCGGAACATTATCTTGCCTTCTAGAGAGGTCCCGGCAACGGAACCAAAAATGTGAGCCGGCCTGTCTCTCACTCAGGATGAACCTCTGATGGCTATTATGGTAGCGCACCATGGACTAAGAAGGCAAGGAACCCCAACTCCATCATACTCCTCCAAGGCTAACACTCCAAGACTCAAGACATTGCTCACTAGAGAACTCAATGAGAGAGATATAGTTGCAAATGAAAGGATGATGAGTACCTCCTCACTCCTTGTTTATATACTTGTGAAATAGTTACGTACCAAAGTTACAAATTACCGTAGTAACTCAAGTTACTAGACTAAAAGTCAAGTAAAGTCAAAAAGTAGAAAGGAATATCCATTCACATAGGCATATTCCCCTTATCTTGACCCAACCACTAAAGCAAGGATTCCTTCACATGGGCTATCCTTGGACTAAAAAAGAATCCAAAACAAAAAGGCTTGCGGGCCCAAGAGTTCTCAACTCTTTCCCCAAAGCCAAACACCTAGGAATAATACCAAGTCAACACACTAAAATCCAAAATAGTGGTGCTCATCTTTGCTACTTCCTCTAAAGTAAGGTCCCATCTATCTTAGCTATGACTAACTTTAGCTAACCATGACTAATATAGAACCATCCTTTATCTCTATATAAATAATATCTCTTAAGTACTTGTAATACCAAGCTAAATATCACAATACCACACACATGCACAAATGGGTGTTACAGGTTGAAGGAGCCCTGCAGGAGCTTGATTAGAAGCTTTGTTCTGTTGACAAAGTAGGCAGCTACGCACATAGTCCATCACGTCGTTGCTCATCTTGGGCCAATAGTAATGGCGCTTGACTGCATCCAAGGTCTTGTCCACTCCGGCATGAGTTGCAATGGCCGAATCATGACATTCCGCTAGAATGGTGGTGCGTAATTCTAGGACATTTGGGATCCATAATCTGCCATCCCGAAAGGTGAGTCCTTTGGTGTTGGTGACACCTTTGGACGATTGTGTTTCGACAATCTGTGGATCAGTTTTTGTAGCAGTTTTTGTAGTAGCTGTGGAGAATCTCTTGCCAGAATTCAGGGTTAATCTTAACCTCTGCCACCAAGTTGTTGGCCATTGGCATGCAGGTGAATGCATCTGCAAGTTGCTTCTTACCTTCCACGTAGGTGATTGTCATGTTGAAGCGTTGTTGCCACTCTGCCCACCAAATTTGGCGACGAGATAGATCCTTTTGCGTCTCGAGGTAGACTAGAGGTTTGTGGTCTGTCTCTACTACAAATGCCTTCTTGCCCAAGTAGTGCTTCCAATGCTTGGTTGCTAGAATGATGGCCAGCTCTTCTCGTTCTGTGGTGTGGTAGTTGCGCTCTGTTGGAAACAAATTTCGAGAGAAATATGCAATTGGATGCCATCCATCATGCCACTCTTGTTGTAGGACTGCTCTTATGGCTACGCCTGATGCATCTATAGCCAACTTGATTGGACGTTTTGGGTCATACCACTTCAAGATTGGTGCATGTAGCAAGGCGGCCTTCAATACTTGAAAGGCCAACTCTTGTGCAGTTCCCCATGTCCACTTCTTCCCCTTGCCAAGTAGTGCCGTTAAAGGTTGTGCAACCTTGGAGAAGTCCTTGACAAATCTACGATAGAATCCTGTCAACCCCAAGAAGCTCTTAAGTTGAGTATGATCTGTGAGCCGGCCTGTCTCTCACTCAGGATGAACCTCTGATGGCTATTATGGTAGCGCACCATGGACTAAGAAGGCAAAGAACCCGAACTCCATCATACTCCTCCAAGGCTAACACTCCAAGACTCAAGACATTGCTCACTAGAGAACTCAATGAGAGAGAGATAGTTGCAAATGAAAGGATGATGAGTACCTCCTCACCCCTTGTTTATATACTTGTGAAATAGTTACGTACCAAAGTTACTAATTACCATAGTAACTCAAGTTACTAGACTAAAAGTCAAGTAAAGTCAAAAAGTAGAAAGGAATATCCATTCACATGGGCATATTCCCCTAAGCATGTGGTCTTATCTTGACCCAACCACTAAGTCAAGGATTCCTTCACATTGGCTATCCTTGGACTAAAGAAGAATCCAAAACAAAAAGGCTTGCAGGCCCAAGAGTTCTCAACTCTTTCCTCAAAGCCAAACACCTAGGAATAATACCAAGTCAACACACTAAAATCCAAAATAGTGGTGCTCATCTTTTCTACTTCCTCTAAAGTAAGGTCCCCTCTATCCTAGCTATGACTAACTTTAGCTAACCATGACTAATATAGAACCATCCTTTATCTCTATATAAATAATATCTCTTAAGTACTTGTAATACCAAGCTAAATATCAAAATACCACACACATGCACAAATGGGTGTTACATTTACCCCCGGACTAAGTTTTCACTTTGTCCTCAAAGTGAAGGTCTCTCTACCTTCTATGGTACATCTTCAATTTATCATGGTTAATCCTATCAAAGTGTCTTCCTCCCAACTCCTTGAGATCATAGGTGTAATTTCCCCACACCTTCTCCACTATGAAAGGTCCAAAGTACTTAGGCAAAAACTTCTTTTGCACTCTCTTGAATCGAATGGAATCAAACAACATTACCCAATCACCTTCTTTGAAAGTCTCCACCTTCTTCTTGCCTTGCCTCTTGTCGTAGCTCTCCTTTTTTTTCCTTTGGGCTTGCTCCACTCAAACCATAGCAACGGCTCTTGCCTCTTCCAACTCCATGAGTTGATCCTTCCTTGACTTCTCTGCATCACCTCCTTGTGCTTTCTTCAATCTCCTATGAATGCTTTGGAAGGTAGGAAGATCAAAGTGAATAGGTAAGGTAGACTCAATACCATACACCAATTGAAATGGAGACTATCCCGTGGAAGTTTTCATGGTTGTCCTATACTCCCACAAAACTGCATGAATCTTCTTGTCCCAATGATGTTTAGCCCCCTCCATTTCTGCATCTTTGGCCAACATCATGCACAAGGTCTGATTGCTTCTCTCTGTCAAGCCATTGGAATTTGGCTTATAGGATGTAGTTATTTTATGTGTGATAGAGAAATATCGTAGCATGGCTGTAGTAATGCTTCCTGTAAACTCTCCTCCTCTATCAGAAACCAACTCCAAAGGGCATCCAAACCTAGTGATAATGCGTTCATAAAGAAATCTACCCACTTCATCTTCATTCTTGTCCTTCAATGGTCTAGCCTCAACCCACTTGGTAAGGTAATCAGTAACTACCACAATGTACCGATTGTTCCTTGGGGTTCTATTGAGAGGACCTACAAAATCAATTCCCCACTTCTCAAAAGGTCCTAGCAATGGAATTGATCTAAGTGGTGGAGTGGATGTAGACTTTCTAGCAAAAGCTTGACAAACATGAAAAGTTTTTCAATAATCAAGACAATCCTTGAAAATCCCTCTCCAATGGTAACCTGCATCTAGAATCTTGAAAGCAGTCACCTTTCCTGCAAAGTGTCCTCCACATACCAAACCTTCATGAAACTCCTTTATGAGTAGGATTGACTCTTCCTAACCCACTGCTCTTCGAAGTAGACCATCTGCTCCTTGGTGAAAAAGAATATCCTCCACCATTGTGTAAGGTCTAGATCTTGCTGCAAGGGCCTTCCTCTCCCTAGCATGCATTCCTTCTGGATAGTTACCTCTTGTCACAAAATCCACAATCTCCTTGTACTCCATTGGAACCTCTTGAATGACTGAGATTGTCATGAGCTCCTCATCCGGGAAGGAATCATCCACTGGCTCATCTCCATCATGATCATAGGCTCTAGATAATAAATCAGCATTTGCATGTTTCTTTCCTGGCCTATCTTCAATGGTGTAGTCATACTCAGACAAGAGTATCATCCACCTTGCTAGTCTCCCTTCAACATTAGGCTTGTTGAAGATGTACTTCAAAGCCTTGTGATCCGTGACAATGGTGGCTTTCCCTCCAATCAAGTAGTGTCTAAACTTCTTGAGACCAAAGATCACTGCCAACCCTTCTCTCTCCGTGACAGAGTAGTTCTTCTCTGCTGAAACCATCTGCCTACTAGCATAAGCTATTGGATGATCATGCCCATCTTGGTCTAATTGACTAAGAGTGCATCCTATAGCTACATTAGAAGCATCAGTGTAGAGGATGAAAGGTTTACTCCAATCAGGTTAAGCAAGAATTGGAGCTACAACAAGGGATTGCTTGAGCTCCTCAAAAGCTTTGAGAGCCTCCTTGTCTTCCAAAATCACCATGTAATCTACACCCTTCTTCATGTAGATGGTCAATGCATAAGCCTTGTTGGAAAATGAGAAGATGAACCTCCTATAGTACCCAACCATCCCCAAGAATTGGCGTAACTTTGTCAAGCTTGAAGGGAATGGAAGGTCTGAGATTTTCCTCACCTTCTCAGGATCAACTACTATTCCATCCTTGGAGATGATGTGCCCTAAAAGGAGACCTTCTTCACATCCAAAAATGCACTTCTCTGGGTTGAGTGATGCATTTGCCTCATCCAAGCGTTGCAAGACTTTGATTCGGTGCTCAAAGTGCTCCTCCTTGCTCTCATAAATACAAAAGTCATCAATGAAGTCTCTCACAAATTTCCCAATGAAAGGTTCAAATACCTTGTTCATGAACCGTTGGAATGTGGCGGGAGCATTGCAAAGCCCAAAAGGCATGACCTTGAAATCATAAGTTCCCCAAGGTGTGGTGAACATGGTGAGTTGTTGATGCTCTGGTGCAATCTTGATTTGGTTGTATCCATTATAACCATCTCCAAAACTATACCTCTCATGACCTGCAACCTCCTCCAAGATCTAATCAATGAATGGAAATGGGTAGTAGTCCTTCTTGGTAATAGCATTGAGCTTCTTGTAATCCACACATACCCAAAGTGTAAAAGACCGAAACCGAGGAGAGAAATAGGAGAATGGAAACTCACATTGGGACACTTGAATGAGGGAAAACTCCGAATGCCTAGCATGAGCTTTGGCCTTGGTATTTATAGGTAGCATACAAGTCCCTTGAAGCTTCTCAAGAAGCTTCCTTGAGCCGCTTTCTTGGAGTGCAAGCCAAGTTAACTAGGAAGCTTCTCAAGAAGCTTCCTTCTAGAAGCCGCCTACTTGGCATGCAAGCTAAGCTAGTTAGAAGCTTCTAGAAGTTTCCTTCTAGAAGCTACCTACTTAGGGCGCAAGTTAACTAGTTAGGAAGCTTCCCAAGAAGCTTCTTAGATGCTTCTAGAATATTCTAGGCTATTTTGTCTTATTATCTACTTCATAAGCTCGACTAACTTCATCGCTAAACTCCATATTGTTACATATTCCCCCGCCGCTAGTTGGTGACGTCCTCGTCACCAGTGAAGCTTCGAATTCCTTGATGGCCGTCTGTGCATTTTGGAGGTGGGAAAGAGGTTCCCATGTGGCATCATGAAGGGGATACCCTTTCCAAAGGACCTTGTACTCCATATGTTGGCGACGGCCGCGTTGAATATGGCGACGTGCAAGGATACGATCAACTTCGTACTCCTCATGATCATTGATAGGGACAGGAAGAGGGGGAGGTTGGACTCGAGAGGAAAAGGAAGAAGGGTTAGGAACAAAGGGTTTCAACTTGGAAACATGAAAGACAGGATGTATACGCATGTGACAAGGTAAGGCAAGTCGATAAGCAACAGGAGAGATAATGTGGGTAATATCAAAGGGTCCTATCCAATTAGGAGCAAGTTTACAAACTTGGGTATCCAGTGGGAGAGGGAGGTTACTAGAGGATAGCATGACTTTATCACCAACTTCAAAGGTGAGATCACGACGATGATGGTCCGCATACTGTTTTTGGCGATTCTGAGCAACAAGGAGGTGAGATTTGGCTTGTTGGAGAGATTGGGATATAGTGGTCAAGAATGTGGAAGTATGAGGAACCTGAGAGGGAAGGGGAGCAAGAAGAGAATCTGGAATAAGCGGATCTTGGCCAAAATTGAGAAAGAAGGGAGAAAATCCGGTGCTTGCTTGTTTGGAATTGTTGTAGGCAAATTCTGCAGCTGCAAGACATTCATCCCAGTTGGTATGGTGGACATTGACAAAGGCCCGCAACATATCCTCCAATGTACGATTAGCGCGTTTGGTTTGTCCATCAGTTTGAGGATGATAGGCCGTGGACAAAGCAAGCTTGGTGCCGAGTATCTGGAAGAGTGCTTGCCAAAACTTCCCAGTAAATCGAGGATCACGGTCGGAGATGAGTACATGTGGCATCCCATGATGCTTGAAGACATTGTCGAAGTAGATTTGCGCTAAGGTTGGAGCATCCACGGTCTCACAGGTTGGTGCCAAGTGGATTTGCTTACTAAGCTTATCCACAAACACCACGATGGCGGTGTGTCCTTGTTTTGTCTTTGGCAAGGATGTGATGAGATCCAAGCTCACATGCTCCGAACGAGCGGATGGAATGGCGAGTGGTTGAAGGAGTCCACTCGGCTTCTGGTTGCTGGCCTTGTTCCGTTGGCAACTCTCACATGATCAGACAAAGTCTCGAACATCTTGTGTCATGTTGGGCCACCACCATTGCCGTTGGAGGGTGCCCAAGGTCTTGTCCACTCCCATGTGACCAGCTATTGGTAAATCATGGGCTTCTTGAAGGCGCACAAGTCGAAGATCACCTTTGGCTGGAACATAGATCTGGTCTGCATGGAATAAAAGGCCTTCCTTGAAGGAGAAGGTGTTGTACTCCTTGTCGCATGCTGTCAGACGACCGTGTACCATTTGGAAGAAAGGATCTTGTCGTAGAGCTGATTGAAACTCATTGTGGACCTTAGGGTCAATGGACACCGTTGTAATTGCCGCCGTGATGAAAGGAAGATCCTTCAAATCAGGTCGTCGTGATAGAGCATCGGGAATGACATGGAACCAACCTGGTTTGTACTCAAGTTTGATGTCAAACAATTGGAGTTGCTCTTCCCATCGATGATGCCGGCTCTTCATGTGCTCCAAGTGTAAGGTCTGCAACAATGGCTTGTGATCAGTTCGCATGATCACTTGTTTCCCCAAGAGATAATGCCTCCATACCTTGGTGGCATATACCATTGCAAGTTGTTCCCGATCTCGAGCAGAGTAATTTCTTTCCGCTGTATTTAGTCGGCGAGACACAAAGGCAATCGGATGTAGTCCATCTGGAAATTCTTGTTGCAACACAGCTCCAATTGCAAAGTTAGAAGCATCAAAATCAACCACACAAGGTAGTTGAGGATCATATGGTTGAAGAATAGGTCTTGAAGACACCATATGCTTTAACTTCTGGAATGCTTCTTCATGCTTGGTGGTCCACTGGAAGCTCGAGTTCTTTCCCAAGAGGTCAGTCAATGGTGCAGCCACGTGAGCATAATAGTGGATGAACCGTCGGTTAAAACTGGCCAGTCCATTGAATGCTCGTACTTCTGTAGCATCCTTTGGGGTAGGCCAATCAGTAATGGCCTTGATCTTCTCTTCTTCCATCTTGATCCCCTCTGATGAGATCTTATGACCCAAGAAGGTAACCTCCTCCTGCCAAAAAGCACACTTTGACTTCTTGCAGTAAAATTTCCACTATCGTAGTCGTCTTAGGACTTCTCGCACATGATTCACATGTTCTGCCTCTGTCCTGCTATAGATTAAGATATCATCTAAGAACACCACCACGGACCGATCCAATAGTCCCTCCAACACTCGATGCATCTGATCCATGAAGACTGCTAGAGCATTAGTGAGTCCGAAAGGTAGAACTCTCCACTCAAAATGTCCATACCTTGTGCGAAAAGCAGTCTTTTGCACGTCCTCTCCTTCAATAGGAATTTGCCAATAGCCGCTACAAAGATCCAGCTTGGAAAAGTAGCGTGCTCCACTTAGTTGATCAAGCAGGTCATCGATCCGAGGCAAGGGATATGCATTCTTCACGGTTTGCTTATTGAGCCCACGGTAATCAATACAGAAATGAAGTCCTCCATCCTTCTTTGGAACAAATAGTACCGGTGCTCCCCAAGGAGAGGTACTATGTCTTATGAAATCCTTCTCCAACAACTCTGTAAGTGTTGTTCGCAACTCCTCCAACTCCTTTGGTGAGAGCCGATAGATTGGTCTACTCACTGGAGTACTCCCTGGCAATAACTCGATCTTGAAGGGCATACCTCGATCGGAGGGTAATCCCTTTGGCAGATCATCCGGAAACACATCTGCAAACTCCTGAACTATCCGATCAACCATTGCTTGATGCGGCACTTGGCCCTCCTCAGATTGTTCTTGTGCAATCGGCTTGATCCACACCGCGAATACAGACTTATCGTCCTCCAAAGCTTGCTCTATGGCTGTTTCATTCACAAACTTCCCTTCTAGGGGCTCATCTCTCTTCCAAGCTTGCTCCATGGTTGCCTTCCTGGCAAACTTCCCATCTTGGGACTCATCTCCCTTCCAGATTTGCTCTATGGCTATCTTCTCGACAAACTTCCCATCTTGGGACTGACTATTCTTAGGTGTCTTACTCAGAGGTGCCAGACAACCTAATCGGAAATTCCTACCTTGGTGTTGTACTTGAATTTGGTGTCGGGTCCAATCAAATTGAACCTTATGACATTCAAGCCAAGGTAGACCTAGAATGATATCATAGTGTAGAGGTGCCACTACAAACCTCATACACTCCAAATACTCCTTCCCAATCTTGAAGGTAATAGGATGCAAGGTGCGGAATGCAGAACCTTTTCTACCATCCGCCATCATCAAACTACTTCCAATCACTGGCTTGATAGGAATACCCAATTCCTTTACTACTTGCATAGACATGCAATTCTCTGAACTTCCAGAATCAACCAAAATTCTACAACCCCGATTAGATATCATACCTTGCAAGTGAAGCAAACTTGCATAGGTCGAGCCTTCAATCCCATTGGAACTAATCAAGCTCCCAGTAGGCGGCTCGAAATCTCCTACTGGGATTCCTCGTTTCCTGGATCATTCCGCTCCACAACCTCCACTTGGGCAACTTGTCGAGGTCGTCCATTCTTGAGTGGACATTCAGCAATGCGATGCCCCAACTAGCGACAATAAAAACAACCTCCATTTTGTCGTAATCTTTCTCTATCTGCTGTGCCAAGTGGTCTTCGCTGGATAGCATCAATCTCCATTGGTACCGGTTCTTCCACTCGTGGTACGGGTAGGTTTTGTGTAGGTCGAGGTCGAGACCAAGTTGTTGCAACTAAGGAATCAAAACGCTCAGCCAATTGCATGGCTTCTTCTACATTTTGTGGCTCTCGCATGGTCACCTCCAATCTGGTTCGTGACTTCAATCTTCGCACAAATCGATCCAGAACTTCACCTTCTTGGATATCTGGAATTTGCATGATGATATTCTGAACTTGTGTGATGTAGCTTCTCACTGAGCCAATCTGCCTCAACTCCGCCAATTTATCTCGTGCAGCTCGGGTGGCATTTATAGTCTGAAATCGACCAAGTATTGCATCCTTGAATTCTGCCCATGTCAAAATCGGTGTAACAATTTGTCGTTCAGCTCTTTCTAATCGGAATCGCCACCAAAGTTTTGCCACACCATCCAACTGGCTAGAAGCCAAGAGAATTTATTTCCGCTCGTCTTGAAGATTGGTGGCTTCAAAGTAACGTTCACAGTCAAACACAAAATTCTCCACTATGCCTGGAAGATTCTTGCCTTCAAACACCTTGGGTTTCGGAAATCGAATGCAATCTTCTCCATCTCAAACTGGCGCTCTGTCTATCTGTTCTCGTCGTTGCTGGTCTCGTTCATCCAACAATTGAGTAAGATGCTCAATTTGTTGTTGCATTGCAAGGATAACATCCGGTATTGCCGCCATTGCTACTACTCTATTCCACTACTCTCAATTTATCTAGTTGATTAACACATAGATACAACACGTCCACCATTCTCCATAAGTTACAACTGGAAGTATCAAGGGTTCCTCTGACACGGTGATCATATGTAGAAAATCCTGCCCAAAGCGTGAGGTGATGAATTGTGTGAAACGATGCTTTGGTAATATCTGGACATGAAAGTCCCAATGGTTTGGCGGAAGTGGATTGGGTGGTCCATAAATTCCATCCATCCCATTCCTGCTCTGATACCAATGTAAAAGACCGAAACCGAGGAGAGAAATAGGAGAATGGAAACTCACATTGGGACACTTGAATGAGGGAAAACTCCGAATGCCTAGCATGAGCTTCAGCCTTGGTATTTATAGGTAGCATACAAGTCCCTTGAAGCTTCTCAAGAAGCTTCCTTGAGCTGCTTTCTTGGAGTGCAAGCCAAGTTAACTAGGAAGCTTCTCAAGAAGCTTCCTTCTAGAAGCCGCCTACTTGGCGTGCAAGCTAAGCTAGTTAGAAGCTTCTAGAAGTTTCCTTCTAGAAGCTTCCTGCTTAGGGCGCAAGTTAACTAGTTAGGAAGCTTCCCAAGAAGCTTCTTAGATGCTTCTAGAATATTCTAGGCTATTTTGTCTTATTATCTACTTCATAAGCTCAACTAACTTCGTCGCTAAACTCCATATTGTTACACAAAGCTTGCCATTCTTTTTCTTCACAATGACAATTGGAGACACCCATTCTGAATTCTCCACCTCAAAGATAAATCCAGCCTCCTTGAGCTTATCAATCTCCTCCTTCACAACCAAAGATATTGGTGGGCTAATGCGACGTTGCTTTTGGCGGATTGGTCTTGCATGTGACTCCACCTCTATCTTGTGCTCCTCCAAGGTGACTTCCTTCAAATCCTTGTAACTAAAAGCAAACACATGGATGAACTTGCGGAAAATCTCCTCAAATCTCACCTTCTCCTCCTTGGTAACATTTGGGCCATACTTGAGGGTAGCTAACCTTCTCTCTACCTCCTCAAGTGTCAATGGTGATTTGTCTAGGTCTTTCAAAACCTCTGGCTTAGGTGAAAAATCCATAGCACACAAGGGATACACATCTGAATCAGATTCAGATTCATCCTCCTCTGTGGAAGTCTCCTCTTCCATGCTTGTGTCCACACTTGAAGCTCCTTCTTCAGAATCTGATTCCCAATAATCAGAAGATGGTGTATCTGGATGTGAAGTGTTGGTGGTGTTAGTCACAGGAACTGTGACTCTATGGTTTGATGGCCCAATCCTCAAGTACCCTTTGTGCCATCGATCAGTTGTGCGTGCTGCTCTCAACCATGGCCTCCCAAGAAGTAAGTCATAGCTTGAATCCTTCAAGACTTGGAAAGTCATGAGATTTTGAACTCCCATAACTGAAACTACCACTTTATCCATCACCCCTACTGGTCGAACTTGTTGCTTGTTTGCCATGCTCACCACAAATGTTGAAGCTTTTGAGAGTATCATACCCAACTTCTTCATCAACCTTTCTGACATGGCATTCACTGCTGATCCTCCATCAACCAATGCATCCTTGATGTTGTGACCATTCACTCTCACATCAATCTTGGAGGCATATTCACAAGCTTTCCATGGTGCTGGCTTGGCATCCACCACCCCCATTGATGCTGGAACTTTTGCCTTCTTCTTCTTCTTGCTCCTTGTAGAACTCAAACCACCTCTAAGCTCCTTTCTCAAGGTAGGGATCAAAGCAATTAATTGGCCCACTATGATGTTAGCCTTGTGACTACCAACATCCTCCAACACATTGTAGTTCCATTGTTGCTTTGAGATCAAGAAGTCCTCCATCTCCAACTTCTTCCTTGGAGTCTTTGTTGTTGATGGTGTTGAGGTGCGAGTGCTCCTAGTAGACATAGGAGTATCCTTGCTTGAAGTAAATTCTTGAGAAGAGTTAACATCCTCTGCAAAACGAGCTCTCTTCTTCTCTTGTGCCAAAAGCTCCAAATTAAGACCCTTGGAGTTTGAGCACTCTCCCTTCTCATACTTGCTCTCAACCACATCTATGGATGCTATCCCCTTACCTTTGTTGGGATTAGGAGCCACTTGGGTTTCACTACCTCCCTCTTTCCCTCTATTGGCTCCCTCATAACCCCTTCCTCCATGGTAAGTGGAATTTGGGCAATTCCTTTGGATATGGCCTCTTCCTCCACAACCAAAACAATTTCTATCATTGAAATTGTTGGCTGGTTGGCCTCCTCTATATGGATAGTTTCCATAACTCCTAGGCCCTCTCCCTACATTCTGATCCACCTCTCTCTTCTCCCATAGTTGCACCACATTGATCTTGAGATCCGCAAGTTATTCTGTGATGGTTTGGAGAGGATCTTTTGGTGGAGGTGCAAGAATTGGAGCAACTACTACTTGTGGTGCAACCCTTGTCACCAAAGTATCAGAAGTTCCACCATACTTGTAGCCTTGAGGAGGATGCACAACCTCCTTCACCACCAAATCACTCTCATCCCCTTCCAAACTCTCCTCCATACGAATTGCGATCTTGATAGCTTCAACCTTGGAAGAAGGTTTCTCATATCTCACCTTGCTTCTAATTTGTGGTCTCAATCCTCCCACAAAATTCTTGGTGAGCATGGCCCCTATGCCAATCATTGTAGTCTCCACATCATCCCCACCCTTCCTCAACACTATGCGAAATCTGGACTCCAACTTTTCCACTCTTTCCACATAGACTCTCACTTTCTCTTCATCTCCTTGCTTGAGAAATGTAACCTCACTCATCAATCTCTCATAACTCTCATCAAGAAGAAAGTTCTCAATGAGTGCTGAAGTCAAAGTCTCCCAAGACTCCTCTTCCCCCTCTCTCCTCTCTCTCTTTTCGTATTCTGACTCATACCATGTAAGTGCTGCATCCTCAAAGAAATCTGGTAATAATAAGGCCCACTCATTCTTCCTCCTCTCATTGTTTCCTATGCAAGCTCTCTTGAAGTCTCTCACAAAGGCCTCCACATCTTCTCCATCCTTGCCAAAGAAAACCGGAAGTTTCCCCATCTTAATCCCTCACTATCTTTCTTTTCTCTCAAAATTTTTTCTTTTTCTTTTCTCTCACTCTATTACTAATACAGTATATACATGACTAACACCATCTAAGAATAATCCACTCTAGGGAACACAAAAGGTTCAGGTTGCTCCAAGATTTCTATAGCAACATCAAATCCTAGAGTGCATAATAATATAACTCTCATGGATAGTTTATCCATAAGTTGAAAGATTATCTCCATCACTAATCTTGAGAACTAGCTGATGAAGGTGGTAGTATTTCTGTAGCTGTACTAAGACTCTCTCCAAGATCCTTCACCAAAGTTTCCAAAAGTGCTTTTACTCCACTACACTCATGTCCTTTTGGAAGTCCTTCAACTCCACAAACCTCACACAACTCCTTGGTCTTAGATCTTCTCCCTCCCAATCTTGGTGAAGAAGGTCCAACATGCAAACCCAAGTCAAGTAAGCCTCTCCTTTCCCTCAATCTCTTGCTCTCAAAGGTCAATGGACATGAACTTGCCTTATGTCCCTTCTCTCCACATAGAAAGCACTTAGACTCACTCTTTCCTCCAAGTGGTGTAGGTTTTTGGATCCTCATAATACTCTCTTCAAATTCTATTGTAAACTTTCTTTTCCTCAAATCAACCCCTACAATCACCTCAAACCCTTGGGGAACCTTGCATAATCTCAATTTCCACTCTTGATGACCCTCCATGTTCCCAAGATGAATCTAAACACTCAAACATGCTTTTTGTTGATCTCAAACTTCTCATGCATGAGATCTCCACTCTGCAGAATTGACCCTTCCTCACAATGTCACTCAAATCTCCCAACCAATATGTCACAGTCCTTTGAAATTTTTTACACTTGATAACAACTCCAAGGCGTCCCTCCCTGCAAAATTTCAGATCTTTTCATTGAGCCATTGGGGCTAGAGACCTTTCTATTCAGCACCCATATTTCAGATTTGGTTTGAAAACCATCCCCCTCACTTCAAAAATTCATTTCTCCCTGCGCAAGAACGATCTCTCTCTAATTTTTGTGGCAGCAGGTAGGATACAATGCACTGAAGTTTTGTGGAAATTTTCAGGACAATTCACTAAAAATTGAAGAAATGGCAGACTCTGTACAATTTTCCAGAGAGCATGCAATTGCGGGAGCACTTTACCCTATCAACTTTCAAAAATTCTAGCCCAGTGCGCATAGAAGCTCTCACAATAATTTCAAGTGTGCTAACTGAAGGATAACCCAAACTATCATGTGTAGAAATCTCAAGTCCAGATCTCAAACTTGAGATTTTGCCCAAAATCACCTTAATCCCCAAAATCTGCAATCCATCTCACACAATCTCTCCAATTCCTTTCATGTGTACAAGATGTACAAAATCACCTCAAAGACATCATAATGAACTACAGGGTATACAAATGGATCTTGGTTTTCTAACATAAGTTCAGCCCTCTCCTCTCCTAATGTTCTCTCCAAGTGAGCTCTCATAGCCTCCTTCTACCTAATGTAGAATTGGACACGGAACATTATCTTACCTTCTAGAGAGGTCCCGGCAACGGAACCAAAAATATGAGCCAGCCTATCTCTCACTTAGGATGAACCTCTGATGGCTATTATGGTAGCGCACCATGGACTAAGAAGGCAAAGAACCCGAACTCCATCATACTCCTCCAAGGCTAACACTCCAAGACTCAAGACATTGCTCACTAGAGAACTCAATGAGAGAGAGATAGTTGCAAATGAAAGGATGATGAGTACCTCCTCACCCCTTGTTTATATACTTGTGAAATAGTTACGTACCAAAGTTACTAATTACCGTAGTAACTCAAGTTACTAGACTAAAAGTCAAGTAAAGTCAAAAAGTAGAAAGGAATATCCATTCACATGGGCATATTCCCCTAAGCATGTGGTCTTATCTTGACCCAACCACTAAGTCAAGGATTCCTTCACATGGGCTATCCTTGGACTAAAGAAGAATCCAAAACAAAAAGGCTTGCGGGCCCAAGAGTTCTCAACTCTTTCCTCAAAGCCAAACACCTAGGAATAATACCAAGTCAACACACTAAAATCCAAAATAGTGGTGCTCATCTTTTCTACTTCCTCTAAAGTAAGGTCCCATCTATCTTAGCTATGACTAACTTTAGCTAACCATGACTAATATAGAACCATCCTTTATCTCTATATAAATAATATCTCTTAAGTACTTGTAATACCAAGCTAAATATCACAATACCACACACATGCACAAATGGGTGTTATAGATCTTCTGGGGCCCTCCATTTTTGAATGACCTCTATTTTATCTTTCAATACTTGAATGCCCTCTGCACTTACTCTATGCACTAAGTAGTCTACTTCAGACTTGCCAAACTCACACTTTGAGATTTTGGCATACAATTGATTCTGTCTTAGAATCTGGAGGACCTCTCGTAGATGTTGTTTGTGTTCTGTCATCGTGCTACTATATACTAAGATATCATCCAAGAAGACGATAACAGACTTATCCAAGTATGGACAAAATATGTCATTCATTAGACTCATGAAAGTGGCAGGCGCATTGGTGAGGCCAAAAGGCATCACAAGATACTCAAAGTGGCCATACCTAGTTCAAAAGGCAGTTTTGTACACATCCTCCTCTGCAATTTGGATTTGATTGTAACCGCTCCGCAAGTCCAGTTTGGTGAAGTATCTTGCTCCATGGAGTTGATCAAACAAGTCATCCATGCGAGGTAAGGGGTATTTGTTCTTCACTGTTTGCTGATTGAGACCCCAATAGTCAATGCACATGCGCATTGTACCATCCCTCTTCTTCACAAACAAGACAGTGGCCCCATATGGTGATACGCTAGGTTGGATGAACCCTTTATGTAGCATCTCCTCAATTTGAGTCTTACACTCCTCCAACTCATGAGGTGATAGGCGATATGGGGCCTTACAAGGAGGTGTCTTCCTCGGGAGTGTCTCTATTTTGTGATCTACTCGTCTTTTAGGTGGTAATCCTGAGGGTAGATCATCGGGAAAGACATCTTGAAACTCATCCACCACATCCTTCAATTTCTCCGGAATTTGTCTAGCAAGTTGTGCACTTTGGACTTCTCTTATTAGCCCCATAAAACATCTATGGGTCTTACAGACAGTTGTTGTCCCTATGACATATAGAGGTAGTTTCTGCTTGTGTGATTTTTCTTTAACCCCAATGATTGACCATTTGGTGGGTTCTCACTACTTTCTTCCTCCAATCCACCATTGGGTTGTACTGCTCCATCCATGGCATGCCTAAAATTGCATCATAACGGGCTAACTGTATCACTCGCCACTCAATTGCTTCCTGATATTCTCCTACAGAGAGGGTTACCCGTCTAGGTAATGATTCAATCCTCTCTGTTTGCCCATTTGGTAACTCTACTTCTTCACTTCCATCTCTCTCTAGATCCATTCCCAATCTTATTGCGACAGAGCGAGACAAGAAATTCTCTGTTGCTCCTAGATCTATTAATACTCTCACTTGATTACCTTCTAGGATTCCATTCACAACAATCAATTGAGAGGTTGCCTTTTGGGCTCTTTGCGCATTATTCTTCTTCCTTTCCTTGCTTCTCTGCTTCCTTATTGAGCTAGTAAGGCCGCAAGGTACATTTAATGGCGATCTTCATTTTCCGAAGTGGTTTCCACCTCCTCCTCTTCAATGTGCCTCTCCATGTTGTTCAAAGCTTGCCTGTACAAAGGCCGAGGGCCTCTAGGGAAACGAGTGCAACAATTGGTAGATATGTGCCCAATACGGCCACAATTGTAACAACGGCGTTGTTCTCCTCGAGTCCCTTCTCCTTGTGGAGCTCCATCTCTTTGTTCTTCTACCCGTCCTCGCTCTCCTTGAAGTGGTCGTGCTCCTCAATCCCGGAATTGAAGGTTGCACAATTCCATTGGTACTGGTCCACCCATGTGTGGCATTTCTGCGCAATAATGTTGAGGTGGAACTACTCCTTCACCTCCACCTAATGCTCCTGCTATTCTCTACGCACAAGCAATAGCTTCAAATACCGTGCAAGGGTTTTGCACCATGACTTCTTGGCAAATCCGCTCTTTCAACCCTCTTTTGAAATTGTCGAGAGCCTCTGCTGGACTCATGTCGGTAATTGCAACTTGTAGATCCAGAAACGCCTCCACATACTCTTGTATGCTATTCTTCTGTCTCAATCCCCATAGTCGGGTTTGAGCCATCTGCACAAAATCCACCAATTGGAAATTCTTCAGCAATCCTTCTTGCATTGCTGTCCATGTGACCTCCCTTCTCTTTGCCGGCATGGATCGTTCCCAAGCATCATACCATGTGAGTGCTTTATCCGTCAAGTACCCACATGCAAACACGCCTGCAGCATGCTCAGTGATCTTTGTTGAGAACAATCGGAAATATCGATTCATTCTCGAGATCCAATTTTCCACTACTCCCATCGTACGCTGCCCCTTGTAAGGCTCGATGTTGCAGGTTTTCTTCATCCGGAGTAGCAATGTGGCTTCACCGTTGATAGGGTTTGTAGGCACGGGTGCCTCTCCAAGCACTTCAGTCACAGGTACAGGGTTTTGAGGTGGCTCTTCTTCTTGCATGGCTTGATCGTTCCTCAGGATCTGCACTTGACTTTGTAATGTTTCCATGGTCATCTTAATCTCTCGAAATTCATTCAACATCTCTTGCATTCCTTGCACCAGCTCTTGCAATTGTGGATCCATGGTTCCTGCAACATCCAATTGCTAATGTCTTCTTCAATACAGAGTTAATATAATCACTTTGAAAGGCGCACAAACTATCTGAACTACCATTGGGACCTCAGAAGCTATCACTCGTTGATAATACTCCTCACCAAAATTCCTAACCACAAAATCTCTAAACATCACTTTCGGCCTCACTACATAACGGATTTCTACTTGAATGTTGAAAGGGAGAGGATTTCGGACATTCATATCCATTTTATCATAATAGAATGTAGATCGTCAAATCCCACTCTCTGTCATATATCACCATAGGTAGAATCACCGGGTTTGGTGAGTTCATCACTCTGTCCATGAATTCCGCACCAAAGTGATAAACTAGCGATACCCTCATCTGCTCACGCTGGATGTACATAACCTTGATGTGGAATGGGTTTGAGAATGGAAAGCTAGGTGCGTGAAATTGTCCCCCCGGCGCATCCATCCCCTCCACTCTCTAAAGTCCTTCCTGAGTCTAGCAATTACTCTATGTTCTCCACCTCACATTACTCAATTTCAGTAGTTTGTGCTATTCCAAGAGGGGTGATCCACTCTCTTGGACTTGAACACTCGCTCTGATACCATTGTAATACTCCGAAGAGAAGAGAGAAAACACAGATTGCACACTCAAACATTCGATGCCCCAAGGGAGCACCTTCTCTTTATTATATAAACAAAGAGGATCTCCTCCAAGGAAGCTCCACCATAGGATTAGGGACACAGATAGGTGACATATCAGCAAGCTCCACCCTAGGATTACTTACTTGGATGGGTGACCTGTCTGGTCTAGGTCCTATCTGGTTGGTCAAACAAGCTTTGACCGGAGGGAATCTTTTAGGGAATCTTCTTGTAGGAATCTCAAAATCATGTGAGTAAGGTACTGTTGGAAAGCTCTCAACGAGACAAAGCAGGAGGGAGGGAAGGCCAGCCGTTCCTTTGTTGGGGGGGAATCTGCACACTTTTTAGGCCTAATTCATCTGTTTAGGCCTCCGAAAGTGCCTTCAAAGATTTCGGGCATATTTCGGTTCCTACTCTATTAGTAGAAGTCCCCTTTTGGTGATACCTCTTTCTGATCTGTTTAGTCTATCATGTGTAACATCCTTCTAGATGTTACCAAACCAATTCTCACATTTAAATCATATGTCTAGCTATTGGTTCTAAGGTTCTCAAGTCTATTTCGGTTTCTGCCCTATTATTAGAAGTACTCTTTTGGTGATACTTCTATCTGATCTATTTTGACCATCATGTATAACATCATTCTAGATGTTACCAAACCAAATTTCACATCTAGATCATATGGCTAACCCTTGGTATTACAGCTTCCCATTAGCTTAGCTTGCAATACAAGTAAATATTTCTAGAAGGAAGCTTCTAGAAACTTCCAACTAGCTTAACTTGCATGCCAAGTAGGCGGCTTCAAGAAGAGTGAGAAGCTTCTTAGTTAACTTGGCTTGCACTCCAACAAAGTGGCTCAAGGAAGCTTCTTGAGAAGCTACTCAAGAGCCTTGTATGCTCCATATAAATATGAGAGCCAAAGCTCATGCTAGGCATTCAGATTTTTCCCTGATTCAAGTGTCCCCATGTGATCTTCCATTCTCCTATTTCTCCCTCAATCTTGGTCTTTTACAAATAGCCCAAAATGTTATCTTGGACTTATCCTCTTCCTTGATCAACAATTGATGATATCCTACTCAAAGATCCAGAGTATTAAAGACCTTTGCATGCCCAATTGCATCAAAGGTCTCATTTGGTGTAGGCATGGCATACTGATCAGCCCTAGTCTATCCATTGATAGGATGTAATCTCAACACATCTGCCTATCTATATAGTTTCTAGGCATATACTTCTTGGTTGGCATCATTGTAGCTAAAGCATACTGTCTATGTGAAATCTTTACCAAACTAGCCTCAAAAAGGTCTCTACTCCAACTTTGAATCAATGCTCTTTCCATCTCACTATATCCAAAGAGACATTGAAAAACATTTGTATCACTTGTAACCTCAATCCAAATATGATATCCTTTTAGAGCACCCAAACCTTCAAACTGAAGGTAAAACAACTTGTGTAGCTCCTCAAGAACCTCTAAACTCTTTGTCTTTCCCCTCTTGTAAGCTTGGATCCAACATTTGGCTCCCAAGTATCCTCTACAATTGATGTAGGAGTGGAAGACATATTGACTGGCTACTATGCTGAGCCCTTGGGAGTAGTAGTGTCATGTTCCCAACCATTAGAGTTCCCAATTTTTGTGTGGAAAACTCCCTCTGCTTTGGTTGCAAACTCCATAAGTCCTCTAGCTACATCTCAAGTAGACCACGCTCAATTGGATGGACTCCAAGTAGACCACTCTCACTAGTAGCCACTAGTTGTGTTTTAAGAATACCCTACCCACTTGGTCCATCATCCTTAGCATGTGTTTGAATCATCTTTATAGACGCAAAGCTCACAAGTATGCAAGTGGTTATGCCTATCAAGCACATCCTACACTGCTCTACCAAGCCAAGGCTCACAATCCAAGTCAAATAGTTTAGGTTCATAGTGTCATGAGTATATACATCACTACACAACATACATCGTTGTCAACATCATACACTATAGGAGCACAACTCACACATAAGTCATACATAAACTCCAAAGTGCCATAATAATCAGATTGTTTACAACTCAAATCAAATGAACTTAGATCAATACTTGATTTGATCCTCAACAACTTGCCAACAACAAGGCACTAATTATAGTCAAGCCACACCCACTCTAACTAAGAGAATCTAGGTGACGCTCACCGGCTTTCTATCCACTCTAGTTGGGAACTCGAAGGCTCAACATTAGAGAAGTGAGCTCTCTAGAGCTACACTTCCAAGGTATACCCTTGATTTAAACCTAGGTCATATCCCAACAGCCCTGCTAACAACACACTCGGCAGTACGAACGGTGCAAGTGATGGTGAGCATCGCCATGAAGTCAATATCTTAAACACAAAATCTGACCGTCAGAAAGTAGTATGTGAGTCAAATACCTACCAAATACTTCTAACTACTATCACTTGAACTCTAGTGTTCGAGCAATCTATATGTGACACTAAAAATGGCATGAAAATTGTTGTGCGTATATATATCACTGCTAACATCATACACTACAGATGCATAACTCATACATAAGTCATACGTAAACTCTAAAGTGCCATAATTGGCCCCCTAGTTGGTGGTTAGGTCCCTCTAACTCTAGATAGCCATCTACTCCAAGTATATAGTATACCCTATGATGGGCAAAGATCAGGAGGCCGGGTGCTATGGAGCCCCATCGTTAGTTGCCTGTCTGCAATCTACATCATATAAAGAATGAATTAGCTATAGGTCAAGTACATCTAGGACAAAACTACTATCCATGAGGAACCACCATGAGAGGAGGAGTCATACATGCCATATGTCATCCTCTTAAACAACTATCACACACTAACATTGTAGCAGCTCCACCAAAAGAGTCACATAACATACAACTCAAGCTTGCACGTACAAGTGCCAAGCTTGGGTCCATTGTACCATCAATGTTTGGGAGGTGGCATGGTGCACAATTGCACACATGATCTTTCCAAAAAACACCATCATGTCCCTCTAACACAAGGACTCGAGATGGCAAAACCTCATGCACTCTCAAGATGGTGTGGACTATCAAAACATCAAGTGTCATTGGTGTTGTTTGCTATAGATATACATAGTATCTTGGCTGAAATTGATGGATCAAGGGTCTATAACCTCCTCCTCAAATGGTAGCATAGCATAAAGTATCTTTATGCTGAGAAAACGCCAAGTTCTCAAAGGCCATTAGCACTACTCTCCAAAAGATCTCTGCCCGCTGAGAACATGTGCTCATCCATACATCTAGGTCATCCAAGTCCAAAACTACAATAACATCTTGACAAATGGTTGTAGGTAAATTTTGATCTTGTCCATAGAGTAGGAAGTAAGGAGAGAAGAATGCTAAGGAGGGTTTCCGGCTGAACCAATAGCCCATGGCCAACCAAGGTAATTGGAGATCCCAATCTCCCAAGTGGCCTCTTTGCAAACCATACTTTCATAATCTCTCTTCACCATCTGAACCACTCTCTCTGCTAAGCCATCTGCCTCAAGGTAATCTTGGGATCTAGTAAAATGATCAATCAAAGCCTTGTCACACAAGACCTAAAACTCCCCCAAGAACACTGTACCCTGATCAGTCAAAACCTCAATTGGTGCGCCAAAATACCTAAGAATTCAATCCAAGAACAAGTAAGATGTCTTGTGAGTCGGCTTGTCTCTCACTCAGGATGAACCTTTGATGGGTATTATGGTAGTGCACCATGGACTAAGAAAGCAAGGAACCACAACTCAATCATACTCCTCCAAGGCTTACACTCCAAGACTCAAGATATTGTTTACTAGAGAACTCAATGAAAGACAAATAGTTGCAAATGAAAGGATGATGAATACTTCCTCACTCCTTGTTTATATACTTGTGAAATATTTACGCACCAAAGTTACTAATTATTGTAGTAACTCAGTTACTAGACTAAAAGTCAAATAAAGTCAAAAAGTATATAGGAATATCCATTCACATGGGCATATTCCACTAAGCATGTGATCTTATCTTGACCCAACCACTAAGTCAAGGATTCCTTCACATGGGCTATCCTTGGACTATAGAAGAATCCAAAACAAAAAAGCTTATAGTCCCAAGAGTATTCAACTCTTTCCTCAAAGCCAAACACCTAACATTATAGAATAATACCAAGTCAACACACTAGAATCCAAAATAGTGGTGCTCATCTTTTCCACTTCCTCTAAAGGTCCTCTCTATCTTAGCTATGACAAACTTAAGCTAATCATGACTAATGTAGAACCATACTTTATCTCTATATAGATAATATCTCTCAAGTACATGTAACACCAAGCTAATATCACAATACCACACACATGCACAAATGGGTGTTACATTTACCCCCAGACTAAGTTTTCACTTTGTCCTCAAAGTGAAGGTCTCTTTACCTTCTATGATACATCTTCAACTTATCATGGTTAATCCTATCAAAGTGTCTTCCTCCCAACTCCTTGAGATCATAGGTGTAATTGCCCCACATCTTTTCCACTATGAAAGGTCCAAAGAACTTAGGCAAAAACTTCTTTTGCACTCTCTTGAGTAGAATAAAATCAAACAACACTACCCAATCACCTTTTTTGAAAGGCTCCACCTTCTTCTTGCCTTGCCTCTTGTCATAACTCTCCTTTTGTTTCCTTTAGGCTTGCTCTACTCAAACCATAGCAACTGCTCTTGCCTCTTCCAACTCCATGAGTTGTTCCTTCCTTAACTTCTCTCCATCACCTCCTTGTGCTTTCTTCAATCTCCTATGAATGCTTTGGAAGGTAAGAAGATCAAAGTGAATAGGTAAGGTAGACTCAATACCATATACCAATTGAAATGGAGAAAACTTGGTAGAAGTCTTCATGGTTGTGCTATACTCCCACAAAACTGCATGAATCCTCTTGTCCCAATGATGTTTAGACCCCTCCATTTCTGCATCTTTGGCCAACATCATGCACAAGGTCTGATTGGTTCTCTTTGCCAAGACATTGGAATTTGGCTTATAGGATGTAGTTACTCTATGTATGATAGAGAAATTTTGTAGCATGGATGTAGGAATGCTTCTTGTAAACTCTCCTCCTCTATCAAAAACCAACTCCAAAGGGCATCCAAACCTAGTGATAATGCATTCAAAAATAAATCTACCAACTTCATCTTCATTCTTGTCCCTCAATGGTCTAGCCTCAACCCACTTGCTAAGGTAATTTAACTACCACAAGGTACTGATTGTTCCTTGGGATTCTATTGAGTGGACCTACAAAATCAGTTCATTACTTCTCAAAAGGTCATAGCAATGGAATTGATCTAAGTGATGGAGTGGATGTAGACTTTCTAGCAAAAGCTTGACAAACATGACAAGTTTTTCAATAATCCAAACAATCCTTGAAACCCTTCTCCAATGGTAACTTGCATCTAGAATCTTGAAAGCAGTCACCTTTCTTGCAAAGTGTCCTCCACACACTAACACTTCATGAAACTCCTTTATAAGTAGGATAGACTCTTCCTTACCCACTGCTCTTTGAAGTAGACCATCTGCTCCTTGGTGAAAAATAATATCCTCCACCATTGTGTAAGGGCTAGACCTTGCTGCAAGGGCTTTCCTCTCCTTAGCATGCATCCCTTTTGGATAGTTATCTCTTGTCACAAAATTCACAATCTCCTTGTACTCTATTGGAACCTCTTGAGTGATTGAGATTGTCATGAGCTCCTATCCAAGAAGGAATCATCTTCTGCCTCATCTCCATCATGATCATAGGCTCTAGATAACAAATCAGCATTTGCATGTTTCTTTCTTGGCCTATCCTCAATGGTGTAGTCTTACTCAGACAAGAGTATCATCCACCTTGCTAGTCTCCCTTCAACATTAGGCTTGTTGAATATGTACTTCAAAGCCTTGTGATCCATGAAAATGGTGGCTATCCTTCCAATCAAGTAGTGTCTAAACTTCTTGAGACCAAAGATCACTGCCAACCCTTCTCTCTCTATGACAGAGTAGTTCTTCTCTGCTAAAACCATCTGCCTACTAGCATAAGCTATTGGATGATCATACCCATCTTGGTCTAATTGACTAAGAGTGCATCCTATAGCTACATTGTAAGCATCAGTGTAGAGGATGAAAGGCTTACTCCAATCAAGTTTAGCAAGAATTATAGCTACAAAAAGGGATTCCTTGAGCTCCTCAAAAGCTTTGAGAGCCTCCTTGTCTTCTAGAATCAGCATGTAATCTACACCCTTCTTCATTTAGAGGGTCAATACATAAGCCTTGTTGGAAAATGAGAAGATGAACCTCTTATAGTACCCAACCATCCCCTAGAATTAGTGTTACTTTCTCAAGCTTGAAGGGAATGGAAGGTCTGAGATTTTCCTTCTTAGGATCAACTGCTATTCTTTCCTTGGAGATGATGCGTCCCAAAAGTAGACCTTCTTCACATCCAAAAATTCACTTCTCTAGGTTGATTGATCCACTTGCTTCATCCAAGCATTGTAAGACCTTGATTAGGTGCTCAAAGTACTCCTTCTTGCTCCCATAGACACAAAAGTCATCAATGAAGTCTCTCACAAATTTCCCAATGGAAGGTTCAAATACCTTGTTCATGAACCATTGGAATGTAGTTGGAGCATTGCAAAGCCCAGAAGGCATGACTTTGAAAGCGTAAGTTCCCCAAGGTGTGGTGATTGTGATGAGTTGATGATGCTCTAGTGCAATCTTGATTTGGTTGTATCCATTATAACCATTTCCAAAACTGTACCTCTCATGACCTGCAACCTCTTCCAAGATCTCGTCAATGAATGGCAATGGGTGGTAGTCCTTCTTGGTAATAGCATTGAGCTTCTTGTAATCCACACATACCTGAAACTTGCCATTCTTTTTCTTCACAATGACAATTGGAGACACCCATTCTGAATTCTCCAATTCAAAGATAAATCCGGCCTCCTTGAGCTTATCAATCTCCTCCTTCACAACCAAAAATATTGGTGGGCTAATGCAACGGTGCTTTTGGTGGATTGGTATTGCATGTGACTCCACCTGTATCTTGTGCTCCTCCAAGGTGAATTCCTTCAAATCCTTGTAATTGAAAGCAGACACATGAATGAACTTGCGGAAAATCTCCTCAAATCTCACCTTCTCCTCCTTGGTAACATTTGGGCCATACTTGAGGGTAGCTAACCTTCTCTCTACCTCCTCAAGTGTCAATGGTGATTTATCTAGGTCCTCCAAAACCTTTGGCTTAGGTGCAAAATCCATGGCACACAAGGGATATACATCTGAATCCAATTTAGATGCATCCTCCTCTGTGGAAGTCTCCTTCTCCATGCTTGTGTCCACACCTAAAGCTCCTTCTTCAAAATATGATTCCTAATAATCAGAAGATGGTGTATTTGAATGTGAAGTGTTGGTAGTGCTAATCACAAGAACTATGACTCTATGGTTTGATGGCCCAATCCTCAAGTACCCTTTGTGCCATCAATCAATTGTGTGTGTTGCTCTTAACTATGGCCTCCCAAGAAGTAAGTCATAGCTTGAATCCTTCAAGACTTGGAAAGTCATGAGATTTTGAATTCCCATAATTGAAACTACCACCTCATTCATCAGCCCTACTAGTCAAACTTGTTGTTTGTTTTCCATGCTCACCAAAAATGTTGAAGGTCTTGAGGGTATCATACCCAACTTCTTCACCAACCTTTCTGACATGGCATTCACTATTGATCCTCCATCAACCAATGCATCCTTGATGTTGCGACCATTCACTCTCACATCAATCTTGGAGGCATATTCACAAGCCTCTCATGATCTTGGCTAGGTATCCACCACCCTCATTGATACTGGAGCTTTTTCCTTCTTCTTCCTCTTGCTCCTTGCATATTTGACCAACCAGATGGGACCAAGACCGGCATATCACCCATCCAAGAAAGTAATCCAAGGGTGGAGCTTGCTGACATGTCACCTATCCATGTATCTAATCCTATGGTGGACCTTCCTTGGAAGAGATCATCCTTGGCTATATAATAAACAGAAGGTGCTCCTTTGGGGTATTGGAGGATTGTGTGTGAAATCTATGTTTTCTCTCTTGAAGAGTTGTCTTATACTTGGAATATTACACACAATTGTTGTGTGACCTTGCTTTGTCTTGGGCAAGGAGGTGATGAGATCAAACCTCACATGTTCCCAATGAGTAGATGTAATGGGGAGTGGTTGAAGTAGTCCACTTGGTTTTTAGTTACTCGCCTTGTTGTGTTGGCAACTCTCACATAATCTAACAAACTCCCAAACATCATGTGCCATTTTGGGCCACCACTATTGGCGTTGGAGGGTACCTAAGGTCTTGTCCATACCCATGTGACCAAAAATTGGTAAATCATGGGCTTCTTGAAGGTGCACAAGTCGGGAATCACCTTTGGCTGGAACATAAATCCGGTCCTCATGGAATAGAAGGCTTTCCTTGAAGGAGAAGGTGTTGAAATCCTTGTTGTATGCTGCAAGATGACCATATACCATCTAGAAGAAGAGATCTTGTTGTAGAGTTGACTAAAACTTGTTTTGGATCTTGGAGTCAATTGACACCGTTGTAATTGCTATTGTGATAAGAGGATAAGACTTCAAATCAGGTTGTTGTGATAGGGCATTAGAGATGATATGGAATTGACCTGGTTTGTAATCAAGTTTGATGTCAAGCAATTGGAGTTGCTCCTCCCATTAATGATGTCAACTCTTCATGTGTTCCAAGTATAAGGTTTGCAACAATGGTGTGTGATTAGTTTGCATGATCACTTGTTTCTCCAAGAGGTAATGTCTCCATACCTTGGTGGCATATACCATTGCAAGTTGTTCTTGATCTTGAGTAGAGTAATTTCTTTCAGTTGTATTTAGTCGGTGAGACACAAAGGTAATGGGATGGAGTCCATCTCGGAATTCATGCTGCAACACAGCTCCAATTGCAAAGTTAGAAGCATCAAAATCAACCACACAATGTAGCTGAGGATCATATGGTTGAAGAATGGGTCTTGAAGACACCATATGTTTCAATTTCTAGAATGCTTATTTGTGCTTGGTGGTCCACTGAAAGCTCAAGTTCTTCCCCAAGAGGTCAATCAATGGTGCATCTATATAAGCATAATAGTGGATGAACCATTGGTAAAAACTGGCCAATCCATTAAATGCCCATACTTCTATAGCATCCTTTTGAGTAGGCCAATCTGTAATGGCCTTGCTTATCTCCTCTTCCATCTTGATCCCCTTTGATGAGATCTTATGACCCAAGAAGGTAACTTCCTTCTGCCAAAGGCACACTTCAACTTCTTGTAGTAAAATTTCCATTGTCATAGTTATCTTGGGACTTCTTGCACGTGATTCATGTGTTCTACCTCTATCTTGCTAAATATTAAGATATCATCCAAAAACACCATCACATACTGATCCAATAGTCTATCCAACACTTGATGCATCTGATCCATGAAGATTGCTAGAGTGTTAGTGAGCCCAAAAGGTAGAACTATCCACTCAAAATGCCCATACCTTGTAGGAAAGGCAGTCTTTTACACATCCTCCCTATCAATGGAGATTTGCCAATAGCCACTTCAAAGATCTAACTTGGAGAAGTATCATGCTCCACTCAATTGATCAAGCAAGTCATTGATCCAAGGCAAGTGATATGCATTCTTCATTGTTTGCTTATTGAGTCCATGGTAATCAATACAAAAATGAAGTCCTCAATCCTTCTTTGGAACAAATAGTACCGGTGCCTCCCAAGGAGAGGTACTATATTGTATGAAATCCTTTTCCAACAACTCCATAAGTGTTGTTTGCAACTCCTGCAACTCCTTTGGTGAGAGCCAATAGATTGGTCTACTCATTGGAGTACTCCCTGGTAATAACTCAATCTTGAAGGGTATACCACAATCGGAGGGTAATCCCTTTGGCAGATCATCCAGAAACATATTCACAAACTCCTCAATTACTTGATCAACCATTGCTTGATGAGACTCTTCACCCTCCTCAAATTGTCCCTATGCAATCTGCTTGATCCACCCCGCAAAAATAGACTTATCTTCCTCCAAAGCTTGCTCCATGGCTACTTCACCAACAAGCTTCCTATCTAGGGACCCATCCCTCCTCAAAGCTTGCTCCATGGCTACCTTCTTGGCAAACTTCCCATCTCGAGACTCATCTCCTTCAAGGCTTGCTCCATGGTTGCCTTCTTGGCAAACTTCCTATATGGAGACTGATTATTCTTAATATCTTACTCAAAGGTGCCCGACAACCTAATTGGAAATTCCTACCTTGGTGTTGTACTTAAATTTGTTGTTATGTTCAATCAAATTGAACCTTATGATGTTCAAGCCAAGGTAGTCCTAGAATGACATTGTAGTGTAGAGGTGCCACACTACAAACCTCATACATTCCAAATACTCCTTCACAATCTTGAAGGTAACAAGATGCTAGGTACAAAATGCAGAACCCTTTCTACCATCTGCCATCATCAATCTACTTCCAATTATTGGCTTGATAGGAATATCTAATTTTGTTTCTACTTGCATAGACATGCAATTCTCAAAACTTCCAGAATCAACCAAAATCCTACAACCTCAATTAGATATAGTATCTTGCAAGTGAAGCAAATTTGCATAGGTTGAGCCTTCAGTCCCATTGGAACTAATCAAGCTTCCAATAGGTGGCTCAAAGTCTCCTACTAGGAATCCTTATTTCTATGATCATTCTACTCCACAAACTCCATTTGGGTGACTTGTTGAGATTGCACATTCTTGAGTAAGCATTCAATAGTACAATGTCCAAATTGGCAACAATAAAGATAACCACCATTTGTTTGCAGTTCTTCTCTATCTGCAATGCCAAGTGGTTTTCATTGAATGACATCAATCTCCATTGGTGCTCGCTCTTTCACCTGTGTGTAGTGTATTGGTAGTTTTCCTTTTCCATCCAATTGGCTAGAAGCCAAGAGAATCTATTTTTGCTCATCTTGAAGATTGTTAGCTTCAAAATAACGTTCATAGTCAAACACAAAATTCTCCATTGCACCCAAGAGATTCTTGCCTTTGAATACCTTGGATTTAGGGAATTGGATTGGATCTTCTCCTTCTCAAACTGGTGCACTCTCTACGTACTACTGTCGTCAATGATCTTGTTCATCCAATAATCAAGTAAGGTGCTAGATTTGTTATTACATAGCAATGATAATCTCAAGCATTGCCACCATGGTTGCTACTCTATCAGGCCACCCCTAATTTATCTAATTCATTAACACATAGAAGTAGCACATCCACCATTCTCTATAAGTTACAACCAAAAGCACCAAGGGCTCCTCAAATATGATGAACATATACAAAAAATCTTGTCCAAAGTGTGAGGTGATGAATTGTGTCCAAGTACTACCCAAACAATGCTTGGGTAGTACTTGGACTCAAAAATCCTAATGGTTTGGTGGAAGTGGATTTGGTGGTCTATAAATTCTATCCATCTCATTCTTGCTTTGATACCAATGTAAAAGACCAAAACCAAGGAGAGAAATAAGAGAATAGAAGATCACATTGGGACACTTGAATGTGGAAAACTCCAAATGCCTAGCATGAGCTTTGGCTCTTGTATTTATCGGGAGCGTACAAGGCTCTTGAGGAGCTTCTCAAGAAGTTTCCTTGAGCCACTTTCTTGGAGTGCAAGCCAAATTAACCAAGAAGCTTCTTAAGAAGCTTTCTTCTTGAAGCCGCCTACTTGGCATGCAAGCTAAGCTAGTAGGAAGTTTCTAGAAGCTTCTTTCTAGAAAATATTTACTTGGAGTGCAAGCTAAGCTAATTGGAAGCTTTCCAAGAAATTTCTTTCTAGAAAATATTTACTTGGAGTGCAAGCTAAGCTAATTGGAAGCTTTCCAAGAAACTTCTTTCTAGAAAATATTTACTTGGAGTGCAAGCTAAGCTAATTGGAAGCTTTCCAAGAAACTTCTTAGATACTTCTAGGATATTCTATGCTAATTTGGCCTATTCACTACTTTTATTGCCAATATATTAGAGGATTTAGTGCCATTGCCAAGGCCTTGACAAAGTTGACCAAGCTTACATAGGAGTGGTGTTGGGGAGATGAGCAAAAGAGAACTTTCATAGAGCTCAAGCAGAGGTTGACATATGCACTTATTCTTAGGAAACTAATCAAAAGATGACCAATCCAAGCTCACATTGAGTGGAGTATGTGGGAGCTTAGAGTAGTGATCATCCAACATGATGATGAGAGAAAGGAGTTTGTGGTGGCCTATGATAGTTTTAGTCAGCGGAAGTGAAGTATAGTTCATATGAGGGAAAGTGCTTGGTAGCAATATGGGCAATAGCACACTTTTTATGTTACCTATTTCATAACTCTTTCACTTTTATCACTAATCATCAACCATTGAAGTAGTTGGAGTCCGATAAGCTTTTAGGGAAGCTTGCACAATGTGCTCTGATTTATAGGAGTTTGATTTCACAATTATTCACAAACTTGGAGTGGTGAACCATGATGCAAATGGGTTGAGTAGAAACCCATATCCCAACCAACAAGATCAGATCAAAGGATGTTGGCATGCATCTACCCTTTGTAGGTATATTTTTTGAGGCTTTGGTGGTATCTCTCTTAGTGCATATAGAAGGAGTTATTGAGATCATAGATCAAGAGGGTGGAGATATTGGTACAGTTCAATGAGACATTCATGATGATGTCTTAATGATGTATTATGTTTGATTGGTGTTGTGGATGGCACAATTGGTATTAAGGAAAGAGACTATCTTCTTCAATGAGCCAAGCAGTTTAGATTGGAGAGCAAACACTTTCTTTGTGTTTGAGAGAATTGTAGAGTGCAAGTAGTACCACTTCCATCTCCAAGACCATAGTTGTTCTATCATGCTCATAAGGAGCTAAGACATTTTGGAGTAAATTGTATGTATAGCTTACTCTAGAGTCGTTACTAGTGGTACAGTTTGCATATCAATGAACAATAGTTTGTTACTAGATTTGTATTTTATGACAAAGTTAAAGCATCATTTAATGCTCCTATACTATAGTTACACCCATTATCTATCATGGGATTGGGTAATTGTTAGAGTTTGGATTTTGCTAGACCTTTATCATTGATCATGAGTGCAATAGTGTGGAGTTTAGCAATGGAGTTAGTTAGGGCTAATGAAGTAGCAAATAGGCCAAATTAGCCTAGAGTATTCTAGAAATATCTAGGAAGCTTCCCAACTAGCTTAGCTTGCACCCCAAGTAAGTAAGTTCTAGAAGAAAGCATCTAGAAGCTTCAAACTAGCTTAGCTTGCAAGCCAAGTAGGCGGCTTCTAGAAGGAAGCTTCTTGAGAAACTTCTCAGTTAACTTGGCTTGCACTCCAAGAAAGTGGCTCAAGAAAGCTTCTCAAGAGCCTTGTATACTCCCTATAAATACCAGAGCCAAAGCTCATGCTAGGCATTTGGAGTTTCTCACACTCAAATGTCCTAATGTGATCTTCCATTCTACTATTTATCTCCTTGGTCTTAGTCTTTTCCATTTGTATCAAAGCAGGAATGCAATGGATGGAATTTATGGACCAACAACTCCATTTCTACCAAATCATTAGGATTTTGGCATCCAAGTACTACCCAAGCATCATTTTACACAGTTCATCAGCTCATTCTTTGGGTAGGATTGTTGGAATACAATCACCTTGTTTGAGGAATCCTTGTTACTTCTTGTTGTAACTTATAGAGAACAATAGATGTGTTGCATTTATCTATTAATAAATTAGATAGATTATAGGTGGTGTGATAGAGTGGTAACCATGGCGGTGATGCCTAAGGTTATCATTGTTATGCAACAACAAATTGAGCACTTTACTTGATTGTTAGATGAATGAGATTATTGATGGCAAGAGCACATAGAGAGAGTACTAGCTCAAGAAGGAGAAGATCAAATCCAATTTCCAAAACCCAAGGTTTTTTGAAGGCAAGAATCTCTTGGGTGTAGTCAAACACAAAATAGAATTTTGTGTTTGACAACGAATGTTTTCTCAAAGCTACCAACCTTCAAGATGAACAGAAATAGATTCTATTGGCTTCTAGTCAATTGATGGAGTAGCAAACCTATAGTGGCAATTCCAAGTAGAGCCAGCTGAATGACAAAATGTTGGCCCAATCTTGATATGGGCAAAATTAAAGAGTGAATAATTTGTTGATTCCAAGCTATAAATACCACACAAGTTGCATGAGATAGGCTGGCAGAAATGAAGCAAGTTTGCTTTGTAAGAAGTTATGTGACAACCCGGCAAATATCACTTTTGCGGTAATCAGGTAAGTAAAGTTTGTTCCCATAGAGATACGAGTCAGAATTAGTCAAATACAAAGCAAAGTAACGATTTCAGTTCTTCTTGAGTTCTTCTTTGGTCTCTCAGGTAGAAACCACATGTGGTACCCACATTTTTCATTTTGGACGAGTTTAGAAGAAGAAATGCACTGCTGAAACCAAATTGAAAGCAAATGGAGAACAAATGAGTGCAAACTTGTGATTTGATCAGACCCAAGGAAGTCAACTTCATGTAAGAGGAAGAAGTGATCGGTTTGGATCAGACTCGAAGAAGCTTAATTCGTGTCAGAGGAGGGTAAAACTCGGATCAGACGTTAAGGAGGGCAAACCCGAAGGAGAAATAGAAGTTGCAGGTCAGGATTCTTGCGGGGGCCATATCTCAGTGACCACAACTCCAAATCAAGCACGTTATATTTCGTTGGAAGCGTCTAGTTCAGGGCTTTCCATTGCCACCAAAATCGCAAAGTTCGAAGGTCTGTAGAAGAAGTTACAAGCATTTAAAGTTTTGGGAGTAGATGTACTTCGGGTCAAAGTGTTTTCGGGTCAATGTGACTTCGGATTTTGTACTTCGGATTTTGTACTTCGGACTTCGGGTTTACATGGTTTCGGGTCTAAAGACTTTGCCTCAAGATGATGATGACTAAATCAAAGGTAGCCGGACCTCGGAATGCAGTGAAGGTGACTTTGGGAGTTTTGCTAGAGGGATCAGAGGAATTTAGAATATGGAAAGAAGATAGTTAGGATACCCATGACTTCAATTTCAGTTTTGATTGAAGATGGAATGGAAATTGAAGGAGAAATAACAGTAGTGAATAAACCCGAAGTGCAGAATCCAACAGTAAATGTCTTTGGGTTAGTAACATGAGTGATTAGGGGAAAGTGTGTTACAAATTGAAGGTGTAGATAGTGTACCCATGCTTTCAATTACAATTCTTGATGAGGATATAGTAGAATTAGCAAAAGAATTGATAATAGTTAGACCCAAGGTAAGAGAGATAGGAGTGAAGGTGTCTTCGGATTTGACATTTGACACTTTAGAGAAGAGTGGGTCGAAAGTTGAAGAGTTAGATAAACTACACACTAGTGCAATTTCAGATCAGGAAAGAGAATTACTAGATCTGGTAGAAGATGTAGGAGATGTGAAACCCGAGGAAAATGTAGTAGGAAGTAAGATTACTTCAGGTTCGGGTTTGAAAGCCGAGGAAGAAGTAGACATCGGATCGGATTAGTAGCAGATTTGAGATTTGAAGGGGCAGATATGAAGAGGTGCATTGCCATTTTGGATCTGCAGGTTAGAACAGTTGTGGTAGAACGGTATAGTTGTTAGAACTGTCAATTGCTTCACTATTTAAGAGTGGCATTTGCATGAAATTGTTGTTCAGTGCTCATTATTTCTGAGAATAGATAAAGCAAAGTGTTGTGAAGCAATGCTCGTCGCTTGAGCTTGATTCCGAGTATCAATTTCGCAATTGTGTTTGTGAATGTTTGGAGAAATTCGAAGTGCAAGTCAGAGTGCTTGTTGGATGTTGGATTCCACAGCCTTGATCTTCATTCTGTGTGTTTGATCCTGAGTGAAGTGCAATCGAAGCAATGCCTTGATAGATCTGAGAGGAATTGTAGTGTTGGTAGTATTCTACATTTGTGAGTGCAGTGCAAAGTTGATGTGAAGCAATTTTGATCGAGGAAGTTGTGCCTTCAATGGAGGGGTGGAACACAATTTTGAGGCGAAGTCGTTTTGCAGTGAAGTGCCATTTTTGGGAGAGCCTGAATCATCACAATCAAGATTGTTTGGAAAGATTTGATGGAGTTATGATTAAGAAGTGTTAATTTGTGACAAGACTGCGAGTCAGTGCTTGTTACTCTCTTCTGGGTGTGGTTTCTACTTGAGAGACTAAAGAAGAACTCAAGAAAAACTACATTGTTACTTTGCTTCGTATTTGGATATTTTTGACTCGTATCTCTGTGGGAACGAACTTTACTTACCCGATTACCGCAAAAGTGATATTTGCCGGGTTGTCACACCACACCCAAAAGAGAGTAACAAGCACTGATTCACAATCTTGTCACAAATTAACACTCCTTAATCACAACTCCATCAATTCTTTCTAAACAATCTTGATTGTGATGATTTAAGCTCTCTCAAAAACGGCACTTCATTGCAAAACGACTTCTCCTCAGAATTGTGTTCCACCCCTCCACTAAAGGCACAACTTCCTTGATCAAATTGCTTCACATCAACTTCGCACTGCACTCACAAATGCATAATACTACCGACACTACAATTCCTCTCAGATCTGTCAAGGCATTACTATGATTGCACTTCACTCAGGATCAAACACACAAAATGAAGATCAAGGCTATGGAATCCAACATCCAACAAGCACACTGACTTGCACTTCAAATTTCTCCAAACACTCACAAACACAATTGCAAAGCTGATCCTCGGAATCAAGCTTAAGCGACAAGCACTGCTTCACAACACTTTGCTTTATCTATTCTCAGAATTATGAGCATTGAACAACATAATATTCTGAATGCCACTCTTAAATAGTGAAAAAATCTATAGTTATCTTCCTAATGTACCTCTTCCTAATGCCTTTACAAACCTGCAGATCTGAAATGACAATGCACCTCTTCGTATCTGCCTATTCAAATCTCAAATTGGTTACTAATCCAATCCGATGTCTACTTCTTCCTCGGCTTTCAAACCCAAATCCAAAGTAACTTCACTTCCTAGTACTCTGTCCTTGGGTTTCACAACTCCTATTTCCTCTACCAATTCTACTAATTCTCCACTCTGATCTACAATTCCTATCATAATTAAGCCTTCTAAATCTCTTTCTCCCGACCCACTCTTCTCTAAAGTGTCAAATGTCAAATCCAAGGACACTTGCACTCTTACTTCTTCTACTTTGGGTTTGGCTCTAACGTCTTTCCAAAGTTTGTCTATCTCCAATTTCACTAAGTCTAATCTAATCGCGATATTATCTTCTACCTCTAGTATTTTCCTATCTACACAAGTCTTGAGACTAATCAACAACGCTTTCAAATTTGTGTCCTTTGCATGTCTCCTCGTCTCTTGCACTAACAACTTCAACTCGTGCAGCCTCGTCCCTTCAATCCGAATGCTGGCGTCTATAGTTAACATCGCATTCATTCTGAGGACAATCTCCTTCAATGGCTCCAATCTCATCTTCCTTTCACGCTCCCAATCTGCAAGCCAATCCTCTTTATACCTCGCCAATTCTACTTCAAACTCGGCTTTCACCGTTTCTTTCTCCTTCTCCTTCTGCTCAATCTTCTCCTCTTGATTACAAAGTAACTCTCGTAATCTCTCTTCTTCCCTATATCATACTGCCAACTCCCTTTGCCAAAGTTGCTTCTTCTCTTTGCCAAAGTTGCTTCTTCTCTTCTACACTCTCCATCACTCTATCGAGCTCTTGTTCCTTTGCTACTACCCTTGCCATAGCATGGATAATTTCTAATCTTGAATTAGCAAACTGTTGCTTCAAGATTTCATACTCTGCTACTTGTCTTTCCCTTGCTATGTCACTCTTCTTTACAAGTTCCTCTCGATACATCACTTCTCTCTTCAAGTCTTCAATTACTTGACCTTGCACTACTGCCTCCCCTTGCAGTACTTCCCTTTCCTCCTCACCTCGGGTTGTAATCTTCTTCAACTCCGAGTTCTCTTCTTCTAATCTCGATAACACCTGCAAGACAGTCTTCACCTCTGGACATGTCAACTGCATCTCCTTCTTCCTATGCTCCAATTTCACCAACAATGGACACACGATCTCCCACGGGTACTCCACTCCATTGCTTGCAACTACTTCTTCCTGCATAGCAATCTCCTTCCTTACTTCTTGTTCACCCAATACTTGCCTTCATCTCTACAGTCTTCATATCGGAATCGACGCCTCATTCCCTGAGCTTTCATTCACTTCTTCCTTTGCCTTACTCGGATCCGCTTCACCCTTTGCCTTGCATCTTGAACGAACTCTCCTCTGGATCACAGACTTCTTCTCCTTGGGCTCAAGTATCTTGTCCTCCAACTTCTCATTATCTTTTGGCTCGAGCTCCACCCAAACTTCTTCTTCTTCTACCGCAACGGCTGGTACCAACGTCAGCTCTCCACCTTCATCACTATCGCTACTTGTATCTCCACTTTGCAGCGTAAGCTCTGGTTCTTCCTCGCGCTTTGGCATCTTTGGACTTGCACTCGGCTTTGCCTTCCGAGTCTTTGTCTTCTGACGCAATCACCACCATGCCTCTCCTCGGGTTTCCTCTCCTGGTCTTCCGAGGTCTTGTCTTGTCTTTGGCTTCTCCTTGCCGACTTTGCTTCTTTTGACTTTGGAGAACTCACTTCTATCTCTACGCTCTTCCCTGTCTTTGCATAGTACTCATCTATGCTCCGGATTTGAAGAATGTACTGCTGCTCCTCCACATCGACTTCTCTTCTCAAGTTGGGATGGAAGTGAGACACCATTTTCTTGAGAAAGGTAACCTCACTCATCAATCTCTCATAACTCTCATCAAGAAGAAAGTTCTCAATGAGTGCTGAAGTCAAACTCTCTCAAGACTCTTCTTTCCCATCTCTCCTCTCTTTCTTTTGGTATTCTGACTCATACTATGTAAGTGCTGCATCCTCAAAGAAATCTGGTAATAATGAGGCCCACTCATTCTTCTTCCTCTCATTGTTTCCTATGCAAGCTCTCTTGAAGTCTCTCAAAAAGGCCTCCACATCTTCTCCATCCTTACCAAAGAAAATTGGAAGTTTCCCCCGTCTTAATCCCTCACTATCTTTCTTTATTCTCAATTTTTTCTCTTTTTTGTTCTTTTCTCTCACTCTATAACCAAAGAGTATATACATGACTAACACCATTTAAGAATAATCCACCCTAGGAGCACAAAAGGTTCAGGTTGCTCCAAGATTTCTATAGCAACATCAAATCCTAGAGTGCATATTAATCTTACTCTCATGGATAGTTTATCCATAAGTTGAAAGATTATCTCCATCACAAATCTTGAGAATAGGTGATAAAGGTGGAAGTATTTCTATAGCTGTACTAAAACTCTCTCCAAGATCCTTCATCAAAGTCCCCAAAAGTGCTTTTACTCCACTACACTCATGTCCTTTTGGAAGTCCTTCCACTCCACAAACCTCACACAATTCCTTGGTCTTAGATCTTCTTCCTCCTAATCTTGGTGAAGAAGGTCCAACATCCAAACCCAAGTCAAGTAAGCTTCTCCTTTCTCTCAATCGCTTGCTCTCAAAAGTTAATGGACATGAACTTGCCTTATGTTCTTTCTCTCCACATAAAAAGCACTTAGACTCACTCTTTCCTCCAAGTGGTGTAGGTTTTTGGATCCTCTCAACACTCTCTTCAAATTCAATTCTAAATTCTTTTTTCCTCAAATTTACCCCTAAAATCACCTCAAACCCTTGCAACCCTCAATTTCCACTCTTACTGACCCTCCATGTTCCTAAAATGAATATAAACACTCAAACATGATTTTTGTTGCTCTCACACTCCTCATGCATGAAATCTAAACTCTCCAAAATTGACCCTTCGTTACAATGTTAGTCAAATCTCTCAACTAGTATGTAATATTCCTTTGAAATTTTGTGTACTTGATCAAAACTCCAGTGCATCCCTGCTTGAAAAATTTCAGATCTTTTCATTGAGCCATTTGGCCTAGACATCTTTCTATTCAGCACACATATTTTAGATTTGGCCGAAAACCACTCCACTCACTTTAAAAACTCATAAGTCCTTGTGCAGGAATGATCTCTATCTAATTTTTATGTCAAATAGTAGGATATAATGCACTGAATTTCTTGGAAAGTTTTAGCACAATCCAATGAAAATTGAAGAAATTGCAGGCACTGTACAATTTTCCAAAGAGCATGCGGTTGCGGAAGCAATTTACCCTATCAACTTTCAAAAATTCTAGCCCAATGTGCATAGTAGCTCTTAAAATAATTACAATTGTACTAACTGAAGGAAAGCCTAAGCTATCATGTGTAAAATTTCAATTCCAGATCTCAAACTTGAGATTTTGCCCAAAATCACCTAAATTCCCAAAATCTGCAATCCACCTCACACAATCTCTCCAAATCCTCCCATGTGTACAAGATATAAAAAATCACCTCAAAAACATTGTAATGAACTACATGGTATACAAATGGATCTTGGTTCCCTAACATAAGTTCAGCCCACTCCTCTCCTAATGTTCTCTCTAAGTGAGTTCTCATGGCCTCATTCTGCTTAATGTAGAATTGAATGCGGAACATTATCTTGCCTTCTAGAGAGGTCTTGGCAATGGAACCAAAAATGTGAGCTAGCCTGTCTTTCACTCAAGATAAACCTCTAATGGCTATTATGGTATCACACCATGGACTAAGAAAGCAAGGAACCCTATGACAACCCGGCAAATATCACTTTTGTGGTAATCAGGTAAGTAAAGTTTGTTCCCGCAGAGATACGATTCAGAATTGGTCAAATACAAAGTCAAATGTCACAATGTAGTTCTTCTTGGTTGCGTCTTTAATCTCTCAGGTAGAAACCACACCCAGAAGAGAGTAACAAGCTTACAATCTTGACAACTTGTCACGAATACACACACATACATAATCACAACATAGCAAATTTTGTCCAAACAACTCTTGATTGTGATGATTCAAATTCTCCCAAAGACGACACTTCATTGTGAAGAACAATTTTGCCTCAAAATTGTGTTCCACCCCTCCACTAAAGGCACAACTTCCTTGATCAAAATTGTTTCACATCAACTTCATGCTGCACTCACAAATGCTGAATACTACCAACACTACAATTCTTCTCAGATTTGTCAAGGCATTGCTCCGATGCACTTCACTCAGGATCACACACATAGAATGAAGATCAAGGCTATAGAATCCAACATCCACAGACACACTTACTTGCACTTCAAAATTCTCCACACACTCACAAACACAAACATAGAATTGACAATCAAAATTAAGCTCAAGCGAGGAGCACTAAAAACCAGCACTTTGCTTTATTTATCTTCAGAAATATGAATACTGAACAACATAGTACTACGAATGCTCCCCTTAAATACTAAAGCAAATGGCAGTTCTTCCTACTTATGCACTGCTTCCTAACATCTTTTCCTACCTGCATATCCAAACTGACAATCCGTCTCTTCATATCTGTCGCTTCCTATCTCAAAACTATTATTACACTGATCCAATGTCTACCTCATCATCGGCTTCCAAACCCGATGATCTTCCTATCACTTCTCCTTCTTCGGGTATATCTAATTCTACCAATTCCTTCACTACTTCTACTACTTTTTCACTAGGAACTACAATTGCACTAAGGAGTGATTTATCTAACTCTTTATCTCCTAACCCACTCTTCTCTAATGTCTCTAATAATAATTCCAATGACACCTGTACTCCAATGTCTGCAACATCGGACTTCTTCTCCCTGTCACACTACTCCTAATTTTCTCTAACTCTGAATTGACTAAATCTAATCTGAGACTAAAGTTGTCCTCTACTTCTAACATCTTCCAATCTACTTTAACTCTCCTCTTCCGAGTTTCTTGTACAAGCAACTTTAGCTCATGCAAACGTGCTTCTTCTAATCTCCCTTCAGCCTCAGTACACAGCATAGCTCTCAATTTTCCTACTACGTCTCCCACCAATTCTGACTCATACCCTCGTGATCGCTCTACCTTCAGCTCTTCGCGATACATCTTTAGCTCATCTTTGAACTCAACAGCGATCATCTTCTTCTCCTCCACATACTATGAACTTCATAGCTCTGCACTTTGTACCAGCTCACGCAATCTTTCTTCTTCTTCATGCTTGACTGCTAACTCTCTCTGCCATGCTTGATCCTTCCCGACTGCACTCTTCTTCAAGCTATCCAACTCTTGCTCCATTATTGCTGCCATTGCCTTCAAATGAATATTCTTGATGTGCACATCATTCACTTCCTCCTTCATTTTGCTCAGCAACATCGCCTGCTCCTTCAATTCCCCCTCTTGCTTCTGCAGTCTTTCCTTCTTGACTCACAGCTCTCGTGTAACATCTCAAAAGTCTTCTTCTTCAAGGCTTCATCCCTCCAAAGTTCTTCAATTTCTTCATTTCTTTGGATTTCTCGCTCCCCCAACCCCTTCACTTCACTCAACAGCTACTTCACCACCTGCAATTCATTTGTCACCTTCCTACGATCTTGGGGAATTACTTTCTGATGCTCCTTCAATAGTTCCAGCAATGGTGTGACAACCTTGGTTAGATACGGTATCCCACCAAAATTCTCTCCATCCTCGTTGCTGTCTTCGTCTTCATACTTTGGTTCCTCCATTGGCTCCTTCTGCTAAAAGCACAATCTTTGTATCTTGAGAGACACCGCTTCTGAGCTCTCTTCTTCTTTACCGATTGAACTCGGCCCCGTAGGATATTCCTTCTTTTTCTTGGGTCTCTGCTTGTCTACCACCAGGGCTACACAATGACTCGTTGTTCCAAGTACTCTGTCAATCATCATATGACAAGCTTCACTGATTCCAACCGCTTGTTGTACCTTAGGTTCCCCCTCACTCTCACTTCCACACTCCTCACTTTGTAAGGTGAGTTCATCCTCTTCTGATTCCTCTCCTTGCGACTCTGTTTCTTCTTCAGACTTTGATTTTGATGATGCTTCTCTCGCCATCTTCTTACTCTGCACAACCAGTCGTCAAGTCTTCCTTTGAGCTGGAGGCGACTTTGCTTCTTTGGGTTTACTATGCTTCTTCTTCCTTGGACTTGTGACTTCTTCCATCTTCCATTGTCCTATCTTCAAGAAGTGATCATCATTGGCTTGCAGTGTATCATATATTATCACTCTTCTTCATCCGCTTCCCGTCTTAAACCAAGATGGAAATGTGACACCATGCAATGCCTCTCCTCCACTATTAGCAAATTCAACCCAGAGTAGAAATGTGTTGCAAATGGTCCAAAATAATGCGGAGGCAAACATGTCCTCCAATTGATCACTATCTGCCTTGTTTGGTGGTGAAAACACTTCGCCCAATTCACCTTTACCCCTGCAAACATCTGGTGGAAGAAGACTGCTTGCTGCATGTTCATGTAAGTTGTCCGTTTTGGTTTGAACATGGCCATAATTGCTCCCACAATACTTCTTTTAATCGGATCCCGATAGGACTCCACCTTGTAACCATTTGTTGTTCTCGGAGCAAAGAAAAACTTTTGGATTTCCGCTGTCTCTTCTGCAACATCACACTTCTGATAGAAGGTGATCCCCGTTGGTTCTCCTGCTTCCTTCCCCAACACTAATCTCCAATCTAACTCAGTCCATCGAGCCGGATTTCCTCTCTTCCCTTTGACTTCAAGGCCCTCCTCACAATTACTGGCAGCTATCTTTGTCATCACTCCTGGGAAACTAAAATTCTAGTTCCATGCTAAAAACATAATACAAAGTCTATTTGAGACCTCAATTTTGGCTACCACATCTAACCTACAAATTGCAAAACTTTGAACCGCCACACATTTGTGACCTTCTTCGCCATGATCTGCTCTCTCGTTCTTTGGCATTGAAAGACTATGCCTTCTCCTAGACGAGACACTCTAACCCCTTTTGGATTTTGGAAAATTGCACTCTCAATTGGCTTCTAGACACGCATTACTGCATGATGACTACTTAGAGGAATTGGAAATTTACTTGGTATATTCAACTTGTCCCTGCTCAATCGCAATTTTATATTACCCCAAATTGTAGTCATTCTTCAATCAATTTCAAATTTGACTTCCTCTCTTATGCGTGTTGTTGTCTTGTCACTATCAAGACATGCTTCTTCTGCCTCCGCTGTTTCTTGAAGTGTACTTTCTTACCACGTACCAAGGTTGTTAGACGGTCTTTGTATTGCCTACGCTTTCCGACCCAAAGACGATGCTCTTTGGACTTTTTCTGTCGTACACTTCTTCTGAGTACCTCCATCATTGGATCTGATCTTGCTGTGACAACCCGGCAAATATCACTTTTGCGGTAATCGGGTAAGTAAATTTCATTCCCGCAAAGATACGAGTCAGAATTGGTCAAATATGAAGCAAAGTAACAATTTCAGTTCTTCTTGAGTTCTTCTTTAGTCTCTTAGGTAGAAACCACACCCAGAAGAGAGTAACAAGCACTGACTCGCAGTCTTGTCACAAATTCACACTCCTTAATCACAAATCCTTCAATTCTTTCCAAACAATCTTGATTGTGATGATTCAGGTTGTCCCAAAAACGGCACTTCACTGCAAAACAACTTCGCCTCAGAATTGTGTTCTACCCCTCCACTGAAGGCACAACTTCCTCGATCAAAATTGCTTCACATCAACTTCGCATTGCAATCCCAAATGCAGAATACTACCAACACTACAATTCCTCTCAGATCTGTCAAGGCATTTCTTTGATTGCACTTCACTCAGGATCAAACACACAGAATGAAGATCAAGGCTGTGGAATCCAACATCCAACAAACACTCTGACTTGCACTTTGAATTTCTCCAAACACTCACAAACACAATTGCAAAATTGATACTCGTAATCAAGCTCAAGCGACGAGCACTGCTTCACAGCACTTCGCTTTATCTATTCTCGGAAATAATGAGCATTGAACAACAATTTCCTGCGGATGCCACTCTTAAATAGTGAAGCAATCGACAGTTCTAACAACTATACCGTTCTACAACAACGGTTCTAACTTGCAGATCCAAAATGACAATGCAACCTCTTCATATCTGCCCCTTCAAATCTCAAATCGGTTACTAATCCGATCCGATGTCTACTTCTTCCTCGATCTTCAAACCCAAACCCGAAATAATCTTACTTCCTACTATCTTTTCCTCGGGTTTCATAACTCCTACTTCTTCTACCAGATCCAGCAATTCTCTTTCCTGATCTGAAATTGCACTAGTGGGTAGTCTATCTAACTCTTCATCTTTCGACCCACTCTTCTCTAATGTCTCCATCGGTAACTCCGAAGACATTTGGATTCCTATGTTATCTACGTCGGGTTTTGCCTTAACATCTTGCCGAAGCTTTTCTAACTCTATTCTCACTAAGTCTAATCTAATCGCAATATTGTCTTCTACTTCTAAGATCTTCTTGTCTACACGAGTTCTGAGACTAATCAACAAGGCATTCAAATCTGTATCTTTGCTTGTCTTCGCCTCTTCTCCTGCACCAACAACTTCAACTCGTGTAGTCTTTTTTCTTCAATCCAAACGCTGACTTCTATACTTAACATTGCATTCACTCTGAGGACTATTTCCTTCAATGGCTCCAATCTTGTCTTGCATTCTCGTTCTCGATCTGCAAGCCATTCCTCTCGATACATCACCAATTCTTCTTCGAATTCGGCCTTCACCACTTCCTTCTCTTTCTCCTTCTGTTCAACCTTCTCTTCTTGATTACAAAGTCATTCCCATAATCTCTCTTCTTCTCTATATCTCACAGCCAACTCTCGTTGCCAGAGTTGCTTCTTCTCCTCCATACTCTCCATCACTCGATCGAGCTCTTGATCCTCCGATGCTACCCTCGCCATAGCATGGATAAGCTCTACTCTTGAATCAGCAAACTGCTGCTTCAAGATTTTGTGCTCCACTACCTGTCTCTCCCTTGCGATGTCACTCTTCCTTGCAAGATCCTCTCGATAACTCACTTCTCTCTTCAGGTCTTCGATTACCTAACTTCTCTCTACTGCTTCCGCTCACAGTACTTCTCTCTCTTCCTCACCTCGAGTTATACTCTTCTTCAACTCCGAGTTTTCTTCTTCTAATCTTGATAAGACCTGCAAAACAGTCTTTACCTCTGGACAAGTAGATTGCATCTCCTTCTTCTTCTTCTCCAACTTCACCAAGAGTGGGCATACTACCTTCTGTAGGTAATCTACTCCATTACTGACAACTTCTTCCTCCCGCGGAGTGGTCTCTCTTCTTGCCTCGTGTTCTCTCAATACTCGCCTTCTTCTCTGGAGTCTTCGTATTGGAATTGACGCCTCATTGCCCAAGCTTTCTTCTACCTCTTCCTTCACTCTACTCGGCCCCGCTTCACACTTTGCCTTACGTCTCAAGCGAACTCCTTGCTGAACTGCAATCTTCTTCTCCTCGAGCATTGGTACTTCGTCTTCCAGCGCCGCATTGTCTTCGGTTTCTACTTCGGCTTGCATTTCTTCTTCGTATTTGTCAACCGCAGGTGCCGAGGTCATTTCTCCACCATCTTCATTGTCACTACTAGTATCTCCACTCTGCAGTGTCAGCTCAAGTTCCTCCTCATGTTCCGAGTCCTCTGTCTTGAGCTCGGCTTCGCCTTGAGTCTTCATCTTCTGACTCAATCACCACCATTCCTCGCCTCAGGTTATTTTTTTGCATCTTCTGAGGTTTCTTTTTTTCTTTGGCGTCTGCTTGCCGAGTTCTCTTCTTTGTCGGGGTACTTACAACGACCTCCACGTTCTTCCCTGTCTTTGCGTAGTAATCGTCCTGTAACACCCATTTGTGCATGTGTGTGGTATTGTGATATTTAGCTTGGTATTACAAGTACTTAAGAGATATTATTTATATAGAGATAAAGGATGGTTCTATATTAGTCATGGTTAGCTAAAGTTAGTCATAGCTAAGATAGATGGGACCTTACTTTAGAGGAAGTAGAAAAGATGAGCACCACTATTTTGGATTTTAGTGTGTTGACTTGGTATTATTCCTAGGTGTTTGGCTTTGAGGAAAGAGTTGAGAACTCTTGGGCCCGCAAGCCTTTTTGTTTTGGATTCTTCTTTAGTCCAAGGATAGCCCATGTGAAGGAATCCTTGACTTAGTGGTTGGGTCAAGATAAGGGGAATATGCCCATGTGAATGGATATTCCTTTCTACTTTTTGACTTTACTTGACTTTTAGTCTAGTAACTTGAGTTACTACGGTAATTAGTAACTTTGGTACGTAACTATTTCACAAGTATATAAACAAGGAGTGAGGAGGTACTCATCATCCTTTCATTTGCAACTATCTCTCTCTCATTGAGTTCTCTAGTGAGCAATGTCTTGAGTCTTGGAGTGTTAGCCTTGGAGGAGTATGATGGAGTTGGGGTTCCTTGCCTTCTTAGTCCATGGTGCGCTACCATAATAGCCATCAGAGGTTCATCATGAGTGAGAGACAGGCCGGCTCACATTTTTGGTTCCGTTGCCGGGACCTCTCTAGAAGGCAAGATAATGTTCCGCGTCCAATTCTACATTAGGCAGAAGGAGGCTATGAGAGCTCACTTGGAGAGAACATTAGGAGAGGAGAGGGCTGAACTTATGTTAGAGAACCAAGATCCATTTGTATACCCTGTAGTTCATTATGATGTCTTTGAGGTGATTTTGTACATCTTGTACACATGAGAGGAATTGGAGAGATTGTGTGAGGTGGATTGCAGATTTTGGGGATTAAGGTGATTTTGGGCAAAATCTCAAGTTTGAGATCTGGACTTGAGATTTCTACACATGATAGCTTGGGTTATCTTCCAGTTAGCACACTTGAAATTATTGAGAGAGCTTCTATGCGCACTGGGCTAGAATTTTTGAAAGTTGATAGGGTAAAGTGCTCCCGCAACTGCATGCTCTCTGGAAAATTGTACAGAGTCTGCCATTTCTTCAATTTTTAGTGAATTGTCTTGAAAATTTCCAAGAAAATTCAGTGCATTGTATCCTACCAGGTGCCACAAAAATTAGAGAGAGATCATTTTTGCGCAGTGTGTTATGAGTTTTTGAAGTGAGGGGGGTGGTTTTCAGACCAAATCTGAAATATGGGTGCTGAATAGAAAGGTGTCTAGGCCAAATGGCTCGATGAAAAGATCTAAAATTTTGCAGGGAGGGACGCCCTAGAGTTGTGATCAAGTGTGGAAAATTTCAGAGGACTGTGACATATTCGTTGGGAGATTTGAGTGACATTGTGAGGAAGGGTCAATTCTGCAGAGTGGAGATCTCATGCATGAGAAGTTTGAGATCAACAAAAAGCATGTTTGAGTGTTTAGATTCATCTTTGGGAACATGGAGGGTCATCAAGAGTGGAAATTGAGATTATGCAAGGTTCCCCAAGGGTTTGAGGTGATTGTAGGGGTGGATTTGAGGAAAAGAGAGTTTACAATAGAATTTGAAGAGAGTGTTGAGAGGATCCAAAAACCTACACCACTTGGAGGAAAGAGTGAGTCTAAGTGCTTTCTATGTGGAGAGAAGGGACATAAGGCAAGTTCATGTCCATTAACCTTTGAGAGCAAGAGATTGAGGGAAAGGAGAGGCTTACTTGACTTGGGTTTGCATGTTGGACCTTCTTCACCAAGATTGGGAGGGAGAAGATCTAAGACCAAGGAGTTGTGTGAGGTTTGTGGAGTTGAAGGACTTCCAAAAGGACATGAGTGTAGTGGAGTAAAAGCACTTTTGGAAACTTTGGTGAAGGATCTTGGAGAGAGTCTTAGTACAGCTACAAAAATACTACCACCTTCATCAGCTAGTTCTCAAGATTAGTGATGGAGATAATCTTTCAACTTATGGATAAACTATCCATGAGAGTTAGATTAATATGCACTCTAGGATTTGATGTTGCTATAGAAATCTTGGAGCAACCTGAACCTTTTGTGTTCCCTAGAGTGGATTATTCTCAGATGGTGTTAGTCATGTATATACTCTATTAGTAATAGAGTGAGAGAAAAGAAAAGAGAAAAAAAAAATTTAAGAGAAAAGAAAGATAGTGAGGGGTTAAGATGGGGAAACTTCCGGTTTTCTTTGGCAAGGATGGAGAAGATGTGGAGGCCTTTGTGAGAGACTTCAAGAGAGCTTGCATAGGAAACAATGAGAGGAGGAAGAATGAGTGGGCCTCATTATTACCAGATTTCTTTGAGGATGCAGCACTTACATGGTATGAGTCAGAATACCAAAAGAGAGAGAGGAGAGAGGGGGAAGAGGAGTCTTGGGAGACTTTGACTTCAGCACTCATTGAGAACTTTCTTCCTGATGAGAGTTATGAGAGATTGATTAGTGAGGTTACATTTCTCAAGCAAGGAGATGGAGAGAAAGTGAGGGTCTATGTGGAAAGAGTGGAAAAGTTGGAGTCCAGATTTCGCATAGTGTTGAGGAAGGGTGGGGATGATGTGGAGACTACAATGATTGGCATAGGGGCCATGCTCACCAAGAATTTTGTGGGAGGATTGAGACCACAAATTAGAAGCAAGGTGAGATATGAGAAACCTTCTTCCAAGGTTGAAGCTATCAAGATCGCAATTCGTATGGAGGAGAGTTTGGAAGGGGATGAGAGTGATTTGGTGGTGAAGGAGGTTGTGCATCCTCCTCAAGGCTACAAGTATGGTGGAACTTCTGATACTTTGGTGACAAGGGTTGCACCACAAGTAGTAGTTGCTCCAATTCTTGCACCTCCACCAAAAGATCCACTCCAAACCATCACAGAACAACTTGCGGATCTCAAGATCAATGTGGTGCAACTATGGGAGAAGAGAGAGGTGGATCAGAATGTAGGGAGAGGACCTAGGAGTTATGGAAACTATCCATATAGAGGAGGCCAACCAGCCAACAATTTCAATGATAGAAATTGTTTTGATTGTGGAGGAAGAGGCCATATCCAAAGGAATTGCCCAAATTCCACTTACCATGGAGGAAGGGGTTATGAGGGAGCCAATAGAGGGAAAGAGGGAGGTAGTGAAACCCAAGTGGCTCCTAATCCCAACAAAGGTAAGGGGATAGCATCCATAGATGTGGTTGAGAGCAAGTATGAGAAGGGAGAGTGCTCAAACTCCAAGGGTCTTAATTTGGAGCTTTTGGCACAAGAGAAGAAGAGAGCTCGTTTTGCAGAGGATGTTCACTCTTCTCAAGGATTTACTTCAAGCAAGGATACTCCTATGTCTACTAGGAGCACTCGCACCTCAACACCATCAACAACAAAGACTCCAAGGAAGAAGTTGGGGATGGAGGACTTCTTGATCTCAAAGCAACAATGGAACTACAATGTGTTGGAGGATGTTGGTAGTCACAAGGCTAACATCACAGTGGGCCAATTAATTGCTTTGAACCCTACCTTGAGAAAGGAGCTTAGAGGTGGTTTGAGTTCTACAAGGAGCAAAAAGAAGAAGAAGGCAAAAGTTCCAGTATCAATGGGGGTGGTGGATGCCAAGCCAGCACCATGGGAGGCTTGTGAATATGCCTCCAAGATTGATGTGAGAGTGAATGGTCACAACATCAAGGATGCATTGGTTGATGGAGGATCAGCAGTGAATGCCATGTCAGAAAGGTTGATGAAGAAGTTGGGTATGATACCCTCAAGACCTTCAACATTTGTGGTGAGCATGGCAAACAAGCAACAAGTTCGACCAGTAGGGGTGATGGATAAGGTGGTAGTTTCAGTTATGGGAGTTCAAAATCTCATGACTTTCCAAGTCTTGAAGGATTCAAGCTATGACTTACTTCTTGGGAGGCCATGGTTGAGAGCAGCACGCACAACTGATCGATGGCACAAAGGGTACTTGAGGATTGGGCCATCAAACCATAGAGTCACTGTTCCTGTGACTAACACCACCAACACTTCACATTCAGATACCCCATCTTCTAATTATTGGGAATCAGATTCTGAAGAAGGAGCTTCAGGTGTGGACACAAGCATGGAAGAGGAGACTTCCACGGAGGAAGATGAATCTGAATCTGATTCAGATGTGTATCCCTTGTGTGCTATGGATTTTGCACCTAAGCCAGAGGTTTTGAAGGACCCAGATAAATCACCATTGACACTTGAGGAGGTAGAGAGAAGGTTATCTACCCTCAAGTATGGCCCAAATGTTACCAAGGAGGAGAAGGTGAGATTTGAGGAGATTTTCCGCAAGTTCATCCATGTGTTTGCTTTTAGTTACAAGGATTTGAAGGAAGTCACCTTGGAGGAGCACAAGATAGAGGTGGAGTCACATGCAAGACCAATCCGCCAAAAGCAACGTCGCATTAGCCCACCAATATCTTTGGTTGTGAAGGAGGAGATTGATAAGCTCAAGGAGGCTGGATTTATCTTTGAGGTGGAGAATTCAGAATGGGTGTCTCCAATTGTCATTGTGAAGAAAAAGAATGGCAAGCTTCGGGTATGTGTGGATTACAAGAAGCTTAATGCTGTTACCAAGAAGGACTACTACCCATTGCCATTCATTGATGAGATCTTGGAGGAGGTTGCAGGTCATGAGAGGTACAGTTTTGGAGATGGTTATAGTGGATATAACCAAATAAAGATTGCACCAGAGCATCAACAACTCACCACATTCACCACACCTTGGGGAACTTACGCTTTCAAGGTCATGCCTTTTGGGCTTTGCAATGCTCCAGCCACATTCCAACGGTTCATGAACAAGGTATTTGAACCTTTCATTGGGAAATTTGTGAGAGATTTCATTGATGACTTTTGTGTCTATGGGAGCAAGGAGGAGCACTTTGAGCACCTAATCAAAGTCTTGCAACGCTTGGATGAGGCAAATGCATCACTCAACCCAGAGAAGTGCATTTTTGGACGTGAAGAAGGTCTACTTTTGGGGCACATCATCTCCAAGGATGGAATAGCAGTTGATCCTGAGAAGGTGAGGAAAATCTCAGACCTTCCATTCCCTTCAAGCTTGACAAAGTTACGCCAATTCTTGGGAATGGTTGGGTACTATAAGAGGTTCATCTTCTCATTTTCCAACAAGGCTTATGCATTGACCATCTACATGAAGAAGGGTGTAGATTACATGGTGATTTTGGAAGACAAGGAGGCTCTCAAAGCTTTTGAGGAGCTCAAGCAATCCCTTGTTGTAGCTCCAATTCTTGCTAAACCTGATTGGAGTAAGCCTTTCATCCTCTACACTGATGCTTCTAATGTAGCTATAGGATGCACTCTTAGTCAATTAGACCAAGATGGGCATGATCATCCAATAGCTTATGCTAGTAGGCAGATGGTTTCAGCAGAGAAGAACTACTCTGTCACAGAGAGAGAAGGGTTGGCAGTGATCTTTGGTCTCAAGAAGTTTAGACACTACTTGATTGGAGGGAAAGCCACAATTGTCACGGATCACAAGGCTTTGAAGTACATCTTCAACAAGCCTAATGTTGAAGGGAGACTAGCAAGGTGGATGATACTCTTGTCTGAGTATGACTACACAATTGAGGATAGGCCAGGAAAGAAACATGCAAATGCTGATTTGTTATCTAGAGCCTATGATCATGATGGAGATGAGCCAGTAGATGATTCCTTCCCGGATGAGGAGCTCATGACAATCTCAGTCACTCAAGAGATTCCAATGGAGTACAAGGAGATTGTGGATTTTGTGACAAGAGGTAACTATCCAGAAGGGATGCATGCTAGGGAGAGGAAGGCCCTTGCAGCAAGATCTAGACCTTACACAATGGTGGAGGATATTCTTTTTCACCAAGGAGCAGATGGTCTACTTCGAAGAGCAGTGGGTAAGGAAGAGTCTATCCTACTCATAAAGGAGTTTCATGAAGGTTTAGTATGTGGAGGACACTTTGCAGGAAAGGTGACTGCTTTCAAGATTCTAGATGCAGGTTACCATTGGAGAGGGATTTTCAAGGATTGTCTTGATTATTGCAAAACTTGTCATGTTTGTCAAGCTTTTGCTAGAAAGTCTACATCCACTCCACCACTTAGATCAATTCCATTGCTAGGACCTTTTGAGAAGTGGGGAATTGATTTTGTAGGACCTCTCAATAGAACCCCAAGGAACAATCGGTACATTGTGGTAGTTACTGATTACCTTACCAAGTGGGTTGAGGCTAGACCATTGAGGGACAAGAATGAAGATGAAGTGGGTAGATTTCTTTATGAACGCATTATCACTAGGTTTGGATGCCCTTTGGAGTTGGTTTCTGATAGAGGAGGAGAGTTTACAGGAAGCATTACTACAGCCATGCTACGACATTTCTCTATCACACATAGAGTAACTACATCCTATAAGCCAAATTCCAATGGCTTGGCAGAGGGAACCAATCAGACCTTGTGCATGATGTTGGCCAAAGATGCAGAAATGGAGGGGGCTAAACATCATTGGGACAAGAGGATTCATGCAGTTTTGTGGGAGTATAGGACAACCATGAAGACTTCCACTGGATATTCTCCATTCCAATTGGTGTATGGTATTGAGTCTACCTTACCTATTCACTTTGATCTTCCTACCTTCCAAAGCATTCAAAGGAGATTGAAGAAAGCACAAGGAAGTGATGCAGGGAAGTCAAGGAAGGATCAACTCATGGAGTTAGAAGAGGCAAGAGCAGTTGCTATGGTTCGAGTGGAGCAAGCCCAAAGGAAACAAAAGGAGAGCTATGACAAGAGGCAAGGCAAGAAGAAGGTGGAGCCTTTCAAAGAAGGTGATTGGGTAATGTTGTTTGATTCCATTCGATTCAAGAGAGTGCAAAAGAAGTTTTTGCCTAAGTACTTTGGACCTTTCATAGTAGAGAAGGTGTGGGGCAATTACACCTATGATCTCAAGGAGTTGGGAGGAAGACACTTTGATAGGATTAACCATGATAAGTTGAAGATGTACCATAGAAGGTAGAGAGACCTTCACTTTGAGGACAAAGTGAAAACTTAGTCCGGGGGTAAATGTAACACCCATTTGTGCATGTGTGTGGTATTGTGATATTTAGCTTGGTATTACAAGTACTTAAGAGATATTATTTATATAGAGATAAAGGATGGTTCTATATTAGTCATGGTTAGCTAAAGTTAGTCATAGCTAAGATAGATGGGACCTTACTTTAGAGGAAGTAGAAAAGATGAGCACCACTATTTTGGATTTTAGTGTGTTGACTTGGTATTATTCCTAGGTGTTTGGCTTTGGGGAAAGAGTTGAGAACTCTTGGGCCCGCAAGCCTTTTTGTTTTGGATTCTTCTTTAGTCCAAGGATAGCCCATGTGAAGGAATCCTTGCTTTAGTGGTTGGGTCAAGATAAGGGGAATATGCCCATGTGAATGGATATTCCTTTCTACTTTTTGACTTTACTTGACTTTTAGTCTAGTAACTTGAGTTACTACGGTAATTAGTAACTTTGGTACGTAACTATTTCACAAGTATATAAACAAGGAGTGAGGAGGTACTCATCATCCTTTCATTTGCAACTATCTCTCTCTCATTGAGTTCTCTAGTGAGCAATGTCTTGAGTCTTGGAGTGTTAGCCTTGGAGGAGTATGATGGAGTTGGGGTTCCTTTCCTTCTTAGTCCATGGTGCGCTACCATAATAGCCATCAGAGGTTCATCCTGAGTGAGAGACAGGCCGGCTCACAGTCCGTGCTCCGGATTTGGAGAATGTATTGCTGCTCCTCCGCGTCGACTTCTCTTCTCAAGTCAGGATGGAAATGAGATACCATTCTATTGCGCCCCGCCAAATTGAGCAAATTTAACCCGAGGTAAAAATGTGCCGCAAATGGTATGATGTAATGTGGAGGCAACTTATCCTGTAGATTCCACACCATCTGCCTCGTTCTCCCGTGAAAGCACCTTGCCCAATTGATCGGTTCTCCTGCAAATAACTTGTGAAAGAACACCGCTTGGTGTTTCATCACATAGGTAGTTCTCTCCGGCTTCAGGATGGCCATTAGTGCACCCACAATTCCTCTCCTCACAGGGTCTTTGTAGCTCTCAACTTTGTACCCATTCTTTGTCCTCTTCGACAAGAAGGCATCTCTCACCTCCTACGTTTCTTGGGCTATCTCTCCTTTCCCCAAGAACGTGGCTCCCTGCTCCAAACCCGCCTCCCTCCCAAGTACAAGTCTCTAATCTGACTCTGTCCAGTGAGCCGGATTTCCTCTCTTCCCTTCTTCCTCGGGACCATCGAGACATTTACTCTCGATGATTTCTATCATGAATCCTGGAAAACTTACGTTCCATTTCCATGCCAGAAAAGTGATCCAAAGTCGGCTCAAGACTTCGATCCTCGCTACTATATCTAATCTCCAAATTGCATGATTTCTCACTACAAATTCGGAGTTCTTCTTCTCTCCTCCCATCTCTTCTGCTTTCTTACTGTCTCTCGATTTCTCTCTCGCAACTTCTCCCTTGCGCACTAACACGAGTCCAACTCTATTTCCCTTCCCCCGATCACCTGCAAGACGACTCCTCAGCGGCAAAGGAAAATTGCTCGACATTTTGTCGTTGCAGTTTTGATTTTTATAGAGTTGCACTTCTTCGTCTTCCGTCACTTTGAGTTTCTATCAAGAAATCACACCTCTGGCATGCACCTATCACTGTCAATCAACCTTTGCGCGTATGAGCCGCCAGTTTTGAAACGGCCCCTTCTTGAATTTCTCGCCCCGACGAAAGGTTGTTAGACTGTCTTTGCCTCGGGTTGAGCTCCCCCCGATCTGAAGACAATTTACTTTGTATTGTATGCTGACATGGCATTTCCGAGTACTTCGCCTTATGACCCGAAGTCACTTTACTTCGGGTTTCATCCCGAGGACAATTTTCTTTGCCTTCTTTGGCCATACAGGCGCAATCCGACTTCTCTATACACTTCTTCTCCTTTATTTTGAAAAAAAAAATGTGGGCACCACACTTGCCTTCTTTGGATTTCCTCCAAAGTCACTTCCGTCCATTACTTCTTTCACAATTTGGCTTTCTGTGCTTACTTCTTACCTCAAATGCTAATAAACAGAAAAGAAACAAAAAATGTGGGCACCACAAACCCCAACTCCATCATACTCCTCCAAGGCTAACACTCCAAGACTCAAGACATTGCTCACTAGAGAACTCAATGAAAGAGAGATAGTTTTGAAAGGATGATGAGTACTTCCTCACCCCTTGTTTATATACTTATGAAATAAGTACACACCAAAGTTACTAATTACTGGCGTAACTCAAGTTATTAGGCTAAAAGTCAAGTAAGGTCAAAAGGTATAAAGGAATATCCATCTACATGGGCATATTCCACTAAGCATGTGATCTTATCTTGACCTAACCATTAAGTCAAGGATTCCTTCACATGGGCTATTCTTGGACTATAGAAGAATCCAAAACAAAAGGCTTGTGGGCCCTAGAGTTCTCAACTCTTTCCTCAAAGCCAAACACCTAGGAATAATACCAAATCAACACACTAGAATCCAAAATAGTGGTGCTCATCTTTTCCACTTCTTCTAAGTAAGGTTCACTCTATCTTAGTTATGACTAACTCTAGCTAATCATGACTAATATAGAACCATCCTTTATCTCTACAAAAATAATATCTCTCAAGTACTTGTAATACCAAGCTAAATATCACAATTCCACACACATGCACAAATGGGTGTTATAGACTCGAGGAAGAAGGTAATAGAGGAAATCTGGCTCATTGGACAAAGTCAGATTGGAGGTTAGTCCTTGGAATAGAGGTGAGTGAGGAGTAGGGAGCCATGTTCTTGGGGAAAGGAGAGGTAGTTGAAGAAACCCAAGAAGTGAGAGACTCCTTTTCTTCAAAGCGCACAAAGAATGGCTACAAAGTTGAGAGCTACCAGGACCTTATGAAGAGAGGCATCATAGGAGCAATGATGGCTATCTTCAAGCCGGAGCAAACTACTTATGTGATGAAACATTAAGTGGTGTTCTTTTGTAAGATGTTTGCAGGGGAGCCAATCAATTGAGCAAAGTGCTTTCATCAGTGTATGAGACAAATGGTGTGGAACTTGTGGGACAAGTTGCCTCCGCACTACATTATGCCATTTGCAGCCCACTTCTACTTGAGATTGAATTTGCTGAATGTGGCGGAGAGACACAAGATGGTGTTGTGCTTCCATCCCAACTTGAGAAAAGATGCCGATGTGGAGGAGCAGTAATACATTTTGCAGATTAGAAGCAATGACGAGTACTACACGCAAACGGGGCAAAGCGTGTGGTTGAAGGTGAATACTCCTATAATAGTATGGAGTTTAGCAATATAGTTAGTGAGGCTAACAAAGTAGAGAATATGCCAAATTAGCCTATAATATTCCAAAAGCATCTAGGAAGCTTCTTGGGAAGCTTCTCGACTAGTTACGTGCACTCCAAGTAGGTAGCTTCTAGAAGCTTCTAACTAGCTTAGCTTGCATGCCAAGTAGGCGGCTTCCAGAAGGAAGCTTCTTGAGAAGCTTCCTAGTTAACTTGGCTTGCACTCTAAGAAAGCGGCTCAAGGAAGCTTCTTGAGAAGCTTCTCAAGGACCTTATATGCTACCTATAAATACCAAAGCTGAAGCTCATGCTAGGTATTTAGAGTTGTCCCTCATTCAAATGTCCCAATGTGAGTTTCCATTCTCCCATTTCTCTCCTTGGTCTTGGTCTTTTACATTGGTATCAGAGTAGGAACGGGATGGATGGAATTTATGGACCACCAAATCCACTTCTGCCAAACCATTGGGATTTTCATGTCCAGATATTACCCAAGCATTGTTTCACACATTCATCACCTCGCGCTTTGGGCAAGATTTTCTACATATGATCAATGTGTCTAAAGAACCCTTGATATTTCCGGTTGTAACTTATGGAGAACAGTGGACATGCTGCATCTATGTGTTAATCAATTAGATAAAGTGTGAGTAGTGGGATAGAGGAGTAGCTATGGCGGCAATACTGAATGTTATCCTTGCAATGTAGCAACAAATCAAGCACCTTACTCAATTGTTGGATGAACAAGATCAGCAACGATGAGACATATAGAGAGAGCACCAACTTGAGATGGAGAAGATCACATTTGATTTCCAAAACCCAAGGTGTTTGAAGGCAACAATCTTCCAAGCAGAGTGGAGAATTTTGTGTTTGATTGCAAACGTTACTTTGAATCCACCAATCTTCAAAATGAACAGAAACAGATTTTCTTGGCCTCTAGCCAATTAGATGGTGTGGCAAAAATTTGGTGGCAATTTCAAGTGGAGCAAGCTGAATGACAGATTGTTGCACCAATTTTGACATAAGCAAAGTTCAAGGATGCAATATTGGGTCGGTTTCAAACTATAAATGCCACCCGTGTCGCATGAGATAAATTGGCGGAGTTGAAGCAAGGTGGCTCAGTAAGGAGCTACATCACACAATTTCAAAACATTATATGAAAATTCCAAATATATAAGAAGGTGAAGTTTTGGATCAATTTGTGCGGGGATTGAAGTCACAAACCAAATTGGAGGTGATCATGTAGGAACCACAAAATGTAGAAGGAGCCATGCAATTGGTTGAGCACTTTGATTCCTTGGTTGTGACAACTTGGTCTCGATCTTGACCTACACAAGGCCTACCAGTACACTATGCACGGGTGGAAGAATCAGCACCAATGGAGATTGATGTTATCCAACGGAGACCACTTGGTACAACAAATAAAGAAAGACTACAACAAAATGGAGGTTTTTTTTATTGTTGCCAAGTTGGACATTGCATTATTGAATGCCCACTTAGGCATGGGTGACACTCAACAAGTTGCCCAAGTAGAGGTTGTGGAACAGAATGATCAGGGAAACGAGGAATCCTTGTAGGAGATTTTGAGCCGCCTATTGGGAGCTTGATTAGTTCCAATGGGATTGAAGGCTTGACTTATGCAAGTTTGCTTCACTTGCAAGGAACAATATCTAATCAGGGTTTTAGGATTTTGGTTGATTCTAAAAGTTTAGTGAATTGTATGTCTATGCAAGTAGTGAAGGAATTGGGTATTCCTATCAAGCCAGTGTTTGTAAGTAGTTTGATGATGGCGGATGCTAGAAAGGGTTTTGCATTCCGCACCTCACATCTTGTTACCTTCAAGATTGGGAAGGAGTATTTGGAGTGTATGAGGTTTGTAGTGGCACCTTTACACTATGATATCATTCTAGGTCTACCTTGACTTGAACGTCATAAGGTTCAATTTGATTGGACCCGACGACAAATTCAAGTACCTCACATCCTGTTATAAGACAAGAGACATCTTGGGTACCTTGGGTCATAAGATCTCATTAGAGGAGATCAAGATGGAAGAAGAGAAGATCAAGGCCATTACTGATTGGCCTACCCCGAAGGATGCTACAGAAGTACGAGCATTCAATGGACTGGCCAGTTTTTACCGACGGTTCATCCACTATTATGCTCATGTGGCTGCACCATTGACTGACCTCTTGGGAAAGAACTCAAGCTTCCAGTGGACCACCAAGCATGAAGAAGCATTCCAGAAGTTAAAGCATATGGTGTCTTCAAGACCTATTCTTCAACCATATGATCCTCAACTACCTTGTGTGGTTGATTTTGATGCTTCTAACTTTGCAATTGGAGCTGTGTTGCAACAAGAATTTCCAGATGGACTACATCCGATTGCCTTTGTGTCTCACCGACTAAATACAGCGGAAAGAAATTACTCTGCTCAAGATCGGGAACAACTTGCAATGGTATATGCCACCAAGGTATGGAGGCATTATCTCTTGGGGAAACAAGTGATCATGCGAACTGATCACAAGCCCTTGTTGCAGACCTTACACTTGGAGCACATGAAGAGCCGGCATCATCGATGGGAAGAGCAACTCCAATTGTTTGACATCAAACTTGAGTACAAACCAGGTCGGTTCCATGTCATTCCCGATGCTCTATCACGATGACCTGATTTGAAGGATCTTCCTTTTATCACGGCGGCAATTACAACGGTGTCCATTGACCCTAAGGTCCACAATGAGTTTCAATCAGCTCTACGACAAGATCCCTTCTTCCAAATGGTACACGATCGTCTGACAGCATGCGACAAGGAGTACAGCACCTTCTCCTTCAAGGAAGGCCTTTTATTCCATGCAGACCAGATCTATGTTCCAGCCAAAGGTGATCTTCGACTAGTGCGCCTTCAAGAAGCCCATGATTTACCAATAGCTGGTCACATGGGAGTGGACAAGACCTTGGGCACCCTCCAACGCCAATGGTGGTGGCCCAACATGACACGAGATGTTCGAGACTTTGTCCGATCATGTGAGAGTTGCCAACGGAACAAGGCCAGCAACCAGAAGCCGAGTGGACTCCTTCAACCACTCGCCATTCTATCCGCTCGTTGGGAGCATGTGAGCTTGGATCTCATCACATCCTTGCCAAAGACAAAACAAGGACACACCGCAATTGTGGTGTTTGTGGATAAGCTTAGTAAGCAAATCCACTTGGCACCAACCTGTGATACCGTGGATGCTCCAACCTTAGCGTAAATCTACTTCAACAATGTCTTCAAGCATCATGGGATGCCACGTGTACTCATCTCCGACCGTGATCCTCGATTTACCAGGAAGTTTTGGCAAGCACTCTTCCAGATACTCGGCACCAAGCTTGCTTTGTCCACGGCCTATCATCCTCAAACTGATGGACAAACTGAACGCGCCAATCATACATTGGAGGATATGTTGCGGGCCTTTGTCAATGTCCACCATACCAACTGGGATGAATGTCTTGCAGCTACAGAATTTGCCTACAACAATTCCAAACAGGCAAGCACTGGATTTTCTCCCTTCTTTCTCAATTTTGGCCAAGATCTACTTGTTCCAGATTCCCTTCTTGCTCCCCCTCCCTCTCATGTTCCTCATACTTCTACATTCTTGACCACTATATCCCAATCTCTCCAACAAGCCAAATCTCACCTCCTTGTTGCTCAAAATCGCCAAAAACAATATGCAGACCATCATCGTCGTGATCTCACCTTTGAAGTTGGTGATAAAGTCATGCTATCCTCTAGTAACCTCCCTCTCCCACTTGATACCCAAGTTCGTAAACTTGCTCCTAATTGGATAGGACCCTTTGATATCACCCACATTATCTCTCCTGTTGCTTATCGTCTTGCCTTACCTTGTCACATGCGTATCCATCCTGTCTTTCATGTTTCCAAGTTGAAACCCTTTGTTCCTAACCCTTCTTCGTTTTCCTCTTGAGTCCAACCTCCCCCTCTTCCTATCCCTATCAATGATCATGAGGAGTACGAAGTTGATCGTATCCTTGCGTGTCGCCATATTCAACAAGGCCGTCGCCAACACACGGAGTACAAGGTCCTTTGGAAAGGGTATCCCCTTCATGATGCCACATGGGAACCTCTTTCTCACCTCCAGAATGCACAGATGGCCATCCAGGAATTCGAAGCTTCACTGGCGACGAGGACGTCACCAACTAGCGGCGGGGGAATATGTAACAATATGGAGTTTAGTGACGAAGTTAATCGGGCTTACAAAGTAGAGAATAAGACAAAATAGCCTAGAATATTCTAGAAGCATCTAAGAAGCTTCTTAGGAAGCTTCCCAACTAGTTAACTTGCGCCCTAAGCAGGTAGCTTCTAGAAGGAAGCTTCTAGAAGCTTCTAACTAGCTTAGCTTGCACGCCAAGTAGGTGGCTTCTAAAAGGAAGCTTCTTGAGAAGCTTCCTAGTTAACTTGGCTTGCACTCCAAGAAAGCGGCTCAAGGAAGCTTCTTGAGAAGCTTCAAGGGTCTTGTATGCTACCTATAAATACCAAGGCCGAAGCTCATGCTAGGCATTCGGAGTTTTCCCTCATTCAAGTGTCCCAATGTGAATTTCCATTCTCCTATTTCTCTCCTCGGTTTTGGTCTTTTACATTCTCCTTCAAGGAAGGCCTTCTATTCCATGCGGACCGGATCTATGTTCCAACCAAAGGTGATCTCCAACTTGTGCGCCTTCAAGAAGCCCATGTTTACCAATAGTTGGTCACATGGGGGTAGACAAGACCTTGAGTACCCTCCAATGCCAATGGTGGTGGCCCTACATGACACAAGATGTTTGTGAGTTTGTTTGATTGTGTGAGAGTTGTCAATGCAACAAGGCCAGTAACCAAAAGCCGAGTGGACTCCTTTAGCCACTTCCCATTCCAACTACTCATTGGGAACATGTGAGCTTAGATCTCATCACCTCCTTGCCCAAGACACAACAAGGTCACACAGCAATTGTGGTGTTTGTGGATAAGCTTAGTAAGCAAATCTATTTGGCACCAATGGTTGATATTGTGGATGCTCCAACCTTGGCATAACTCTACTTCAATAATATTCAAACATCATGGGATGCCACATGTACTCATCTCTAATCGTGCTCCTTGCTTCACCGGAAACTTTTAGCAAGCACTCTTCTAGATACTTGGCACCAAGCTTGCTTTGTCCACAACCTATCATCCTCAAACTGATAGACAAACTGAACATGAAAATTGCACCTTGGAAGATATGCTTTATACCTTTGTCAACATTCACCATACCAATTGAGATGAATGTCTTGTAGTTACGGAGTTGGCATACAACAATTCTAAATAGGCAAGCACCGGATTCTCTCCTTTCTTTCTCAATTTTGGCCAAGATCCGCTTGTCCTAGATTCTCTTCTTGCTCCTTCTCCATCTCAAGTCCTTCATACTTCCACCTCCTTGACCACTATATCCAAATCTCTCAAACAAGCCAAATCTCACCTCCTTGTTGCTCAGAATCATCAAAAACAATATGCGGACCATCATCGTTGTGATCTCACCTTTGAAGTCAATGATAAAGTTATGCTATCCTCTAGTTATCTACCCCTCCTACTTGATACCCAAGTTTGTAAACTTGCCCCTAATTGGATAGGACCTTTTGATGTCACCCAAATTGTCTCTCTTGTTGCTTATCGACTTGCCTTGCCTTGTCATATGTGCATCCATCCTGTCTTTCATGTTTCCAAGTTGAAACCCTTTGTTCGTAACCCTTCTTCTTTCTCCTCTTGAGTCCAACCTCCTCCTCTTCCTATCCCTATCAATGATCATGAGGAGTACAAAGTTGATTGTATCCTTGCACGTTGCCACATCCAAAGAGGACGCCACCAACATACGGAGTATCAGGTCCTTTGGAAAGGGTACCCCCTTCATGATGCCACATGGGAACCTCTTTCTCACCTCCAAAATGCACAAACGGCCATCTAGGAGTTTGAAGCTTCAATGGCAATGAGGACATCACCAACTAGTGGTGGGGGAATATGTAACAATATGGATTTTAGCAATATAATTAGTAAGGCTAACAAAGTAGAGAATAAGCCAAATTATCCTATAATATTTCAAAAGCATCTAGAAAGCTTCTTGGGAAGCCTCCTAACTAGTTAACGTGTGCTCCAAGCAGGTAGCTTCTAGAAGCTTCTAACTAGCTTAGCTTAGCTTGCAAGCCAAGTAGGCAACTTCTAGAAGGAAGCTTCTTGAGAAGCTTCCTAGTTAACTTGGCTTGCACTCTAAGAAAGCGGCTCAAGGAAGCTTCTTGAGAAGCTTCTCAAGGGCCTTATATACTACCTATAAATACCAAAGCCAAAGCTCATGCTAGGCATTTGGAGTTTTCCTTCATTCAAGTGTCCCAATGTGAATTTCCTTTCTCCTATTTTTCTCCTTGGTCTTGGTCTTTTACAACTCCAAAGTCAAAGAAGAGGAGTCAACAAGAAGAAGAACAAGAAGTAGCAACAACAAGACCTTGGAAGACCAAGAAGGTAAACCCGAGGAAAGACCTGGTTGTAATTGTGTTGTCAGGTGAAGAAGCAAAAGGCAAAGCAAAGTACAAGTCAAAAGACTTGGAGAAGGAGGAAGAACCGAAACTCACATTGCAAAGTGGTGAAGCAAGCAATGAGAGTGAAGATGGCATGGAGACAAAGCCCTGAAAGAGTATCCCTGGGATGTTGTATGCCTATTGTTAGTGAAGTTAGAGGAGAAGAAGAAAGAGATGTAGTTGCAATGTCCAAAGGTGAAGATTGTGTTGCAAGTGTTGGCGAGATTAGAGAGGAGGCCATTCTAGAAAGGAGGTGAAGTATGAGGCAGGACTGAGTAGAAGAAGAGAAGTGGAGAGTGGAAGTTTAGGGAGCAAAGAATCCATCCCCATAAGGCGATTGCGGCTGAGAAGAAGACTGTCTAGTAAAGAAGAAGCAAAGAAGGAGAAAAGCCCGCAAGTCGAGTAGTAGTGAAGGAGTAGAGTATCCCTGGGATGTTGTATGCCTATTGTTAGTGAAGTTAGAGGAGAAGAAGAAAGAGATGTAGTTGCAATGTCTAGAGGTGAAGATTGTGTTGCAAGTGTTGGCGAGATTAGAGAAAGAGAACTCTGAGTTGAAAGAGAGCATAACCCGAGGTGAGGAGCAAAGGGAAGCATTACAAGTAGATGTAGTAGTACAGAACTGTGAGCCGGCCTGTCTCTCACTCAGGATGGACCTCTGATGGCTATTATGGTAGCGCACCATGGACTAAGAAGGCAAGGAACCCCAACTCCATCATACTCCTCCAAGGCTAACACTCCAAGACTCAAGACATTGATCACTAGAGAACTCAATGAGAGAGAGATAGTTGCAAATGAAAGGATGATGAGTACCTCCTCACCCCTTGTTTATATACTTGTGAAATAGTTACGTACCAAAGTTACTAATTACCGTAGTAACTCAAGTTACTAGACTAAAAGTCAAGTAAAGTCAAAAAGTAGAAAGGAATATCCATTCACATGGGCATATTCCCCTAAGCATGTGGTCCTATCTTGACCCAACCACTAAGTCAAGGATTCCTTCACATGGGCTATCCTTGGACTAAAGAAGAATCCAAAACAAAAAGGCTTGCGGGCCCAAGAGTTCTCAACTCTTTCCTCAAAGCCAAACACCTAGGAATAATACCAAGTCAACACACTAAAATCCAAAATAGTGGTGCTCATCTTTTCTACTTCCTCTAAAGTAAGGTCCCCTCTATCCTAGCTATGACTAACTTTAGCTAACCATGACTAATATAGAACCATCCTTTATCTCTATATAAATATATCTCTTAAGTACTTGTAATACCAAGTTAAATATCACAATACCACACACATGCACATATGGGTGTTACAGAACCAAGTAATTGAAAATTAAAAGAAGGAAGTGTGAAGTAAAGAGCAAGTAATAGAGTAGAATGTCATAGCAAGGGAAAGACAAATAGTTGAGTTTGAAATCTTGAAACATCAATTTGTTGATTCACAATTAGAAATCATCCATGCTATGGCAAGAGTAGCAGAGAAGGAGCAAGAGCTTGATAGAGTGATGGACAATGTAGAAGAGAAGAAGCAACTTTGGCAAAGAGAGTTGACAATGAGATATAGAGACGAAGAGAGATTATGGGATTTACTTCATAATCTGGAAGAGAAGATTGTTCATAAGAGAAGGAGAAGAAGACGGTGCAAGCCAAATTCAAGGTAGAATTGGCAATGTATAGGGAAGATTGGCTGGCGGATCCAGAGAAAGATGAGACTTGAGCCATTGAAGGAGATCATAACAAAGATGAATGCGATGCTAAGTATAGAAGCCAATGTGCGGATTGAGCAAACAAGATTGCACAAGTTGAAGTTGTTGGTGCAAAAGACAAAGAGGAGATCTACAAAGGATAAAGATTTGAATTCATTATTAATCAATCTCAGAGCTTGTGTAGATAAGAAGATATTGGAAGTGGAAGACAATATCACAATCAGATTAGATTTGGTTAAGTTAGAGATAGATAAACTTCAAAAAGATATAAGAGCAAATCTCAAAGTAGATGAGATAGGAGTACAGATATCTTCAGAGTTACCATTGGAGATATTAGAGAAGAGTGGATCAGGAGATAAAGAAGTAGAAGGGCTAACTATCACAGGAATTGTAGATCAAGAGGAAGTGTTAGAATCAGTAGAAGAATTAGTAGTTGTGAAACCCAAGGATAAAGTAGTATGTGAGGTTACTTTGGGATTGGAAGCCAAGGAAGAGGTAGACATTGGATCGGAGTAGTAACAATTTTGAGATTTGAAGAAGCAGATATGAAGAGGTGCATTGTTATTTTGGATCTACAGGTATGAAGAGTTGTTAGGAAATGGTATAGTTGTTAATAACTATCAAGTGCTTTGCCTATTTAAAAGGAGCATTTGTAGTACATTGTTGTTCAATATTCATAATTTCTGAAGATAGATAAAGCAAAGTGTTAATTTCAATGCTCGTCACTTGAGCTTGATTTTGAGTATCAACATTATGGTTGTGTTTGTGAGTGTGTGGAGAATTTTGAAGTGCAAGTCAGTGTGTTTGTTGGATGTTGGATTCCACAGCCTTAATCTTCATTCTGTGTGTTTGATCTTGAGTGAAGTGCAATCGGAGCAATGCCTTGACAGATCTAAGAGGAATTATAGTGTTGGTAGTATTCTACAGTTGTGAGTGTAGCACAAAGTTGATGTGATGCAATTTTGATTGAGGAAGTTGTGCCTTCAGTAGAGAGGTGGAACACAATTCTGAGGCAAAGTCATTTTGCAACAAAGTGCAGTTTTCAAGAGAATCTAAATCATCACAATCAATATTGTTTGGAAATATTTGATGAAGTTGTGATTATGGGTGACAAATTGTTATGATGAGATTGCAATTCAGTGCTTGTTACTCTCTTCTGGGTGTAGTTGCTACCTGAGAGATTAAAGATGAAATCAAGAAGGACTACATTGTGACATTTGACTTTGTATTTGGACATTTCTGAATCGTATCTTTGCGGGAACGAGCTTTACTTACATGATTACCGCAAAAGTGATATTTGCTAGGTTGTCACACCTACCAATACACTATATATAGGTGGAGGAACTGGCACCAATGAAGATTGATGTCATTCAATGAAGACCACTTGGCATTATAGATAGAGAAAAACTATGACAAAATGGTGGTTGTTTCTATTATTGCCAAATTAAACATTGCATTGTTGAATATCTACTCAAGAATGTGCGACCTTGGCAAGTTGCCCAGATGGAATTTGTGGAGCAAAATAATCAAAGGGAAAAGGAATCCCAATAAGAGATTTTGAGCTGCCTATTAGGAATTTGATTAGTTCCAATGGGATTGAAAGCTCAACCCATGCAAGTTTGCTTCACATGCGAGGTACAATATCCGATTATGGTTGTAGGATTTTTTTTGATTTTGGAAGTTCAAAAAATTACTTGTCCATGCAATTAGCAAAGGAATTATGTATTCTTATCAAGCCAGTAATTGAGAGTAGATTGATGATGGTGGATGGTAAAAGGGTTCTATATTCCGTATCTTGCATCTTGTTACCTTCAAGATTGGTAAGGAGTATTTGGAGTGTATGAGGTTTGTTGTAGCACCTTTGCACTATGATATCATTCTAGGTCTACCTTTGCTTGAACGTCACAAGGTTCAATTTGATTGAAACTGACAATAAATTCAAGTACAACACCAAGGTAGGAATTCCCGATTAGGTTGTTTGGTACCTTTGAATACGACACCTAAGAAAAGTTAGTCCCAAGATGGGAAGTTTGTTGGGAAGCTAGACATAGAGCAAGCCTTGAAGGGAGATGAGTCCCAAGATGGGAAGTTTGTCAAGAAGCAACCATGGAGCAAGCTTTGAAGAGAGATGAGTCCATAGATGGGAGAACTGTTTGTAGTTTGAACTACAAATTGCCTTTTGGCAGAAGGAAGTTACCTTCTTGGGTCACAAGATCTCATCAAAGGAGATCAAGATGGAAGAGGAGAAAATCAAGGCCATTATTGATTGGCCTACTCTAAATGATGCTTTAGAAGTATGGGAATTAATGGATTGGTCAACTTTTACCAACGGTTCATCCACTATTATGCCCATGTGGCCAAGCCACCAACTGATCTCTTGGAGAAGAACTCAAGCTTTCAATAGATCACCAAGCACAAAGAATTGTTCCATAAGTTGAAACATATGGTATCCTCAAGACCAATTCTTCAACCATATGATCCTCAACTACCTTGTGTAGTTGATTTTGATGCTTCTAACTTTGCAATTGGAGTCGTGTTGCAATAGGAATTCCCAGATGGATTACATCCCATTGCCTTTGTGTCTTGCCAACTAAATATAGCTGAACAGAATTACTTTGTTTGAGATTGGGAACAACTAGCAATGGTATATGCCACCAAGATATGGAGGCATTATCTCTTGGAGAAAAAAATGATTATGCAAACTAATCACAACCCTTTGTTGCATACCTTACACTTGGAGCACATAAAGAGTAGACATCATTGATGGGAGGAACAACTGCAATTTTTTTGACATCAAACTTGAGTACAAACCTGGTCGGTTCCATGTTATCCTTGATGCCCTATCACAAAAACCTGATTTGAAGTCTCTTCCTCTCATTACAATGGCAATAACAATGGTATGAGCTGACTCCAAAGTCCAATTTGAGTTTAAGATAGCTCTATAACAAGATCTTTTCTTTTAGATAGTACAAGGTTGTCTTGCAACATGTGACAAAGAATACAACACTTTCTCTTACAAGGAAGGCCTTCTATTTTATGAGAACCGGATTTATGTTCCAGACAAGGATGATCTCCAACTTGTATGCCTCTAGGAAGCCCATGATGTAATAATCATTGGTCACATGGATGTGGACAAGACCTTGGGTACTCTCCAATGCCAATGGTGGTGGCCCAGCATGACACAAGATGTTCAACAATTTGTCCAATTGTGTGAAAGTTGCCAATGCAACAAGGCCAACAACCAAAAACTGAGTGGACTCCTTCAACCACTTCCCATTCCATTGGCTTGATGGGAACATGTGAGCTTGGATCTCATCACATCCTTGCCCAAGACAAAGCAAGGTCACATAGCAATCATTGTCTTTGTGGATAAGCTTAGTAAGCAAATCTATTTGGCACCAACCTTTGATCTCTTGGATGCTCCAACATTAGTGCAAATCTACTTCAACAATGTCTTTAAGCATCATGGGATGCCATGTGTACTGATCTCCGATTGGGATCCTTGATTCACTAGAAAGTTTTGGCAAGCTTTCTTCCATATACTTGGCACCAAGCTTGCTTTCTCCACGACCTATCATCCTCAAACTGATGGACAAACTAAACATGCAAATTGCACCTTGGAGGATATTCTTTGTGCCTTTGTCAACATTTACCATACCAATTGTGATGAATGTCTTGCAACTGCAGAGTTTGCATACAATAATTCCAAATAGGTAAGCACCAAATTCTCTCCTTTCTTCCTCAATTTTGGCCAAGATCAACTTGTTCTAGATTCCTTTCATTCTCCTCCCCCATCTTATGTCCCTCAACCTTCTTGAACACCATATCCCAATCTCTCCAACAAGCCAATTCCACCTACTTGTTGCCCAAAATTGTCCAAAAAAAATATGTAGACCACCATTGTCGTGATCTTACCTTTCAAGTTGGTGATAAAGTCATGTTTTTGTCTAATTACCTACCTCCCCCTTGATACCCAAGTCTATAAACTTGATTCTAATTGGATAGGACCCTTTGAGGTCACACAAATCATTTCTCATGTTGCTTATCAACTTGCTTTCCTTAGTTGTGACAACCCGGCAAATATCACTTTTGCGGTAATCAGGTAAGTAAAGTTTGTTCCCACAGAGATATGGGTCAGAATTGGTCAGATACAAAGCAAAGTAACAATTTCAGTTCTTCTTGGTTGCGTCTTTAATCTCTCAGGTAGAAACCACACCCAAATAGAGTACCAAACACTGATTGGCAATCTTGTCATAAATTCACACTCCATAATCACAACTCCATCAAATCTTTCCAAACAATCTTGATTGTGATGATTCAGGCTCTCCCAAAAACGGCACTTCACTACAAAACAACTTCACCTCAGAATTGTGTTCCACCGCTCCACTGAAGGCACAACTTCCTTGATCAAAATTGCTTCACATCAACTTCGCACTGCACTCACAAATGCAGACTACTACCAACACTACAATTCCTCTTAGATCTGTCAAGGCATTGCTTCGATTGCACTTCACTCAGGATCAAACACACAAAATGAAGATCAAGGTTGTGGAATCCAACATCCAACAAGCACACTGACTTGCACTTTGAATTTCTCCACACACTCACAAACACAAGTACAACATTGATACTCGGAATCGAGCTCAAGCAACGAGCACTGCTTCACAGCACTTTGCTTTATCTATTCTCAAAAATTATGAGCACTGAACAACATCTCACTGCAAATGCCACTCTTAAGTAGTGAATTAATCGACAGTTCTAACAACTATACCGTTCTACAACAACTTTTCTAACTTGCAGATCCAAAATGACAATGCACCTCTTCATATCCACCTCTTCATATTTGCCTCTTCATATCTCAAAACTGTTACTAGTCCGATCCGATGTCTACTTTGTCATCGGCTTTCAAACCCGAACCCGAAGTAACTTTACTTCCTAATATTTTGTCCTTGAGTTTCACAACTCCCAATTCCTCCACTAATTCTAACACTTCTCCTTGCTGATTTGCAATTCCTATCATAATTAAGCCTTCTAAATCTCTATCTCCCGACCCACTCTTCTCTAATGTCTCCACTCGTAACTCCAAAGACATTTGTACTCCTATGTTATCTCCTTCGGGTTTTGCTCTAACATCTTTCTGAAGCTTTTCTATCTCTATTTTCACTAAATCTAATCTAATTGCAATATTATCTTCTACCTCTAAGATCTTTCTGTCTACACGAGTTCTGAGACTAATTAACAAGGCATTCATATCTGTATCCTTTGCTTGTCTTTGCCTTGTCTCCTGCACCAACAACTTCAACTCGTGCAGCCTCGTCTCTTCAATCCAAATGCTAGCCTCTGTACTTAACATTGCATTCATTTGGAGGACTATCTCCTTCAATGGCTCCAATCTTGTCTTTCTCTCACGTTCACGATCTCCGCCTCAAACTCAGCTTTCACCGACTCCTTCTCCTTCTCCTTCTCCACCTGATTACGAAGTAACTCTCGTAATTGGTCTTCTTCTCTGTATCGTGCCGCCAACTCTTGCTGCCAAAGTTGCTTCTTCTCCTTGACACTCTCCATCACCCTATTGAGCTCTTGATCCTTTGCAGCTACTCTTGCCATAGCATGGATTACCTCTACTCTTGAATCAGCAAATTGCTGCTTCAAGATCTCATACTCAGCTACTTATCTCTCCTTGGCTATGTCACTCTTCTTCACAAGATCCTCTCGATAACTGACTTCTCTCTTCAAGTCTTCAATTACCTGACTTCTCACCACTGCCTCCGCTTGCAGCACTTACCTTTCCTCCTCACCTTGGGTTATACTCTTCTTCAACTCCAAGTTTTCTTCTTCTAATCTGGTCAATACCTGCAATACAGTCTTTACCTCTAGACACTTTGATTGCATCTTGTTCTTCCTATGTTCTAACTTCACCAACAGAGGACACACAACCTCCCACAAGTACTCCACTCCATTGCTCGGGGTTACTTCTTTTTGCGTGGCCACTTGTCTTCGTACTTTGTGTTCATCCGATACTCGCCTTCTTCTCTACAGTCTTCGTATCGAAGTCGACGCCTCACTTCCCAAGCTTTCACTTACCTCTTCTTTTGCCTTACTTGGCCTCGCTTCACACTTTGCCTTACGTCTCGAGCGAACTCTTCTCTACATTGCGATCTTCTTCTCTTTGGGCACACTTACTTCGTCTTCCAACTATGTATTATCTTTAGCTTCACTTTCTGCTTGCACTTCTTCTTCTTTGTATTCTTTAGTAGCTGGCGCTGATGTCATTTCTCCCCCTTCATTGCTATCGCTACTTGTATCTCCACTCTGCAGCATTAGCTCAGGCTCCTCCTTGTGTTCTGAGTCTTCAGTCTTGAGCTCGGCATCACCTTCTGAGTCTTCGTCCTCCGACTCGATTACCACCATACCTCACCTCGAGTTGCCTCTCTGTGTCTTCCAAGGTTTCTTCATGTCTTCGGCGTCACCTTGCCAACTCCTCTTCTTTGTATTTGGGGTATTCACTGTGACCGCCACGTTCTTCCCTGTCTTTGTGTAGTAGTCATCGGTGCTCCTGATCTGCAAGATGTATTGTTGCTCCTTGACATCGACTTCTTTTTGCAAATCAGGATGGAAGTGCGACACCATCCGAGTCCGCTCCGCCGAGTTCAGCAAATTGAGCCCGAGGTAGAAATGTGCTGCAAACGGCACAATGTAGTGTGGAGGCAACTTATCCCGCAAATTCCACACCATCTTCCTTGTTCTCCCGTGGAAACACCTTGCCCAATTGATCGGTTCTCCTACAAATAGCTTGTGAAAGAACACCGCTTGGTGTTTCATCACATAAGTGGTTCTCTCCGGCTTCAGGATGGCCATCAATGCACTCACAATTCCTCTCTTCACATGGTCTTTGTAGCTCTCAACCTTGTACCCATTCTTAGTCCGCTTTGACGAGAAGGCATCTCTCACCTCCTGGGTCTCTTGAGCTATCTCTTCCTTTCCCAAGAACGTGGCCCCCTGCTCCAAGTCTGCTTCCTTCTTGAGTACGAGTCTCCAATCCGACTCAGTCCAGCAAGCCGGATTTCCTCTCTTCCCTTCTTCCTCGAGTCCATCGAGACACTTGCTCTCAATGATTTATGTCATGAAACCCAGAAAGCTCACATTCCGGTTCCATGCCAGAAATGTGATCCAAAGTCGGCTCAAGACTTTGATCCTAGCTATTACATCTAACCTCCAAATCGCATGATTTCTCACTGCGAATTCAGAGTTCTTCTTTCCTCCTCCCATCTCTTCTGTCTTCTCACTATCTCTCGATTTCACTCTCGCAACTTCTCCCTTATGCACTAACGCAATTCCAACTCTATTTCCATTCCCATGATCACCTGCAAGACGACTTCTCAACGGCGAAGGAAAATTACTTGACATTTCGTCGTTGTAAGTTTGATTTTTATAGAGTTGCGCTTCTTTGTCTTTCTTTCACTTCGAGTTTCTACCAAGAAATCACACCTCCTGCATGCACCTGTCATTGTCAATCAACCTTCGCACGTATGGGCCACCGGTTTTTGAACGGTCTCTTCTTGCATTTCTCCCCCCGACGAACGGTTGTTAGACTATCTTCGCCTTGGGTTGAGCTCCCCCCGATACGAAGACAATTTACTTTGGGTTGTATGCTGATAGGGCATTTCCGAGTACTTTGCCTTATGAACCAAAGTCACTTTACTTTGGGTTTCATCCCAAAGACTCTTTTCTTTGCCTTCTTCGGTCATATAGGTGCAATCCAACTTCTCTATACACTTCTTCTTCTTTATTTTGAAAAAAACAAAAAAATGTGGGCACCACACTAGTCATATGCACATCCACTGTATCTTTCATATTTCCAAGTTGAAAACCTTTATTCCCAATCTGTCTTCTTTTTCCTCTTGTGTCCAAACTCCTCCTCCTCCCATCCCTATCAACAATCATGTGGAATATAGAGTTGATTGTATCCTTGCATGTCATTACATTCAATGAGGCTGCCGACAACATATGGAGTACAAGGTCCTTTGGAAAGTGTATCCTCTTGATGATGCCACATGGGAACTTCTTTCTCATCTCCAAAATGCACAAATGGCCATCCAAGAGTTTGAAGCTTCAATGGTGACAAGGACGTCACCAACTAGCAGTGGGAGAATATGTAATAATATGGAGTTTAGCAAAAAATTTAGTTAGGACTAACAAAGTAGCAAATAGGCCAAATTAGCCCAGAATTACAAAAGTATCCAAGAAGCTTCTTGGGTAGGTTAGCTTGCACTCCAAGTAAGTAACTTCTAGAAGAAAGCTTCTAGAAGCTTCCAACTAGCTTAGCTAGCAAGCCAAGTAGGCGGCTTCTAGAAGGAAGCTTCTTGAGAAGTTTCTTGGTTAACTTGGCTTACACTCCAAGAAAGTGGCTCAAGGAAGCTTCTTAAGAAGCTTCTCAAGAGCCTTGTATACTCAAAGTTCATGCTAGGCTTTTGGAGTTTCCCACACTCAAGTGTCCCAAAATGATCTTCCATTCTCCTATTTCTCTCTCGGTCTTGGTCTTCTACAATGAGACATCATGAGTATGTTTTGGTTATAGTGGAGCACTTCTCCAAGTGGGTTGGGTTGGTGGTACTTCTTGACAAGTCCAATGAAGGGATGGCTTACTCATTCCTAGATTGGGTTCTTAGTCATTTTAGTACACCAATTGAGGTTTTGACTGATCAAGGTATAGAGTTCTTAGGAGAATTTTAGGTCTTGTATGATAAGGCCTTGATTGATCATCATACTACCTCCTAAGATCACCTTGAGTTAGATGGTTTAGAAGAGAGAGTGGTTTAGATGATGAAGAGAAGATTGCATAAGTATGGTTTGCAAAGAGGCCACTTGGGAGATTGGAGTCTCCAAATACCTTGTTTGGCCATGGGCTATTGGTTTAGTTGGCAAGCCTTCTTAGCATCCTTATCTCCTTACTTTCTACTCTATGGACAAGATCTTCATTTACTTTTAGCCATTCGTCAAGATGTTGCTATAATTTTGGACTTGTATGATCTAGATATGTGGATGAGCACTTGTTCTCAACGAGCATAGGTCTTTTGGAGAGTGATGCTTATAGCCTTTGAAAACTTGGCAATTTCTTAGCATAAGAATACCCTACGTTATGCTATTGTTTGAGGAGGAGGTTATAGACCCTTGATCCATCAATTTCATCCAAGTGACTATGTATATCTACAATAGACAACACTAACGACACTTGATGTTACTACAGGCTGCACTATCTTTAGAGTGCATGAGGTTTTGCCTTCTGGAGTCCTAATGTTGGAAGGACATGATGATGTTGTTTGGAAGGATCATGTGCACCATGCCATATCCCAATCATTGATAGCACTATGGACCCAAGCTTGGCAATTGTATGTGCAAGCTTGCAGTGTATGTTATGTGGCTCTTTTAGTGGAGTTGCTACTATGTTGGTGTGTGATAGTTGTTTGAAAGGATGGCATACGGTATGTTTGACTCCTCCTCTTAGGGTGGTTCCTCAAGGACAATTGTTATGTCTTAGATTTACTTGATATATAGCTAGTTCACCCTTTATGTGGTGTAGATTCCAAACATGTGACTAACAATAGGGCTCAATAGCACCTAATTTCTTGATCTTTGCCCACCATAGGGTATACCATATACTTAGATTAGATGGCTATCTGCAATTAGAGGGACCTAAATGCTAGCTGGGGGAGCAATTGTGGCACTTTAGAGTTCATGTATGAGTTATGTGATTTTTGCTTCTATAGTATATGATGTTGACAATAATATATGTTGTGTAATGATGTATATATGCACAACAATTGTCATGACATTTGTAGTGCCAAAGTTAGGTTGCTCGGACACTAGAGTGGTCGTGTTGGTAGTCGTAGGTATTTTCATATTTACTCATGGAGTACTTGTTGGCGGTCCTATTTTATGTTAGAGCTACTAAAAATGGTAGGACCCACTGTCACTTGCACCATTTGCACTATTGGATATGTCATCAATGGCATTGTTAGGGCTGGAGATCTAGGTCAAGCATAGGGGTATAACTTTGAAGTGCAGCTCTAGAGAGCTCACTTCTATAATGTTGAGCCTTTGAGTTCTTGGCTATGGTGGATAGAGGCCAATGAGCATCACTTGGAGTCTCTCAGCTAGACTGAGTGTGGTTTGACTGTAATCAATGTCCAATTGTTTGCAAAGTGTTGAGTGAAGGATCAAATACCAATTTGTTTAAGTGTGATTCAAGTGAAAGAACAAATTGATTAATGTGGCACTTTAGAGTTCATGTATGACTTATGTGTGAGTTGTGTTTCTATAGTGTATGATGTTGACAACAATGTATGTTGTGTAGCAATTTATATATGCACAACATTAATTAATTGGTTTTATACTATATATTCAATATATTTTTATCTCTCTATTATTTTGTATCTTTCTTATGTGAGTTGCTATGATTGTTCTTTTTCTTGTGCTACTTTCTAGTTACATTTTCTTTGTTTTTTTAAATTTCTCTAGAGTTTGCATTCTTTGATTCATTTTCCTTGGAAGATTTCTTGCCTTTTTTGTTACCTCATCGCTAGTTATATATTTTTTTCTTCTATTTCTTGGAGTTGGTATTCTTTGATTCATTTTTCTTGGCAGCTTTCTTGCCTATCTTTTTAGCTATAATTGTTTGTAGTTCAATGTTGTTCTTTTCTAATGATCAAATTTTTTTTGTCAATACTTGTCCTATCTTTTGATCTGACAGGTTTTTGCACTCTAATTTTGCATTCTCTCAATGCTTCCTATTGGCCTTTTTGGTTGCTTATTGTTTGATTCTTCCTGTACATATCTCTTTGTAAACTCCTTTCATTGTCCTACTTTCTTTGTTCTTCTTTCACAATGTTCTTTGATTTTTCTCTACTTTTGGTGATTTTTTTTCTTCCTTCTTGGTACAATGCTTTTCTTTAATACCACATGATGTACTTCATCTCCTTTCATGTCCTAGCTTTTCTATTGGCTGTTTCTTATTGTCTATTTTTTGTTGTTGATGTCTTTTCTCTCTTCTTTTGGTGGTCTTCTTCTCTTCCTCCTCAGTATTATGCTTTTACTTTGTACTTCTTAATGTACTTCATCTCCTTCTACTTTCATATCTCCTTGTTTTTCTACTTCTTGTTTCCTACTATCTACTTTTTGTTGTTGATGTCTTTTTGTACTCTTGTTTTGATAGTTTCATTTCAGCTCCTGTATACTTGATCTATTCTAGTCTATTTTGTTACTTTATTAAACATGCTATTCATCTATATAATGGATACTAGTTCCTGAGTTCTTTGATCTGCTTTCATTTGTACTATCTAGTACCAGATCTCTTGTTCTTAGATTTCTTGTTCTTCAATCTACTTCTACTTTCATATCCCACTCATATGCACTACGAATGCCAAATCTCCCATTATTCAAGTGATTGTTGTTCTCATCTGCTATATTGTAGTTCTTATCTTTGCACCAAGGTCTTTATTTTTTACCTAGTCTAGAGTTACTAGCACAATAGATATTCCAAATCCATCTTTGAGAATGAGCTTGTCATCTTTCAACGTTTTGAAATTGCAAGATGATGCAAAAGTATTGCACCTAATAACTTAGTATTGCAACTTGATAATTGGCACTCAAGTGGTATTTGAAAGAACTCATAATAGCATAAAGTTTCGTATTTGTTTAGGCTTATTGAAACATGCATCGGGAGATCAAAATGAAGAAGAGTGATAACTTGTGATGTGAGTGATCTAAGTGATCTTAAATTCTCAAATCTGCAGGAGATCAAAATAAAGAAGAGTAAAACTTTGCCTTGTTGAAGTCTTAATCCCCAATTTGCAGCAATTGGACAAGGTTTGCTCCCATTACATGGTTGTAGAACCGATGCAAAGTTGGACCATGAGGCTCAAGTGCAAAGTGTAGAGAGTTGGATTTCCAAATAAAATAGAGATGCAATACCATGTGCTATAAGCATTGAGGAGTTATATCCAATTGCTATCCAGTGACTTGAAATTGTGCACTACATACTGCAATTTCTCATTGTGTTGGTATGGAGAGCAAGTAATTGAAGCTTGGTGATGTAGAATCTCTTTCCAAGTTGGAAATGAGGAGATACCTTGAGCATCTTTTGTTTATCACAAGAGTCTATTCTTATTGAAGTCATTGATGATTGGCTTCACTTTCAGTTCAAGTAGTTTACAATATCTGAACATGTGAGTATGTTTTGATTCTAACACCCAAGATGGTTAGGTAAAACCTTGTAGGCAATCGCTTCTAGTTAATGCACTAATTTTAAGAACTTGAGCTTCTTATCCAAGTGAGAGAATCACAAAGCATCCTTGAAGTGACAATTTCTTTAACTTGAACAACAACAAAATTTTGACCATTGACTAGTTAACAAATTTTTGACCATTGACTAGGTATCTTCTTGTTGATTTGGGAAAAGTGTGGGTTCAAAGTTACTACTTTCTCCAATTTCACAATTTCTTAAAGCTTAAGTGAATAAAGTCTCCCAACTTCATTGATCACTTGCTAGCTTGTAGAACCAATGCAAAGCACAAGTCATTTCTGTTTGTCAAAACCACCTTGATATGTTCTCTCTAGGCAAGTCATAGTTAATTAATCAGCAATAGAAATTCATTTTGTAGTCAATGAAATTATTGTAGTGTCATAGTCACAATCAGTGGCCAAGTAATTAAGACCTTTTATCAAAGTCAATGGTCAAGTAATTAATACATCTGATCGAGTCCGTGGTCATGGTCCCCAAAGTAATTCAAGTAATTGATACATGGTGTGACAAACCTCCCAGTCATGATGACTACCATTACCATGGCACAGGGTGGATAAATTTAGTAAAACTAGTGGGTGGATTTACCATTACACTATTAAATTCATAAACTCTCTATAAATGGGGATATTATTTAAAAAAATTATGAAAATATCTTTAACAGGCTTTAATAATGCTACTTTCCCTTCATCGAATCCACTGCAATTTCCAAATAGCTATGCTAATGCCACTCTATAGTCAATAGAATAGTTAGGCCTTTTGATCCCATTTTGCCAACAAATCTATCTTATACTTCAACTTTGATCCTTTGGAAGTCAAAGTACATCTTAAATAAATAAAAAAAACTCCTATAAAATGAAAATGAAAATGAAAATTTGTAATTAAATATTAGTAAAGGTAAGATGAGATTTTCTTCCTTTTTGCCTCTTGTCCTTTACTTTACTATGGATTCAAAAATTGGTTGCAGTCTTCATTTGGGCTAATATTTATTATATATCATATTCAGAAAAATAAAGATCCTATTTTATATTTTAATATATAAGGCTGAGTTTATGATCTAATTTAATAAAGATTAAATTCTAGTGATCCTTACATATATTCAACATTTCTACCTATATGAATAATTTTGAAATGGATTTCTTATAATAATAAAAAATATAAAAAGAGATTTTCCTATATCTTGTATTCTACATTAAATTGAAATAATATATTATGCATTATTTCATTAAATTTAGTCTTTCAGCAGGAATAGTCCACTACCTAAAAAAGTTCCAAGAAATATTTCTTGTTTAGGCCAATATCTCAATAAATAATTCTGTGTCTAAAAATCCTATGATTAACTTTTTTTTCTGAAATACAATACTCTACAAATACATTTTAATCCAAAAGCATATCTTAATCCTTATACGTTTCAAAGCATTGATCTTATTGATGAAATTTTTCAAGAGAAATAACATTATCCAATTTGGGTCTTTAATATATATCCTAAATACTTAAAAACTTTGAAAAGTAAATCTCAGAGATCCCATAGTAGACTTGGAGGTGAGATAGGACGGAGTAGTTAGAGCACCTTTTGCCGCTTGGAAGGTACAGCCATCATCTCCTTAAAATTTGGCATCGTAACATCAAACACAAATAAAACGTGCGTCAAATACGATAATTCAGACAAAACTTCACCGTGTTGAATTTGGCACTTGTAAAAATATTACGATAATAATATAATAAAACTGATTCAGTTATATGAAGATATGAGGTACAATAAAAAAGATATAAATATTTAAAGAAGAACAAAATAAATCTCATGATGCTCTTATATTTCTCTATAGGTAAGGATGTGAATTTTTTAAAGAAATTCTTGACTTTAATTGAGCTTGACATATTATCATTTTTCAATATTCGAACAAAGACAATATATTATAGCCATTATAAATCTTGAAGAACCAAGGACTCGTTAACGTGTCTGTTGTATTATACTTGATAAGTACGAGATATAGGTTCTTGAAGAGTTGCAGAATAGCGAATACGCAATTATGATGATTGAACAAATCACAGAGGAAGCTTGAATGGGTAGAGTTTTAAAGTTAAAATTTACATATTCGTTTGACATTAAACTCTTGTTGGGAACTATATAAATCTTTCTCAATTGGAAACAATTGTGCAAGGTAATCGGTCCGCCAAATTGGTAAAAGAGTAAAATGCTAGTTTGTTTCGAGGAAAGCAAGAAATCTCCAATCTTAAAAAGGGAATAAATTAATTAGAACATAAAGTGCTTCATGACAGTACATCCATAACCATCTATATCAGCTACTATAGCTCAAAGTATTACTATCTTCACTTACTATCTTTGTTCATCCCCTAGCTCACAAGACTTCAGTAATCTTCACTACCTGGTTGCCATCTGTTCAGGGACACCAAGGATGGATCTGTAATGAAGTTTGATGAAGTTATAATGATCTGTAACTGTGCGCAGTTTCGTTTTCTAGGATGTTCGTTCAAGAGCCAGTCATACATCTTCACCCAGGATGAGTACAAAAGAGGAATAAATGTGAGACAACACAATATGATAAAAATTATGGACACTTAAAATGGGTTCCTAATCTTGGTTAGACTAAAACTCGGCAGATCCAGGTGTCCTGGGAAATGGAATCACATCTCTAATGTTCTCAATGCCGGTGGCGAACTGTACGAGCCTTTCAAATCCCAGTCCAAAACCTGCATGAGGAACTGCCAACACGAATACCGCCCACATATGTCAACCACCATGATATACATTTAGAGGATATCAGGAAATGAGAGCAGAAGCCGTTCGGAGAACGGGGGATCCAGAACCCATTAAGTGCATACATTTAGAGGATGCGTGCAATATGTCAAACTCAGACTGAAAACATAAGGGATACCGAAAAACAAGACCAAAGACATGCTTGACTCCACAGATAGCGCCAGACTTCTGAATTTGAGGACACCATTGTTTTTAAGTAGCATTAAGCCTAAAAGCTCCATTTCTACTATATTTGAGATTAAACCAAGTCAGTTACCTGTTCCATATCGTCGAAGATCAAGATACCACCAGTAGCTGTCCTTGTTCAATCCTAATGCCTCGATACGAGCTTCTATTTTATCTAATCTTTCTTCACGCTGGCTCCCACCGATGAGTTCACCAACCTGAAAGTCCACAACCGTAAGAATTTCGATTTGCTAGAATGGCACTGCCAATGTATAGAAGCGGATGAAAGTCTTGGATGACACAGGCTATTCATCAAATCATCTATGAAGTCGGACACAACTCTAAGGGAATAGTAAACCCATTCATACCCGTGGAACTAAGACATCCATTGCAGCCACTGTCTTTCCATCCTCGTTCTCCCTCATGTAAAATGCCTTGATTTCCTGTGTAAGAATAGAGATTTACGAGTAACCTTTGGTAGTCCATGAAATGGAAGACGTAAGCAGACACCCACTGAGGTAATATTCATTTTTTTCATTTATGAACATTCTTTATTGATATAGTTACAAGAAGACTGATATAATTTACCTTCGGATAATCTGTAACGATAACAGGGGTCCCTTTGAACACTTCCTCTGTTAAGTAGCGCTCGTGCTCACTCTGTAAGTCACATCCCCACTTGACCTGCCATTGACCACTCTTTCAGCGGCCACAGGTAGATATTGTATGCTCATACTAAAAGTTGTAGACCATAAAGGATGCATGGAAAACATAAAGTAGAACTCACAGGAAACTCGAACTTTTTCTTAGCTTTTGTAAGAAGCTCAACAGCATCCGTATATGTTATGTGAATGAAGTCCTTCTCCGCTACAGCCTGCAGTTAAAAATAACTTCAAGTTACATACCCCCCATAGTCATAAGAAGATATCGGAAATATCTGTAAGTTGGGACAGAGAGTACTACACCTGAAGCCTTTCAAGAATTCCTTTCTCAACCCACTTATCAAAGAACTCCATGTCTTCCTTGCAGTTGTTCAGGATGTACTTGACCTGCACGGGTCACATGCCGGGAATGAACGAGAAGCCTGAACAGCGGGAGGGTGATTTATAAGCGAATGGCAATTTTCAGTGGCCTCGGCACCACACACGTGATGTCACCGGATGCATCTTTACCATTAAAAGTTCTCAAACCTTCTCCGGTTGTTAAATTGAGTGTCGGATTCGTCAGATATGAATAAAAGCAAGCAGAAGTACGTACTACGTATTGGAGATAAGCAGTAGCACAAGCCATATCGTCCTTCAAATCTGAAAATGCAAGCTCAGGTTCAATCATCTGCAAGGCATCGGTCTTGTTAGTGCTGGTTCAATACAGTCCAAGCAATATATGTTAGAGAAATGATCGTAAGTAAACCTGAAGTAGTTCCATATAGAACATATTGAGTTTCATAGAGCACATACCCAGAATTCAGCGAGATGTCTGCTAGTGTTCGAGTTTTCGGCTCTAAACGTAGGGCCAAAGGTATAAACCTGCACAGGCCCAGTAGCTGAGAAGTTAAACATTTCAATCTCAATGGATGGGCTTTGTTTATCAGTTTGCACTTTGCTACCAATAGGTATTTTCTCAATGAAAACCTGCGGAAGCAAATCATGAACTGAGAGTCCGAAAGAAGCTGACGCAAAGCAAAACTTGGATTCTCATTCGCCTTACGTCAGATAATGAAGTTGCGTAGATTTCAGCGTTTAGCTGTCCCGACACCGTCAAGAAAGCAGGTTTGCCAAAGAAGTCCTGCGGAGATAATTATCCTGCACGTTAAGGTTGTATGCCGTGGAAAAATTCAAGATGATCGATATTGTTTAGCTACAGTCAAAACTATTCCCAAACTTTAGGTCTTCAGGTCAGTGAAAAGTACCTGTGACCAGTCAAGTACACCATCCTTGGTGGCAGGGATATCGCTGACTTTTGTCTTCGGGTCCAAGTGCGAATTGGGTATCTGCATCACCAATGTGATTTTTTACGGAAAACATACGAACAACTTAGGAAACCAAATAAAAGTCGTGCACTGAAACATGCATGTTCTTCAACAAAACGTTCAACATGGCCGAAATGGAAACTTGCGCAAACTGAATTAGAATCAAGCATACCAACGTGGTGACACAAAACTGCTCCCCAGCACCTTCACAGTCGGATGCTGTGATAATGGGACTTGCTACCCAGACGAAGCCTTTCTCTTGGAAGAACTGGTGAGTTGCATAAGCCAATGCATTTCTTACTCTAGCCACCTGTAGAACAGTACGCAAAACATGAATACTCGAGAAACAGGAGAAGAGCTTTTAACGGAGATCCTGCAGTTCGGTATTGAACATGAATACTTGCGCTTGCCAGACATATCTTACTAGCAGATAAAGTTGGCCAGAGAATCTCACTCCGAGACTGAAATAGGCCCTTCAGATATTACTTACAGCACCAAAGGTATTCGTTCGTGGTCGCATGTGCGCAACCGTTCGTAGATATTCACGAGTCATTTTCTTCTTCTGCACGGGAAATGTGGTTGGGTCGCTGGCCCCAATCTGGACCGCAGAAAATAGACGCTTAGATAGCTACAACGTTACAGATCGTTTGGTAGAGAACGTTTGCTCCCTACCAAAAGATCTGCCTGTGATGCAGACATTTTCTACATACACGATAAAGCATACTTCGCCCAAACGCATGGGTCTGTTCAATTGATAAAGTCGCAATCCATGAACCAGACAGGCATATGCCACATCAACTAGCGCATGCAGGAAGCGGCGAGTGCTGTGCTGTTTGGTAGGGCCAGTAAAGTTCCTTGAAAGCTTCCAGAAACAACAAGCAGAGCAGATTGGGTGCATTTCTCGTCCAAATGAAACATCTTGCAGGTACATCAAGGTTTATCCCAAGACCTACAAGTTGATTTATGACACAGGAGAGAAAACTACCAGAGTAACTTTCGTGGCTTTCAGCTCCACTTTCTGTTTAGCTCCTTGACTTTCAATTAGCTCTCCTTCAAGAGCCACCGAAGCTCCTGTTGTTACCAAGCCAGATTCTATCTGTCAAAAGCAGTGGAAATTAGATGATATAAGACATGTAATGTCCCACACTCCCACGTCAGTTGAATTACATCTATTAGTCTACATTATTATGTTGAAGGACGTACCGCCTCGTACCCTTCGACATCATTTTGTACTACTGCTTGTAGATTGGAGAGTGTGGACCCATCATTCACCTGTTACATGAGAAAAGGGACTCAAGAGTCAAATCAAATATAGTACATTGCACGGAAAGGTCCAAAACTGATAGTTTAGAGTCCTTCTCGGAGGGACCTGCGAATGTTGATTAGACTTACAATAGTAGGCCAGTTCAGAGTGTCAAACGTGCAAATTGAGAATTAAGAGTGCAAAATTTTGTTTTGGGAACTCAGGAAGTGGAAAGTGGAACAGGCATAGCTGGATTCGACAGATTGTTCATAACCACACCTCAATGAACGTGAAAGTCTTCTGCAACCTACAAGTGCGCACCCAACCGCGAACCACCATTCTCTCTCCTACACGTCCTAAACCCTCATCTGGACCTCCTTTGATGTCCGCAATGCGCAACCTCTTCTGAAAAGGAGACACTGACAATGCGAATTGCTTCTTCTGGTCATCGGCAGGCGAATTTTTGCGCTCCTTGCTAATTTCTGTCTCAGCCAACGTCGCACTGACAGAGAATTTCCGCATCCAAAAATCCCTCGTGCCAGAACCTCCGGCTCCAAAACCAGAGAGCTTCACATTCCCTGAATTGAACACTCTCCACGTGAATTTCCCAGCAAGCTCGCCAGCAAAGGCGGAGCGAGAGCAAACTTGCGACGAGGCAGACCATCTCAGCGAGGATGATTTCGACTCAGAAGTAGCAGAAGAGAGACGGTGAGAGAGTTGTTGCAAAGCGCCAGAAGCGGTAGAACCATGGGAATGATGTCGATACAAAATAGAGGGGCAGCGAAGTGTGTACAGGTGTGCCGAAGCAGCAACATGGGTCGCTGTAGTTGCCCCCGCCATGGCCATAGCAATTGCAATACTTCGTACTATCTTCCCTCCCCCTCCCCCACTCACTTCTTACCCTTGCTCTCCTACCTCTACTCCTGTTTCTCCAGTTGCGACTGCAGCTTGCACCATTCGAAAGCGAAGAATCGCCCTTTCAGCAACAACAGGGGAAGAGGAGTTTACTCGCAGGTTTATCGGATAATGTATCCTTAACGTGTATTCACGGGTGTTATAATTTCAACATTTGAGTACGGAGTTTCAGTCCCCATGACTAGGCTTTTCCTCTAGCATAAAGTTATCAAACTATCGCATTAACACTTCAACATCGCTCAATATGATTCCCCTACATAATTTTACCTCAACTCACAAAGTTTAGAGCTAATATCAGTAGGCTTAAGTGTTGTTGTAGCTTTCTCAATCCGACATCTAAATGTACACTTCCATTACTCACGACAATATTGAACGTCACTTGCAAGAAGATGAAAATGCATGTGAAGATTCTTAATCAGATCCAAAGAATAGAATAACCGGAGCAAGATCAAGCAGAAACACCACAATACACGTTATCATGACACTTCTGATGTCTAGCCTTACTTTTATAAAATCATGTAGTGTCAATATAATCAGTATGCAGTGTGTTGATACTCTTGTGTATGAGATATTCAAGATGAGTTTCTAAGGAAAAGTTAACACAGTTCGATGGAACAAATCTACACATCGGCCCAAGTATCATTAACTTGGTGCGTCATGAAGTTTCCATTGAAGGACTTGACGAGTGCAGCATACGGTACACTGATGGATGAACTATGGAAGCCAGATCACTCAAAATATGCTCAGGAGAAGAACAAAGTACTAGACGCAAGTTAAGGAAGAGCGACACATAGGATAACAAGTTAAGGGGACTTTAGGGTTATTCTACACAGTTCACTAGGCAGGGAAGTGAAGGTTCATTCCAACGAGCAAAAGATGGAATTGATCGATTACTATGAAACTCATTGAACTGCATTCTAGTCATGGATGCAGCAAAAGATCGTTTGATGCGAAGGGTGACGATTGGTGTCACAACTGTTGTGGCGGCGTTGATGATCACTGCCGACTATGGGAAACATCCCCATGCACTGTCTGTTGTAAGGGTTCTCCTCATTTGATTTCAATGTTGTTTCCCCGGAATGGTGTGGGACGAGCCAACAGTGTGCCGAGCTTAATAATTGCGATTGGAAGAGATTTGAACGACATTCTTTTGACTGACCTTAATCGGACACTTCTTACAGGTTACTAAATGGTGGGACGCGGGTAAGGATTGGATCCTTAAGCCCTCCGATAAGGAGATAGCGGAACTGGAGAAATTGCGAAACGAGTACAAGGCAGGCACAAGTAACGAGGGAGATGTAGATGGAGGCAAACACAAGTGAGCTTACATTTGGGATGATTTCACTCTCTCATTTACAAAAAGGATTGAAATTATCTGCGACGTTCTGAGTGTACGCTGTACAGACACCGAGTGACCTAGAGGAAGCAAGTTGGAGATACAGCAAGGTCACAGAAACATTACAATCTAGGTTGACTGCGAAAGCTTTTGTGTTCACAGCCATTTTTTCGGGATGACAGAACGGAACTAGCAAAACTTTTCATATTTGAATTGAAACTACAGGCACTTGATTACCAACTAGTACCAAGTACAGAGATTACTCTGTCCGAGGCATAGTATGCCAAATTGTGACACCGAAAGCGTAACAACGATCTGTTTCAAGCGTTATCAGGAATTGGAAATGCAAGAAATTCAGGTGATTCTCGTCGGATATCCATTTTTCCGTTTGGATTCTGAGAAGAACGGCCAGAGCTAGAATTCTAGTGGCAGATGTCCAGGAACGGTCGGCACTACCATTGCACATCAATCTGTGCAATCCTCATTTCTTTTGGCGGGGCGATGCCCAGAGTGAGACGCATAGACAAATACACGCCGTGGACATTTGGCATCTGTCAACAGAATTTGCTCTTTTTCCGAATTTGAAATCCACTAGAGTTTCAATGGTGCAAAATTCTTCTACCGTAGCTATTTTGGGATGAAGAACTCACTTCTGTTTGAATGTGGCCTCTGGTGTAGTGGAAGTCACATGCACAGCTTTGATAGAGGCTAGCAACTTGAGATGTGCAGTAGAAGAAAGCTGGTCAGTGGATGGCTAACAATAGAGGAGGGTCGGGATCGTTAAGACCTACCTGAAACATCGGAATCGTCAACTCCGAATTCTATGCCGGTTGGTATATTCTTCGTCAACCTTCGAGGTATGACGGTCGACACTTCAACAATGGAGCGAAAATGTAGCGAGTACCTGGATTGTGTACTTATGAGGTAAAAGTTTACGGAAAGATGTTCAGTCAGTAGCAACGGTTGTAAAACCCAAATCCTGCCAATACCTCGACAGTTGCCATCACAAAGTTCACATCTTACTCCTTTTACGAACTGACCTTCCCTCGGGGGATATCGGAGGGAGAAGACAAATTACAATAAAGCGGGGGTGTAGAGTCCGTAGATGTTTAGCTAAAATGGCTGTTCAAATGTCCCATTCACGTGGTTCAACAGTGCAAGCTAATAACTAATGCAGTGGCAACTACCGCTAAAGTGACTAGGATTTGCGTGATAAGCCTGTGAGTAGAACACTTGTCTCCGATTGATCAACGTTTCAGGCGGGACGAAAATCTTCAACTTAATTCTGGCTGAGTACTTGGGCGCCGAACAGCTGGTTACGGAAGAAATTGTCGAAGGCGCGACGACCTCACTGACAAAAATTTATAATGTACTCGACGGCGTCACTGACAAGTGAACCACATTCAGCTGAACTGGTTCATTACTGAAATTGAAGTGAACCACATTCAGCTCAACTGGCTCGTTACTGAAATGTCTTGGACTTACTTTGAAACCTGAACAGAAGTCACAGGTTGGGGGGGGGGGGGGCAGTAGACAACTTTACGTTCATACGAGGATTTTAGAGGGAACTTTGGCTGCTAGTACGTTCGGCCAAAGCCCACTAAACTAACAGTCCGGAACGTCTTGACGGAAGCTAAAATTAGCAGAGAGAATAGAAGGACGATCCGGACTGACTTCGAAAACGTCACGTACGTCTTGAACTCGGAAAGGGCGGGCGGGTACAGAACAACAGGTTGCTCTTCGTAGTTCTAGTAAAACCTCTATAACGAGGTTTAGTCCTCGACACCCCGGTAGCGACTCTTGCAATCCTCCCGAAGTGGAGAGGGGTTCGAAAATCAATTTCAGCTCGTCGCCTGCTTACTTCTCAGTGGTGTACTATTGTCTTCGCGAAGGAAGAGTCGCAATTTTGCAAGTTTTTGTTCCGTTGTAGTTTCTGCATTGGGAGTTTCAGCTGCTGCCGACACTGGAGGCGAGCGAGCGGGCGAGTGGTGCTGCTGTGAGAGGCGGAGAAGGTCAGGCAGGCAGGCGAGGCTGAGCGACCATGGTGTCGTATCGCCGCCTGCAGGCCACTGTGGAGGCGGCGCTAAGGGCGCCTAAGCCCGAGCCGCATCACCGTGCAGATCTTGCGCACGCTCTGCATCTCTGCACTGATGACCTGAATAATTTCCTGCATTATCCGGTACTGTTGCCATCTCAAATTGGGGAATTTTTCTTCGGCAGAGAGCCTGATGTTTGACAAGATACATGAGGATGAGCATCTGATTGATCGCGTGTAGCGTGAGCTATTGTGGTTGGATGGAATATGTGACTAAAGAACCTGTTCTTACCAGAGTTGGTGCTTAGTAGGAATCGTTATTGTTTGAATATACTTCAGCTTCGAATTTTATGCTACCAATCACGCTTCCATATCAATGCCATTATCATAGATGGACGAGCATGAAGAGCAATGTTGATCTGGAGAGATGTATTGCTGCATCGCGCTACAATTGATCTAATAAGTTTCACATAACATTCCAACCAGCTAATTAACATTTTTGCTCACAAGCTTGCTTATCCCTATTCCCCCTGGTTTATCTACCATCAGACACAGAAATGCGGAATTCTAATCTGTTTGTCTTTCCTTTCTTTCTTTCTTCAGTTGTGGACTTCTACACAATTATAGGCTAGTACTGCAATCTGCGATCATGAGCACATAAGTGGGATCACTCAGTCAAGAGAAAGAATTATCTGTCAAGAAGATACTCGGTTGTGATGACCAGTTTTCGTCTAATTTTAAACTCTCCCCATCCCACCAAATCCACTTTGGTTACACCTACTCTGATCAATAGACAAATCCGACGCATAAAAACTGATTTACCCGCTTTGACTTGGTCATAACACCGTGTACAAGCCCTGGAGTGGATAATATACATCTGATTCGAAGAATCGAATTAGTACGATTATTTTGGTTATTAAGATGTGTATAGAAAATCTCTGTAGAGTTTCTTGCAAGGCCTCAGGATGTTTGTCTCCGGGTATGGAACCCAGTTTCTTTGTAACGGTGTTTGTATTCCAATAGCCAATGTGTTTTTTTTTGGTTTTTTCTGCAGGTCTTACTCCTGAGATGTTTACATACGTCTTTACTTCGGCTTACCTCGTATTGTTAGTTTCACTTAATATCCATTTGCTGAGTTGCTGTTTATTTCGATTTGCACACATTCATGCTTATATTTCATCTGCACTGTATATGCATTTAGTGGGTCCTATATCTCCTTTTCGAAGAACAGCTTCTGCTCCCTTCCCATATGTTTTGTTCTTTTTTCCCTTACTTCTCACTGCTACCATTTCTGAGCGGCACTTTTGGAAGCAACCGAGTTGCCTTGGCACTCATGAGCTTTCGAAGAGAGAGTCGGTGCGAGGGGTACTGGCATTCGCCCAGCTGCTTCGGCACTGCGTTAGGCACTGATGAAGTCGTTAGTGCTTCCGTGAAGGCTTACTGTACCGCCTGTCTGCTTCCTTTAGTGTTCAGTATTTTAGGACTCATGCATGCATAGAGCATACTGCGATATATTCTATCTAGTTTAAGTCTATCCAGTCCATTTCTCTACATCCAGTCCTATAACGTTGCTTCCAGGTTACATTTTCTTATGCTTTAATTCGACCAGATGGTCGTTATCTTGTTTTCTCGTGCGATTACTCCTCTGAGAAGCTCTGAGGCGATAGGTGCAGTATGTTTGACTCCCAGTATGTAACCGGGCTCTTTTATAGCGGGTTCTGTATTCCATTTCCAAATATTTTTGTCTCCACACGTCTATGAAATCAGGCCACACAGCAGTAACATGCCGTTTAGCTTCAAGATTGCGATTACACCTTTGAGAAGCCCCAAGGCTTCTCCTAGATATCATCACAAATCTCAAGAGGTGTCTGTCATTGGAGTCGGAGCACATTACGTGTTCGTGTACTTTGCGTGCTTCTTTCTTTCTACCATTTATTTTCAGCCTGCGAATTGACTAAAAGGATGCACACCTGAAACTCGGGACCTTTCCAGATCTGGAACTAGTGATGTGTCTAAAGCTCGTCCGTGATGCTATGATGTTCCTATGCCTGCATCACATTTTAACACACCACTGTTTCATGCGCACCAAATCCTGGAGGAAGAATCTACGGCGGTTGGCCAGGTTTTACCATTCATCTGATTTTTGATCTTATATGTTCCCAGGGTCCAAAAGCAGAAGATAGACAGCAGGTTTTATCCAAGGAAGTTAGATTGCCAAATCTACGGCGGTTGGCCAGGTTTTACCATTCATCTGATTTTTGATCTTATATGTTCCCAGGGTCCAAAAGCAGAAGATAGACAGCAGGTTTTATCCAAGGAAGTTAGATTGCCAAATGCACCGCCGACTATACTCGACAGCCAGGATGCAGAAATAGTAAGCGTCTCTTATCTGCTGTTGGTTACTGACTTACATCATGAAGTCTGCTATGAAGTTTCGAGGACCTTAGGGTGAGTAGTTAAAGATATTGTGGAACCGCGTCAATGACGTGTCTTTTGTCCAATCTGCTATGAGGTCTTTAGAGCCTTTTTATTGTGAAACTCCGTCTTGTTGTGGTTCATCTAAAACTTCCGAACCTTTCCTTTCCTCACCCATATGTGGTGCTGCAGGCCCTCAAGCTTAGTGATGACTTCCACTTGAACGAAATAGACTGTGTAAGTCTTCTGGTGGCGGCCCATCAGGAGGTAAGAATCTGTAATTGATGGATGCAGGTATGTCGAATCAAATACGCATCCTGTTTTCATGATCTCTAGACGTCCTGTCAGCATTGGCCTTCCCTTGCTGTTTGACTGTGATATCATATGTACTGATTCTCTTACTGAATTGCCGATATGCGAAAATAGTGAAATGTTTAGACCTTGCTAAACATTTCCTTACTTACAATTGCAGTGGAACTTGCTGGGGCGGGAACCTCTCGAAGTCCTACGATTGTCAGCTGGATTATGGTTCACTGAAAGAAGAGCTTTGATAACCTCTATGCAGCTAATGCTCCGGGTAAGTGACGAGAAAACGCATGTGTAGTTCTAATTTCCCCTTCGTTGGAGAGATAATGGTTGAAAGAAGGATTGAATTTAGGGAGGAGTTTGACCTCTTTGCTTGACATAAGTAGCACAAAGCCTGTTTTATATGGCATAGATGGAAGCATACTTTCTGTGCACCTGACACTGGTTGGGACTACAGGCTGTTGTCTTGGACGAAGATCTAGACCAAGATTTTGTAGGGGAGATTCGCCAATTTATTGAAGGATTGATAGCTGCCGGATTTAGGAGAAGACTTATCTCCCTCATTAAGGTAGAGATTCACAGCTGTTCCTCTTGGACCAACAACTTGTCACACTTTTGGTATTATGAGGAAATGGTGGACAACAATTAGTTGGGTACGTTTAGTAGCAGTTGATTGAGAGGAACCTGTCAAAAATTTATGTTGGGCCGTTGTTTTTGGGGTCAGTCTCTTCAATTCTATCGGTTCTTGCGGTTTTATTTTTGGGTTTGAAAATTCAGACGATATTTCCTGTTTTAGGGAACTTCGAGACTCGCGATATGCGCTCTCTCAGACATGGCATATGTTCTTCTTACACTAGCTTTTCTGGTTATTTACTCATAATTATCAAATTTAAGAATAGCGAGGCCAACAGTCCGCTAACGCTATAGCTCTACTTCCCCCTTCTCTGAACGATTTCCACTCTACTTTTTCATACCCGAAACGAGGGATTGTTTCGATCAATTCTTAGACATAAAACCTTACTCTCCTCGACGTCTTGTTCTTATTACTTGAGTTCGATTCATAAACTAAGGATAAGTCAATGTCCGGCTAATTGAGCTTAGTTTACAAGTGGTTTAGTACTTCCTGTCATGTTTTGCTTTACGTCAACCCTGCGTTTAAGTTTTTATGCCATTTTACATTACGGTATTAGTCTCGGTTTACAATCTGCATTCGATTCATTCAATTCGTTTTCGAAAGTTTTACATATTTTTTATTCCGCGATTTGTTGATATGGCTTGACTCTTCGTCGTCAGTACACATTGGCTCACAGATTCTCTACATGTAGTTATATATGTTCGTTGCTTGATAATACATGCTTTTTATGGATTAGATTTCATCTCCTATTCGCATATTTTATAGTCAGTTCTGCTTTCATTCCATCTACATTTCATATGCATTTAATGAGTTCTGGATCCCCCATTCCTTGAACGACTTCTGCCCTCATATTTCCAATATCATGTTTACATTCCATCTGCACTTCATATGCATTTAAGAGTTCTGGATCTTCCTTTCTACGAATGGCTTCTGCTCTCATTTCCTCATACTCACTGTACTGCGCAGGACATAAATAGGGAGGAACCAGCAGGTTGTGGTGGCCCTGGGACCGAACCTTATGTGATGGATTCAAGAGGTGCTCTAGTGCTGCGCCGAAATATCGTGCAGAAAGAGCGATTGAGCATTAGCCAGTGTCTTGTCGTGTCATGTCTCATCGTTCGACTGAGTAAGTGCAGAATCTGTAGGACCGGAAACGAAATGTTGGGAACTTGTTGAAGAGCTTGTTGCTGCTGTTGAATGTTCTGTGCTGCCATTCTTTTTTGATATGTTTTATTTCTGTATGTCACATGCAGCTGCGCAGGAAGCGAAGGATATTTATAGTCTCCTCAAGGACTCGGCCGCTGAGGCAAGCGCCGCAAATGACCCTGTGAAGCTCCAGGTATTTTGTGGGCACAAATCTACAAGGGTGGGGGGCGGGGGAGCTCCTCAAGATCCAGTTACAAATATTCAGAGAACATCTTTTATGTAGAATGAGGTGCCCCAGTTCTTTTGTATGATGGGAGTCTCTCATAGAGGCCTACTTCCCACCAATCTTGGTTATTTGGTAAACCTGTTTCTCAAGTCGACCTGCTTACACGAGTTGTGGTTTGTGTAGGTTTCGTACACAATTATGTTTGCTCTTGTAATCGCATTGCTATCAGACGCCCTTGCGGGAAGTCAAGAAATGGGATCTGTTCTGGGAATTGATCCGGTTTTTCGGCGAGAATTTCAGAAACAGGTTGGTAAACAATAGCATCGTTTGGGGTCAGTGCACTGCGTCTACCACATTTGTTACCGGCTACATTGGAAGTTCGGTATTCTTCAGGATATCGCTTAGCTTTTAATTAAAGGGCCTGGATACTGTGCAGGTTATGGATGTCGACAGTAAGGGCTCTACGGAGGGTTTTACCGGTGTCCTTCGATTTGTATGGTCTGTTTTCTTGATGTTGACTACAGGCTCTTCTGCACTTGGAGGCAGTTCCGAGGAGGAGGCCAATACTCGATCTTGCCTTGATTGGGCATGCGAAAATAATGTGTTCGAGTTTCTCACATCCACCATACTCAAGACCGCAGCTTTTCAGGCACGTGGCAATGTTTACATTTTACATAACTGTTCAGTATATTATGAATGCTATCTGTAATTCCATGGAGAAAATCTATGTAAATGTATGTACTTCCGTAGAGAGGTCTTTAATATTTTACTTCAACTTCCTGTTTGAACTTTCAATCCCCTCCACAACTTTGTTGATGGCATTGCAGTCAGCTGGTATTAAACGTTTCAAGAATGGTTTATTTTTTGGCGTAGTACCTCCGAGCAGTTTCAAGAGAAATGGGAATTGCTGGGCATTTTGCCGTACAGGGCGTTCTTCTGGGTTTTATCCTCTTAATACAATGGCTGATGAGGTTATCAAGCCGTATCACTAACTTTGTTGTTTATATCGAACAGAACGACGACGAGGATCTTATCTTTATGTACAGCGTGTACTTGCACAAACTAATTACAAGCTTCCTTTCGCTGCCGCTTGGACATGGCAAGGTAAGGGTCCACTTCAGTTACTTTTCAAGTATGCTGTTGACGGTTCTAACCTTATGTTAAAATTCTTGAAGTTTACCACCTTCAGACTCAATGTGCAGTCTTCATGATCGCAACGGAAACAACTAGTTGATCAGCTTGCTAGTAGCGGCAGTGGTTTACCATTTGAATTTTGTAAAGACCTCCTTTTGTACGCACAGTACAGTAAATTATATAATACTTAAGCTCAGTAACTGCTGTTCTTTCTCGTTACGTGCAGGTGAAGGAGTTGAAGGAACTGGCAATGATTGCACTGGATATGTACATGCATGAAGTAAAAGATCCCGTAGCAGATGATGTTGCCCGAGCAGAGCAGCAAGCTCTGCAGGCTCAAGCTAAGCCGTTTATTTCTCTACTGGACTTCATCTCAGAAATATACCAGGTTTGTCTTGATTTCTGAAACCGCCTGTGAACACCACCAATCTTATCGAGAAAGTAATTGCTGATGTGGGGATATTTAACAAAAGCCACAAATGTCACATGCTACGGGGGATAAGCATGCACCGCAATACTAGACACGATTGAAGAACATGTTTCTTGTGCCTGAGAAAGATTTGAATATCTGGCATTCCACCAAATGTCCTTCCAAGCATGAAATGCGATCGTGCTGTTGGCGCTTTCTTTTTGTACGCTATTAGTCCATCTTATAGCAACTTTGCAAACTCGTTCCTTGCCATTTCTTTCAGCGGGAACCAGAACTCACTCTTGAGAACGACTTATTGTGGAACTTTGTGCGCTTTGCCGGGGAAGATCATACGAGCCACTTGACATTGGTGGCTTTCCTCAACATGCTCACCTCGCTGGTCCGTAAGACAGAAACGTTCTTTGCCAGCCCTTTCAAGTAGATAGCTGCACGTAAATTAGACATTTCAGACTTGTGTTTTACTTCTGTGCAGGATTTCAAATCTTTTCTTCAGGTATTTGTCTTTGAAATTATGAAGCATTTCTCCTCTGAAGTAGTCTGTGAGGAATGGCTGCCAGTATACAGGGATAAGGTGTGCGCTATGTGGCTGACTATGTTTCTCTCAAGGTCGTCTTTTGAAAAGGTGCTTTGTTCTGGAAGTAGCATTAAGTATGTCTGTTACAGGCTTCAAATGAAGACACTGCGAAGAAAGTATACCAGCTGCTTCAAAACAAGACCATTCGAGCAGTTGGATGGCAGACCCTCTTCAACTCTTTAAACGTCTATGATCAGCGATTTAGGCAAAGTCTACAAACTACAGGAGCATTGCTTCCAGTTTTCCAAGTTGGTGATGCCAGGGCACTCGAGGCATATTTGAAAGTACTGAGGAAGGTGTGCACAATCCCGGTACACGTTTGTGTGTGTATAGTGGGAAGACACGAACATGGCGGAACATAGAAGTCTAGACAATTAATTCAGCCTTTATGTATCTTTTGTGTCTAAGTTCATCTTTCTTATCAGTAGTACATCTAATAATGAACTTGCTTTTAGTAGATGGCTTGATTAGGATTTTGCTTTGTAGGAAGTTTGATGTTTTTGCGTCGTTGTTGGCATTATCGAAGAATTTGCTAGTCTTCAGCAACTACCAAATTAACAGATTAACTCCAGCACTTTTCAATAGCACATGTGATCACCTTCCCTATGTATGAAGGTTTTACCGATGTATGGTTTCCTGCTTGTTAGGTGATGGAAGTTGGTGGCGAATCTGAAAGATCACAGTGGTTTCCTGATATTGAGCCTCTCTTTAAACTTCTCCCGTATGAAAACGTTCCTCCCTACTTGAAGGTGATTACTTGTCTTTTTCGGCTGAGATGTCCTGGTGGTCGTCGTTAATTTATATAGGGCGGTTCTGAACACCATCTTAGGCAGTGATGAAGATCAATGCAATGTTCCTGTGAACGAAGTAAAGTAGATTTAGTAAAGTAGATTCCTAAGTTACCTTCAATGGCAGCCTTATAGTCGTCATTTATTGTGAGATAAAAAATTTGAAGACATTTCCCTTGTTTGAAGTAGTCCAGCCTGAGGTTAAGTCAACTTCAAATTTCAACTTATAGGCATCATAAGTAAGTCAATTTCAGGTTTCGGTAGTCCAGCCTGAGGTTGGCATGTCCGAGTGCCTTGTGAGGAGGTCAATTGCTCAGTATGAGTTACGCGTCAGATTTTAAATTTTTTGTTGTCATCAAGCATTTATTTCGGATTTAGGAAGCTAAAGGTTCCAGGTTTAATCTTCTGAAGAAGTATCGTTCAGCAACAGCAGGTTGTAAAGAGAAGAGTTTGGTTAGGATAAATTAACGGACATGATGGATGCAGGGTGCTTTAAGGAATGCAATCGCAGTTTATGTACAAGTATCTCCGGTGATGAAAGAGAAAGTATGGCGCCTACTAGATCAGTATGATCTTCCAGTACTTGCTGCGCCTATTGTTCCTGAGGGAGGTATCCAACAGCTTCCATCACAGGTACTTGAACCTCATATTTAGATTACATTTTCAATTTCTGATTGCCTCAAGTACCACCAGCCTCAACCGCCTCAACCTCCTTTCTAATTTATGGGGCCGAATCTAATGTTCCAGGCATACGACATGACTTTTGAATTGAATGAGGTGGAGGCCAGGCAAGAGGAGTACCCATCTACACTTTCCTATCTAGAGCTACTGAACGTTCTAATGGCCAATGAACCAGACAATTCAGATAGAGGTCGAAGGTAAGACGGACTTCTGTGATTTGGGGACAATGCTTGCATACTTAAGCACATACCAGTGGCCCGTAATAGAGAACTCATATTCCTTCCTGAAACTGTTTATATTTTTGAGTTTCATGATTATGTGTTTGTTTATACACAGTGCAATGGTGTAGGCCTTGACTGCTATATCCTGTTCCGTTTTTATCCCTGAATTTCCTGTACCTCATAACCTCATTGCTCCAGAATTTGATCAGGATCTTATTTCTACCCTTGCAAATTTTAGCACTTTCTCCGCAACTTTCACAGTTTCTTTGTTGGTGCCTTAACTCTAAACAGACATGTAAATGGGCTACCCGATGGACTTTCGATAAAGGCTCCAATATCATAGCAAGCTGTTTCAAATTTTCCAATTGTTGAAAGCTGCTGTTTGTGGGACGCAGGTATAGTGGTGTCTTCCGTTTCGTACGTGATCAAGTATTTGGACCTTTCGTGCAGAGAGCATACGCAGATCCTGTTGAGAAATGGAAATTAGTCGTCGCCGCGCTCACTCACTTTCAGACGTAAGTTTATCCTAGAGTGGTAACTTAAGTCTCTGAGACTCTTTTAGAATGAGGGATACGATATAGAATCCAAGAGGCTTTGCGTGAGATCTGCATTAGTGCCGAGAAATTTTCCTGACAACGTGATCGGATCTTGCTCCAAGTTCATGCCAATTTCATCTTGAACCACATACTGAACAGCCTAAAGTTGTTTTGTCTGCTGCTGACCGGAATGAAAAACAGGATGCTGAACATATACCAACTGACAGAGGACGAAATTAGATGTGCCACAGACCATGCCATTGTACAGGAGAATGGTGATGATCGAGGAATGGGCTCCATTAGTCGACTTCCAAGTTCTGAACTTATGAAGGTGTGTTAGCTGTGATAATTCGGATTCCTAGTCGTAAGAACCGGAGATGTTTAGAGGCGAAGATGATAGAGGGGGATCATCTCTACTCAGAGACACCATATCTTCTTTGCAGAGTTGTTGATAGAAAGCTGACACCTGTTATTGCATCAGTCTTCTGTAGAAAAGGAGCTGTGTGACTCTCGCATATTATAGATCTGAAAAGCTTTACGTTTTGTACAATCTTATTTATCTCTTCTGATTTGGATGTGCAGGATTTGATGAGTGGAAAAATCATATACCGGAATATAATGAGCATCCTACTGCTCGGAGTTGATACCGTTGCAGAGGAAAGAACGAGTCAGCTTTACGGTCCATTTCTCGAGGATGCTATACGACTCTCGCTGCAACTGCTGCTGACTGCTTTTAACAAGGATACTGTTTTTGCTGAGTATTGGCGTCCTGTGTACTCGGTATGTACATTTGATCCCAGTAAGTGATTGAGTATTGTTATGAAATGGACCATATAAGGAAACCATGTGTGTTTATATTGACCAAATCCTCGTTCTTGTGAGTTGATGTAGCCAATCGATGTCATCTTGTCCCACGACATTCGACAAATTATTACCATATTGGCGTATGTGCGATATGACTTGTCACCTAAAATCCAACAAACTTCGATACAAATAATGAGCATTCTCAGGTAGTTCTGGGAACATGGCAGCTTTGAAATTCACTTCATGCTACGAATCTAGTTTCAACCAGAGATCAGGGGTCACCAGCAGACTGTTTGCATATTTGATCTTTCAGAGGAGTGAGGCAAGGCATATAGTGTTGCCAATACCCCCCGGAAATATCATAACCATCGCTAGTGTTCGAACCAAATATAGAGCTTCTAAGGTACTGTAGTTTGTCGGACACCATAAACTTGAGTCTTTTTAGTCATTTCTAGAGGTATCGTTACTGGTTCAACTTAGTGGATTCGTGTCTAAGGACAATGAGGTCGGAGCACCAACGAGAACGCATATGCATTGTAGCAACACAGAGGTCTCCCTTGCAGAGAAACGTGATTGGAGACACTCTCTTTGTGCTCTTTCTTGGGCTTAGCGGTATTGGGTTCTTTCAGAACATCATTTTGACGAACGAAGCATTACGTTGTAGGCAAACAGAGATATCTGTAACTTTATATCCTGATTGGTCCTAACAAGAACTCCGGTATCTGTCAGTGCGCGCATGCCGCACCTCGTCTCAGTGATACTTGAGGCTGGTGCTGGTACAAGCCTAATAGAGGACTACGCTGCCTGCCTGGAAGCTCGAAGTTTGGAAGTTCAGGCACCAGATAGTCCAGACGATGACACAGGGTCACTGATACTCAGAGTACGTTGAACCAGCTGCTGAAATGATGATATTTCTTTCTAGTCATATTATCCTGTAAAATATGTTTAGTTGTGTCCAGAATATCATCTACTCTTCAGTTTGCATCACATGTGCCCAATTCCTTTTAGCCTAAATCTTCAAAAAGTACCTTTAATGGAAATTTTTGGATTGTTTTGCAGCTCCTCATAGACAACCTTGAGAGACCTGCACCTAATGTCACTCATCTCCTGCTGAGATTTGACGTTGACCGCCCAGTAGAACGAACTATCCTTGAGCCCAAGCGACACTACAGGTAACTCTTATCCATGTATCCAATATCATTTCATTTGCATTTAATGAGCTCTGGATCTCTCGTTCCTCAAACGGCTTCTGTCCTCATATATCCAATATCATGTTTGCACTTTCTCATACCCAAACCTGAGATTGTTTCGATCAATTCTTACACATAAAACCTTACTCTCCTCGACTTCTTGTATCTATTACTTGACTTTTGATTCATAAACTGTGGATAAGTCAATGTCTGGCTAATCGGTCTTCATTTACAAGTGGTTTACTACTTCCTTATATGTTTTGCTTTATGTTCACCTTGCGTTTAGAATTTTACGTGATTGTACATTTCTGTATTAGTCTTGGTTTACAGTCTGCATTCAATTCATTCAATTTGTTTCCAAGTGTTTATACATTTCTGTATTAGTTTCGGTTTACAGTTTGCTCTCAACTCATTCAGTTTGTTTCCGGTTGTTTCACATTTGCTACTTCCTGATTTCTTGATATGAGTTGACTCTTCGTTTTCTCAGTACACATTGGTTCACAGATTCTCTACATGTAGTGATATATGTTCGTTGCATGATAATACATGCTTTTTACGAATTAGATTTCATCTCCTATTCGCATGTATTTTTCAGTCAGTTCTGCTTTCATTTTATTGCCATTTCATCTACATTTCATATGCATTTAATGAATTCTGGATCCCCCATTCCTCGGAACGTCTTCTGTCCTCGTATATCCAATATCATGGCACTCATGAGTTTTTGAGCAGAAACTCGGTATGAGGGATACTGACACTTGCTCAGCTACTTGAGCACTGCGTGAGGCACTGATGAAGTTGCATGTGTTTTCGTGGAGATTCACTATGGCCGCCTTCTGCTCCCCTTTGCTGTGTAGTATCTCAGTACTCAAGCCTCCATAGCGCTTGTTGTGATATACTTTATATCCTGTCCTCTTTCGCTCCGCTCTCGTCCCTGTTACACTTCGCCATGTATCTGCAGCCACACCATCCATAAGCTCTCGCATTGTTCCACTCCTCCATTCCCCAGCTAATTCCCTCCCTATTATTTTTCCTTCGCCCTTTGCCTGATTCATGGTTCGACCTCCAGTATCTTAGGTGTTCCTACCCGACTCCAGCCCACGTTTTTAATTTTCATCGTTCAAACACTGCTTACCGGTGGTCGATTACATCACGTTTTCTAATTCTCGCAGTTGTTTGCATAGCTGTTATCGATTTCAAGTTGTTTACTAGTCCTTTAGATATATGTTATTCTCAATTTGTTGCAATTATGCCTTTTCCTGATTCATGGTTCGACCTCCTGCATCTACAGTGTTCCTACCCGACTCCAACCCACGTTTTGAATTTTCATCGTTCACGCACTGCTTACTGGTGGTCTATTACATAACGTTTTCTATTTCTCGCAAGCGTTTGCATAGCTGTTATCGGTTTCAAGTTGTTTACTAGTCCTTTAGATATATGTTATTCTCAATTTGTTTCAATTATGCCTTTGCTCCAGGTTACATTGGATGCGTTCTACCTCATGGATTTATCACTATTCTAGCATTGTGCATCACGTACATCTTGGTTACTGATCATTTGCATTTCATGAGTTCTGGACAACCCGTTCCCAGATCGGCTTCTGCTCTCATACACCTATATATCCAATATCATGTTTAGTTCTGCTCTCATGTCCTTAATATCATGTTTAGTTACACTCGCATCCCTGCAGTAGTTAGACTCTCATCCGTTCAGATAGCACCAGTTGTGCTTGAGAGTTATGTAACGCTTTGCAATACATACATGTTGGCCGTCTTTGTGACTCCTACATTCGGTTGCAATACACTCTTTCACACCTTGTGTCAGTAGTCATACCATCCGTATACTTTCACACCTTGTGTCAGTGGTCATACCATCCGTGTACTTACACTCGGCCAAAGGCTTCCGGCTTACTGACACCTGGGCCCACCCTGCAGGGTCCCTCACTTCTTCCGAGGCTTATATTGACTCCCTGTCTCTCACACTCCCCTTTCGTTTTCGTTTGTTGTTCTGTTCCTTCTGGCTCTTCATCCTTCTTACTCTTCACCCGTTTTGATTCGGCTCGCCCCTTCCCCTGCTCGCTTTCATTTAATCAGATGTTCGTTATATTGTATACATTACATATCTTGCATCTCATTTACATTTGCATTCTATGATTTCTGGATCTCCCGTTCATGGAGCGGCTTCTGTCCTCATTTCTCTATGTCATGGTTACGTTTATTTGATGCATTTTTTGGTATACAAGTATTGCTCTTTAATTGTTTCTAGATGGCGTTTACTTCTGCTTACATTCGATCAATTTTTTCCATTTCATCTCCTTTCCCGGTTTCATACTAATTCGTCTTGCTAATTTTTTATACATTACTTACATATCATGCATCTCATTTGCATTCAATGAGTTCTGGATCTCCCGTTTGAGGAACGGCTTCTGTCCTCATTTCTCAATATCCATTCCTCACACTTCGCTCCACCCTAGCCATCCTCACTTTAGCTTTGTTTTATTACTCGCTCAATACTTTCCATGTGCTTCCGGACGGATCTTCCTACTCGCTCGATAATTCTCCTCTGCTTCCAATTTCAGATGCTTTCTCTGTTTCTGTTCTCAAGGCGTCTGCTCTCGTGACTTGAGTGGTCTGCGAAGGCACTGACGAACTCGTGAGTGTTTTCCTGCAGACTTATTAGGAAAGACTGCTTCTTCATTTTTGTGTGCTATAGTGTTGACGGCTCATGCTGACATAGAGCATGTAGGGGTTAATTCCAGCCTGCATACACTCACTCCTGGGGCGTCTAATGACTCTTCTTTTGAGAGTTATACTGTTTGTGTCCAATAAATCAACCCAATGATGCTGTCAAAACGTATGCTGTTTTCTTAAGGTTACACTTGCTCGGATTCGCTCTGCAACTGCAGGTACTGATGCATCACGGCTTAGATAAAATCATCTAAGACACCATGGTACTAACCGCTGAATGCAGACTTACCTCTCTATGTACTCGACGGTTTTGAAATTTTTTACTATGTAATCTTCAAATGTCAGGGTCAGTCCGGTCAGACTAGGGTATGAATCTGGGTTGTTTACAACGGGTTCTATATTCCATTACCTAAAGTGTCACCATGACTTGACCGTTTGTATTCGCAGTTGTCTTCGTATAATACTGGAAATTTTGGATACTTTATCCAAACCTGAGACGAATGGGGGCCTTCATGAACTAGGATTTCAGGTGATCAGATTTACCCAAATTTCTTGTTTAGAGCAGTGCAAGTCCTGATTCACTGGGGATTTGTTTGTCCTTTGATCTAAGTTGGTCTGACTGTTCTTCCGGATACCGCAAATATTTTCCAAGTTTTGTGGCTCGCTTGGACAAACTGCACGGTTGAGGCATTACGAGTAGGATACTTGATGTAGAATTCTTGGAAAGTCCCAGAAGCAACTTAGATCAAATCCTACGCCTGCCATTTAGAGAGAGGTGAACTAGAGATCAGCGTTCATGTTAGCAGTTCTAGATAGCTTTTGACATGATCTGACATGTCTTTGTCATGCAGTTAATGTATGAGTTATGTGTGGACCTCGTTACATCTCCTGCTGTGGTGGATCTTCTACGGAGCGAGAAATATGATTTCTTCTCGAAGGTACTAGATCATTCGCATTTCCCTTCTTATGACTCCTAGTTTTAAGACTGACTACTATTTACCAGTGATGTCTAAAGTGAGTTTATTGGGACCCTCGTTACCTGAGGTTTTCTAAAGATTTTAATAGCATTCCAGTGTTTCAATATTCAATCTTTAGGAAGCCAATTATATCCGCCATGTAGTGACCGTCATAAATACAGTAGCAAGGCCGATAGTTATGCAGATTTGACAGTTGTACATTATGTCCAGCCCTTGAATATTGAGTAACTAAATATCTTGCACTATTTCCTGCATAGTGGCAGTAGATGTTTCTAGGGAAAAGCGAGCCAGCATACTAATGAGATATCAATCCCTTTTGCAGCATCTGGATAGCTTCGCTTGTGATCCTCTTCCAAGCCGGACAGACAAACATTCCTTGCGAGTTAGCAGCCTGCAACAGGTAATCGATTGAGAATCACGAATTCTTCCTTGTCACTCCGACTCACAAGTATATTCCCTTTCTGGCCTTGCTGTGTGGTCATCTCCTTGCATCATTGGTCCTTGCTGTTTCTGAATTTCAGGGCCCCCTGTAGACGAGATAGCCGTGAATTAAGTTATTATTATTTATCTTCGGCTACCCTTCAATGAATGATGCTTTTAGAACCTTCATTATGGAAGTGGAAGTAGTTGAATCTCGAATTTGGATGCTGTCTATTCTGTTTTGGAAGGTTTTGTCACTGTTTTCACTACTTTACTGGATTGTACAGCGAGCATGGCTGCTGAAGCTACTGGCTCTGGAATTGCACGTCAGCGACATAGACATCGTGTCGCATAGGGAGAGCTGCCGAAGACTTCTATCACATCTCTTTCTTCAGCAGCCATTTGCGGTAGAAGATGAGTCAATGCCAAACATCTTGGCTCTTAGACATATCCCGGCCAACGGCCTTCACAAGATCAAGGTAGACCTCGATATTGTGAGGACCATCAATTTTGGTTGCTTTACGTACCATTACGTCAAGCATGCATTTAGATTAACTTGATACTACGGTATTACAATCATTACCTGGGTCTATGTCCCCGAAAACTAATGATTTCCTTTGCCGTTTGGTAGGACAACCTGCTTTGTAGATGTCACATGCATGATAAGAAACTCCTGCTTTGTACTAGTTGTGCATATTTTGAAGCTGATCGTTCACGAGTATCCACTGGAATAACGTTTTGGTTCACAAAGTTCATAATATTGGCTGCTTCCAACAGGTTCTAGAGCTTCTTGATATCCTCCAGTTTCCACTTTCAGAAACTCTGACTGAATATCCTGAGGAATTACAAGACTTGAAAGGGGAGCTTAAGGTAAAACTAAAACCAAGCACATAGTGTAGGCGTCTTTGTGGAATTCAAATATCAGCCTGTTATCTTGGAATGCGGACAAAGAACATGCAGTAGTTGGCATGAAGAAGCAGACATATAAGTGAGTCCTTGCTAAAATTTTGCGCTTCTGACAGCTTAAAATGTTCAACCCTCTCTAAAATGAGAAGGAAGTTCGATTATTGCAGTGTTTTGGTATCCACCAACAGTGCTTGAAATTGTGAGTGGCATGCCCTTAGGTGGATGACATACTTGAGAATTCTGCGACTGTGGAAGATGGTGGTGTTTACCACTTATCAGAACGGGGTGACCGTTTGATAGATCTAGCGGCATTCAGGGATGCACTTTGGCAGGTACTAATCCATCTCACCTCGAAGTTGTCCTGGTGATGTCTTCGAGTTCACTTTGATCCCACCACGTCTGCTAGAATGACTATAACTAAGGAGAGTGGCTTTTATTTGCATTGGCGCTCACGTGCTCATGATGGTTTTAATTTGCCTGCTGCAGGAGTATAAGCAACTGGAGGTTCAATATAATGTTTTAGGGAACGTCCAACGTCAGCTTGAATTAAGAGAAGCTATACAGAAGTTGCTAAAGTGGGCCTGGAGGCGAAATAAGAATCTCGAAGAACAGGCAGGACAGCTTCACATGCTTGTTGGATGGACCCAGCTTGTTGAGGTACTTTAAAAACCTTGTTGCAAGAACTCTTATGTTCCCAATTTCTCTTATGTTAATTTAAGAGTCTTATCACGTCTTTCAACTCGTTTTCAAACGTGTTCCTGTGGTCCTAATCGCAGGTCGCTATCTCTAGGAGGTTTGAGTTTTTGAGCAGTCGGTCTCAAATTCTGTTCGAGTAAGTTCTGGAGAAAAGATGCACGTGTAGTCTTACATCTTGCATGAAATCTCAAAATGCATTGGTCCCTTCTGCTTCCTCTTTATTTATTCATGCAAAACCTAACTTATTCATGTGACTTTTTAGAAGACCAATCTATCATCGAATTGCGTGTGTTCTTATATCATTTGCGACGTTGTAATATTCAGGATCCTAGATGCGTGCGTAACCGCTACTGTGGCAACAGATTGCTCCCTTGGAATGGCCTTCTCCTTGTCTCAGGTGAGGTTGCGATTTGGGTCATACTGTTTCCAACGTTCTTTCTAGCAGTGTCCGCTTATTGCATGGAGCGGTTGATGCACCAGTTCTTAGTTCATCTAAGTTCCGGTATGAAATAGCTAGACAGCTTGGGTCGTTTGTAAGGATTGTTGATCGGCTGTACAGTTCTGCTAACATTTGGATGTATTTGGTACAACTAGCGCTTGTTTGCTTGGAGTGTACACTTGTATCATGACGATCCTGATCCGAGCAACTTCCGAAGTGGATACCTGGATAATACCACTGATCTCTTTTCTTGGTGGATTACTGGCTTAAATCGCTGACTACCAAAAAATCTTCCCATCAAAGTCTGGACGTCCTTCTCTTATTAATACGTGTTTAATTGATTACGCAGGTGGTGATGACCACAATGGCCAAACTACAAGAACAGAGTATGGTATCACCAGGTGAAGGAGAAAGTACAGACGATGTAACATATCTGGATCTGCTCTCGACTGTTCGATTGTCAAATAGTGCTTGCCATACTATCTTGTCAAAGCTCGTTGCATCGATCCTTCGCTCAGAGACATCTGAGTTCCTGCGCCGTCGGTACTGCTCCAGACTCGGAAGCTTGGATAAAATTAATGGATTTAACTTTGGTAGTGCGATCAGAGGAATTTGTTTGAGGTTCTACATGCGGTATATATAAGCTATTTCTTCGTTACACCCAAAAGGATCTACCTGCATTTTCGCCTTTATGTATATGCCCTCATACCATCCTTCGGGAACATGTTCTGATTTCGCCTTCAAAATCCGTCTCAAACAACCACAGGCAATATGCGACTCTTCTCAGCTATTTACATTACTGCCAAGGGATGGTGAATCGTGACTTGCCTTTGTCAGTGATGCGTACTCTTCTGTTGGAAGACCGAGATGGTGAAGAAGACGCTGAGATTGAAAAAGTAAGCAGCTGCATGGTCGCACGGTTGAAGCAATGCTAGCGTTCACTTTTAGTTACTGTTAAGCCTGGTTAGACTAGATGTAGCGAAGTGGACTTCCTTAAGCTTTGAAACTGTATGCTTGTTCAGATGGACAAAGATCAGTCGGAACTTGCCAACATCAACTTCACAATCCTCAAAAGAGAAGCAACAGCAATTATGGACTTGGTATGTTGCCTTCAAACATTTTATTGGCTGCATCAATAGTTTTTTAGCTAGTTGATTTAAGAAGTCTGCTTTTATATCATTTATGCAGGCGATAACTTTTTTAATGGGTTTCTATTTTGCGATACCAGATTGTTATGGATGCCACACACGGCAGTGAGGTTGGTAAGGCAATGGCGTACTATGTGCTTGACGCCTTGCTCGGGTTAGACCATCAGCAAGTGTTTTTTAGCCAGCTACAGAGCAGAGGTCTACTTCAGTCGTGCTTAACAGATATTAGCACCAACTCTTATCAGGTTAAGTTCTACTCACGGGCATAGCTGTGAAGCATCTGTTCTTACCAAAGCTTCTCACTAGTTGCAAATGGTCTCATTTCTGAAGATTGTTACGTGTGATCCTATTCCCTCTTTGGAATGAGTGCATGTCTTGAATGGGTCAAGACCGTCGATTTTAATAAATGTGCTTTTCTCTTGCAGGCGGTTCTTCTCCCATCCCCAGAATCTGTCCGACGGCTTTACACTTTAGAATCCGAGATGGCCCTACTCTTGAGAGTTGGCTACCACATTAAAAAACGAGGTGTTCAGGCTCTCTTTGCGATGGGTGCACTTCGTCATCTATCATCTTGTAGAGCTCTCAATGTTGTCTTTACGGTACGAATTGCCTCTACTCATCAGCGTTCCCGTTTGTCTTGTGTTTATTTCATCGTTGGACGTGGAAGAAAGCAAGTCTGGCTTGCAGCGAAGGCTCGGTATAGCTAGCCAGGTTATCACTCCAGCGTATCGTACATAATGGTCAACCTCATTGGTCACAAGGTCATTGTATTAAATTTGTTGGTTCTTCCCTGGAAACATAAGAAGCATAGTATCATCTACATCGGTACAATCCTGAACTCGTTCGAATGTGGAATTTCCACTGTCCACAGGAAGATGTGATGCCCGAGAAGCTGATGAGAATAGAGATGGGGTTGCCATCTCTGCATGAGCGTCAACATCAAGTCATTTCACCAATTTTGCGCCTTGTTCTCTGCTTTACAGCGTTGGTGGATTCTTCAGCAGCTATCGAGAAGGTTGGTACCCCAAATTTCGTCATCTCGGCACTAAAATTTGTAAAGTACAAATCCTGACGGATATCTTCTGCCAGTTGCAGCTTCCCTTCCCGAATCGTTTTGTTTTAGATGCAACTTTTCATTTTTCTTGAATACACATCAGTAGGAGGAACATGAAAGGTAAAGTGGCTCAAAGCAGAATTAGAGATTACTGCTTTCCTGTTTAGACACTCGCAGTGCCTGTTTAGTGATCCATTTCGTCCTTATCGTCTCCCTGTCCTGTCTGACTGTGAAATAGGGCCAAGATGAGGTCGTACAGGAAATTCTGAAATTTGTCAAGGAGCATCATGGTCTGCTTTTCCACATCTTGGCGAATGAACCTCGAGCAGCTCGACTTGCTGATCTGGAAGAAATACAGCTCGTTACAGCAATCTTGTGCAAGGTGTGCTTTCTCTCTTCGCCTTTTGATTTATTTTGAAGTGAAGGCAAGGATTTTACGATCAGTTGATGGTTGAGTGTCTGCTTTTCATCTAATCTATGTGTTGCAATAGATTCAGCATCATGCTTTTATCTCAAGGTTACAGTCGCTCGCACTCACCCTGTACATCAGGTACCTATGCATCACACCATTATAGTAACCCCTGTATGCAGATATAAGCATACTTACCTCCCTATGTAACTAACTGACAGTTATGGTGATCTTTACTGTGTTACTGTCAAATGTCAGACTTGGTCCAGTCAGACGTGGGTATAGAACTTGGTTGTCTACAATGGGTTCTGTATTCCATTAGACAATATTGTTGCAGTAGCACTCATGAGCCTTTGAACAGAAACTCGGTACGAGGGGTACTGGCATTCACCCACCTACTTCAGCAGTGATGAAGTCGCTTTCTTGAAGCCTTACTATGACCGTCTGTCTGCTTCCTTCAGTGTTGTGTTCAAGGATTGATGCGTTAATAGAGCATGCTGCGATATACAATATTCAGTCCTCGAACGGCTTCTGTCCTCATTTTCCTATATCCAGTCCTCTCACTTCGCTCCACTCCACTCATCCTCAACTAAAGCTCTGTTTATTCCTCCTTGCTCGATGTTTCTCTGTTTGGTGGTCCTCCTCTTCTTTCTATTTCAGATAATTAATCTGTTGTGTCTTGGTTTTTATTCCTTGATGTATACTAGTTTCTGCAGGTGCTTCTTATGAAATGTATCAATTACGGCCTTACTTCCGCTTATCTTCGTAATATACAATTCACTTCCATTTGCTTAGATTCAATTCATTTCGATTTGCATACGGTCATATATGCAATTCATATGCACTTCATATGCACGTTCTCGGTTCCATTCTTAGTTGGTTCCGGATCCCTCTTTCTTTGAACGGCTTCTGCTCCCATTTCGCAAACATGTGTTGCAGTGGAATCATTCGAAGGCATTGTGAAGATACTCTCTGATCCCCTGTTGCTACGGATTTCAACAGGTCTGGCCTTGTGAAGACGCTTTGGATCCTGCCTACACACCAGCATTGTTCAGCATCTCTCAGGAGTACTTCTGCCAAGACTCGGAGTCAAGGAGCAGATTTGTGCAGCATATTCTTGATTGTCAACGGAACCCTGAGCTATCGTCGGGATCACGAGAGGTTAGGAATATCCAGAAACAGAAGTGTTGAACTTTTTCAGACGAATAATTAGAACCTCAAATCAGACTTCTACTCTGCGTCTAGTCCATATACTAAGATGAGAACTTTGGGTCGTTCTCTGTCTATTGAAGAATGGAATTACAACACTATGCAGGACTTCCCGTTCCTGTGAAGTTTACTAGATTCTCCACGTCATGATGGGTGACTTTCGTCACCGGCGCTTGCTTGCTTGAACTACTTTATATGTCACAAGCAGGAGTGGACACGTTTTGTTTATGTTTATGTTAATAGGAAAACTCATTCATCTTGGTGCTTGGTGATAATGATTCTGGCACGAAGCACCTTATATGCAATAGAGCTCTGACGATTCACCACAATGTCCTTGCAGAGCGTGAGAAAGATGGAGCTACTTGTAGCAAGAGTTAGATGCAATCTGATTTCATTCGTCTACAGTCTGGTTACTAGGCGCGGACTGCAGTTATCATTTTCAAACCCAAAGGTTTGAAATATCTGAACCCATGTAGATCGGTATGTGTCTTGTAGAGTTACGTCGACTGACCTGCACCTACGAGGGCACCTGTCGTCCATGGAGCTACCTAGAATTTTACATAAAATTTACAATTCACTCTACTGACTAGTTCCTGCTTTATGGTGTAGAACCATCAAAGTTTTTTTGTGTACTTCGGCAGGAGATGAACAATGAGTGAAATTTGCCTGTTCTAGTTCCTGTTGTAGTTCTGACGCGCATGAGCACTAATACCAGTTGCGTGCCAATTGACTTACCTTATATAAAGGACTTGTACCAGGCTTTTCTGTGAATTGTGCAGCGACTTTTCAGTTGTCTCCATCTGCTGTGTTAAACCTTCTCAGTCAGCAGGCTGCTCGACAGGAAGTTTGACGTTTCTTCACTTGAATTATCTGTTTTTGGCAGGCCTCAGGTGGGCGGTACGTTGTGGAAAGGCAGAGGCATCCAACTCTCAAGTCGATTGCTTGTCTTCTTCAGCAAGCAACTATGGACTTGGAAACAGCTCTGAATGAGAAAGCAATACTCTTGTCAAAGGTGATGAGCATCCCACATGTCAAATAAGAGGCAAGGAGACAAAGTAATCAAGAAACGTCAACATAGAAGCATCAACAACCATTTGGATAGTTGTTGCAAGATATCCTATACTTAAAAAGGGTTTAGTAGCTTATTTCGTGGTTCCATCGTGCTTCTGCTTTTAGAGTTAGAAACACAGGAGAAGAAATATTTCCGATGAGCCGTATATTCATTTGAATATTAGAAAAGATTCCGTCAGTCCAAGACTTCCTGTAACAGATGGTTGTGAAGAGAATGTCACTTGACATGGCAAGATGCTCTGTTCTCTGACTCGCGGAAACAACATTCTATCACATTTTGATTTGGCTGCCATCTTGTCCCCAGCTTCAAGATGTTAATGAGCTATCAAGGCATGAAGTAGATGAAGTTATAAAGGCTTATGGAGAGCAAGATCAAACTGATGGTGCTGAGAGTATACGGAAGAGGTATAAATACATTCGATCCTCACTGTGCTCATGACTTACTCCTTTCTTACGACGTTTGAACTTGAGGTATGGATTCGCGTCGGTTGTCGCATAGGTTTGCTTACCACTCAGGTATACTTGTCAAACTCTCCAACACCGGACTACTAGGTTGCAACTTTGTAACTAGAGCGTGTTTCATGAAAATTTGCTTGTCATTGTTGTCAACCTATAAACTAAATCATGTTCACCGGCTCCAGTATAGTGCCTTGTTGGCAATTGCTATTCACCATGAGCACATGGTGAACCTGAGGTGACATGCCTATTGTGTGTCCTCAACTTGATCTCAAACTGACCCAGATGCTTACTGGACTCTGCAGGAGATATTTGGCCATGGTGGAGATGTGTAGTGCTGCTGGGAGTAGAGAGTGTCAGCTGGCATCTCTTGTTTTTATAATAGAGCAGTCACTTGAAATTTTGTACATTCATTTTGACAACAGGTGTGTAGTTTTCTTCTACTTCCATACGTAGAATCATTGACAATTCCCTCAAGGTTGTCATGTCGTATTCACCAGGAAAGACGTTGGAATTTGTACCTTCTTGATTTCCCGTTAAGTTTATTATCATTATATCTGAGCTCCGTTTAGTAATCTTCATGTGTTACTTATGTTGAAATTGAGGTCGTTCTTTTTCAGCAAACCACGTTTAGTCTAGTGGAAAGAAGCCTTTAGAGTTCTAATCCATGTTTCCATGCGTTTTAATCTGTCATCCAGGTCATTGTGGCCACGAAGTAGTAGAGGCAAATACGATTTGTCGGACGTCGACGCGATTCCGGGAAGAAGGGAGGACATTAAATCCCTGTGTGAGAAAGTTTTACCCGTGTTCGAGCAGCTTGAGAAGGTCGACGAAGTGAGTATTCTGCTTTATAAAATTTACTGGTTTATTTGGGAGACAAATAAACCCACTAAGTGGTTAACAGTTTCTGAACTAAAACGTAATAAAGCAACAGGCAAAGAGGATTATAGGTCATCAACTAAACGTCTACTAACTTCGTGTTCTCGCTCTGTTTTACGAGCAGAGCGTAAGCGGCCCCTTGTTCTACATAGTGTACTCTAGTATCTTGGTGTTGCCCGGAAATAAATTCATGCCTGTGCGAGTCAGCCATGGGGAAGATCTGTCTAATGTGCGCTGTTTTTCCCTTTCTCTGCAGAAGAGGGTGGGACGCAGTATGAAGCACGTCGAGAGATTGGTGCGCACACTGAAGTCGCGAATTCTACTCGGGTTCCCTTCCTAATTTTTGTAATCTACGGGACGAAATGCGTTAATTATCTATCAGAAGAGCAATCCAAATTGGACTGACTTCTAGTTTCGCTTTACTGTCACATCATTCAGTGCTGCTGACATCATCGAGGTTTGTAATGTCTAACCTATCTATGGAGGTTAAGTTTAGGATAAGTCGTTGCTCTGCACATAAACAGGCATGAAGCTTCTTGCTGTCACTTTAAAGTGCTCAATGTACAGATGGTTCATATCAGTAAGCTTTTCCTCTTGCCGTTCCATAAAGTTGTGATGATGGGAAGTGATTATCAGCATCAAAGATAAAGATCGAGTGCATGTTATGTTCTAGTCTGCAGGATTTGCAGCGCTGGGACTTTCCTTTGTGTTCAACTGCATCCTCTGCTTTTCTGCAACTCCGTCCCAGGAGGGCACGAAGATTGAATGCTATGCTATGCTGTGCCCATAGAATGTTTCAATCGTCGCTGCTGCTTTGGATGGATTTCGCTCACGTGTTTTGTCAATTCCTACTTGCTTAGCCTTGTATATTTTTAGTTGCTTAGATCATCATGTCTTCGGTTTGCATCCGTTCTTGCATGCATGTCCTTGCTTCCATCTGCATCTGTTTCAGTCCTTGGTGGGTTTCGATCGCCCGTTCAGCGAACGGTTTCTGCTCCCATTAGTCATACATTTTGGAACAATTCACTGCCCATGGTGTCAATCTGTATGTTATAACGAAATATCACAACTCGCCAAAGCCAAAGCTAAGGCGAGGAACTGACTAGTTCACCGTTGTGATGGGAAAGGAACACTGGACCTTTTGGGATATGTCTTATTTTTCTATTATACAAATCAATTGTTAGTAAGAATCAGACCTCAGCACATCCTATAGTGGAACGGAAGTAAATGAGTGTAATTCACACAGAAGGAGCTTAAGAATGGTCTTCAGAAATTGAAGTATGTAAAGTTTGTCAGTTTCCTCACAGATGATGATATTTTGGATACTTAAACTCACACTGCCCTTTAAACTCGTCAGTTGTAATTGAAATGCTCTAATTCGTTCTGTTTTTGGAGAACGCGTTGTGGCCTAGGTGAAACTCCAGTTCTACGCGTTCACGGCAATGACATATCCCACATGCCTGATAAATTAGCCTCAAGAAACGTTTTGGCAGTGTGCAGTACAAATCAGGGACCACTAGAAGAAATAAGCATCTGCGATTCATAGACCAGACAACCAACAAAACAAAGATCCCACTTCGTGAATTAGCTGTAGTGATTGGAAACTTGCTGTGTAGACGACGAACGAAAATTCAACCTCCATGCAGATTGTCAAATTCCACGAACTGTAACCGACGGTCAACTTTTCCCCGAAGACTGGAATTTCATGTACGTCAAAATTTCACTGCATGATGAGAAGTTCTCAACGCAATGGAAGATTCTCTTACCTCTGGGCAGTGGTGCTACGGCTATCAGAGCATGTATGGCATTGCAGGTGCCGCGGAAACGACGGTTCTCATCTGTTACTCATGTGTCAAACTAGATGTCGTTATTGACTCAAGCGCGTCAGGCTTTAAAGCTTTTTCTTGCAATAACATATCCCAACTTTCTTGCATTCGCTTTTTATTTTGACCATCTGCTGATTGAATCGATTGTCTCTTTGTGCCAACCGTGTCACTGAAAATTGCACGCAAGAGTGTGGATGTTTGAACAGTCACACGCCTCGATTGAGCAACTAAGAACGGGACGATCAAGAAGACCAAATTATGGTCCATTAATTTGTCTAGTTCCGGAGAGGCCATAGAGCTCTGCTTCTCGTTTTGTTTCTTCAATTTGCTAAACAAACTTTTCACTGAAAGGCATCCAAGAATATACCTCGCACTGTTTTGCCTTAGGGACAGAAACAGCTCTTTGCATATGATTCATTTCTCATTTTCTCTTTCATCATGTGACCTCATTCAAATGAGTCACAAGAAACTTGAAGGTTTCTACTGCACGACTAAACTACAGTAACCGTAATGTTCTGAGTGCTTGATAATGACGTTTATGACTCAACTTTACCTGAATTGCCATGATCCAGATGGGTTACAAAGAATTGAATCCAATCATCACTTTAGTAGAAATGATAAATTCACTACGCCATTCAAGCATGCACATGGCTTTCTTCACACCTCACCTAAAGCAATGGATTAACTTGATTACGCGATTCCGGTGTGATTTTAACTCACGAAACTTTCACTCCAAAGTAAGTTCGGCTCCAGCTTTTGGCTGTTCTTAGTCATTGTATTTCAGTCCCTTCTCTGCGTAAATATTCCCTTTCAAGTGATTCCCTAAGATAATCCATTCACTTGATGCCCTTAACAATACCATTCAGTAAATTCCTGCTCCCCATAACTAGTGTTTAAGATGTTTAGAGGAATTAAAGTTCATGTTCAGGAGACAATGCTTTGTGCATGGGATAGCCATTAACTGGCTCATTGCTGAAGTTTTAGGTGGGATGATACATATTGCAGGTAACAGGTGCCGGTTAACTGCAGGGTAGTCTCTACTAAAAGGTGATTGGCACATCTTTAACGAAGTGGACCCCCATTCTATTTAAGAGTATACAGAGGAAGAATAGATTTAAGGGCCGATAGAGTAAAAGCTCCATGAAAAGCAAATGCACAAATGTTAACCGTGTAGAAACAATTTAAAACATGTGAGATTAAGTCATAGTCGTCCTAAACTAGAATGGAAGCTTCCCCATATGGTTTCCTTTTTCTCGGTTTCCCCTTCCTTTACCTCTCTATCATGCTTGAGAGCTTTTGATAAGGGGATTATGGGGGTCTTTGGTAATATCATTGGACCAGGGACATTCGAGTGTGTAACAAGGGACTTGGCACGTAAACAGACATCTGCACGGATCTTGTGCGGAGGGGTAGGCCTATTGTCTATGGAGGAGGAGACACGCCTATAGCATATTTGGGTTGTTGTGCTCCCTTAGCACTCCTACTTTCCTCTCTTTTTGTGGTTGTTGATAGGCTAGTTTTAGAGACATATGTGACCAAGGTGGAGTGATCCTTTTCTCTCTAGATTTTATTGCGGTATACGAGAGAGATGGTCTATTCCCATGGCCATGGGAAGACTTTCCATCCTTTGCTTCACTAATGTCAAATTGGACCGGAGGTTTACAGTCTTCCTTGATGAGGCCACAACATTAGTACAAGCTACATTCTCTTATAGTTGACTCGTTCATTCCTAGGGCCACTAGGGCACATCTTTGCATCTTCCGGCAAGGGTGTAGGCTCTTGGATCTTAGCTCAACCGTGCATTAGGGCATATTAACTTGCACCAACTACCTTCTCTACAACGATGAAGTTCCACCTAGGTTTGGTTCACTTGTTTGCATCTTTATTAGTCACTTGTGAGTGTGGTTCTACTCTAGATGCACTAGCAGTCCATATGACATAGTGTCATTTTAGAAAACAGAGGATAGTTACCCATGATACCATCAGGGATATAGTGTTTGTTATGGCACGAGAGAATGGATACCTGGCTTGGAAGGAGCATTTGTACGCTTTGCAAATGATACATGTCAAAGCAAACTTATACTTGGTTGGAAATGTTCAGGTGACAATGGTAAATGTTGTGGTTATAGATCCTATACACAATGCGATTTTGGAGGGAGTGATTACTCATCCATCTAGATGAGTGGCGAGCGGAGCAATAGCACATACGGTCTCCAAGTATACTCCAAGTATACCCCTAATCTTGGAGACCAAACTTGCAGCGAGGTCACCTCTTTGTTCCTCTAGCCTTGGAGTTATATGGAGCAATGGACACAATGTTTGACATATTTGTTAGGGAATGCAAGAGGGCTTATCATATTAAACATCAAGGGGTACCACTCTCACTCTCATACTTTGTAGCATACTTTAGACTGTGTGTGTCCATTGCTTTACGAAGAGCATTGGCTGGTGCAACACATAGGAGAGCAATCACACTAGGTGTTGCTTCTTCAAATGCTCCAGTAGTTTGTAGATCTTACAATTTGCATAGTTCGGATATCTTAGGTGTAATAAGGAACTATTGTATCGAAACTATTGGAGATTAACCACATTTTACTTCTTTTGTCTCTCCCTTGTCTTGGCTTGATGGGGTCTTCCCATCATTCTTATTTGCTACAGGGTTGCCTTTGATTGTTTTGGATGGTGACGGTGAAGGTGATCAAGTATTCTCGTTTGGACTCACATGGTGCTATTTACTGACATTCAACCTCTTCATCTAAAATATTCGTGTATAATATAGTCCAAGTTTGAGGCTCTCCCTGATACTTGGTTTTTCCGGACCCAGTCGGCCAGTGCAGTGAACTTCTGTGGTACTTGAAACTGCTAGCTAAGGTAGGTTGTACGAGGTATGAAATTTGAACTGAGTGTTATTGTTATAAATAACTGAACACATCTCTCACGCATATTACATGCTTAGAAGAACGGGCATTCCAATTATAACCACAAGATGATTTTATGGGGAATTGATACAAGATATGGTGAAGAGACTACGTTGCCTGTCTTCCCATATAAAGTTATTGAATTAAACAATCACTCGTCTCCTCTTAAATGTACCTCTTTCCTTGCTCAATTTTCTATCATGATCTTTTACTCTTTACACCACTGGGAGCATTTGCCCAATGCAATAAGTTAGTGTGGTTGAAATGCAAAACAGAAAGGAATGAACTCCGCATAGAACACGCTACTGAAATAGTCTGTGCCGAGGCGAATCATCGTTGATAGGTGGAGAAAGCAAGAAATCATGTGCAGTTCCTGAGCATACTTGCGCGAGCAAACTGTTGGTGCCCAAGCAGGAATCGCAACATTTCCCCCAAGGAAATGAAAATTTGTTTGACCGGAATGACGTGAGAGCCTCCTCTCATGATTCTGCAATGGGTAAGCCAACCCTTAATACCCAGAACCTCATCTTTCCGCCTTAACCGTCTAGTCCACTCCTGCAGTATTCGCACGAAAAGAAAAAACAATTATCAACCAATCAAGATGAGCGTGAAGAATAAGGTCAAACTTGAGAGGGTGCAGATCTTCACAGAAATAAGAAGTCTACTTACAGTACGTATGCTCTCCTGACGAGAAATTTCTGTTTTGCCCATCAGGAGTAAGAAATTACATAAGCATCCACTTGAGAATGCATTTCAGAAGCATGTCAGAACTTCATTAGAACTGCCGGAGGATAAGGTAGAGATCTCCTTTCCCCTTTATATATTCATAAAAGGAACGTGGACCCAGATTGAGGAATTCAGATTACAGCAAGACGAGCGCGGTGCTTGGTGGAGCAAGTAGCAAGTAGATGTTTTTCCACTCACTGTAGTTAGGTTAACTCCAAGGCAGTGCTCAGAAGGTGTGCCGGGGTCATAATAACGAGTTTGTGTAACTGTAGAACTTGACAAGGATCATTCTTCTTCGTGGGTCCCCCTGCACTGGTTTCCGTGCGATCCGTGCCTCTTAAGTGTGTGAATTCGCAATTTACGTGCATACTAATATATTTCTCCAAGTGCTCACTACCGGTACTACAACTTTCCTGCTTTCCCGTAGAAAGGACATATGAGATTTAGAATTACACTCACCTTGAGAGCGAACTTTCCTCTATTTACACTTAAACAGTCAACGAAGCAAAGATTTCAGCTCAAAGGGTTTGATGGTAAAGCTGGTGGATGAGAGTCTCCTAATTGTGCCTTAGCGTTTTACTTCAATGAACTTGTCAACTTACCTCTCTTCTTTAATGATGTTTACTTCAGATCAGATGGATGAAAAGCATGGCGTTGTGACTTACGGAACAGTAGCCTTCCTGCGCATGTCAAATTTGTCCACCATTTGAATTGAATAGAATGGGATTGTCCCGATGTTTTCAACACATTATAAACATGCTAATTCGTTAGCAGTCAAGATGACCAAATACGCAACTGTCAAAGATGATATAGCAGACCCCAGACTGCTGTTAGCCAACTTGTATAGGATTTGATCGAAGGGATTATAAGTCAATGAACCATGTGTGATAGACTGTACACTCTACGCTCATCGGCCCTTTATGATTACGTCTTGAACTATCATGCGCTATCGAGAAACACGGCAATTTCCTCCAATGCCGTGTTGTGAATCAAACCAAGCAACATTCACTGTACTCTTCATCTGAAATACCCCATGTGGGTTCGATCGTGTACGGATAGTCTACGTCACTATTTCGTACTCAATTGTCATGTGAAAGGAAAACGTTTTTAATAGTAGTTCAGGAGCTAGTTGACGGAAATCCTTTTCGGAATGGAAGTGAAAGAATCTAACCACTGAATCTACGACTAGGCGTGTCACTGGTCCAGCTGAAAACTACAGTCTGTAGTGATCTGATCTCTAGTTCGTGAAACCATGACTTATTTTAAGTGCTCTCATTACGCATAGAAAGAGAGAAAAAACTTACTTCTACCAGATATTGGGAAAAGGCTATCGCGTAAGATAACAAGAACTATGGGAAGACCCATCGAGCCGTACAAGAATAAAGCATAAGAGGTAAAATGAGGCTAAGCACTAATAATAGTATTGGTAGGAGAAATCACCTGACATTTGGCACTTCAGCTTGACCTTACCCCCAAGTTTGGTAAAAGACTTAACGGTATGGCTTGCTGCAGTCTTTGGCCCTTCGACTTAACTGTACCCACGGTACCCACCCCAAGTTCGCCAAAAAAAAGAAGTTAGGTCACGTCTCACGTGAACCCCATTTCATTAATCCTATTTCATAATCAGGAGGACTGCGACTTAATAATCGTACTCCCTGCAGAGACTGGACTTCACTTGAGGCGTCAATTTAATGTTGCATTCATTTGATTGATTGTTCTTCTCATGCTCACAATAACACCTAGGGTTGTCTTTTAAAGGAAAAAATTAGAGTTATATCAAAGAGGAATACTTTTATTTCTGAGTTTATTATGTAAAATAAGTATGAGAAATCATACTATCGAATGTTAGACGAAACACTTTGTATTAATTGTTTATTTGAAGAAAGAAAACTGAGCTTTATCAATGACTATATTTTGATTGATGCTTATAAAATATTTTTTAATTATTTACTATAGTACAGTTTTATTTTTATCAAAATTATTATTTTTTAATCCTAAACCATAACGTCTGATTTCAATTCTAGCTCAAGTCCTTGATTATAGTGAATTCTACTCATTCCAAGGATCTCAACTCTATTCCCCTTTGCTAATCTTAAGCCAAAGTTAAGAGGAGCAGTGGTAGGGACTCTTCTCTTCCAGGGACACTAGTTGGACCTTTAATGACATTGGAGTAAGCTAGCTTGCAATGGTGGCTTGGCTCAAGGAAAGTGCGACAGCACAGGATAACAAGAAGGATGGAAGACACCATCAAGCCAAACAAGGATAAGACATAAAAGGTATAATAGAGCTATTCCCCAATAGCATTGGTATGAGAAATCTGCACTACAACACCTAAGATATTAGAGATATGTCTGTCGTATAGTCTAAACACTATTGTAGCATCTGAAGAAGCATGACCTATTTTAATTGTTCTCTTAGGGATTGCACCAACAAATGTTGTTTATATAGCAATGGAGACACACTATCTAAAGTAATATAAACTAGAAAAGTGAGAGTGGCACACTTTGACATCTAATATACCCTTGTGGACTCCTTGATAAATGTGTCGAACATTACATCCATTGTTCCATATAACTCTATGGCTAAAGGAACAAAGAGATGACTTGTTGCATATCCTTATACTTGGAGACCTTGCCTACTACCACTTTGCTCTCCGCCATCCAAGAGGATGAAGAATCACTCCCTTTGAAACTCTATCATGTGTAGAGTCCATAACCACAATATGTGCTATTGTCACTTGATCATCTTGGACAAAGTATAATTTTTTCTTGACTCATGTTGTCTATAAAGCATAACAATGTTTCTTCCAAGCAAGGTATCCACTCTCTTGTGCTATGAAAAAACAATATATTCTTGATGGCATGATGGGTAGCTATTGTTTGTCCTCCAAAAGAACAATGTATTATATGGACTATTGCTACATCTAGTGTAGATCACACTCACATCTGAGTAATGAAGATGCAGATGGGTGGATCAAACATAGGTTAACTTCATTGTTTTTGAGAAAATATATGGTGCAAGTCAGAATGCCCTAATGCATGGTCAACTTGGGATCCAAAATCCTAGATCCTTGCCAAATCAGAGTAAAGATATGCTCTAGTAGCACAACCAATGGATGAATCAACTACAAAAGAATGTAACATATGTTGAAATCGTTGATCCATCAAGGAAAACTACAAACCTTTGGTCCAATCAAAAGGTAAGGATGCAAAGGATGGAAGGCACTCTTGTGCTTATGGGGATAGGTTGTCTCTTGTCTGTCTGAATGACACTTGGAGAGAGAGGAGGATCCCTCTTTCACCTTGGTTATATTCATTTCCAAGATTGGCCTTTCAACAACCACAAAATGGTCAAAAAGTAGAGGTGTTGAGAGAGCACAATTACCCAAAAATGCTACATGTATCATTTCCTCCATATATAACAGGCCTACCTCTTTGCACAAGATTGGTATAGATGTTTGACTACATGTTAAATCCCTTGTCACACACTCAAATGTCAATGGTGCAATGATATCACCAAAGTCTCTTTTAATCCTCTTATCAAAAGCTCTCAAATATGATAAGAAAAGGAATTGTGCAAAGTAGGTAAGTTGGTGTAATACCAATAGCTAGACATATTATCTAGAGCTGAAAATTAGCTTGGTAACATCTGGCAGGATGTCCTATATGATAGACTAAATAGATAAGATAGAGGTTTCACCAAAATAGTATTTCTACTAATAAAGAAAGAACCCAAAATAGCCTTTTTTGGAGGATGGACTAAATAGATAAGATAGAGGTTTCACCAAAATAGTACTTCTATCAATAGATCAAGAGCCCAAAATAGCCTATTTTGGAGGCCTAAATGGATGAATTAGGCCTAAATATTATGCAGATTAGCCCTCCTATATGAGAGAAAAGGCTGACCTTTCCTCCCTCCCTATTTTTCTTGTCAAGAGCTTTCTAATGGTACCTCACCTATGCAATTCTGATAGGAAGATTCCCTAAATATTTCCTCTGGTCAAAGCTTGTCTGACCAACCAGATAGGACCAAGATCAACATGTCACCCATGCATGCAACTAATCTAAGGGTAGAGATTGTTGACATGTCACCAATCCATGTGTTTGATCCAAGGGTTGAGCTTCCTTTGAGAGAATCCATTTTGCTATATAATAAAGACAAGGTGCTCCTTTGGGGCATCGGAGTTTTGAGTGTGAAGCTTTGTGTTTCTTCTTCTGGGTTTCTCTTAGGGGTTCTCTTGTCCTTGGAACACTACAGTTGGTTTATGGGCAATACTAGAGGAAAGTATACCAAATGCCACATGTAGATCTCCTAGTAGAGGAAGCTCATCCACATGAAGAATATCTTTTACAAGAGCAACATCTAGGACATGTGATAAAATAAGGTGTGATAAGGCATGTGATAAAATCCTTGGATCCTATTTGCACTCCAAGAATACATAGGCCATCTACATGTGATACACCCCTTTGGAAGCTAGAGGTGAGGAGGGGTACCTAAAGGAGACCATACACTTTGATACCTTAACTCTTGAGCCTACAAGATGAAGCTTGGTAGTCAAGTGTCAAAGGCTTACCTAATGTGATCTAGGGGGCTCATGATGTGAAACAATGAAATATAAAGCCCGGAAGACCCAAAGAGTCAAAGGGCTGAAAACACAATATAAAACACATGAAATATGTGTATTACCAAGGAGTGAAATACACACCTTGGCATGGCCAAAATAGTATATAAGAGAGCTCTAAAGTGACCATGGCAAATAAATTCTCCTTTTTGTGTACCAATAATTGACTCCAAGATAGTGACTCCTTCTCATGAGAAACCATACTAGTAATAGAGGGAAGAACAAGAGCCATAAAATGACCACACAAAAGGAATAAGACTCACCAAGAATACATTAGCCTCCCTAACCTCTCTAAAGATAGATGCATGTGGGATGCTATTAAAAGTGTTTTCAACATCCACCTATAGAACAACCCACTTTGGGTCAATTTCTAAGAGTGCTTTAATGCTTAGAGATATATTTTGAGAACCTTTAGGTGTAGTAACTCTAAATTGATATGGATTCAGGTGCTATTGGAAGTAAGAATGTTGAAGGATAATGGTATGGCTAACAAGATGCAAAAAGACCTCCCCAATAAAAATTGGTCTAATGCTTCCTATGTCCTTCTCTATTGTAACAAGTAAACTAACACCTAATGCTTGACTAGTTGACATAAGAATATTTCTCCTTTCTATTATTACAACCACCTAAAAAATTTGATATACCACTAAAGTGATCATCTATTGGAAGTAATCTCTAAGATGCTCATATACTATCTCTGTAACAATATGGAGCTTACTAATGAGTTAGTCAAGATTAACAAAGTAGCAAATAGGTCAAATTAGCTAAGAATATTCTAAAAGCATCTAGGAAGCTACTTGACACCTTCCAAATGTTGGGTAATGTGCATGCCAAGGAGGAAGTTTCTTGGGAAGCTTCTTGGCTAGCTTAGCTTGCACACCAAGTAGGTAGCTTCTAGAAGGAACCTTCTTGAGAAGCTTCTTGGTTAACTTGGTTTGCACTCCAAGCAAGCTGCTTTTAGGAAGCTTCTTGATAAGCTTCTCAAGAGCCTTGTATATTTACCTATAAATACATAAGCCTATGCTCATGTTAGGCATTTGCAGTTTCCTTCATTCAAGAGTCCAAATGTGATCTTTCAATTTGATCTTCTATTCTCTTATTTCTTTCCTTGGTCTGGGTCTTTTATAATCTCCAACAAGCCTCATAAGGAGAGAGGTATGGGGTAGTGTACAACACCTATGAAAATAGTAATCTATCAAGATATAAAGGATGTTGAAGTTGATAGTCTAAGACCCCTTATGGTACCCCATCTCCTACCAAAGGATGTAATAAGCATAAGGAAGAGATAATCTAGTCAATGGAACTAGCCATAGACAAAGGATATAGGGCTTGTGTTTCTTTACTATATTCTCTAGCCTAACCTAACATTGTAAACTATCATAATCAAGTAGAATATGCAGTATTTTGTGGTTGAATTTATGTCATGTAATATGCAACCCAAATATAATCTTCTTGTAGTTTAGCCCAATCTCCCATTTAGAATTTGTGAAATCTAGAAGCCACCTCTCTATGCCCTGCAAGCCCAACTCTATTGTAATAAGACACCACCATAGGAGTAAGAGGAATGAGAACCAAGCTAACTCATCCAAGAAATCATGTGTCAATCAATCTAGTGGCAAGCAAAAAGCATATCTAGCCTCATCATGGAGCGTATAAGGGAGCCTCTAGAATAGACATAAACATGAAAAACTAGTCTCAAATAGCCCCAATTTACAAGCTGCCTATGATGCTAATCATGCACATGACATGATCTATGGTTAATGGTTAACATAGAGATAGACAAAGCATGTGTTATCCTAAGTGTCAACAATCCTCATGTGAGCATCCCAAGTAGTCCAACCATGGTCCTTATGTATATTTCTCACACAAATCTTTATTCCTTACAAGTAAAGAGTCATTGACATACTAGACTTAGTGCATCTTGAGCCACTTTGTGCGGCTCTACATGGGGAAGTGAAGTTATAGCTAGCACAAGAATAATGATATAGCCCGACATGGGAAAATGAAGCCATAATTAGTACAAGAATAATGATATTAACAAGTGATGCTCCTCTCCATACCTCCCTATGCCTACAAAACCATAACGCACTCATATCCAATCTCACATAAGTAAATGCTAACTCTAGAAACCTTGAAATCTATCAACTCTCATAGTGTAATACCAAGGGTTAGCCATATGATCTAGATGTGAAATTTGGTTTGGTAACATCTAGAATGATGTTATACATGATGGTCAAAATAGCTCAGATAGAAGTATCACCAAAAGAGTACTTCTACTAATAGGGCAGAAACCGAAATAGACTTGAGAACCTTAGAACCAATAGCTAGACATATGATTTAAAGGTGAGAATTGGTTTGGTAACATCTGGAAGGATGTTACACATGATGGACTAAACAGATCAGAAAGAGGTATCACCAAAAGGGGACTTCTACTAATAGAGTAGGAACCGAAATATGCCTGAAATCTTTGAAGGCAATTTCGGAGGCCTAAACGGATGAATTAGGCCTCGAAAATGTGCAGATTCCCCCCCCCCCCCCAATTGAGGAAAGGTTGGCCTTCCCTCCCCCCCCCCCCCGGTTTGTCTCATCGAGAGCTTTCCAATGGTACCTTACTCATGTGATTCTGAGATTCCTACAGGAAGATTCCCTAAAAGATTCCCTCCGGTCAAAGCTCGTTTGACCAACCAGATAGGACCTAGACCAGACAGGTCACCCATCCAAGTCAGTAATCCAAGGGTGGAGCTTGCTGACATGTCACCTATCTGTGTTCCTAATCCTATGGTGGAGCTTCCTTGGAGGAGATCCTCTTTGTCTATATAATAAAGAGAAGGTGCTCCCTTGGAGCATCAAATGTTTGAGTGTGCAATCTGTGTTTTCTCTCTTCTCTTGTCCTCAGAGTATTACAATGGTATCAGAGCGAGTGTTCTAGTCCAAGAGAGTGGATCACCCCTCTTGGAATAGCACGAACTACTGAAATTGAGTAATTTGAGGTGGAGAACATAGAGTAATCGCTAGACTTAGGAAGGACTTTAGAGAGCGGATGGGATGGATGCGCCGGGGGGACAATTTCCCGCACCTAGCTTTCCATTCTCAAACCCATTCCACATCAAGGTTCTGTATATCCAGCGTGAGCAGATGAGAGTATCGCTAGTTTATCACTTCGGTGCTGAATTCATGGACAGAGTGATGAACTCACCAAACCCGGTGATTCTACCTGTGGTGATATATGACAGAGAGTGGGATTTGACGATCTACATTCTATTATGATAATATGGATATGAATGTCCCAAATCTTCTCCCTTTCAACACTCAAGTAGAAATCCGTTATGTAGTGAGGCCAAAATTGATGTTTAGAGATTTTGTGGTTAGGAATTTTGGTGAGGAGTATTATCAACGAGTGATAGCTTCTGAGGTCCCAATGGTAGTTCCAATAGTTCGTGCGCCTTCCAGAGTGATTATATTGACTCTGTATTGAAGTAGACGTTAGCAATTGGGTGTTGCAGGCACCATGGATCCGCAGTTGCAAGAGCTGGTGCAAGGAATGCAAGGGATGTTGAATGAATTTTGAGAGATTAAGATGACCATGGAGACATTGCAAAGTCAAGTGCAGATCCTCAGGAACGATCAAGCCATGCAAGAAGAAGAGCCATCTCAAAACCTAGTACCTACAACTGAAGTACTTGGAGAGGCACCCGTGCCTATGAACCCTATCAACGATGAAGCCACATTGCTACTCCGGATGAAGAAGACCTGCAACATCTAGCCTTACAAGGGGCAGCGTATGATGGGAGCAGTGGAGAATTGGATCTCGAGAATGAATCGATATTTTTCATTGTTCTCAATAGAGATCACAAAGCATGCTGCAGGCGTGTTTGCATGTGGGTACTTGACCGATAAAGCCCTCACATGGTATGATGCTTGGGAACGATCTATGCTGGCAGAGAGAAGGGAGGTCACATGGACAGCAATGCAAGAAGGACTGCTCAAGAATTTCCAATCGGTGGATTCTGTGCAGATGGCTCGAACCCGACTATGGGGATTGAGACAGAAGAATAGTGTACAAGAGTATGTGGAGGCATTTCTGGATCTACAAGTTGCAATTACCGACATGAGTCCAGCAGAGGCTCTCGACAATTTCAAACAAGGGTTGAAAGAGCGGATTCGCCAAGAAGTCATGGTGCAAAACCCTTGCACGGTATTTGAAGCCATTGCTTGTGCGCAGAGAATAGCCGGAGCATTAGGTGGAGGTGAAGGAGTAGTTCCACCTCAACATTATCGGGCAGAAATGCCACACATGGGTGGACCAGTACCAATGGAATTGGGCAACCTTCGATTTCGGGATCGAGGAGCACGGCCGCTTCAAGGAGAGCGAGGACGGGTAGAAGAACGAAGAGATGGAGTCCCACGAGGAGAAGGGACTCAAGGAGAAAAACACCGTTGTTACAATTGTGGCCGTATTGGGCACATATCTACCAATTGTTGCACTTGTTTCCCTAGAGGCCCTCGGCCTTCGTACAGGCGATCTATGAACAACATGGAGAGGCACATTGAAGAGGAGGAGGTGGAAACCACTTCGGAAAACAAAGATCGCTAGTAAATCTACCTCGCGGCCTTACTGGATCAATAAGGAAGCAGAGAAGCGAGGGAAGGAAGAAGAATAATGCGCAAAGATCCCGAAAGGCAACCTCACAATTGATTGTTGTGAATGGAATCCTAGAAGGTAATCAAGTGAGAGTATTAATAGATCCGGGAGCAACAAAGAATTTCTTGTCTCGCTCTATTGCAATCAGATTGGGAATGGATCTAGAGAGTGATGGAAGTGAAGAAGTAGAGTTACCAAATGGGCAAACAGAGAGGATTGAATCATTACCTAGACGGGTAACCCTCTCTGTAGGAGAATATCAGGAAGCAATTGAGTGGCGAGTGATACAGTTAGCTCGTTATGATGCAATTTTAGGCATGCCATGGATGGAGCAGTACAACCCAATGGTGGATTGGAGGAAGAAAGTAGTGAGAACCCACCAATGGTCAATCATTGGGGTTAAAGAAAAATCACACAGGCAAAAACTGCCTCTATATGTTGTAGGGACGACAACTGTCTGTAAGACCGATAGATGTTTTATGGGTCTAATAAGAGAAGTCCAGAGTGCACAACTCATTGGACAAATTCCTGAGAAATTGAAGGATGTGGTGGATGAGTTTCAAGATGTCTTTCTCGATGATCTACCCTCAGGATTACCACCTAAAAGGTGAGTAGATCAAAAAATAGAGACACTCCCGGGGAAGACACCTCCTTGTAAGGCCCCATATCGCCTATCACCTCATGAGTTGGAGGAGTGTAAGACTCAAATTGAGGAGATGCTACAGAAAGGGTTCATCCAACCTAGCATATCACCATATGGGGCACCTATCTTGTTTGTGAAGAAGAAGGATGGTACAATGCGCATGTGCATTGACTATCGGGGTCTCAATCAGCAAACAGTGAAGAACAAATACCCCTTACCTCGCATGGATGACCTGTTTGATCAACTCCATGGAGCGAGATACTTCACCAAACTGGACTTGCGGAGCGGTTACAATCAAATCCGAATTGCAGAGGAGGATGTGTACAAAACTGCCTTTCGAACCAGGTATGGCCACTTTGAGTATCTTGTGATGCCTTTTGGCCTCACCAATGCGCCTGCCACTTTCATGAGCCTAATGAATGACATATTTTGTCCATACTTGGATAAGTCTGTTATCGTCTTCTTGGATGATATCTTAGTACATAGTAGCACGGTGACAGAACACAAACAACATCTACGAGAGGTCCTCCAGATTCTAAGACAGAATCAGTTGTACGCCAAAATCTCAAAGTGTGAGTTTGGCAAGTCTGAAGTAGACTACTTAGGGCATAGAGTAAGTGCAGAGGGCATTCAAGTATTGACAGATAAAATAGAGGTCATTCAAAAATGGAGTGCCCCAGAAGATCAGACTCAACTTAAGAGCTTCTTGGGGTTGACGAGATTCTATCGTAGATTTGTCAAGGACTTCTCCAAGGTTGCACAGCCTTTAATGGCACTACTTGGCAAGGGGAAGAAGTGGACATGGGGAACTGCACAAGAGTTGGCCTTTCAAGAATTGAAGGCCGCCTTGCTACATGCACCAATCTTGAAGTGGTATGACCCAAAACGTCCAATCAAGTTGGCTACGGATGCATAAGGCGTAGCAATAGGAGCAGTCCTACAACAAGAGTGGCATGACGGATGGCATCCAATTGCATATTTCTCTCGAAAGTTGTTACCGGCAGAGCGCAACTACCACACCACAGAACGAGTAGAGCTGGCCATTGTTCTAGCAACCAAGCATTGGAAGCACTACCTAGGCGAGAAGGCATTTGTAGTAGAGACAGACCACAAACCTCTAGTCTACCTCGAGACGCAGAAGGATCTATCTCGTCGCCAAATTTGGTGGGCAGAGTGGCGACAATGCTTCAACATGACAATCACCTACGTGGAAGGTAAGAAGCAACTTGCAGATGCGTTCACCCGCATGCCAATGGCCAACAACTTGGCGGCAGAGGTTAAGATTAACCCTGAATTCTGGCAAGAGATTCTAGCTGCTACAAAAACTGACCCACAGATTGTAGAAGCGCAATCGTCCAAAGGTGTCACCAGCTCCCAAGGACTCACCTTTTGAGAGGGCAGATTGTAGATCCCAAATGTCCCAGAATTACGCACCACCATTCTAGCAGAATGTCATGATTCGGCCATTGCAGCTCATGTCGGAGTGGACAAGACCTTGGAGGCAGTCAAGCGCCATTAATATTGGCCCAAGATGAGCAACGACGTGATGGACTATGTGCGTAGCTGCCTACTTTGTCAACAGAACAAAGCTTCTAATCAAGCTCTTGCAGGGCTCCTTCAACCTCTTCCCACTCCTACCCAACGTTGGGAACAAGTGAGTATGGATCTCGTCTGTGAATTACCCAAGACCACCTCAGGGTTTGACTCCATTGTGGTCTTTGTGGACCGGCTCAGCAAAATGATTCATGTACGCCCTACCACCAAGGAGGTGACCGCTCCACAACTAGCTCAACTATACTTAGATGCAGTCTTTGCTCACCATGGCTTGTCTAGAGTACTCATCACCGATAGAGGCACCCAATTCACCAGTTTGTTTTGGCGAACACTCTTTGGTTTCTTCAAAACCAAGTTGGCCATGTCTACAGCTTACCACCCACAAACAGATGGCCAAACAGAGCGGGCTAATCGCACGATTGAAGACATGTTACGCGGCTTCACCTTAGAAGAGCAAGAGAGGTGGGACACCCTACTACCGTTGGTGGAATTTGCTTACAATAATCCAGTGAATGCCTCCACCCAGGTCACTCTGTTCTTCCTCATGTATGATGAGCATCCCTTCACACCTTCTAGCTTGATGAAGATCCGTCCAGTGACTACCAAGGTTGATGCAGTCAACACATTTGTTTCTAGAATCCAACAAGGTGTGGAGAGCGCCAAGCACAGGTTACAGATTGCGCAAAATCGACAAAAGTAGTATGCTGATGCACACCATAGGCACATGGAGTTCAATGTTGGGGATCAAGTGTGGCTATCGACAACCAACCTCACATTAGTTGGATCTCGTAAGCTCAGACCTCGTTTTATTGGGCCTTTCTCGATTCTTCGTCGCATCGGCGCTGTGGCCTATCACCTTGAGCTACCACCACACATGAAGATCCATCCAGTGTTCCATGTCTCCCTATTACGCAAATATGCTCCCCGATCAGGCCAAGGTACTTCCACACAGGACATTCGACCTTGTCCGACAGTCATTGATGGCAAAGAGGAATATGAAGTAGAGCGGATTCTCCAAAAGCGCATGCGTGGTACTCGCCATCTGCGGGTGGAATATCTAGTACAATGGAAAGGTTACCCTCTCTATGAAGCAACCTGGGAACCCGCTGCCAATTTGGCACATGCACCGGTGTTGGTGCAAGCATTTGAGCAACAATTGCACAACGAGGACGTTACGTCTTAAAAGGAGGGAGGTCTGTAATACCAAGGGTTAGCCATATGATCTAGATGTGAAATTTGGTTTGGTAACATCTAGAATGATGTTATACATGATGGTCAAAATAGCTCAGATAGAAGTATCACCAAAAGAGTACTTCTACTAATAGGGTAGAAACCGAAATAGACTTGAGAACCTTAGAACCAATAGCTAGACATATGATTTAAAGGTGAGAATTGGTTTGGTAACATCTGGAAGGATGTTACACATGATGGACTAAACAGATCAGAAAGAGGTATCACCAAAAGGGGACTTCTACTAATAGAGTAGGAACCGAAATATGCCTGAAATCTTTGAAGGCAATTTCGGAGGCCTAAACGGATGAATTAGGCCTCGAAAATGTGCAGATTCCCCCCCCCCCCCCCCCACAATTGAGGAAAGGTTGGCCTTCCCTCCCCCCCGGTTTGTCTCATCGAGAGCTTTCCAATGGTACCTTACTCATGTGATTCTGAGATTCCTACAGGAAGATTCCCTAAAAGATTCCCTTCGGTCAAAGCTCGTTTGACCAACCAGATAGGACCTAGACCAGATAGGTCACCCATCCAAGTCAGTAATCCAAGGGTGGAGCTTGCTGACATGTCACCTATCTGTGTCCCTAATCCTATGGTGGAGCTTCCTTGGAGGAGATCCTCTTTGTCTATATAATAAAGAGAAGGTGCTCCCTTGGAGCATCGAATGTTTGAGTGTGTAATCTGTGTTTTCTCTCTTCTCTTGTCCTCGGAGTATTACACATAGCTTCCAATTCATATCTCTACAATTTTTGAACTCAAAATCACTTTAAACCCTAAAACCTAAACTTATCCATATCTTTCTACTAAATTTGCCATAGCCTTCAATTTAGGTACCCATGGAACCAAAATTAGTACCTAAATTGAGAAAATAAGAGAATCAACTATTTTCTTATGTGCTATATTCTAGTGTTTGCTTTGATATTTTGGAATTCTCCTCTCCTCCAATACCACACTCCATCACCACCTTCAAACATTCAAATTTTGATGAAAGAGCTAGAATTTAAAGTTGGAAATTTGAGCATCTGATTTTGCAACTCTAGGAGTATACAATATTCCAATTGACAAAACTAGTTTGTCTTTTTGCATCAAATGTGCCTTACAATATTGATCGATATTGTAGAAATTTCTATTTTCACTTCATAATCTTTCATATGTTTTCTTATTATTTATTTATTTATATATCATTATTTATTTTATTTCTTACATTTATTATTGGGATTAGAGATGCATTTAGTATAAGATCTCTCATTTTTATTGTTTACTATGAGATGTAGATGAATCATCAATGTAATAGTCCTTATTTAGCATACCTTATCCTTTATGTGTAATTGGGGATAACTTTTCCAATCCATACTTATAGATGCACAAGTTCATCTAGATGGAGTCTTTTTTATCCCCTCTTCCCACATTTTTTCTTTATTATAAGAAGACCCCATACTTGTTAAAACTTCCATGGAGGATTTTACAGTTTTTAGTATTTCCACACTTGAACGCCTACAACAGAACTTCCTCTAAGCTATATTTGTACCAAGCTACCACCTTCTTGGATAATATTCTAGTACAATCACTTGCCCTCCCAATACATTGTCATACTTTGCCTTGTTCTCTTTGACAACACACTTTGGTGGCTAGCTATGGAGTCTATAGACAATAGATTGTATCCACATCTATCATAGGTGGTTGTGCACAATTGTAATCTCAAGAACTTATACACTAATTTCTGAACTTTGTTTTATTGGGTAGGAAAAGTGCAACCTAATCTACCATCACAACATGCACTATTTTCTTGTTGCTTGATGCTTTTAGAATCACCAAGAACAAATATAAAACACACCTAAAGAAAGGAAACCTAAATACAATGCATGCACACTAATCCAAACCAACTAATCAACCATATAATCAGTTCTACAAAGCATAGAGAGGATCCAAGCATAAGTAAATTAACAGAAACTCTCCATGCTTTTAATATAAAAGTGTCATAGAGTATCCTTTCTCTATCCAAGCGCTATCATCCAACGATAATCCTTAATGGGAAATTTTGTAATCAAATGCAAGTATAATTGTAACAAAGCTAATGATACTTATAGTGATTTAATTGAATTTTAATCTCCCAAATTTCACTACATGTAAACTATAGTTAGATCAAATTTGACAAAGTAGTTGGAAATGCACTTCTGTACACCTTTGTGAAGTTTAGTTTATGAATTTTGAACCAATTCTTGGATAAGGATAAATTCCTAAGTTGGTCTAACATTTGAGCTCTATAGACTCAAGAATACTCGATCCCAGACCTTTCTTTTCTATTTGAGTACTTCACAAGAAATTTCACATTGAGGTACAAGATCATACCACTAACATTGTTTCAAAATTCCATAGGCTTATCAAGGGTTAATATGTTATCAAAGCCTAAATTTGATCATAATCTCTACCTTGACACCTTGGGTTTAGATCCTCCAACTTCAATTGATCATTACATTTAAAATCAACTCAAAAGTAGCAACTTTAGATGCAACTTATCTAAAATTTTATCTACTCTCCAATCCCATTAATAGATCATATAAAGCTATTCTAGAACTCCCAAAATCCTCCAAATTTTTTGCCTTAATACAACTTAGATCCCCTTTGCTTCAATTGATCATATCACTCACACCAAATACAACAGCATTTTATATTCCAATCCATCATCAGCCTAAATATTTTTTTTAGATTATCTTTATGGTATAAAATTTTATAAATATTTCTTTTTCCTCATTTTTTGTAGTTAAGAAGGACGATTTATATGCATTTTGGAAGAATCTCTTTTTTCTGTTAAGTTATTTGGGTGTAAGTATTTGCATTGAGGTAGGAAAGTAAGAAGTCCAAATAGTGAGGTGAAAGAAGTTAGAAGATTGGTCAATAAGCCAAAGATGAGGATAGAAAGAGTCCGTACAAAGATTGTTCCAAAGAAAATACATGTTTTGAATTCCACCATTGGCCATATAAAGAACTATTATCAAGTACCATTGGTACCTAATAAATATTTCTCATTTGAGGACATTAACCAGTCATTGATTGGGACTAATGGGACAAATTTCCTAAACTATAAATTGATTATTCTTATTGAGTAGCTATATATTGAGAGCAAAATTAATCTTGACAAGCACAATCTAGTCAAGAAATGTGCAAAGGAAGAGCTGAGTGAGAATTACTTTGTTCTTTGAATGTGCAACTAGTTTAGTGAAGATGAGCACAATGGTCAATAAGGAGATGCCATCTTGGAGTGCATAGACTTTGACACTTTGTAATCTTGGGATTGACAAATGGAATATGGAGGCTTAGGAAGTATATTATAGAAGTTAAATCTTACTTTTTTTCTATGGAACTAGGATTCTAAGTTGTGTTGTTGGCATAAAAAACTTAGAATGATAATCCCCAAAGTTGTGATGAACTTCATGACAACTTGAAGGAGTGGATGAAAGGCTATCAGCACATGTTTGTAGAAAGTGATGTGGGCAATTTGGCCTACTTGAACTTTGATATAAAGTTTGATGACATTGTGTAGGAGATGCAAGACTATCTAACAAACTTCCTCATCAACAAAAATTTAACATCTAACAATTGGAAATTAAATAACTACAAAACATGCCACAAAGGGCCATAATTTAGACATCATGAATTTTTTCAAGCCACATTGAAAAAATATTTTTTGACAAACCATGAATTATTCTTTGGGTTCTTGTTTTAATGGTTGATTGGAGAAAATTTTTCTATGAATGCACTTGGTGGATGATCAATGCTCTGAACAAACCAAGACCTCATTGCATTGTACCCTTTGCCATCCATTTCTATATGAGCTTGACCTTTTTGACAACTATAGAGCATAAGGCATTTCCTAGCTACTTTGCCTCTTTACCCAAAGGTGAAGACATCATGCAATCCATTTAAGAGCTGAATGCCAAATTTGAATAAATGGGCAAATTTGTTGCAATAATGAAGAGACAATAAAACAAAGTCAATCAGTCCAAGCTATATTGAGATTGCTATTGACAAGAGCTCAAAAGCATCAAAAGAGGTCAAAAGAAGTGGAAGTTGTTGATGTATCTTCTAAAGACAAAGAAGAAGAAGAAGAGTTAACTTTGATGGAATCCAAGATAGAGTTGGATAAAGAGCACAAAGTTACATGTGAGAAGGGAGAGTTTATGGTACCAAGAGAAGAAGAGGTAGAAATCAAGACATAAGATGTGATGAGTACATCTATAGTTTGATCATAAACAAAGCAACAACACAATTTACAAAATAAATTGGAGAACCTTTGTATAAAGAGTGCATTCATATTGAAGATGTAGGAGAGGCAAATTTCATATACACAATGTACATTTGAGGATAGAGTGCCAAGTGTAGTACAAAAGTACAACCATTTGAACTCTATGTTTGCATCTTATTGAAAAGATATAACCCTTGACATTGAGGTATTTCAAGCCTAATTGAAGAAATAAAGGAGGAATGGGACAAAGAATATGCCAAAATGAGTAGCAAAGGCAAAGCTATGCAACAAAAAGTTTAGGAGAGTGGAGAAGAAGTGAAGAAGAAAAGATCCTAAGGCCATAAAGAGAGAACATTGTCCAAGAAATTTGAGCACATTTGATAGACATGGTGGTGTATTCAATAGATGGCTTCATAATAAGACAAAGGTGTATGAATTGAATGTACAATGACAAAGTCTTATTTAGAAGACTGTAAAGACAAAGAGATTGAAAACTTAGTGGTAGATCTCATAGAGTGACTTGAGAGGAGGTTGTTAAAGCTCAAGACGTAACTTTTCTAGAATTAGTAGTTATCAAAGAACAAATAGAGTGTTTGATTTAATAAGTTAAAACTGAAAGAATCTTTGTAGTTTACTCTTCATATTTAGGTGATTTGGAGCAACAATAACAACTCAAAAGAAATTAGCAAGTAATTAGTCAATTAGTTCTTCTAAATAGCAATTTACTTTGTCAATAGTTCTAAATAGTCAATTTAGTTTGTAAGTTTTAAGTGCACTTGGCTACTTAAGCGGTGCAATTAAATTGGCTTGTTGTTTAGTCCATGAAAAAGGTAAATAAAGCAAAGATTCAAAGCTTTTAGTCAGTTTCCTTAATTCTTGAGTTAAAAGACTGAAACTTTGTAGTGTCTTTGTTGATGAATTTGCACAATAAGGATTGTTGAGTTTTATGTATGCCTTTATGGGACTTTTGAGTATTGAGAATAAATAGTGTTGAAAATAATTAGCAAATGTAATTAAAAAGTTCAATTATTTGGGAGAAGTTCTTCTTGAAGACTTTTACCTTCAAACAAGAGTAAAATACACATCTTTTGTGCAAACTTTGGATCAAATTAGCATCTTGGAATGAAACTTCACTTTCATGATTTTCATAAGTTTGTTTTGTGTGATAGAATGTAAATAATAAGAATAAACAAAGGAAGTTTCCTTTGTTTATTCTTAGATTGCACATTTGTAGTGATATTACACTCTTCTAGGATTTGCATCAAAACATTTGTAGCGCCAAGGCTAGTTTGCTAATACATTACAGTGTTAGTCTTGGCATTCATAGTTTTATCAATAATACCCAATGAATACTTAGTGGCAACTAGGTATAGTATGAGGGCTATTGATGACAACATTGCAGTTGTGTGCCATCACATATGCCATTAAGGTTGGACTCTTATATCCACTCCAAAAAGGGTATACCTTGAATTGTAGGTCCAAAGAGCTCACTTCTTTTATGTGGAGCTTTTGATATCCTTACTATGGTGGATGGAGATTGGTAAAGATTACCATGATCTCTTAGCTAGAGTAGATGTGACTTGACAATGTGATCAAGGCTTATTGGCAATGTATAATGAGTATAGAGTGTTTACATTTGAGACTTGATTTGAGATATGATTGATTGATTATATAGAAGAAGTGAATGGGCAAATCAGTGCAAGGCCATACAAATTGGTAGTATGTATGGGCCTTACAAATTGTTGGTATTTTGAATGGTGAGTTTTGAAGATTTCTTTGAGAGTGAATATGTTCAAAAATTTTGTTGAATTTCATTACGGATTTGACAATTGCTAGATTTGTGTAATAATCCAAGGAAAAGAGAACTCTTCAATAGAGAAAACACACATTTCACACTCAATCCTCCTATGCCCCAAAGGAGCACCTTCTCTTTACTATATAGCAAAGAGGATCTCCTCAAAGGAAGCTCCACCCTTGGATCGGATACATGGATTGGTGACCTGTCAGTGAGCTCCATCCTTGGATTAGTTGTTTGGATGGGTGACATGCCAGTCCTTGTCTTATCTAGTTGGTCTAGACCAAAGGGAATCTTTAGGGAATCTTCTTGTAGGAAGCTCAAAATTGCATGAGTAACGTACCATTGGAAAGCTCTTGATGAGAAAAATCATGGGGAGAGAAAGGCAAACCTTAATTTCTTGATGGGAAGACCATTTCTATTTTTGAGGTGTAATTCATCTGTTTAAGCCTCCAAAAATGGCTTTAAAGTTTTCAAGCTATTTTTGGCTTCTACCCAATTAGTAGAAGTACTCTTTTAGTGACACCTCTATCTGATCTACCTAGCCCATTGTACAAAACATCCTTCTAGATGTTACCAAGCCAATTTTTACCTCTACATAACATGTTTAGCTGCTTGTATTACAATTGGGTGCAAAAGTACTACCCAAATTTATGAAGTTTAGATTATAAGTGTACAATTTCATCGATTGAGGAGTCTACTAGGAGTAGGAAGGTCAAATTGGATAGTTTTGATTGTGTTTTGCAACCAAGATCAACTTGAGGCCAAATTGGAGAACCCATTCCATTGGATTAGGGATTTGTAGATCTTGATCCTTTGAATTGGAGGCAAAGTGGAGAAATTAGCTACATTTGGGATCAAATTTTGGTGGAGAAGTGTTCTATAGGTCAATTTGGCTAGATTTTGGAGCATGTATTCTACCAACTCCTTCAATCCAAGTTGGATTTGGCAGAGGTTGACTAGTTCTAAAGAGAAAGTAGAGGTTAGCAAAATTTGTGGATTTGAGTGAATTCTTTAGAAGATATGATCGATTGAGTCAAGGGGGGTAAAATCCATACCTAGGAGTACAAAATAGGTTATTCAGAGATCTTCATGATACATCTTCATGATCTGTCAACTGGGTTGGTGAGTTGATAGAGTGCTTGTAATGATGAACTCAAGAAATTTTAGATTTTGATCAATCTCAAATCAGATTTGGCCAATTGAAGTTAGAGCTTTGGAAAATGAGGAGTTGGAGACAACATTCTGATCAAGTTTGAAGATTTGGTCACTCCTCAAGTTTTGGTCAAAATCATCTTGTGAAAAATTTCCAGTATTATTGGTGGTTAGGTTTTCACTTTGTGTAAAGATTTCATGTGAATTCCTCAAATAGACAATTCATGTTCTTGGATCAAGCATACTTGGGTTTGTAGAGCTCACAAGTTAGCCCAGCTTAGGAATTGATCAATATCTAGGGTTTGGGGTTGGATTAGTGTACTAAAATTTATAGGGATTTAGACAAAGCCACAACAAGCTATTGTGAAGAATTTTGTGACTTTGGGTCCATGGAGAATGAAAATACTATTGTAAGCTCAAGAGAGCATTTCTATATTTTATCATAATTGAGTGTCTATTTTCCTATTTGTGTGTTTATGACAAATTATTTTAGGTCTATGGAGTGCTTTTGAGGATTAGGTGCACATATGATCTTGAAATCTAGGAAAAATTACTCAAAACCAAAAGTAAACCCCAAAGTAGGGATTTGAAATTAGGGTAAAATTTACAAAAAATTGGTCAAGGTTAAGAGTTTGTTAGGGGAGCTATAGTTAGTTTGTATCATTGGAAAGCTCATCTCACAGGCTCTCCATTGAGTCCTATAAAGTTGTAATACAAGTTACATAGAGAAAGTTATGCTTATTTTAGTTCCTAGAATTTTCCTAGATCACTAAGAAATAAGATCACTCCACTTTGAGTACACATTGGGTGAAGGTTGAAGTACATATTGGAGGAAGCTTGGATTATAGGTTGAAAATGGCTTGATAATTGAGCAAGGGGTCACTAACGCTCAATTTTGATTAAAAGCATAGAGAGTTGCTATTGGATTCTTGTGATTGGATCCTCTCCATACTTGCATGCCTTTTTGTACACCCAATTGGTTTGGATTGGGCGTTGTGCTGGGGTTCTTTCCTTATGGGAGTGTTGTGTACTTCTCCTTGGTAATGATGGAACTGATGATTGGTAGACCAGGAGTGCATGTTATGATGATAAGTTAGGTCACCCTGTAACACTGATTTGTGCATGTATATGGTATTGTGATATTTAGCTTGGTATTACAGGTACTTGAGAGATATTATTTATATAGAGATAAAGGATGGTTCTACATTAGTCATGATTAGCTAAAGTTAGTCATAGCTAAGATAAAGGGAACCTTACTTTAGAAGAAGTGAAAAAGATGAGCACCACTATTTTGGATTCTAGTATGTTGACTTGGTATTATTCCTAGGTGTTTGACTTTGAAGAAAGAGTTGAAAACTCTTGGGCCAGCAAATGTTTTTGTTTTGGATTCTTCCTTAGTCCAAGGATAGCCCATGTGAAAGAATCCTTGACTTAATGGTTAGGTCAAGATAAGATCACATGCTTAGTGGAATATGCCTATATGGATGGATATTCCTTTATAATTTTTTACTTGACTTGACTTATAACTTAGTAACTTGAGTTACTATGGGAAATAGTAACTTTAGTGAGTAATTATTTCACAAGTATATAAACAAGGAGTGAGGAGGTACTCATCATCCTTTCATTTGCAACTACCTCTCTCTCATTGAGTTCTCTAGTGAGCAATGTCTTGAGTCTTGGAATGTTAGCCTTGGAGGAGTATGATGGAGTTGAGGTTCTTTGCCTTCTTAGTCCATGGTGCACTACCATAAATAGCCATCAGAGGTTCATCTTGGGTGAGAGACAGGCCGGCCCATAACCCATTACTACTCTACCCGATAATGAGAATACCAAAACCTAGAGTTAAGGGTTCTACTTGTTGGGATCTATGCACTCTCAAAGTAGTATGGATATGTTTACCTCCAACCTCTGATCAATAGGCTCTACAGTTGTGCACCTTGTGTGTTTCTAGAGAGAGAAAAGCAAAGTACAATAGTTGGTGAACTTGACATGAAACTTCTTGGGTGGAAAGTTAGAAAGGAGGTTGTTGGTGGATATGGACATGAGATCAGATATGAGCATAGGAGATCTGGGAGCTAGTAGCTCAAGAGAGGCATCCAAATTAAAGCTTGATCCAACTACAACAAAAATGTTCCTAGCATTTGCATTATATATGCAACAACAACAAATTGTGGAACATAAGGAAGCATTGGCTACTAAAGCCTTGCAATCGGTTGTGGGGATGTTGGATCAATTTGATGGGAAGAGCATCTCAAAATACCTGAAGTATTATTCAAGGGAGATGGAGCTCAACAAGGTTGCTAAATGGGAGATGATAGTTACATTTGAGCTTGCAATTATATTGGATCTCCATGGACATGTAAAGAAGATGAAAAGAAGATTATTTGAGCCCATGGAGGTAGTTGGGAGAGACTTTCTTTTCATCTGAAGGAGGAGTAGTGCTTGGAGGATGCAGATAGGGTAACCAAGAAGTCATTCATGGAGTGGGTGAACAAAGCTGCCAAGGAGTGAGTGCAATTGGGCTATTTCAAGAGTTTGAAAGACAATATTCACAATTGTTCTGAATGGAGAAGCTCAAGCTTTGGAGTGAAAAGGTAGAGTTGTTCCTTCAGTCAGAAAACAACAAGCTACAAAGGGAGTTGGAGGTCTTGCTGGAGGATGGGTCTACAAATAGTGGATTGACATCTGATTGGAAGAAGGTCGCAGAAGCCATGAGTATTCTTGCTGCCAAGCAAGAATGTCATAAGAGAAAGGTGGTGGTAAGATCAGGAGCAATATCACCGGTGGTTGCAAGAGCTCCAAGGCATAACTAGTGCCATAACACCAACTATCTCTAATCCAATTGTCACTACTCCATTACAAAAAACCACCATTGATGATTTGGTGAAAGGGATGAGAGATTTGGAAATCAAGTTGGCAAGGTTAGAGGAGAAAGGAAGCAATTCTGAAACTACAACAATGACAAAGCAAGGCTATGTACAAAGGTGCATTTGGGATGATGGAACTAAACACACCAGGAAGGAGTGTGGTGACTTTGCTGATACTATTCAGCAAGGAGTGGTTTTTGGGAAAGAGGGGAACATTGCATTGAAAGACACAGGAGAAATCCTAAAAACTAATTTTGGCAAAGGGGGAATGCGGAAGCTATTGGAGGATTTCTTATCACTACAAGCTATCACATCAATCAAGGCTGCTACCTATGGAGTAGAGGTGTTTATGGAGTAGATGAATGGAGAGAAATTATTTTTCAAACTTGTAGATTTAGGAAGCATGTAGATCAATGCTCTACATGCAATGGAAAAGGGAGAAACCGCAAGAGGAGAACTATTGTGAGCGGCTACAAAAATCAGGAATGCTACTCAATGGGCTGATCCAATGGATACCATTTCAATTCATGCCTACTTGGCACAAAAAAAACATGAAACTCTCATCAAGAAAAACAAAGGAGAGATGACATGAGTTTGGTGATGAGAGATCAACTCAAAAGCGACAGCCAAGGGAAGATAGACTTTGTCAGGAGGGCACCTCCCTAAGGCAAGGAGTGGCACCTTCACAAGAGGAGGTCCTAGAGGATACCTTACCTTCTGATTCTGAAAAATCAGTGAAAGGAGTGGGGAAGGAGAAGGGTAAACCACCCACTTACAAGCTTTAATCAGATATTAAAGCGACTATTAACCTAAAAGGAGTACTACAAGAGAAAGTTATCAATGCCAAGATAGAGTTTACTCTTTGAAAAATCCTTGGGACTGCCAAGAAGGAGTTCCATGATGTTATCATAGATTCTATCAAATGCTCTTGATACTACAATTACTGAAGAAGAGGAGTTAGAGCTAGCTCGATGTTGCAACAACCGTAATGTCAGATTTGTAGAGGATGAGGATGAAGATCATGGGATCTCTAGTCACTATACAAGAGGGGATTGGGCTAGAGCTACTACTGAACCATGGTCAAGATTGGTGACGTAATAGATCTTGTGGTTGCTCTTATTGATCATGGGTTAGAAATCAACATTATTTCCCAAGAGCTCTACAAGCACGGGAAATAGCCAATTGATATAGAGCATGGTTAGGTGATCAAGGCAGAAAATAACACCAAGGGAAAACTCTATGGTGCTTGTACATATATGAAGGTGAAGGTTAAGGATGTAGCTACCAAAAAAATTTATTTGTTCAAGAGATTACATCATACTTGGTAATCCTTGAACAACCATACATTATGGTAGTGAGGATGGAGACCAAATTCCTTGATGATGCTTTTGCCTATGCTTGAATCAGAAGCCAAGATGGAAAGAAATTAGTGAAATTCCTCATTGTACTTGCAAACCACAAGTGCAACAAAGACTACTTGAGGAGTGGTTCTTTACCTAAAGTGATGATGGAATTCAAGGATTTTCTCCAAGTACCACTATAGGGTGAGGATATAGTGGAACATCAGAGAAGGTGCTCTCACTTTAGAGGGGAAGTACCTTATGTATAAGAGTGATGAGTTTTTTATAAGGGTTGGTTTAGTGTGTACACACAACTTGCCAATTTGATCAAAAGAGAGCAGAAAGTTGTGCAAGAACAAGAAATAGAACTAAAAAGAGTGGTGTTGATTGATGAGGATGAGACCATATTAGGGGTGTACATAGAGATAGGGTTAGAGGATCCTCTAGGAGAGCTCAAGAGGATGGAATTTGGGCATGAGCATGAGGATCAGAAGTGGAGATACATTTGAGGAAGCTTTATTCAGCAATAGAGTCCTTTTTAGGTTATGAGGATAGGGTGGAAACCACATACAAGACTGTGGAAAAAAGGTCAAGCTTATAGTTGAACCTCTTCAAGTGACTCTGACCAGCATGTCCAACTTGCTCAAAATCAAAAGAGCCTAAGGGATCCAAATCAGATACATCACAAGTTCACATAAGGTACACGCCAAGAGTTGACGGTTGGTTGATCAAATTTTCTTCTGCCAACAAAGGAGAAAAGGTTTTGGGAGATGTTGAGTTGGCATGGGAAAGTATTCTCTTTTGAGCTTTCTGAAATTGGGTGTGTAGATCCAAGTGTTGTGGCTCTGATGATCATGTTTATGGTTCCACATGCACCTTGGGACTTGAGACCCATTCCGGTACCTAGAGCTTACATGACAAAACTTATGGATATCTTGAAGGAGAAAACTGATGCAAAGATCTTAGAGCCATCATTTGCACCTTATTCTAGTTGTGGGTTTATAGTGCTTAAGAAGAATGGAGCTTTGAGGTTCATTCAAGTTATGCAGCCAATGAATCAAGTGATGATCAAGAACAAGGAGATAAGACCAATTGTTGGAGAATTTTCTGAAGCTTTTGCGGGTAGAGCCATACATTCTTTGGGAGATCTACATTTTGGTTATGACCAATTCCAACTTTCTAGAAGTAGTAGAGACATTACCACAATGAGGACACCATTGGGGTTGATGAGGATGTGCATGTTGCCACAAGGAGCAAAAACTTCTGTTGCACACATCATGAACAGAATGAATAAAGTTCCTACGGAGTTCATTCCAGAGAAGACAATGCCTTTTATGGATGATATTCCAATAAAAGGGTTCATAGAGGAAGAGAAGGATGAAGTACTAGATCAGAGGGGTTGTCATAAGTTTGTATCTGATCATATTTTAGATTGTGATCAGATCTTGTCCCGGCTTGAGGAAGTTCATCTGACCTTCTTAGGTGCTAAATCCAAGTTTGGGGTCGGAGAGGTGGTCATTGTTGGGCATTTTTGTAGATGGTTTGATCACAAACCTGATCCAAGCAAGGTGGATACAATTTAGTGGATGAAAGACACATGCAACTCACCAACAGAAGTGAGAAGATTTTTGGGAGGTTGTGTGTTTCATCATGTTTGGATTCCATACTTTGCACATTTAGCAAATCCTCTCTATAGTTTATTGCACAAAGGTCAAAAGTTTAGATGGGAGGAAAGACACACAAAAGTGATTCAAAAGCTGAAATAATTTTTTTCTTCTCCACCTATACTATGATGGATCAACTATGAGGGCAACAAACCTATAATACTCACGGTTGATACTAGTCCCATAGCTATCGGTAGGGCGGCAGGGCAAGATGATGAAGACAAGGATTGCTATGTTGTATGTTTTGGGGCAAAGGTGCCGAGTGAGTGCCAAAGAGCTTACCCTTAGGTTAAATGAGAGCTATGAGGAGTGGTTACAACAATGAAGTTGGAGAAGGACTACTTGATTGGTGCACCTATTATAGTGGAAATAGATTGTTTGCCACTATTGGATATGATAAAAAATTGTAATACCCCAAACATTACAATGCTCAAGTGGATAGCATACATAAAGTCTTTGAATCCTGACTTCCAACACATATTGTGCAAGGATAATCCAATAGTAGATATGCTATCTCGGTCTTAGTATTGAGATAAGGAGTTGATGATTAACAATACCAAAGCTATAGGCACTAATCTCTTCTCAAGGGCTCAAGTGGGAGAGTATGAGCATCCTTAGTTCTTCATGGAGGAGCTCTATGAAGGAGAATTGCTGGATATTGGGTATTACCTTACCTCCTTGACCAAGCAACCAAAATGGAACAACGCTCAATACAAACAATTGAGGCAAAAAGCATATAACTATCTTTTGGAAGGGAGTTATTTGTGGAAGAAAGCCAAACGGAGTGGTGAGCCTCCACAACAGGTTAAGTGCAAGGAGGAGACCAAGAAGCTACTAATCAAAGAATTTCATGAGAGTTTGTGGGCTGGATATAGGAGTATTTATGCTTCCTTTTCTAAACTGAAGGAGAGGTATTGGTGGCATAATATGTATAGAGATTTAGTTTGGTTTGAAGAGATGTGTAAAATCTGCCAAACATACTCAGATATTCAACATAGAGATGGATTGCATCCTACCTACTTGCTTGCAATGCATTTCAAGTGGGTTGTGGATCTGGTTACTATGCCGGTTGGGATATGGCAGATGCGGTATTTGGTTTTGGCATGAGAAGATTTGTCTAACCAGGTGGAAGGACAAGCCTTGAGGACCAAAACCAGCAAGAGAGTTTGCAGATTTCTGTTGGAGGATGTGGTTTGTAGATATAGGTGTGTAAGGAAATTTACAATGGATCAAGGAGAGCTAAATACCCAAGAAGCCAAGGCTTTCTTTGAGAGGTGTGGAGTCAAATTTGCTCTGAAAATAGCTTACAACTCAAAGTGAAATACCAAGAGTGAGCAAGGCCATCTACCTATTGTGAAAGCAATTGTGAAAGCATGCCAAGGGACAGTGAAAGAGTGGCCAAGACTCTTATCATTTGCTCTTTGGGCAGATTGCACCACTCATAGTTCAATAACCGGTTACATGCCACTGAAGTTGATGCATGGGCAGAAACCAATTATGCCAATTGAGGAGCAAATACCCACTTGGAGTGTCCTAGCTTGGGAAGATCACATATCAAGGGAGGAGCTTCTAGCACTTAGGATTAGTCAGTTGGAGAAAAGGCCAGAGGATGTTGAGCTAGCAATTTTGAGGCTTAAGAAAGCATGGTTGGGGAATAAGGACAGATTTGAAAAACACCACCATTTGAGGCCAAGAGATATTCAAGAAGGAGATTGGGTGCTAGTCTATGATAGTAGTCTAGATAACCAACATAGTGCTATGAGGAAATTCTCAAAGCGTTGGTTTGGACCTTATGTGGCTGTTAGTGTGTTGGATAGTGCTACTTACTCTCTATGAGAGCTAGATGGGAGCAAAATGAAGGTTCCAATTTTAGGCAAGTGTGCCAAGCTCTCCAAACAATAAGAAGCAAATTTGAATATGGAGGAAGTTATCAAAGCATTTGATCTCTTTCAATTCCAAGATGAAGATCTATTGCTAGAGGATAAAGAGTCTAACCAATCCAATGAGGAGGTCGTATGATCGCAACCACAATGTGTGGTCTGATTGGTTGGTGCAAACTGAAGGATGCATAGGTTTAGAGGGGGTGGATGCTGTGTTGTGGTTTGCATAACCCTTGAAAAAAGTAAATTGAGGTGGTGTATCTCCATAAAGATGGAGTAGGTTGTATGACAGATCCCATAGTGGAGCAATTACCATGTGATCAATTTATGTACTTTAATATGATTGGCTACATGGATTATGGTCTTGTCTTCTTTGAGGGTTCTTATGTGTATAGATGGTGGAGAGTTGGGTGGAAGGTGTGTTTTAGTGGGAAGGAGTCTCGAGCAAGAGGAGGACATTGAGAGTGAGAGTTATAGTAGAGCATGGAGGATGTGCATTAGAGAGAGCAATTGATGAGGAGATGTCCCATGCTCTCAATCTGCCACTCCTGAATCCTTTTCTCATCAAGCTTCAAATTCTACACCGTGATGGCTTATGGGATTGGATGGTAGCACGTTTTCGAGTGGTATTCATAGAGTCAATGATAGAAAACCCAAATCCTATTATCCTTCCGGTGCTTACTTGCAAGCAAGTATGGGACTTGACAATCTATTGTAGTTGGAGAATGACTCAATTTTTCTCAGGAGCTTCAAGATGGAGTTGTGGGGTGCACTTGTCAAAAAGTGAAGAGGGTAAATGACCAGATTGCAAGAGATTGGATTCCAAGAAAAAGTTAGAAGTGTTTTTACCATCGGGGGAGTTGGGGGAGGGAATTTGGGAAGAGAGGACCAAGGTTGGAGAGAAGAGCTGATAGGCTATAATTTGAAAACTAGAATTAAGTGATTTGAGTCAATTCTCTAGGAGATATGATTGACTGAGTCAAGGGGTAAAATCCATACCCAAGAGTACAAAGGGTTATTCAGCTAGCTTCATGAGACATCTTCATGATTTGTCAATTGGGTTCATGAGTTGATAGAGTGCTTGTAATGATGAGCTCAAGAAGTTTTAGATTTTGATCAATCTCAAATCAGATCTGGCCAATGAAGTTGGAGCTTTGGAAAATGAGTTGGAGATGACATTCTGATCAGGTTTTAAGATTTGTCACTCTTAAAGTTCTGGTCAAAATCACATTGTGAAAAATTCCAGTATTGTTGGTGGCTAGGTTTTCACTTTTTTGTAGAGGTTTCATGTGAATTCCTCAAATAGGCAATTCAGGATCTTGGATCAAGCAAATGTGGGTCTGTAGAGTTCACAAGTTAGCTTAACTCAAGAATTGATCCATATCTAGCATTTAAGGTTGAATTAGGATACTTTAATTTATAGAGGTTTATACAAGTGCACAAAAAGCTACTAAAAAGAATTTGTTGACTTTGTGTCCATGGAGTGATATAGTTCATACAACAAACTCTGTTGAAAATACTATCATAAGCTCAAGAGAGCATTTCTATCTTTTATCATGATGAGTGCTTATTCTCCTATTGTGTGTCTATGACTAAGAATTTTAGTTCTCTAGAGTTTTTGTGAGGATTAGGTGCACCTTTGTTGTACCCACATTTTTGTTTTTGTAAGTTTTCATTCTATTTTGAAGAAGAAGTGTATAGATAAAGTCATATTGTACTTGTATGGCATTAGAAGGTGGAGAATGGTGTCTTTTGGTTGTAACCCAAAGAAAAGTGACTTCATGTCAAAAACAAAGTACTCAGATTGGTCCTATCAACATTCAACCCAATGTAATGAAACTTTGTCGTAGGGTGCTAAATCCGAGGCGAGGACAATGTAAAAACTTTCCTTTGGGGTTGGACATTCAAGAAGGTACAGCACACAGAAATGGCTGGCCTATGAGCAGGGTAAATTGACATTGACAGAATAGGAGCATGCAAAAGGTTTGATTTCTCAATAGAAGCTCAAAGTGAAGAGAGATTGAGAAAACATACCACTATAAGATTTGGGATTGAGACAAAGAGAGGAGGAATGAAAAATAACTTCCCATTGCCATTAAGAAGTCATCTTGAAGGAGATCTTAGAGAAGGGATTTTAGTAAGAGATGCCTTTGTGCATCAAGAGGAAGTCAGGATTGTCAGTCCGAGAATCGAGAGGAAGAGTTTTCACAAACCCAAAGTGGAGGAGAGTAAGATAGGAGGTGGAAAGAAGAACTTGGAATTTGTAGTGAGAAATCATGCAATTCAAAGGTTAGATGTGATTGCTAGGGTCAAATTCTTGAGTAGGCTTCAGATCACGTTTTTGGCATGGAACTAGAACCTTAGCTTTCCAAGTTTCATGACCAAGATCATAGAGAGTAAGTGTCTGGAGGGACCCAAGGCGGAAGGGAAGAGAGGAAACCCGGCTTGTTGGACAGAGTCGGATTGGAGGTAAGTACTCTGAAGAGAGGCTAGAGAGGAGCAAGAAGCCACATCCTTGGGGAAAGGAGAGGTAGCTGAAGAAACCCAAGAAGCAAGAGATGCATTTTCTTCAAAATGCACAAAGAATGGATATAAGGTTGAGAGTTATAAGGACCCTATGAGGAGAGGCATCGTAGGAGCAATGATGGCCATTTTCAAGCCAGAGCAAACCACTTATGTGATGAAACACCAAGTGGTGTTTTTCCATAAGATGTTTGCAAGGGAACCTATCAATTGGACAAAGTGCTTTATCAACGCACAAGATAGATGGTGTGGAATTTACGAGATAAGACGCCTCCACACTACATTGTGCCATTTGCAGCCCATTTTTACTTGGGATTGAAGTTACTAAATGCAGCAGAGGGACAAAAGATAGTGTCGCACTTCCATCTCAACTTGAAAAGAGATGCTAACACGGATGAGCAATAGTATATTCTTCAGATTAGAAGCAGTGATGAGTACTATGCATAGACGGCGGTGGTTGCTCCAAAGCCAAAGAAGAGAAAAGTGAACCCAAAGAAGGACATGGTGGTAATAGAGTCATCAAAGGAGGAATCAAAAGGTGAGACCGAGTACAAGTCAAAAGACTTGGAGAGAGAAGAGCAACCTGAACCCACATTGCAAAGGGGTGAAGCAAGTGGCAAGTGTGAGGATGGGGTAGAGATGCAGCCAATACCAATGGGAGAAGGGGGAAAGCCAAAGATTGTAGACAAAGATAACCAGAACAAAGAAGATGAAGTTCTAGAGAAATTGGAGAAGAAGATTATCATTCAGAGAGGAATCAGATAAAGAAGAAGCACAATGCATGAGGTAGGGCCAAGTAGAAGGAAGGAAATAGAAAAGGAGAGTTTGGAGAGTGAGAAATCAATTCCAATCAAACGACTCTGACTGAAAAAGAGAATGTCAGATAAAGAAGAGAAGAAGAATGAGGAAAGCTTGCAAGAAGAAGAGAACCGGACTGGAGGGGTGGAGTATCTACAGGAGATTATCTACCGCTGTTGATGAAGATGGAGAACAAGAAGAAATAAATGCAGCTAGAGTACCCTAAGGTAAAAACTAGATTGCAGGTTAGAAGTAGAAAACTTGGAGTTGAAGAAGAGTATAACCTGAGGAGAGGAGCAAAGGGAGATACTGCGCGTAGATGCAATATTACACAATCAGATAATTGAAAATTTAAAGAAAGAAGTGTGAAGTAGAGATAGAATAATAGAGCAGAATGTCATAGCCATGGAAAGACAAATAGTTGAGTACAAAATTTTGAAGCAACAATTTGCTGATTCTCCAATAGAAGTCATCCATGCCACGGCAAGGGTAGTAGAGAAAGAGCAAGAACTTGATCAAGTGATGTAGAGTGTAGAAGAGAAGATGCAACTCTGGCAAAGAGAGTTAACTGTGTGGTATAGAGAAGAAGAAATGTTGCGAGAACTAATTTTTAATTTGGAAGAGAAGATAGTGGAGAAAGAGAAGGAGAAGGAAAATGTGAGGGCCAAATTTGAGGCAAAACTGGCAATGTACCAAGAAGATTGGCAGGCGGATGGGGAACGTGAGAGAAGGATGAGGCTCAAGCCATTGAAGGAGATTGTAGTGAAGATGAATGCAATGCTAAGTACCAAATCCAATATAAGAATTGAAGAAATGAGGCTCCATGAGTTAAGATTGTTGGTGTAGGAGACAAGGAGAAGAAATGCAAAAGGATAAGGACTTGAATGTGTTACTAATTAGTCTCATAACTTGTGTGGATAGGAAGATATTGGAGGTAGAAGACAATATCATGATTAGATTAGACTTAGTTAAGCTATGAGTAGATAAACTTTGGAATGATGTAAGAATGAAACCTAAAGTAGAGGAAGTAGGAGTACAAATATCTTTGGAGTTGCCATTGGAGGTATTAGAAAAGAATGGGTTGCTAGAAGAAGATGTATGTAGGGTGCCCATGACAGTAATTACAAATTGAAGGAAGAGGCGTTAGAATTTGTAGAAGAATTAGTAGTTGTAAAACCTGAGGAAAGAGCAGTATGTGAATTTACTTCAGGTTTGGAAGCCAAAGAAGAAGTAGACATCGGATCAGAGTAGTAACAGATTTGAGATTTTGAAGGGCAAATATGAAGAAGTGCATTGTCATTTTGGATCTATAGGTAGTTAGAGGTAGTTAGGAAGTAGTTTAGGAAGTTACATAATTGCTGAATAGATCTATCTATTTAAAGGCAACATTTGCAGTGCCATTTTGTTTAGTCTATATAATTCTAAGAATAGATGAAGCAAAGTGCTGATTATAATGCTTGTCGTTTGAGCTTAATTTCAAGTATAAACTCTGTGTTTGTAGTTGTGAGTGTTTGGAGAATTCTGAAGTGCAAGTAGGTGAGTTTGTGAGATGTTAGATTTTCATCTTGATCTTCATTCTATGTGTTTGATCTTGAGTGAAGTGGAATTAGAGCAATGCCTTTATAGATCTAAGAGGAATTGTAGTGTTGGTAGTATTTTGCAATGTTGATGTAAGGCAATTTTGATTGAGGAAGTTGTGCCTTCAATGGAGGGGTGGAACATAATTCTTAGGCAAAGTTGTTTTGAAGTGGAGTAGTCATTTTTAAGAAAAATTGAATCATCACAATTAAGATTGTTTGAGAAGATTTGCTATGTTCTGATTACAAGTGTGTGAATTAGTGATAAGTTGTCAAAATTGAGCACTTGTTACACTCTTTGGGTGTGGTTTCTACCCAAGAGTCTAAAGAAGAAATCAAGAAGAACCACATTTGTGACATTTGACTTTGTGTTTGGACATTTCTGACCAATATCTTTGCGGGAACAAACTTTACTTACCTGATTACCAAAAAAGTGATATTTGCCAGGTCAAAACTTTTGATCCAAAAATCTAGGGAAAATTACACAAAACCAGGAGCAAACCCCAAATTAGGGATTTCAAAATTAGGGTAAAAATTACAAAAAATTGGCCAAGTTTGAGAGCTTGTCAGGGGAGTTATAATGATCAATTTGTGGCTTATTTTGTGTCATTGGAAAGCTTATCTCTTGGGGTTACCATTGAATCCTATAAAATTTAAATACAAGTTACATAGAGAAAGTTATGCCCATCTGAGATATAGAGGATTTTCCTTGTCAATAAGACATAGGATCACTACACTTGGAGTACAAATTAGGTGAAGGCTGAAGTACATATTAGAGGAAGCTTGGAGTACAGGTTGAAATTGGCTTGATGATAGAGCAAGAGGGCTTTGAAGCTCAATTTTGACAAGAAACACAAAGAGTTGTTGTTGGATTCTTGTGATTAGATCCTCTTTGTGCTTGCATGCCTATTTGTATGCCCAGTTGGTTAGGATTGGTGTGTGGGTGTTGCACTGGTTCTTTCCTTCTAGGATTATTGTGTATTTCTCACTGGTAATGTTGGAAGTGATGACCAATAGACCAAGAGTGAGTGTTATGATGATAGGTTAGGTCGTCCATTACTATCCCTACTACTTTGAGTGTGCATAGATCCCAACCAAAAGAACTCTTCACTCTAGGTTTTGGTATTCTTGCTATCAGGTAGAGTAGTAACGGATGACTTTCACTTTTGACAAGTGTACTCCACAACCATCTTGAAGCTCATGAGCAAAATTGAGTCATTCTCCCACTACAAGAGCATATAGATTGTCAAGTCCCATACTTGCTCGTAAGTTAGCACCGAAAGGACAATAGGATCTGGGTTCATGGACTTTGTCAACACCACCCCAAAACATGCCACCATAAAAAAAACCATCTTCTTATCAATTGCTTTCTCTAATGCCTGGCCTCCATGCTCTACCACAACTCTCATTCTCAATGTCCTTCTCCCGCTTGAGACTTCCCTCACTACAACAAACCTTCCACCTAACTCTTTACAATATATATATATATATATATATATATATATATATATATATATATATATATATATATATATATATATATATATATATACCCTCAAAGAAGACAAGACCATAATCCATATGGCCAATCATATACATGTACATAGATTTCTCACATGGCAATAGCTCAACCGTGGGATCTGTCATACACCTACTCCTTCTTAATGGAGATAAACCACACCAGTTTACTTTTTTCAAGGGCTACGCAAACCTTAACATGACAATGGGCAACAAAATCATTCTATAACTCTATGGAATAGGTTGTGGTAGTGTTGAACTTGGGCCCAAGGGACTTGCTAGTAATGGCACTTCTTGGTCAGTCCAAGGGTTCTAATCCACTAAGTTTGAAGGCTCTTCTTCTATGGGTATGTCAACTTCAACCCAAGTCAAAGGAAGAGGCTTAACACCTTCAAAGTGTTCTTTAAAATACCTTTGAACTAGTCAAGGGATTGTATGTACAAGATGTTGACATTCTTCTTGTGTCAAGATTTTTACTATCTTTTCACAAATGAATTCTTTTATAAACCCGGCTCCCTTTACAACTTTAGAGGAAGTTGGTGTACTAGGTTGCAAAAATTATGTTTGTTCAATTGCGTCTTTCTTCTTCTCGGAATTTGGAGATGCAAAGTAGCCTTGCCACCTGACCTTGTGTTTCTTTTGTTCAAGCTCTTGCAAGGCTTCTTGAACTTCATGAAGAATTTGGAGATCCAATGCCTCCTTCTCAGAAACTTCTTTTGTTGTTGGGCTCTTCTAGCATTCTTCTTCTTTACATTGCAAAGTTCATTTATAAGCTCTCCTCCCATTTTTTTCTTGGTATAGACATTTATATTGATTAAAAAGTTAATATAAGATTTGGCTTTGTATTCTTCCACTCTTAATATTTGTATCCCTAGCAGCAATGCAAAAAATCATGTGACAACCAACAAGTATCACTTTTGCAGTGATTAATAAGTGTAGTTTGTTTTCACAAAGATATGAGTTAGAAATAGTCAAATATGTAGTAAAAATCACAAATAGTTCTTCTTGAGTTCATCTTTAGTCTCTAAGGTAGAAATCACACCCAAAAGAGAGTAGTAAGTGCTCAATTTGCAATCTTGTTACAAATCAAAACACCCATAAACAAAATTCTTCAATCTCTCTCATTTCAACTTTGATTGTGATGATTCAATGTTCCCAAAGAAGGCTACTTCACCACAAAACAATTTTGCCTTGGAATTGTATTCCACCCCTCCACTAAAGGCACAACTTCCTCAATTAAAATTTCTTTGCATCAACCCTATATGATGCTCATCAAAGCAAAATACTACCAACTCTACAATCCTTCATAGATCTGTCAAGGTATTGCTTTGATTGCAATCCATTCAGGATCAAACATGCAAAATGAAATTAGCACTATGGAATCCAACATCCAACACATTTTAACTTGCACTTAAAATTTCTCCACACACTCACAAACACACACTAAGATTGATACTCAAAATTAAGCTGAAATGACGAGCACTAAGTTACAACACTTTGCTTTACTTGACTTCAAAAATATAAATATTGAACAACAACATGTTATGAATGCTTCCCTTGAATAGGCTTTTCACTTAATAGTTATTAACAACTTTACCAACCTATAGATCCAAAATGACAAACCACTTCTTCATATATGCCTCTTTGTATCTCAAAATTCTTACTAATCAGATCAGATCCGATCCAATATCAACTTCAACTTTGGCTTCCAAACCCTAAGTTCTTACAATCACTTCTCCATCTTTGGGTCTATCTAATACTACTACTTCATCCATTATTTCTACTATCTCTTCAGTCTAAACTGAAATTGGAATCATGGCTAACCTATCTGCATTCTCATTTTCTAACCCAATCTCTCCTAATATCTCAGACAAGTCACCTTAAGACACCTGCACTCCTACTTCAACAACTTCATATCTAGCATTTACTTTCATCTCACTACAAAGTCTATCTAAATCTAACAAAATCTATCCTAAGACAAACATTGTCTCCTACCTCTAACATCTTTTTATCTACATGATCTCTTAGGAAAATCAACAAATTATTCATACATTATGTCTTTTGCCTTCCTTCTTCTTGTCTGTTGCACCAACAATTTCAAGTTCTATAGCCTCACCTCTTCTAACTTGACCTTGGCATCAGCACTAAGCATTGCTTTCAACTCCCCCATGACTGCTCCTACTGAATCCAACTCTATACTCTGAACTATCTTCTCCTTACTTTGCTCTGCCTCCAACTTGTCCTCAAATTTTACCTTCAGCACTTTCTTCTCTTCCATATACTGGACTAGTTGAACTTCTACACTTTTGATCAAACCTTGCAATCTATCTTCCTTTTGATGTCTATTTGAAAACTCACATTGCCAAGCTTGATCCTTCTCCACTATGCTCTTTCTCAGACTATCCACGTCTTGCTCCATTACTATTGCAATTGTCTTTGAGTGTATGACTTCTACCTTGGCATCAACAACTTCATGCTTCATCTTCTTGAACAATGGCTTTTGCTCCTTTAACTCTTCACCACGCTTAAAGAATTTCTCCTACAAGTTATCAAAGCTCTTCTACCAAAGAATTGCTTCAAACCAAAGTTCTTTGGCTTCCTTCTCTCCTTGGGTTAGCTTACTCCTCAACTATAAGGTCTATTCACTCCAATGCCTTACTACTTCCAACTCATCCTTCACTCTAGGATGATCCTTCTTCAACTGCACTTTCTTCCCCTATAGTTGCACCAACAAAGAACACACAATCTTTGATAGATGCTCAACCTTGATGTATCTTCCTTCATCATCCTCCATATTTTTATCTTGGGTAGGCACTTCTTAGGCTGGTGCTTTACCCCAAAACATGATCTTTGTACCTTCAAAGTCACACCATCCAAGCTCTCTCCTTCTACTTTGACTTGGCTTAGAGTTGCAACCATAGCTTGAGCACTTCTCTTCAGTCTTTTTGCCCTTGGAAATACTGAGGTAGCCTCTCTTGCTTGTTTGTCTTCTCACTTGATTGCAAGCAGCTCCAAACATGGCTTGTCTACTCCTTCCATGTGGTTGATCACCTTGTGGAACTCTGGCTCTTCTTCTCCAACAACCTCTTCTCCTGATTGCTGAACTTTGGGCTCTATCTCACTCTCACTGCTGGACTTTCCACTTTGCAGAGTGAACTCTTCTTTTGCTCCCTAGTCCTCACACTTTGACTTGGTTTCTTCTTCCAATTCATCCTCCAAAAATGGTTCCTTCACTTCTACTAGCATTGTCTTTAGATTGAACCTTCTTATCTTCTATGGCTATATTGGCATTATTCTTCCTTGGATCTACTTCTTTTTCTTGGCATGGAGATGTCCATTGAACTATCATCTCCTTCTTTCTCTTGAAGTAGTAGTCATTGCCTTCTCAAACCCGCTTAATGGAATGCTACTCATCCACATCCGCTTCTCTTCATAAGTCAAGGTGAAAGTAGGACACCATCCATCCTCTCTCCTTCAAGCTAAGTAGGTTTAATCCAAAGTAGAATTGGGCTGCAAAGAGTATGAAGTTATGGAGCGGCATATTCATTCTCCAATTGGTGATCATTTGCCCAACGCATTGGTGCAAACACCTTGCCCAATCTACCGCATCTCCTACAAACATCAAGTGGAAGAACACCGCATGTTGCATTATTACATAGGTGGTTTGCTATGGCTTAAACATGATCATCTCCCTTTGTATTGGGTCCTTATAACTATCTACCTTGTACCTATTCTTGGTGCAAGGTCTACTCAAAGAATTCTTCACATTGGCAATTCCTTCTAAAGACTCAGACTTTTGATAGAAGGTGGCTCCACTCACTTCTCTTGCTTCTCTTCCCAAGACTAATCTCCAATCCAACTTAGTCCATCAAGCCAAATTCCCTCTTCCCTTCTACCTTGGGTCTGTCTCTACAATTACCAGATTTACTCTCTTCCCTTCTACCTTGGGTCCGTCTCTACAATTGCCAGATTTCCTCTCTTCTCCTCTACCTTGGGTGCGTCTTTGCAATTGCTGGCAGCAAATTCTGTCATGAAACTTGGAAAGCTCAAATTCCAATTCCATACCAAAAAGGTCATGTGAAGTCTATTTAAGACTTTGATCCTTGCCTCTACATCTAATCAACAAATTGCAAGATCCTTCACCGCACTCTGCTTATTTCTATGGGGCCATCATGTGCTTCCTCACTCTTGGTCTCTAAAAGATTAAACCGTTCTCAAAACTTGAGATTCTAACTCCATTAGGACAATTATTGAGAGGCATAGGATATGGTCATGACATTCTAGAATGCCCATAACAAGGTCTCAACTTTATAGTCTTTTGTTGATCAGTCATTCTCTAGTCGACCTTCAATTGACACAACAATTCTATGTGTCTATTTTCTATCACTCTTAATGTCATCTTGATCCTGAGGTAGTTGCTTTCTTTACACATTTGAGCATTTGAGCAAAAGAGTCCCGAGAGTATTTTATTTGATGCATTTGAGCAAAAGAGTCCCATAGGTATTTTACTTAGAACATTTGAGAAAAAGAGTCTTGGGAGTATTTTATTTGGTGCATTTGAGCAAAAGAGTCTCCGGTGTATTTTAGTTAGTGCACTTTGAGCAAAAGAGTTTGGGGAGTATTTCATGTTTAGGAGTGACAAAGTGAAAAGAAGAGATATATTTTGAGGGATTTACTTGGGCCTTGGGAGGGAGGACATAACTTTGAGAAGGAAGGAGAGCTGGAAAAAGGTAGAGAGAAATTTTGAATGTAGAGAGTGCTTTTGTGAGTGTTGATAGAAAAGTGAAATCTCCAATGAAGGTTTGCAAGAGATAGGAAAGGTAGAGGAGAACTTGTAATACCAAGAGCTAGCCATATGATCTAGATGTGATATTTGGTTTGGTAACATCTAGAATGATGTTATACATGATGGTCAAAATAGATCAGATAGAAGTATCACCAAAAGAGTACTTTTACTAATAGAGCAAAAACCAAAATAGACTTGAGAACCTTAGAACCAATAGCTAGACATATGATTTAAAGGTGAGAATTGGTTTAGTAACATCTGGAAGGATGTTACACATGATGGATTAATCATATCAGAAAGAGGTATCACCAAAAGGGGACTTCTACTAATAGATTAGGAATCAAAATATCCCTGAAATCTTTGAAGGCAATTTTGGAGGCCTAAACGGATGAATCAGGTCTCAAAAATGTGCAAGTATTTCCCCCCTCCCCCAAAAAAATAGATAGAAGGCTGGCCTTACCTCCCCCCTGGTTTGTCTTGTTGAGAGCTTTCCAATGGTACCTTACTCATGTGATTCTGAGACTCCTACAAGAAGATTCTCTAAAATCCCTTCGATCAAAGCTTGTTTGACCAACCAGATAGGACCTAGACCGACATGTCACCCATCCAAGTAAGTAATACAAGGGTGGAGCTTGCTCACAGGTCACCTATCTGTATGCCTAATCCTATGGTGGAGCTTCTTTGGAGGAGATCCTCTTTGTCTATATAATAAAGAGAAGGTGCTCCTTTGGGGCACCAAATGTTGAGTGTGTAATTTTTATTTCTCTCTCTTCTCTTGTTCTCAGAGTATTATAGCACTTCAAAGAAGAGGCTAGACAAAGAGGAAGGTAGAGAGGGCTATTTGTGAGTGTTGACAAGAAATTGAAATTTCCAATGAGGGTTTGCAAGAGATTGGACAGGCAAAGGAGAAATCACAAAGGAGAGGTTGGTAGAGAGAACTTTTGAATGTAGAGAGGGTTGTTGTGAGTGATGATAGGAAAGTGAATTTCCCATGAGGGTTTGTAGGAGACTAGACATGCAGAGGAGAACTCACAAAGGAGAGGCTGGTAGAGAGAAATTTTGAATGTAGAGAGGGCTGTTGTAAGTGTTGACAATAAAGTGAAATCTCCAATGAGGGTTTGCAGGGGATTGGACAGGTAGAGGAGAACTTTAAAGGAGAGCTGAAGAAAGACACAGAGAAATTTTGAAGGTAGAGAGGGCTGTTGTGAGTGTTGACAGTAAAGTGAAATTTCCAATGAGAGTTTTGCAGAAGTGATGGTGTGCAAAGGAGAGAATTTTCAAATGTAGGGTTTTGGCTATGGAGAGTTTATCTGTGAAGAAGTGACAGGGAAGTGGAATTTTGAATCAAGGTTGCAAGAGTGAGGGTTGGCAATGGAGAATCCTCACAAAGGAGAAAGCTAGACAGGGTGTACACAATTTCAAAAGTATGAGGGGTGTTGTTGTGAGAGAGTTGGATACAAAAGATTTTGAAGGTCTGAGGGTTTGCTACTGTGAGAAACCTAAGCAGAGCAAAGGAAATTTCAAATGTTGAGGGCTTGTTGTTGTGAGAGATTGTTGGCAGTGGAGAACTCACAAAAGAGGAGATTGGATAGAGGAAAGAGAAATCTGGATTCAGGGGGGAAGAATTTTGAAAGTATGAGGGTTGTTGTTGTGAGAGAGTTGGACAGATGGAAGGAATTTTGAAAGTAAGAAGGTTTGCTATTGTGAGGGTTGGCAGTGGAGAAATCTCACAAAGGAGAGGCTGGACAAAGAGGAGGAGAGAGGGTTGGCCGTGAAGAAATCTCACGAAGGAGAGGCTGGGCAGAGGAGACATCTTTTGAAAGTAGAGGGCTATTGTGAGTGTTGATAGGGAAGTGAATTTTCCAATGAGGGTTTTGCAGAAGTGCTGATGGGCAGAGGAGAGAAATTTTGAATGTAGGGGTTTTGTCTATGGAGAGTTTTTTTGTGAAGAAGTGACATTGAAGTGGAATTTTGAATGAAGGTTGTAGGAGTGAGGATTGGCAGTGGAGAAACCTCATGAAGGAGAAGTTGGAAGAGGGGAGAGAATTTTACAATGTATGAGGGTTTGTGGTGAGAGAGCTGGACAGAGGAAGTAATTTTCAAAGGTAGGGGGTTTGCTGATGGGGTTAACAAGAAGAGATTTGTTGAATCTGAAGAAGGAGATTGAAGGAGAGGAATAGAGAGGTAAGAGGAAAAGAAGAACCTAAAGTCGGTTTGATCTGGATGGCAAAGCTTAGACTTCAACTATGCAAAAATTTTAATCCTTGATTGTAGCAAAGCTCAGACCTTGATGGTGATAAGAGTTTATATCTTTACTGAGATAATAGGCAGAGTGGAATTTTTGCAGCTGAATTGGCCTGAACTGTGCATGAGAAGCGAGAGAATGAGTTGGAAACCCAAGACTGAATTCGGCTGCAATTGCTGCTTTCCTTTGCTTATTTGACAGTCATAAGAACTTAGGTTAGTTCAGTGTGTTACTTGGAACTGGTTATTTCCCAAGTGGACTTGTAAATAGTGAGATGAGAGTGTGTTGAAAGTTGTGCAATTCTCGTAGATGAACTTGTTTATTGTGAATTATGAAGAGTGCCATGAAGAAGGACTCCCTTCTTGGAGCTTCTAGTCCAGTACATGTAGACAGATCAAGTCATTGATCTGTTTGCTCTAAAATTGAGTCTGGCCCATACCTTATGACCTGCCAATCAGACCCCACTAGAACCATAAACCTCAACCCAAACTTAACAAACATGAATAGGGTGTAGTGATACATTAGGTTCAGCATTAATCCAAGAAATCCAACCAAACAGTCCTAAGAAGAGCCTGCAGATAGGAGCAACTATAAGCATCTGCTCTATAAAAAGGTGGAACTGCAATCATATGAAAGAGTAGAGTCTGTGATAGACTGCAGGGAAACTTCTAACTCTCCAACAAATAGGACAACCTAAGCACAAGCAGCCAGGTGCCTGGCACACTCTCAAGACCATCCAATCCTCTTGACACTGTCCAACCCAAGTCCTTCTGACTTTGACCTAAGGTCACCTTTAGGTCTATGCCAAACACACAATTCTTCTTGGTTCTTCCCCATTTAGCCTTCCTTTGGCTTTAACAATGCACTTCTTCTTTAAAACTTGTTAAAAATGAAAAATATGGGTACCACATGATCATTCTTGGGCAGGAAGTTATGAGTTTTTAAAGTGAGAGAGAGTGGTTTTTAGACCAAATCTAAAATATGTGTGCTAAATAGAAAGGTGCCTAAGCCAAATGGCTCAATGAAAAGGTTTAGAATTTTGCAAGGAAGGACATCTTTTGGGCTTTGGTAAAGTGTGCAAAATTTCAAAGAGATATGAGTCACTAGTTGAGAGAATTTAGTGACATTGTGAGGAGGAGCAAATTCTGGAGAGTTGAGATCTCATGCATGAGGAATGTGAGAACAACCAAAAACATGTTTAAGTGTTTAGAGAGAAGAGAATGTTGAGAGGATCCTTGGAGGAAAGAGTGATTCTCTAAGTGTTTTTTAAATGAAAATAAGAGATATAAGGTAGATTCCTCCATTGACCTTTGAAAGTAAAAAATTGAAGGAAAGAAGAGGCTTACTTGACTTGAGATTGCACGTTGGACCTTCTTCACCAAGATTGGGAGGAAGCAAAGCTAAGACCAAGGAAATGTGTGAGGTTTGTAGAGTGGAAGGATGTAACAATATGGAGTTTAGCGACGAAGTTAGTTAGGCTCACGAAGTAGCACATAAGACAAATTAGCCTAGAATATTCCAAAAGTATCTAGGAAGCTTCTTGGGAAGCTTCCCGGCTAGCTTAGCTTGCACCTCAAGTAAGTAGCTTCTAGAAGGAAGCTTCTAGAAGCTTCCAACTAGCTTAGCTTGCACGCCAAGTAGGCGGCTTCTAGAAGGAAGCCTCTTGAGAAGCTTCCTAGTTAACTTGGCTTGCACTCTAAGAAAGTGGCTTGAGGAAGCTTCTTGAGAAGCTTCTCAAGGGCCTCATAGGCTACCTATAAATACCAAAGCCAAAGCTCATGCTAGGCATTTGGAGTTTTCCCTCATACAAGTGTCCCAATATGAGTTTCTATTCTCCTATTTCTCTCCTCGGATTCAATCTTTTACATTAGTATCAGAGCAAGAATGGGATGGATGGAATTTATGGACCACCAAATCCACTTCCACCAAACCATTGGGATTTTTTTGTCCAAGTGCTACCCAAGCATCACTTCACGCAATTCATCACTTCATGCAATTCATCACCTCATACTTTGGACAAGATTTTCTGCATATGATCACCATATATGAGGAACCCTTGATACTTCCAGTTGTAACTTATGAAGAACGGTGGATGTACTATTTCTATGTGTTAATAAATTAGAAAGATTAGGGGTGGAGTGATAGAGTAGCAACCATGGCGGCAATACCCGATGTTATCCTTGCTATGCAGCAACAAATCGAGCACCTTACTTGATTGTTGGATGAACAAGATCTTTGACGACAAGAGCATATAGAGAAGGTATCGATTCAAGAAGGAGAAGATCGGATCAGATTCCCTAAACCCAAGGTATTTGAAGGCAAGAATCTCTTGGGTGCAGTGGAGAATTTTGTGTTTGACTGTGAACATTATTTTGAAGCTACAATCTACAAGACGAGCAAAAATAGATTCTTTTGGCTTCTAGCCAATTGGATGGAGTAGCAAAGCTATGGTTAAGATTCCACGTGGAGCAAGCTGAATGAAAAACTATAACACCAATCTTGACATGGGCAAAATTCAAGATTGCAATAATTAATTGATTCTAGGCTTTAAATGCCACACGAGCTGCACAGGATAAGTTGGCAGAGTTGAAATGGATTAGCCCTGTAAGAAGTTACATCACGCGGTTCCAAAACACCATCATGCAAATTCCAGATATATTGGATGGTGAAGCTCTAGATTGATTTGTGAGGGCTTGAAGGCGAGAACCAAATTAGAAGTAACCATGCAAGAGCAACAAAACTTGGAAGAAGCCATGCAATTGGCCGAATGTTTTGATTCCTTGGTGGCAACAACTTGGTCTCGACCTTGACCTCCGCAGAGCCTACCAATACACCACACACGATTGGAGGAGCCAATACCCATGGAGATTGATGTCATTCAACAAAGACCACTTGGCATGGCAGATAGAGAGAAACTGTGACAAAATGGTAGTTTTTTTATTGTCGCCAAGTGGGGCATCGCATTACTTAATGTCCACTCAAGAATGGACAACCTCGACAAGTTGCCCAGGTGGAGGTTGTGGAGTGGAATGATCAGAGAAACAAGGAATCCCAGTAGGAGATTTTGAGCCGCCTATTGGGAGCTTGATTAGTTCTAATGGTATTGAAGGCTAGACCTATGCAAGTTTGCTTCACTTGCAAGGTACAATATCTAATCGGGGTTGTAGTATTTTGGTTGATTCTGGAAGTCAAAGTGTGCCTTTTGGCAAAAGGAGGTTACCTTCTTGGGTCATAAGATCTCCTCAGAGGGGATCAAGATGGAAGAAGAGAAGATCAAGGCCATTACTGATTGGCCTCCCCTAAAGGATGCTACAAAAGTATGAGCATTCAATGGGTTGGCCAGTTTTTACCAGCAATTCATCCACTATTATGCTCATGTGGCTGCACCATTGACTGACCTTATGGGAAAGAACTTGAGCTTCCAGTGGAACACCAAGCATGAAGAAGCATTCCAAAAGTTGAAGCATATGGTGTCTTCAAGACGCATTCTTCAACCATATGATCCTCAACTACCTTGTGTGGTTGATTTTGATGCTTCTAACTTTGCAATTGGAGTTGTGTTGCAACAAGAATTCCCATATGGACTACATCCCATTGCCTTTGTGTCTCGCCAACTAAATACAGCTGAAAGAAATTACTCTGCTCAAGATTGGGAACAACTTGCAATGATATATGCCACCAAGGTATGGAGGCATTATCTCTTGGGAAAAAAAGTGATCATGTGAACTGATCACAAGCCATTATTGCAGACCTTACACCTAGAGCACATAAAGAGTTGACATCATCGATGGGAAGAGCAACTCCTGTTGTTCGACATCAAACTTGAGTACAAACCAAGTCGGTTCCAGGTCATCCTTGATGCTCTATCACAATGACCTGATTTGAAGTCTCTTCCTCTCATCGCAGCAGCAATTACAATGGTGACAATTGACCCAAAGATCCATAACAAGTTCTGGTTAGCTCTACAACAAAATCCCTTCTTCCAAATGGTACATGGTCATCTAACAACAGGTGACAAGGAGTACAACCTCTTCTCCTTCAAGGAAGGCCTTCTATTCTATGCGGACCGGATCTATGTTCCAACCAAAGGTGATCTTTGACTTGTGCGCCTTCAAGAAGCCAATTGTTGGTCACATGGGTGTGGACAAGACCTTGGGTACCCTCCAATGGCAATGGTGGTGGCCCAACATGACACAAGATGTTCAAGAATTTGTCCAATCGTGTGACAGCTGCCAACGTAACAAGGCCAGCAACCAGAAGCATAGTGGACTCCTTCAACCGCTCATCGTTCCATCTGCTCGTTGGGAGCATGTGAGCTTGGATCTCATCAGATCCTTGCCAAACACAAAACAAAGACACACCACCATTGTGGTGTTTGTGGATAAGCTTAGTAAGCAAATCCACTTGGCACCAACCTGTGATACCGTGGATGCTCCAACCTTAGTGCAAATCTACTTCAATAATGTCTTCAAGCATCATGGGATGCCACACGTATTCATCTCCGACCGTGATCCTTGATTTACCAGGAAGTTTTGGCAAGCACTCTTTCAGCACAAAGCTTGCTTTGTCCATAGCCTATCATCCTCAAACTAATGGACAAACCAAATGTGAAAATCATGCATTGGAGGATATGTTGCGTGCCTTTGTCAATGTCCACTATACCAATTGAGATGAATGTCTTGCCACTGCAGAATTTGCCTACAACAATTCCAAATTGGTAAGCACCGGATTCTCTCCTTTCTTTCTCAATTTTGGCCAAGATCTGCTTGTCCCAAATTCTCTTCTTGCTCTCCCTCCATCTCAAGTTCCTCATACTTCCACATTCTTGACCACTATATCCCAATCTCTCCAACAAGCCAAGTCTCACCTCCTTGTTACTCAGAATCACCAAAAACAATATGCGGACCACTATCGTCGTGATCTCACCTTTGAAGTCGGTGATAAAGTCATGCTATCCTCTAGTAACCTCCCTCTCCCACTTGATACCCACGTTTGTAAACTTGCCCCTAATTGGATAGGACCCTTTGATATCACCTAAATTGTCTCTCTTGTTGCTTATAGACTTGCCTTGCCTTGTCACATGCGTATCTATCTTATATTTCATGTTTCTAAGTTGAAACCCTTTGTTCCTAACCCCTCTTCCTTTTCCTCTCGAGTCCAACCTCCCCCTCTTCTTGTCCCTATCAATGATCACAAGGAGTACGAAGTTGATTGTATCCTTGCGCGTCGCTATATTCAACGAGGCCGTTGCCAACATACGGAGTACAAGGTCCTTTGGAAAGGGTATCCCTTTCATGATGCCACTTGGGAATCTCTTTCTCACCCCCAAAATGCATAGACAGCCATTCAAGAATTTGAAGCTTCACTGGCAACAAGGACGTCACCAACTAGTAGCGGGGGAATATATTACAATATGGAGTTTAAAAACAAAATTAGTCGGGCTTACAAAGTAGCACATAAGACAAATTAGCCTAGAATATTCCAAAAGTATCTAGGAAGCTTCTTGGGAAGCTTCTCGGCTAGCTTAGCTTGCACCTCAAGTAAGTAGCTTCTAGAAGGAAGCTTCTAGAAGCTTCCAACTAGCTTAGCTTGCATGCCAAGTAAGCAGCTTCTAGAATGAAGCTTCTTGAGAAGCTTTCTAGTTAACTTGGCTTGCACTCTAAGAAAGTGGCTTGATGAAGCTTCTTGAGAAGCTTCTCAAGGGCCTTGTAGGCTACCTATAAATACCAAAGCCAAAGCTTATGCTAGGCATTTGGAGTTTTCCCTCATACAAGTGTTTCAATGTGAGTTTCCATTCTCCTTTTTCTGTCCTTGGATTTGGTCTTTTACAAAGGACTTCCAAAAGAATATGAGTGTAGTGAAATAACAACACTTTTGGAGACTTTGGTGAAGATCTTTGAGAGAGTCTTAGTATAGCTATAGAGAAACTACCACCTTTATTAGCTAACTCTCAAGATTATTAATGGAGATAATCTTTCAACTTATGGATAAACTATCCATGAAGGTTTGATTAATATGCACTCTAGAATTTAACCTTTCTATAGAAATCTTAGAGCAACTTGAACCTTTTGTGTTCCCTAGGATGGATTACTCTCCAATGGTATTAGTCAAATACATACTCTTTTAGTTATAGAGTGAAATTTAAGAAAAGAAAAGAAACAAAAAGATTGAGAGAAATGAGAAAGATAATGAGAAAGATAATGAGAGGCAAAGATGGGGAAACTTTTAGTTTCTTTGGCAAGGATGGAGAAGAGGTGGAGGCCTTTATGAGAGACTTCAAGAGAGCCTACAAAGGTGTGACAACCCGGCAAATATCACTTTTGCGGTAATCGGGTAAGTAAAGTTTGTTCCCGTAGAGATACAAGTCAGAAATGTCTAAATACAAAGTCAAAGTAACAATTCAGTTCTTCTTGGTTGCGTCTTTAATCTCTTAGGTAGAAACCACACCCAGAAGAGAGTAACAAGCACTGATTTGCAATCTTGTCACGAATTCACACTTCATAATCACAACTCCATCAAATCTTTCCAAACACTCTGATTGTGATGATTCAGGCTCTCCCAAAAATGGCACTGCAAAACGACTTTGGCTCAGAATTGTGTTCCACCCCTCCACTGAAGGCACAACTTCCTCGATCAAGATTGCTTCACATCAACTTTGCACTGCACTCACAAATGCAGAATATTACCAACACTACAATTCCTCTCAGATTTGTCAAGGCATTGCTTTGATTGCACTTCACTCAGGATCAAACACACAGAATGAAGATCAAGGCTGCAGATTCCAACATCCAACAAACACTGTGACTTGCACTTTGAATTTCTTCAACACTCACAGCCACAAGTACAACATTGATACTCGGAATGAAGCTTAAGCGACAAGCACTGCTTCACAGCACTTTGCTTTATCTATTCTTAGAAATTATGAGCACTGAACAACATGATACTGCAAATGCTACTCTTAAATAGTGAAGCAAATTGACAATTCTAACAACTATACCGTTCTACAACTCTTCTAACCTACAGATCCGAAATGACAATGCACCTCTTCATATTTGCCTCTTCAAATCTCAAATCTGTTACTAATCCAATCCGATGTCTACTTCTTCCTCGGCTTTCAAACCTGAACCCAAAGTAATCTTGCTTCCTAATACTCTGTCCTCGGGTTTCTATCTTCTACCTCTTCTACCAATTCCAACAATTCTCTTTCCTGATCTGAAATTCCACTAGTGAGTAATCTATCTAACTCTTCATCTCTTGACCCACTCGTCTCTAATGTCTCCAATGGTAACTCAGAAGACATTTGTACTCCTATGTTATCTACTTTGGGTTTTGCTCTAACATCTTTCCGAAGCTTTTCTATCTCTATTTTCACTAAGTCTAATCTAATCAAAAGGTTGTCTTCTACCTCTAAGATCTTCCTGTCTACACGAGTTCTGAGACTAATTAACAAGGCATTCATATTTGTATCCTTTGCTTGTCTTTGCCTCATCTCCTGCACCAACAACTTCAACTCGTGCAGCCTCATCTCCTCAATCCAAATGTTGGCCTCTGTACTTAACATTGCATTCATTTGGAGGACTATCTCCTTCAATGGCTCCAATCTCATCTTTCTCTCACGTTCCCGATCTGCGAGCCAATCTCTACCCTAAACATTGCCAACTCCGCCTTGAACTCGGCTTTCACCGACTCCTTCTCCTTCTCCTTCTGGACAACCTTCTCCTCTTGATTACAAAGTAACTCTTGTAATTTGCCTTCCTCTCTATATCATGCCGCCAACTCTTGTTGCCAGAGTTGCTTCTTCTCCTCGACACTCTCCATCACCCTATTGAGCTCCTAATCCTTTGCAGCTACTCTCGCCATAGCATGGATTACCTCTACTCTTGAATCAACAAACTGCTGCTTCAAGATCTCATACTCAGCTACTTGTCTCTCCCTTGCTATGTCACTCTTCTTCACAAGATCCTCTCAATAAGTTACTTCTCTCTTCAAGTCTTCAATTACCTGACTTCTCACTATTGCCTCCGCTTGCAGTACTTCCCTTTCCTCCTCACCTCGGGTTATACTCTTCTTCAACTCCGAGTTCTCTTCTTCTAATGTGGACAACACCTGCAATACAGTCTTTACCTCCGGACAAGTCAACTACATCTCCTTCTTCTTGTACTCCAGCTTTACCAGTAGAGGACATACCACATCCCACAGGTACTCAACTCCATTGCTTGAGGTTACTTCTTCTTGCGTGGTCACTTCTCTTCGTACTTCGTGTTCATCCGATACTCGCCTTCTTCTCTACAGTCTTTGTATCGGAATCGACGCCTTGCTTCCCAAGCTTTCAGTTACTTCTTCTTTTGCCTTACTCGGCCCCACTTCACACTTTGCCTTATGTCTTGAGCAAACTCCTCTTTGCACTGCGATCTTCTTCTCTTTGGGCACAGTTACTTTGTCTTCCAACTGTGTATTATCTTCGGCTTCAATTTTTGCCTACATTTCTTCTTCTTCATCTTCTTTAGCCGTCGGCGCCAATGTCATTTCTCCCCCTTCATTGCTATCGCTACTTGTATCTCCACTCTATAGCGTTAGCTTAGGCTCCTCCTCATGTTCCGAGTCTTCAGTCTTGAGCTCGGCATCACCTTCCGAGTCTTCATCCTCCGACTCAATCACCACCATACCTCGCCTTGGGTTGCCTCTCCGTGTCTTCCGAGGTTTCTTCGTGTCTTTGGCTTTGCCTTGCCAACTCCTCTTCTTCATATTCAGGGTACTCACTATGACCTCCACGTTCTTCCGTGTCTTCATGTAGTAGTCGTTGGTGCTCCTGATTTGCAATATGTATTGCTGCTCTTTGACATCAACCTCCTTTCACAAATCAAGATGGAAGTGCGACACCATCCGAGTCCGCTCCACCAAGTTCAACAAATTTAGCCCAAGGTAAAAATGCACTGCAAATGGCATGATGTAGTGTGGAGGCGACTTATCCCGCAAATTCCACACCATCTGCCTCGTTCTCTCATGGAAACACCTCGCCCAATTGATCGGTTCTCCTGCAAATAGCTTGTGAAAGAACACTGCTTGGTGTTTCATCACATAAGTTGTTCTCTCCGGCTTCAAGATGGCCATTAGTGCACTCACAATTCCTCTGTCCACAGGGTCTTTGTAGCTCTCAACCTTGTACCCATTCTTTGTCCGCTTTGACAAGAATGCATCTCTCACTTCCTGGGTTTCTTGAGATATCTCTCCCTTCCCCAAGAATGTGGCCTCCTGCTCCGAGCCTGCTTCCTTCCCAAGTACAAGTCTCCAGCTTAACTCTGTCTAGCAAGCCGGATTTCCTCTCTTCCTTTCTTCCTCGGGTCCATCAAGATACTTGCTCTCGATGATTTCTATCATGAAACCTGGAAAGCTCACATTCCAGTTCCATGCCAAAAAAGTGATCCAAAGTCGGCTCAAGACTTCGATCCTAGCTATTACATCTAACCTCCAAATTGCATGATTTCTCACTGCAAATTCAAAGTTCTTCTTTCCTCCTCCCATCTCTTCTGCCTTCTCAATATCTCTCAATTTCACTCTTGCAACTTCTCTCTTATGCACTACCATGATTCCAACTCTATTTCCCTTCCCATGATCACCTGCAAGACAACTTCTCAACGGCAAAGGAGCGCAACTCTATTCCTTTGCCGTTGAGAAGTTGTACAAAAATAGAGTTGCGCTTCTTCGTCTTTCTTCACTTCAAGTTTCTACTGAGAAATCACACCTCTTGCATGCACCTGTCACTGTCAATCAACCTTTGCGCGTATGGGCCGCCGGTTTTTGAACGGTCCCTTCTTGAATTTCTCGCCCCAACAAAAGGTTGTTAGACTATCTTTGCCTCGAGTTGAGCTCCCCCCCGATACAAAGACAATTTACTTTGGGTTGTATGCTGACAAGGCATTTCCGAGTACTTTGCCTTATGACCCGAAGTCACTTTACTTCGGGTTTCATCCTGAAGACTCTTTTCTTTGCCTTCTTTGGCCATACAGGCGCAATCCGACTTCTCTATACACTTCTTCGTCTTTATTTTGAAAAAAACAAAAAATGTGGGCACCACAATAGGAAATATGAGAGGAGGAGGAATGAGTGGGTCTTATTATTACCAGATTTCTTTGAGGATGCAATCCTTACATGGTATGAGTTAGAATACCAAAAGAGAGAGAGGAGAGATGGGCAAGAAGAGTCTTGGGAGAGTTCAACTTCAGCTCTCATTGAGAGCTTTCTTTCAAATGAGTGTTATGAAAGATTGATGAATGAGGTTACCCTCCTGAAATAAGGAGATGGAGAGAAAGTGAGACTCTATGTAGAAAGAATGAAGAATTTAGAGTCTAGGTTCTGCACAATGTTGAAGAAGAGTGGTGATGATATCAAGACTACTATGATTGGTATAAGAGCCTTGCTCAATAAGAATTTTATAGGAGGGTTGAAACCATAGATTTGAAGCAAGGTGAAATCTGAGAAACCTTCTTCCAAGGTTGAAGCTATCAAGATTATGATATGTGTGGAGGAGAGTTTGGAAGGAGATAAGAGTGAGTTGGTAGTGAAAAAGGTTGTGCATTTTCCTCAAGTCTACAAGTATGGTGTAACTTTTGATATTTTGCTGGCAAAGGTTGCACCACAAGTAGTAGTTGCTTTGGTTCTTTACCTCTACCAAAAGATCCACTTCAGACCATCACAAAACAACTTGTAAATTTCAAGATCAATGTAGTGCAACTATGGGAGAAAAAAGAGGTGGATCAAAATGTGGGAAGAGGATCTAGAATTAATGGAAGATATCCATATAGAGGATGCCAACTAACCAACCAACAATTTCAATAATAGATATTGTTTTGGTTGTGGAAGAAGAGGTCATGTCTAAAGGAATTGCCAAAATTCTATCCACCATGGAGAACGGGGTTATGAGAGAGCTAATAGTGTGAAAGAAGGAAGTAGTAAAACCAAAGTGATCTCTGATCCAAATGAAGGTCATGAGATAGCATCCATATAGGTGGTTGAGAGCAAGTATGAGAAGTGGAATTGCTTAAAATCCAAAGGTTTTAATTTGGATCTTTTGGCACAAGAGAAGAAGAGAGTTTGTTTGCAAAGGTAGTAACTCTTCTCAAGGGTTTAATCTTAGCAAGGATACTCCTATGTCTACTAAGAGCACTTGCAACTCGACACCATCAACAACAAAAACTCCAAGGAAGAAGTTGGGGATGGAGGAATTCTTGATCTCAAAGCAACAATGTAACTACAGTGTATTGGAAGATATTGGTAATCACAAGGCTAACATTACACTGGGTCAACTAATTGCTTTGAATTCTACCTTAAGAAAAGAGCTTAGAGGTAGTTTGAGCTCTTCAAGGAGCAAGAGGAAGAAGAATGAAAAATGAGAAAGCTCCAATATCAAGGGGGTGGTAGATGCCAAACTACCACCATGGAAGGCTTGTGAATATGCCTCCAATATTGATGTGAGAGTGGATGGTCACAACATCAAGGATGCACTTGTTGATGGAAGATTGGTAGTGAATGCCATGTCAAAGAGGTTAATGAAGAACTTGGGTATGATACCCTCTAGATCTTCAACATTTATGGTGAGCATGGCAGACAAACAACAAGTTTGACCAATTATGGGAGTTCAAAATCTCATGACTTTCCAAGTCTTGAAGAATTCAAGCTATGAATTGATTCTTGGGGTGCCATGGGTGAGAGTAGCATGCACAACTAATCAATGACACAAATGATACTTGAGGATTGTACCATCAAACCATCAAGTTATAGTTCATGTGACTAACACTACCAATAATTCACATTCGGATTTACAATCTTTTGATTATTGGGAATCAAATTTAGAAGAAGGAGCTTTAGGTGTGGACACATGTATGGAGGAAGAGGCTTCCACGGAAGAGGATGAATCTGAATCTGATTTAGATGTGTATCCCTTGTGTATTGTGGATTTTGCATCTAAGCTAGAGGTTTTGAAAGACCCAAATAAATCACCATTGACATTTGAGGAGATAGTGAGGAGATTATCTACCCTCAAGTATGGTACAATGTTACCAAGGAGGAGAAGGTGAGATTTGAGGAGATTTTTTGTAAGTTCATCCATGTGTTTGCTTTCAATTACAAGGATAAAAAGGAGGTCACCTTGGAAAAGCACAAGATAGAGGTGGAATCACATGCAAGACCACACCGCCAAAAGCAATGTCACAAAAACCTACCAATAGCTTTTGTTTTGAAGGAGGAGATTGATAAGCTCAAGAAGACTAGATTTATCCATGAGGTGGAGAATTTAAAATGAGTGTCTCCAATTGTGACTATGAACAAAAATAATGGCAAGCTTTGGGTATATGTTGATTACAAGAAGCTCAATGTTATTACTAAGAAGGATACTCTTTTCTATTCATTGATGAGATCTTGAGGAATTTGTAGGTCATGAGAGGTAAAATTTTGGAGATGGTGATAGTGGGTAAAACCAAATCAAGATTGCACTATAGCATCAACAACTCACCACATTCACCACACCTTGCCAATTCTTGCCAATTCTTATGAATGGGTTGCTACTATAGGAGGTTTATCTTTTTATTTTCCAACAAGGCTTATGCATTGACCATAAACATAACAAATGTGTAGAATACATGGTGATTTGGAAGACAAGGAGTCTCTCAAAGCTTTTGAGGAGTTCAAGCAATCTCTTGTTGTGGCTCCAATTCTTGCTAAACCTAATTGGAGTAAGCCTTTCATCCTCTACACTATTGATTCCAACACAACTATAAGATGCACTATTAGTCAATTAGACCAAGATGGCCATGATTATCTAATAACTTATGCTAGTAGGCAAATTGTTTCAACAAAAAATAATTATTCAATAATGAAAAAAGAAGGGTTGGCAATGATCTTTGGTCTCAAAAATTTTAGACACTACTTGTTGGAGAGAAAGCCACCATTGTCACAAATCACAATGCTTTGACATACATCTTCAACAAGCCTAATGTGGAAGGGAGGCTAGCAAGGTGGATGCTACTCTTGTTTGAGTATGACTACACCATCAAGGATAAGCAAGGGAAGAAACATTCAAATGCTGATTTGTTATCTAGGGTATATGATGATGATAGAGTTGAACCAATGGATCATTCCTTCTAGGATGAGGAGCTCATGACAATCTCCATTGCTCAAGGGGTTCCAATGGAGTACAAGGAGATTTTGGACTTTGTTACAAGAGGTAACTATCCAAAAGGGATGCATGCTAAAGAGAGGAAGGTCTTGCACTATAACACCTATTTGTACATGTGTGTGGTATTGTGATATTTAGGTTGGTATTACAAGTACTTGAGAGATATTTTCTATATAAAGATAAAGGATGGTTCTATATTGGTCATGATTAGCTAAATTTAGTCATAGCTAAGATAGAGGAGACCTTACTTTAGAGGAAGTGGAAAAGATGAGCACCACTATTTTGGATTCTAGTGTGTTGACTTGGTATTATTCCTAGGTATTTGGCTTTGAGGAAAGAATTGAGAACTCTTGGACCCACAAGACTTTTTGTTTTGGTTTCTTCTATAGTCCAAGGATAGCCCATGTGAAGGAATCCTTGACTTAGTTGTTGGGTCAAGATAAGATCACATGCTTAGTGGAATATGCCCATGTGGATGCATATTCCTTTATACTTTTTGACTTTACTTGACTTTTAGCCTAGTAACTTGAGTTACTATAGTAAAAGTAACTCTAGTGCATAATTATTTCACAAGTATATAAACAAGGGGTGAGGAGGTACTCATCATTCTTTCATTTGCAACTATCTCTTCCTCATTGAGTTCTCTAGTGAGCAATGTCTTGCTTGAGGCTTGGAGTGTTAGCCTTGGAGGAATACAATGGAGTTGGGGTTCTTTGCCTTCTTAGTCTATAGTGCGCTACCATAATAGCCATTAGAGGTTCATTCCGAGTGAAAGACAAGCCGGCTCACATGTCAAGACAAGATCACATGCTTAATGGAATATGCCCATGTGAATGGATATTCCTTCATACTTTTTGCCTTTACTTGAGTTTTTGTCTAGTCGCTTGAGTTACTCTTGTAATTAGTAATTTTAGTGCGTAATTATTTCACAAGTATATAAACTAGGGGTGAGGAGGTAGTAATCGTCCTTTCATTTACAACTATCTTTCTCTCTCATTGAGCTCTCTAATGAGCAATGTTTTGCATCTTGGAGTGTTAGCCTTGGAGGAGTATGATGGAGTTGGGGTTCTTTGCCTTCTTAGTCCATGGTGTGCTACCAGAATAGCCATCAAGGTTCATCCTTAGTGAGAGACAGGCCGGCTCACAACCCTTTCTCCTTCCTATCAAAGACCCCAAACCTTCTCCTTTGAGATTTTTCTTTTGTCTAGAAAAAACCCTTCAAGAGTCCACTGTCCAACCCAAGATTTCCTAAGCACTCTCTCCTTCAACCCTTGATAGCTCTCCCTAATCACCTTCAATATGTCACTCATTTTTCCCCTTCTTTTCCTTTTGATAGTCTTCTTGTATTCCATTCCTGAACTCTCTCAAAAACTCTTCCTCTCTTCAAGGCACACCCTTCTCTCCTTCTTTGAATCCCTATCACAGTCCCAAAGTAAACCCCTTTATCTTGAAGCACTTCCTCTTCTTTCTTGCCAGCCCCTACCTTTCTTCTTAAAATATCCTCTCTATCCTGGCAATCTCCACAGGCCAAATCCTTCTCTCAAAGCACTTCTCTCAACACACTCTTCCTCTGTCCAGGCAGCTAGCCCTATCTCCTTCAGGAATTTTTCCCCTATGTATCTCTTCAGGCCCTCAATCCTTTTCCTGTCTTGGCAATCCTGAGAGCCAAATCCTTCTCTTGAAGCACTTCTCTCCCTTCACTCTTGCTCTGTCCAGGCAGCCAACCCTATCTCCTTTGGGAATTTTCCCTTATATCTCTCTTCAGGCTCTCAATCCTTTCCTGTCCTGGCAATCTTCAAAAAGCCAAATCTCTCTCTCTCTCTCTCTCTCTCTCTCTCTCTCTCTCTCTCTCTCTCTCTCTCTCTCTCTCTCTCTCTCTCTCTCTCTCTTGTCCTTTGATATCCCTTGTCTGTCATAGAAGCCCCCCCTTCAAGAAAGCTCATTCTTCCCTCTTTTGTCCAAATAAAGAAACTTCCCAGAGTTCAGTTTGCTCCTCTTCTTGTCTTGTCCCAATGGCTGATACTAAACAAAGACTTCCTTCCTCCATCTGCGAAGCCCCTCTCTTTCCTTTTTTCTTTCCCTTCTCCTTTTGAAAAATCTTCTCCTTGCACTGCACCTTTTTGGGATCTCCTCCAACTTCAGCTGACTCTTCCTTGTCCTATCCCAGCTGCTGACACCAAATGAAGGCCTCCCTCCAGTGGCTGCCAAATCCCATCTTTTCTTTTCTCCTTAAAATTCTCTCCTCTTCTCTGTACAGGCTCAAGGCTTTTTCTCCTCCAAGTGTTTTCTCCCTCTATGTATGTCAGGCCAACCTTCTTCTCAAAAATCCTTTTGAGAAATTCTCCCCTTTCAGCCGCCAGTAACATAAAAGAATAACCCAAGCTTATAGTAACATAAAAAAACTCACACCAAATAGCACTAACACAACACATAGATTATTTTCCCAATGAAAACAGAAATTATATATTATATCATTGATGGTTCTCACCACTTGGGTTAAAGAACACTCATGCTAAGTTCTAAAGAGTCATGGATAAAATCCTAGTAAAATTTTGATTTTTCTCAATGCTATATTGATGATATTATACTATTATCATGGAGGAGCATAACTGACATTGTTGGTGGTGTTTGAGAGATTGAGATCTCATGGACTCAAGTTACATTTTAGGAACTGCATATTCTTACAAGAGCAAGTTGAGTATTTGGTTCACACTATTTATCCTAGAGCACTTGCTATTAAAAAACCCAAGGAGGAGGCTATTGCATGTAATTCTTGACCTACAAATGTGAGCATGGTGTGAGCATGGTGTGAGCATTCCTCATATTGGTAAAATTATATTGCTGATATGTGAAAAGGTTTAGTGCAATTGCCAAGCCCTTGACAAAGCTAAACAAGCTTACACAAGAATGATATTGGGATGATGAGCAAGAGAGAGCTTTTATGGAGCTCAAGAAGAAGTTGACATTCTTTCTTATCCTTAGGAGACCAATCAAGGGATGTCTATCCTAGGTTAATATTGATTAGAGTATGTTGGGACTTGGAGTAGTGTTCATCTAATAGGATGTTGAATAGAAGGCATTTATGGTGCCCTGTGCTAATTGCTCCAACAATACAACAGAGGTCAAGTATAGTTCATATGAGGAAGCAATATGTTTGGCAATATTGCAAGCAATAGCATATTTCCAATGTTACTTATTTGGGAATCCTTTGACTCTCATCATTGATTATCAACCACTAAAGTGGTTGATGGAGTCCGATAAGCTTTCAAGGAAGCTTGCACAATAGGCTTTGATTTTACAAGAGTATGATTTCATGGACTTGGAGTGGTGAAGTATGATGTAGATGGGTTGTGTAGAAATCTTTATATTAGGCAGCATGATCAAACCAAGGCACATTGGCATAGTGAGATATATGAGAAGATGGTCTTAGGTTGGCATGCATCTACCTTTTTGTATATTGACTCAAGCTCTAGTGGAATCTCTCTCGATACAAATAAAAGCAACTATTGAGGTCTCCAATTCAAAGATTGGAGATATTGGTATAGGTAGCAAGATTCTTATGATGGTATCCTGGTGATAGACTATCTTTACCCTAGTATTGTAGGTGGCACAATTAGTGTTAAGGAAAGAGACCTTGTCCTTCAACAAGCAATGTGGTTTAGATTGGAGGGCAAACATCTTCTTTGGCTATGGGAGGATGGTAGTGTGTGAATAATACCCCTTCTATCTTAGATGTTAGAATTGGTACAACATTCTCATGAAGAGTTGGGACATTTTTGAGTAAAGCAAACATATAGTTTACATCAAAGTCATTATTGATGGTGTAACATGCAGACCAATGTGTAGTTTGTTGCCAGATGTATGGTTTATGATTGGGTTAGGAGCTTAGGAGCATTCAATGCTCCTAAGCCATAGTTATACCCACCATCTATCATATAGTTATTGCTAGAGTTTGAACTTTTTTAGAACTTTAGCATTGACTATGAGATATCATTAGTATGCTTTGGTTATGTTAGAGCACTTCTCAAAGTGGATTGAGTATGTGGATTGAGTCAATGAAGAGACTTGTCAAGAAGTACCACTTACTTGTTCTTGGATTGGGTTCTTAGTCATTTTGGTGCACCAATCAAGGTATAAAATTCTTGTAGAATTCTAGGTCTTGTGTGACAAGACCTTGATTGATCATTGTATTATTATCACCCTAAGTAGATAGTTTAGTAGAGAGAGTGGTTCAAATTGTGAAGAGAGTATTGCATACATATGGTTTTTTGAGAGGCCACTTGGGAGATTGGGATCTCTTGTTACCTTGGTTGGTTATGGGCTATTGGTTCAACCATCAAGCCTCCTTAGCATTCTTCTCTCCTTACTTCTTACTCTATGGATAAGATCTAAATAACCTATTACTATTTGGGAGATGCTTTTGTAGTTTTGGACTTAGATGATCCAGGCATGGGTGAGCACATGTCCTCAATAGGCAAAAATCTTTTGGAGAAAAATGCCAATGGCCTTTGAGAACTTGGCAATTGCTAAATATAGAGATACCTTATGTTATGCTACTATTGGAGAGCAAAGTTATGGAACCCTTGATTCATTGGTTTCATATGGGTATTATTTATATTCATAGTAGACTATATTGATGACTCTTGATGTGATTACAAACCATACTATCTTGAGAGTGCATGAGGTTTTGCCTTTGGAGTCTTTATGTTGGAAGGACGTTGGTGTTATTTGGATTGATCATGTGCACAATGCATTTAAAAGACCAAGGAGAGAAATGGGAGAATAAAAGATCAAAATGAAAATCACATTCAAAATATGCAATTGAGAGAAACTCTAAATACCTAGTATGAGCTTGGGCTTTGGTATTTATAGTGAAGCAATGAAAGGCTCTTGAGAAGTTTCCAAGTAAAATTTCTTCTCAAAGCCACCTTCTTGGAGTGTAAGCTAAGCTACCCAAGAATTTTCCTTCTCAAAGCCACCTACTTGGTATACAAGCTAAACAGCCATTAACTTGGTGTGCAAGTTAACCATTCTTTGCAAGGGAGGTTCTCCCCATATAGAAGGTTCTTCCCAAGAATCTTTCTTGGTGCTTTTAGAACATTCTACCAAGAATCTACCTAGATGTTTTTAGAACATTCTTGGAATTCCTTGCTATATTTGGCTTATTTAACTAACTCATTACCCTCTGCTAACTTGTCTATTAACTTCATATTATTTGTATTCCCCCATCTTTAGTTGGTGATGTTCTTGTCACCATGGAATCTATAAACTCTTATATAGCCATTTGGTATTTTGGAGATGAGAAAGAGGCTCCCATCACAAAGATGATACCATTTCTAGAGGACCTTATATTCAATGTGTTATTTGTGACCATGTGGGATGTCATAACATGCAAGTATACAATCACCTTTTTATTCCTCATGAGCATTGACAAGGATAGGAAGAGGAAGAGGGGTTGGATAAGAGTGGAAAAGGAAGATGGGTTAGAAACAAAGTGTTTTAACTTTCAAGCATGAAATACATGATGGATCTGCGTATAACTAGGAAGAGCAAGTTGGTAGTAAAAAGAAGAAATAACCCAAGTAATCTCAAATAGACCTACTCAATTAGGAGCAAGTTTATAAACTTAGGTATCAAGTTTAAAAGGAAGGTTATTAGAATAAAACATGACCTTATCACCTAGCTGAAAGGTGAGATCATAGTGATGCTTATCAACATGTTGCTCTTGTTGATTTTGAGCAATGAGGAGATGAGACTTGGGTTAGTGGAGGGATCTAGATAACATAGCCAATAAGTAGAAGTATGTAGGACCTAAGATGGTAGATGAGCAAGAAGAGAACTTGGAACAAGTGGATCTGGCCCATAATTAAGGAAGAAGGGAGAAAAGCCAATACTTGCCTACTTGAAATTCTTATAGGTAAACTTAGCAGCTATGAGACAAGTATCCCAATCAATGTGGTGAATACTAACAAAGCCACATAAGATATCTTCTAAAGTGAATTTTTCTCATTTTTTTATCTATTAGTTTGAGAATGATAGGCTATAGATAACGCAAGTTTGATACCAAGGAGTTAAAAAAGCATTTGTCAAAATTAACCAATAAAATAAGTATCAAGATCAAGATGAGGAATCTTGGTATCACATGGTGCTTGAAGATGATATAATTGTAGATCTTGGTCAACACTAGAGCATCAATTGTATCCATGATAGGTACCAAATTAATTTGCTTGGTAAGCTTATCAACAAACACTACAATGTTTGTATGTCCATGCTCTATCTTTGGCAAAGGTGATGAGTTCTATGCTTACATGGTCCAACTATTAGATAGAATTGGTAGAGGTTGAAGAAGTCCACTCAACTTTTGGTTACAAACTTTGTTGTGTTGTTAGCTCTTATAAGGTCAAACAAAATCTCAACCCTCTCATACTATGGTGGTCCACCACCATTAAAATTGTAGAGTCAAGGTCTTGTCCACATATATGTGACTAGTAATTGGTAAGTTGTAAGCCTCTAGAAGTCACACAAGTTGTAAAACACCTTTGGTTGGAACATAGATCCAATTCTCATAGAATAGAAGGCACTTTTTGAAGGAAAAAGTATTGTAGTCCGTATTTTCTATTGCAAGATGACTTTGTACCAACTAAAACAAGGGATTTTGTTGTAAAGTGGTCCTAAACTCAATTTGGACTTTTGAGTCAATTGACTTTATTATAATTGTTGCTATTATAAAAGCTGCAAGAAGAGTCTTCAAATGTAGTTGTTGTGACAAGGCATTGGGAATGACATAGAACTTTGTTGGTATGTATTCAAACTTGACATCAAAAAATTGTAGTTGATCCTCCTATTGATGATGTTGACTCTTCATGTGCTCTAAATGTAAGGTTTGCAATAAGGGCTTGGGATTGGTCTGCATAATCACAAATTCTTCAATAAGATAATGGCACCACACTTTGGTTGCATACACTATTGCTAATTGTTCTTGATCTCAAGGAGAAGAATTCCTTTTGTTGCATTTTGTTTTCAAGATACAAAGGCTATGAGATGTAGGCTATGGGAATGCATATTGTAATACAACTCCAATTGCAAAGTTAGAAGCATCAAATCAACCACACAAGATAGTTGAGGATCATATGGTCAGAGTATGGGTTGTGAAGACACTATATCTTTAAACTTCTTGAATGCTTCTTCTTGCTTGGTATTCCATTCAAAGCTTGTGTTCTCCCCAAGGGTTGGTTAATGGTGCAGCCACATACACAAAATTATGGATGAATTGTCAATAAAAACTTGCTAATCCATTGAATCCCTAAACTTCTATGGCATCCTTAGGAGTAGGCCAATTGGTAATAGACTTGAATTTCTCCTTTTCCATCTTGAGCTCATCTTTTGAAACCTGATGGCCCAAGAAGGTAACTTACTTCAGCCAAAAGTCGCTCTTGGACTTCTTGTGAAAGAACTCCCATTAGCCTAGTCTTCTCAAGACTTTCTAGATGTGATTCTTTTTTTCTACTTCTATCTTATTGTAAATCAAATTATCATCCAATAACACCACCACATATCAATCCAATAGCCCATCTAACATCCAATGTATTTGATCCATGAAGAATATTGGAGCATTAGTGAGCCCAAAAGGTAAAACCCTACATTCAAAACACCTATACGTTGTATGAAAGGCATACTTTTGGACAACTCTTCCAACCATTGAAATCTGCCAATAGCCGCTTTGAAGATCTGTAACACCCATTTGTGCATGTGTGTGGTATTGTGATATTTAGCTTGGTATTAAAAGTTCTTAAGAGATATATATATATATAGAGATAAAGGATGGTTCTATATTAGTCATAGTTAGCTAAAGTTATTCACAGCTAAGATAGAGAGGACCTTACTTTAGAGGAAGTAGGACAGATGAGCACCACTATTTTGGATTTTAGTGTGTTGAATTGGTATTATTCCTAGGTGTTTGGCTTTGAGGAAAGAGTTGAGAACTCTTTGGCCCGCAAGCCTTTTTGTTTTGGATTCTTCTTTAGTCCAAGGATAGCCCATGTGAAGGAATCCTTGACTTAGTGGTTGGGTCAAGATAAGACCACATGCTTAGGGGAATATGCCCATGTGAATGATATTCCTTTCTACTTTTTGACTTTACTTGACTTTTAGTCTAGTAACTTGAGTTACTAAGGTAATTAATAACTTTGGTACACAACTATTTCACAAGTATATAAACAAGGGGTGAGGAGGTACTCATCATCCTTTCATTTGTAACTATCTCTCTCTCATTGAGTTCTCTAGTGAGCAATGTCTTGAGTCTTGGAGTGTTAGCCTTGGAGGAGTATGATGGAGTTTGGGTTCCTTGTCTTCTTAGTCCGTGGTGCACTACCATAATAGCCATCAGAGGTTCATCCTGAGTGAGAGACAGGCCGGCTCACAGATCCAACTTTGAGAAGTATAGAGCTCCACTCAATTGATCTAAAAATTCATCAATTCAAGGAAAGGGATACACATTCTTCACAATTTTTTTATTGAGACCACGGTCTTCAATATAGAAGCAAAGTCTTGCATTCATTTTTGATACAAATAGTACCAATGCTCTCCAAGGAGATGTACTTTACTAAATGAAATTTTCTCCAACAACTCAATCATTGTTGTTTAAAGCTCTTCTAACTCCTTTGGTGAAAGCCAATAGATTAGTCTACGCACTAGATTGCTACTTGGTAATAGTTTGATCTTGAAGTGTGTACCATGATCAAAAGGTAACCCCTTTGGAAGATCATCTAAAAATACATTTGCAAACACCTAAGCAATTGAATCAACCATTGCTTGATGAGGGTTTCTTATTCTTATCAAATTTTTCTTATATAAAAATTTTGATCCACATTGCAGAAATAGTAATATATTCCTCCAAAGCTTGCTTTATAGCCACTATATTGATAAAATTTTCATCTTGAGACTTACTATTCTTAAGTGTCTTACTTAAAGGTGTCAAACAACCTACTTGATAATTCTTACCTTGGTGTTGTACTTGAATTTATTGTTGGGTCCAATAAAATTGAACCTTATAATATTCAAACCAATGAAGACCTAAAATGATATTGTATTATAGATGAGCTATACAAATCTCATACACTTTGAATATTCCTTCCCAATCTAGAATACAAAAGGATGTGAAGTACAAAATCCAGAATTATTTTTACCATTTGACATCATCAATGTGCTACCCATCCACATAAGAATATATAATTCCGTTGCTAATTGCATGGATATGAAATTCTCCAAATTGTTATCAATCAAAATTCTACAACCGTGATTGAATATCATACCTTACAAGTGAATCAAACTTGCACAAGTAGTGCATTCAATCCCATTAGAACTAATCAGGTTTTCAGTAAATGGTTTTATATCTCTTATTTGGACTCTTTGTTTCCTTGATCATCAAATTCAATGAATTCCATTTGGACCATTTTTGGGGCTATCAATTCCTAGTTTGGCATTAAATAATGCAATGTCCAATTTGGTGATAATAGGAGCAACCACCATTTTGTCACAATCTTTCTTTGTTTACAATAGCAAGTAGCATCAATCTCCATTGATGTTGGTTCCTTCACTTGTGTGTGGTGTGTTCACAAGTTCCATGAAGGTCTAGGTCAAGTCTAAGTTATGGTAACCAAAGAACCAATTGCATGGTTTCTTCTAAGTGTTTGGACTTATGTATAGTTCTTTCTAATTTGGTGTGTGATTTCAATCCCCTCATAACTCAATCTAGAATTTCACCTTCTAGTATCTCTAGAATTTCATAAGGCTTTTGACAAAGAAAATCTTCTTCAATCTTACAATCTATCTTGTGTGGCTTGTGCAACATTTATTATATAGAATCTCCTAATTATTGCTCTCTTGAAAAAAAAATTCCATATTGAGATTAGAGCAACAAAGTGCCATTGAGTTTACTCCACTTGGAGTTGCCACCATAGTTTGGCCATTCCATCTAATTAACCAAATCCAAGAGAATCTATCTTCATTCATCTAGAAGATTTATGGCTTCAAAATAAAGTTCACAATCAAAATACAACATTCTCTATTATAGTTGAAAGATTTTTACCATCAAATACCTTAGCTTTGGAAATTAGACTTGCTTTCTCCTTCTTGAAATGCTACTCTCTCTCTCCATGCTCTTGTTGTTGATTTTCACAATCTCTCTTGTCCAACAATTAAGTTAGGTGCTTGATTTACTATTGCATAACAATGATGACTTTGGGCATTATTGTTATGACTACTTTTCTACCAACTATCTATTTGCAATTATCTTAGTTAACACGTCCATCACTCTCCATAAGTTACAATGAAAGGGTAATGGTTCATTAGACAAGGTGATCACATTCAAAAAGAAATTCCTAAAGTGTGAAAATTGATGCTTCGATACATGAACACAAAAATCTAAATGATTTAGAGGAAATAGATTTGGTGATCTATAGATTCCATCCATCCCATTCTTGCTTTGATCTCAATGTAAAAGATTGAGGAGAGAAATAAGAGAGTGGAAGATCATAATGGAACTCATATTGGAAACACACAAGTGTGTGAAATTGCAAATGAAAAATATGAGCTTGGGCTATGGTATTTATAGTGAAGCAACACAAGACTTTTGAGAAGCTTCCAAGGAAGCTTCTCTCTCAAAGCCATCTCATTAGCCTTTGCTAACTTACTTGCTAACTCTTTATTATTGCAAAACCACCTCCTAAACATTGATGGCATGATGAACCCAAGGTTGGTAGTTGTATGTGCAAGTTTGTAGTTTATGTTATATGGCTCTTCAAATGGAGCTACTACTATGTTGATGTGTGATAGTTGTTTGATAGGATGAAAAATGGCATGTTTGACCCTTCTCCTCATGGTTATTCCTCAAAAGAAATAACTATATCCTTGATGTACTTAACGCTATAGCTAGTTTTGTAACACCATTTGTGCATGTGTATGTTATTGTATATTTAGTTTGGCATAAGAAATAATTAAAAAATATTTTTTATATAGAGATAAAGGATGGTTCTACATTAGTCCTGATTAGTTTAAGTTCATCATAGCTAAGATAGAGGAGACCTTACTTTAGACTTAAAATGGAAAAGATGAGTATCACTTTTTTCGTTTCTAGTGTATTGACTTGGTATTATTACTAGGTGTTTGGCTTTGACGAAAGAGTTGAAAACTCTTGGACCCACAAGCCATATTTTTTTGAATTCTTCTATAGTCCAAGGATAGCCCGTGTGAAGGAATCCTTGACTTAGTGATTGGGTTAAGATAAGACACATGCTTAGGAGTATATTCCCATGAGTATGGATGAGGAGGTACTCATCATATGTTCATTTGTAACTATCTCTCTCTCATTGAGTTCTCTTATGAGCAATATCTTGAGTCTTGGAGTGCTAGCCTTGGAAGAGTATGATGGAGTTGGGGTACAAGGTTCATTAAGAGTGCCAGCTCACAATTTTAGTTTCATTGCCAAAACCTCTCTAGAAGGCAACATAATCTTTTGTGTACAATTCTATATTAGACAGAAGGAGGCTATGAGAATTCACTTGGAGAAAACATTAAAGGAGGAGAAGGCTAAACTTATGTTAGAGAACTGGACTCATTTTTATACCCTGCATTTCATGATGATTTCTTTGAGGTGATTTTGTATATATTGTACTCATGAGAGGATTTGGGGAGATTGTGTGAGGTGGATTGCTGATTTTGGTGATTTAGGCAAAATACCAAGTTCAAGATTTGGACTTGAAATTTCTACACATGATAGCTTGAGTTATCTTTAAATTAGAACACTTGAAACTATTGTGAGAGCTAGTACACGCACTTAGCTAGAATTTTTTAAAGTTTACAAGGTAAATTGCTCTTGAAATTGCATACTCTCTAGAAATTTGTAAATAATCTACCATTTATTATTTATCAAGGGATTTTTCTAAAAGTTTCAAATAAAATTCAGTGCATAGTATCCTACCTTTTAGCCCAAGAATTAGGAAGAGATCATTCTTGCATAAAAAGTTATGACTTTTTTAAGTGAGTGGGGTGGGTTTTAGACCAAAACTGAAATATATTTATTGAATAGAAAGGTGCTTAAGCCAAATGGTTTGATGAAAAGATCTGAAATTTAGGTTGGCCACTTTAACCTATGAGCAGGTCTATTTCTCACTCAAGATGAACCTCTGATGGCTATTATGGTAGCACACCATGGACTAAGATGGAAAAGAATCCCAACTCTGTCATACTCTTCCAAGGCTAACACTCCAAGGCTCAAACCATTACTCACTAAAAAACTCAATGAGAGAGAGATAGTTACAAATGAAAGGATGATAAGTACCTCCTCATCCCAAGTTTATATACTTGTGAAATAATTACACACCAATATTACTAATTATTGGTGTAACTCAAGTTATTAGGCTGAAAGTCAAATAAAGTCTAAATTCTAAAGGAATATCTATACTCATGTGAATATTCTGCTAAACATGTGCTCTTATCTTGACCCAACCACTTAGTCAAGGATTCCTTCACATGCGCTTTCCTTGGACTATAGAAGAATTCAAAACAAAAAGACTTTGGATCCAAGAGTTCTCAACTTTTTCCTCAAAGCCAAACACCTAGAACTAATACCAAGTCAATACACTAGAATCCAAAATAGTGGTTCTCATCATCATCATAATTCCTCTATAGTGACATCTCCCCTATTTTAACTATGACTAACCTTAGCTAATCATGACTAACGTAGAACTATCTTTTATCTTTATATAAGTAATATCTCTCAAGTACTTATAATACCAAACTAAACATCATAATAATGCATACATGCACAAATGGGTGTTACAAGCCAAGGTCAAGATCTACAAGATCCTTGTTCTAGTGCATGTTTGGAAGATGTTATGTATATTATGATATCTCTAGGTTCATCAATCTATTTCTCTAGCCTATATTTTGGAGAATTCAGTTTGATAGATGATTCTCAAACACGGGTGGTGACGAGTATACTTTAGGTCCATTCTTGGATGGGACTTGCCATGTTGTCTGATGTAGCAAGAGTGGTATCATAGACAAATCATCTTTGTCTTTGGTGGATAAACCTCTTACTTAGTGAGTTTCTATAGTATACTTACTATGGGATCAACAACTAGAGCACCTTACGATTGATTATATTTTGGATATTGGATGCTAGTCTCAAATGGTAGTAGTGGCTGATTCATCATCTATGGCAATGTTGAACCTTGTTGAATAGCTTAGGGATACTTTACCTACACTTAAGAGTTTCTCAACTCCCATGCTTTTCAAGAGAGAGGTCTTGGACTTGTTTGGGACTCACAATTGCAATAGTTGGTGGAGCTCAATACCAATGAGAAGGAGTGGGTGATGGATTTTTGTACCAATATCACCATTGTACAATAGTGTTAAAGGCATCCCTCATTAGATATTAGGCCAGGCTATAAACTTGAACCATTTCACTTGGATTGTAAGCCTTGGGTTGGCATAGTGGTGTAGCATGCACTTGATAGGCATCACCACTCTAACATTTATGAGGTTTGTGCCTATCAAGAAAATTCAAGCACATGCTAGGGATGATGGACCAAGTGGGCATAGTATCTTAGGACATAGCCAATGGCTACTAGTGAGAGTGGCCTACTTGGGTTCCACAAAGATTAGTGTGGTCTACTGAGGTTACACCTTTGTTCTACTTGGGATGCACATAGAGGACATATAGATCTTGTAGCCAAAGTAGGGGGATTTTTTGCATTGAGTTTGGGGACTCTAGTGGTTGGAGGCATGAAATTATTGCTCCCAAGTGCATGGTGTGGTAGCCAATCAATGCATCTTCTAGTTCTACATCAATTATAGAGGATACTTAAGAGCCTAACATTGGATCCAAGTTTACAAGAGGGGAAGAATACAAGAGATCCTTGAGGAGCTACATAAATTTTTTTACCTTTGGTATGAAGGATTTGGGTGCCTTAAAAAGACCGAGTATTTGGATTCAGCTGACTAGTGATACAATAGATTTTTGATATCTCTACAAATATAGTGATATGGAGAGAGCATTGATTCAAAGTTGGAGTAGAGATATTTTTGAGGTTAGTTTGGTGGAAATTTCAAATGGAGAGTATGCTTTAGCTATAGTGATGCCAACCAAGAAGGATATGCATGGCAATTACACAAATAAGCAGATATGTAGAGATTACCATCCTATTAACTAACAAACTAGGGTTGATTGATATGCCATGCTTACACTAGAGGAGATATTTGATGCAATTGTGCATGCAAAGGTCTTCAATACTTTGGATTTTTGAGCAAGATATCATTAATTGCCAATCAAGGAGGAGTACAAGTCTAAGATAACATTTTGGGCTATTGATCCTCATTGCAAGGATGTATTATATCAATAGAGGTTCTTACTATGTGGGTTAAAGAATGCTTCTGCTAATTCCAATGGGTTATAGACAAGATCCTAGTAGGATTAGATTTTACTCCATGTTATATTGGTGAGATTTTGGTCTATAGCACTACTTTGGAGTAGCATAAGAGATATTTGTTGGAAGAATTTGAGAGGTTGAGATCTCATGGACTCAAATTACATTTTGGGACTCAAATACTCAACCTACTTCTTCCACAAGTAGGTTGAAGTATTTGGGTCACACTATCTACTTGGTGGACTTGTTATTTAGTAGACAAAGTTGAGGTTATTGCATGTATTCCTTGGCCTATGGATGTGAGCAAATTTGGGCTTGCAAAATTCTATTGCCAATATGTTAGAGGATTTAGTGTCATTGCCAAGGCCTCGACAATGCTAACCAAGCTTACACAAGAGTGGTGTTGCAAAGATGAGCAAGAGAGAGCTTTTATAGAGCTCAAGGAATGGAGGATATTTTCCCTTATTCTCAAGAGATTGATTAGCAGATGACCATTCCAAGTTCATACTGATTAGAGTACATTGGGGCTTGGAGCCTTGCTCACCCAACATGATGATGACAAGAAGGATTTTGTGGTGGCTATGCTAGTTGCTCAAACAATTCAATAAAGGCAAAGTATAGTTCATATGAGAGAGTGTTTGTTGGAGTCCATCAACCACTAAAGTGGTTGATAGACTCCAACAAGCTTTCAAGGAAGCTTGGACCATGGGCTCTAATTTTACAAGAGTATGATTTCATGCTTATTCACAAACTTGGAGTGTTGAACCATGATTCAGATGGATTGAGTAAAAACCCATGTTCCAGCCAGCAAGATCAGATTGGAACTATAACATCCATTGATGCATATATGTTCTATAGGGATATTAAGTATGGTATGCAAGTAGTGGAGAAATGTTATCTATATGGAGTTTAGCTAAGCTTGTACATTAGTTATAATGAGCTAGATATAGTCCTAGATATGATAAAGGTGACCCTATTGTAGAGGAAGGGGAAAGAGTGAGCATCAATAACTTGGTATTATTTCTAATTATTTGACTTTGGAAGAAGAGTTGAGAACTAGTGGGACCACAAGCCTTGTTGGTGCAGATTTTTCTATAGTCCAAAGATAGTCCATGTGAAAGAATCCTTGATTTGGTTGGTAGGTGAGTATAAGAGCACTTACCCATGGGATTATCTCCATGTGCTAGAATATTCCTTTAGATGTTTAGACTTTATTTGACTTTTAGCCTAATAACTGGAGTTTCTTCAGTAATTAGTAACTTTGGTGCGTAATTTTTTTACAAGTATCTAAACTAAGAGTGGGGAGGTATACGGTACCCACATTTTTCATTTTGGATGAGTTTAGAAGAAGAAATACACTGTTGAAACCAAATTGAAAGCAAATGGAGAACAAATGAGTGCAAACTTGTGATTTGATCAAACCCGAGGAAGTAGACTTCATGTAAGAGGAAGAAGGGCTCGGTTTGGATCAAATCCGAAGAATCTTACTTCGTGTCAGAGGAGGGAAAAACTCGGATCAGACGTTAAGGAGGGCACACCCGAAGGAGAAATAGAAGTTACAGGTCAGGATTCGTGCGGGGGTCATATCTCAATGCACACAAGTTGAAATCAAGCGTGCTATATCTCGTTGGAAGCGTCTCGTCTAGAGCTTTCCGTTGACACCAAAATCCCAAATTTGGAGGTCTGTAAAAGAAGTTACAAGCATTTGAAGTTTCTGGAGTAGATGTACTTCGGGTCAAAGTGTCTTCGGGTCAATGTGACTTTGGATTTCGTACTTCGTAGTTCGGGTTTACATGACTTCGGGTCATGAGATTTCGCCTCAAGATGAAGATGACTAAATCCAAGGTAGGCGGACCTCGGAGTGCAATGAAGGTGACTTGGGGAGTTTTGCCAGAGGGATCAGAGGAAGTTAGAATATGGAAAGAAGATAGTTAGGATACCCATGACTTCAATTTCAGTTCTGATTGAAGATATGATAGAAATTGAAGGAGAAATAATAGTAGTGAATAAACCTGAAGTGAAGGATCCAACAATAAGTGTCTTCGGGTTAGTAACATGAGTGATTAAGGGAAAGTGGGTTACAAATTGAAGATGTAGATAGTGTATTCATGCTTTCAATTATAATTCTTGATGAAGATATAGTAGAATTAGCAAAAGAATTGATAATAGTTAGACCCAAAGTAAGAGAGATAGGAGTGCAGGTGTCTTCGGATTTGATATTTGACACTTTAGAGAAGAGTGGGTCGAGAGATAGAGATTTAGAAGGCTTAACTATGATAGGAATTTCATATCAGGAAGGAGAAATGTTATAATTAGTGGAGGAATTAGGAGTTGTGAAACCCGAGGACAGAGTAGTAGGAAGTAAGATTACTTCGGGTTTGGATTTGAAAGTCGAGGACGAAGTAGACATCGGATCGGATTAGTAACCGATTTGAGATTTCAAGGGGCAGATATGAAGAGGTGCATTGTCATTTTGGATCTGCAGGTTAGAACAGTTGTTGTAGAAACGGTATAGTTGTTAGAACTGTCGATTTATTCACTATTTAAGAGTGGCATTTGCAGTTAGATGTTGTTTAGTGCTCATTATTTGTGAGAATAGATAAAGCGAAGTACTGTGAAGTAGTGCTCGTCGCTTGAGCTTGATTCCGAGTATCAACTTTGTGATTGTGTTTGTGAATGTTTGGAGAAATTTGAAGTGCAAATCAAAGTGTTTGTTGGATGTTGGATTCCACAACCTTGATCTTCATTCTGTGTGTTTGATCCTGAGTAAAGTGCAATCAAAGCAATGCCTTGACAGATCTAAGAGGAATTGTAGTGTTGGTAGTATTCTGCATTTGTGAGTGCAGTGCCAAGTTGATGTGAAGCAATTTCGATCGAGGAAGTTGTGCCTTCAGTGGAAGGGTGGAACACAATTCTGAGGCAAAGTCATTTTGCAGTGAAGTGCCATTTTTGGGAGAGCCTGAATCATCACAATCAAGATTGTTTGGAAAGATTTGATGGAGTTGTGATTAAGAAGTGTGAATTTGTGACAAGACTGCGAGTCAGTGCTTGTTACTCTCTTCTGGGTGTGGTTTCTACCTGAGAGATTAAAGACGCAACCAAGAAGAACTACATGTTATTGTTTGACTTTGTATTTGGACATTTTTGACTCGTATCTCTACGGGAACAAACTTTACTTACCCAATTACCGCAAAAGTGATATTTGCCGGGTTGTCATAAGGTACTCATCATCCTTTCATTTGCAATTATCTTTTTCTCATGGAGTTCTTTAGTGATCAATGTCTTGAGTCTTGGAGGTGCCTTGGAGTTCTAGCAATGGAAGAGTGTGATGGCATGAGGGTTCCTAGCCTTTTTAGTCCATGGTACACTTCCTTAATAGCCATCAAAGGTTCATCCTAAGCAAGAGATATGTTGGCTCATATATTTCGTTCCATTGCCAAAACCTTTCTAGAACGTAAGATAATGTTCCACTTTTAGTTGTATATTAGGCACAAGGAGGCTATGAAAGCTCATTTAAAGAGAACATTAGGGGAGTAGAGAGCTGAACTTATGTTATAGAACTTGGACTCATTTTTATACCATGTAAATTCATTATGATGTATTTAATGTGATATTATACATCTTATATACTTGAGAGGATTTGGAAAGATTGTTTGAGGTGGATTATAGATGTTGATGATTTTGGGCAAAACCTCGAGTTTTAAATCTAGATTTGAAATTTGCATAGAGGATAGCTTGGGTTATCTTTCAGTTGGGACATTCAAAATTATTTCACTACTACACACACTAAGCTAGAAGTTTTGGAAGGTGGTAGGGTAAATTGTTCCAACAAATTGCACACTCTTGGAATTTCATATGTTATTTTTTCACTATTGCATTTTCAATAGATTATTTATATTTAAAACATTTTAAGATAATTAAATGCAAGCTATTCTACCTTTTGGCTCAATAATTGGAGAAAGATCATTCTTCCACCAAAAATTTATGAATTTTTGAAGTGAAGAGGATGGTTTTCGACCAAATTTGAGATAATGTGTACTAAATAGAAAGGTTCTCTTGCCAAATGGCTGAATGAGAGGGGCTGAAGTTTTGCAAGAGACTACTCTCTAAAGTGGAGCTTGTATGGAACAGTGCAACAAATTTCAAATTACCAATTGGGAGGATTGATTGAGATTGTGAAGAAGACTTATTTCTAGGGAGTTAAGTTCTCATGCATGAAGAATGTGAAAAAAACCAAAAATATATTTGAGAATTTAGACTCATCTTGGGATCATGGAAGGCCAACAAAAGTGGAAAATGGAGGTTATGCAAGGTTCCCCAAAATTTTGAAGTGATTTTAGGGGTTGATTTGAAGAAAAGAGAATTTAGAATAGAATTTGAAGAGAGTGTTGGAAGGATCCAAAACCCTACACCATTAGGAAGAAAGAATGATTCTAAGTGTTTTCTATATAGAAAGAATGAACATAAGGCAAGTTTTATGTCCATTCACCTTTGAGAGCAAGACATTGAGGGAAAGGAGATGCTTACTTGCTAGGGATTACAAGTTGGACCTTCTTCAGCAAGATTGAGAGGGAGGAGATCTAAATTCAAGGAGTTGTGTGAGGTTTGTGGAGTAGAAAGACTCCCTAAAGGGCATGAGTGTAGTTGAGTACAACTCTTTTAGAAACTTTGGTGAAAGATCTTGGGGAGAGTCTTAGCACCGCTACCAAAAAACTATTTTCATAAGATAGTTCTCAAGATTTGTGATGGAGACAACTCTTTAATTGATGGATAAACTATCCATGAGAGTTCAACTAATATGCACCTTGGAATTTGATCATGTGATAAAAATCCTTGAGCAACCTGAACCTTTTGTGTTGCCTATGGTTGATTACTCTAAAAAAGTGGTAGTCATGTTTGTTCTCTAGTAGGTATAGGGTGAGAGAGAAAATAGAGAAAAAACTCAAAGAGAGGAGAAAAGTAATGAGAGGCTAAGATGGGGAAATTTCCAATTTTCTTTGGCAATGATAGAGAGGATGGAAAGGCTTTTGTGAGAGAATTCAAGAGGGCTTACATAGGTAACAATGACAGAAGGAAGAATGAGTAGGCTTTACTACTACCAGATTTCTTTGAGGATGTAGCTCTTACATGGTATGAGTCAAAATACCAAAAGTGTAATACTCCGAGGACAAGAGAAGAAAAAAAACACAGATTGCACACTCAAACAATCGATGCTCCAAGGGAGCACCTTCTCTTTATTATATAGACAAAGAGGATCTCCGCCAAGGAAGCTCCACCATAGGATTATGGACACAGATAGGTGACATGTCAGCAAGCTCCACCCTTGGATTACTTACTTGGATGGGTGACATGTCTGGTCTAGGTCCTATCTGGTTGGTCAAACAAGCTTTGACCAGAGGGAATCTTTTAGGGAATCTTCCTGTAGGAATCTCAAAATCATGTAAGGTACCGTTGGAAAGCTCTTGACAAGACAAAGCAGGAGGGAAGGGCAGGCCACCCTCTCCTCTGTTGGGGGGGGGGGATCTGCACATTCTTGAGGCCTAATTTATCCGTTTAGGCCTCCAAAATTGCCTTCAAAGATTTCAGGCATATTTCTGTTCCTACTCTATTAGTAGAAGTCCTCTTTCTGATCTATTTAGTCCATCATGTGTAACATCCTTCTAGATGTTACCAAACCAATTCTCACCTTTAAATCATATGTCAAGCTATTGGTTCTAAGGTTCTCAAGTCTATTTTGGTTTCTACCCTATTAGTAGAAGTACTATTTTGGTGATACTTCTATCTGATCTATTTTGACCATCATGTATAACATCATTCTAGATGTTACCAAACCAAATTTCACATCTAGATCATATGGCTAGCTCTTGGTATTACAAAAAGAGAGAGAGAGAGAGAGAGAAGACATGGGTAAGAGAAGTCTTGGGGAGAGTTTGACTACAATACCCATTGAGAACTTTCTTTTGGATGAGAGTTATGTGAGATTGATGAGTGAAGTTACTTTTCTCAAGCAAGGAGATGGAGAGAAAGTGAGAGTCTATGTAGAAAGAGTGGAGAAGTCAGAGTCCAAGTTCAACATAGTGTTGAAGAAGAGTGTGAATGATGTGGAAACTATTATGATTGAGATAGGAGCCATGCTCACCAAGGATTTTATGGGAAGGTTGAAACCACAAATTCAAAGTAAGGTGAAATATGGGAAACCTTCTTCCAAGGTAGAAGCTATCAATATTGCAATTTATATGGAGGAGAGTTTGGAAGAGGATGAGAGTAATTTGGTGGTGAAAGAGATTGTGCATCTTCCACAAGTCTACAAGTATGGTGAGACTTTTGATCTTTTGGTGGTAAGGTTGGCACCACAAGTAAGAGTTGCTCCTATTGGGAGAGAACCTAGGAATTATGAAAAATATCCATATAGAGAAGGCCAACCAACTAGAAATTTCAATGACAAAGATTGTTTTGGTTGTGGCGGTAGAGGTCACATCCAAATTCCACATACCATGGAGAAAGAGGTTATGAGGGGGCAAATAAAGAGAAAGAGTGAGGTGATGAAGCTCAAGTACCTCCTATGCAAAATAGAGGTAAGGGATAGCATCTATAGATGTAGTGGAGAGCAAGTATGAGAAGGAAGAATGCTCAAACTCCAAAGGTCTTAACTTGAAGCTTTTGGCACAAGAGAAGAAGAGAGCTTATTTTATAGATAAAATAGATTCTTCTCAAGAATCCATTCCTAGCAAGGATAGTCTAATGCCCACAAGTATCACTCACACAACTAGTTCAACACCATCAACAAAGACTGCAAGGAAGAAGTTGGAGTTAGATGATTTCTTAATCTCAAATCAACAATAGAGCTACAATGTGTTGGATGATATTGGTATTCACAAGGCAAACATCACAGTGGGTCAATTGATTGCTCTACATCCTACCTTGAGGAAGGAACATAGAGGTGTTTTGAGTTCTACAAGGAGCAAGAGAAAGAAGAAAGCAAAGACTTTGGTATCCATGGGGTTTGGTGGATGCAAAAATAGCACCATGGAAGGCTTGTGAATATGCCTCCAAAATTGATATGTGTAAATGGTCACAACATCAAAGATGCACTTGTTGATGGAGGATTTGCAATGAATGTCGTGTAAGAGAAGTTGATGAAGAAGTTTGGAATGATACCCTCTAGACCTTCAACTTTTGTAGTGAGCATGGCAAACAAGCAAAAAGTTCAATAAATAAGTATGATAGAAAAGGTGCTGGTCTTAGTCATAGGAGTTCAAAATCTCGTGATTTTCTAAGTCTTGAATAATGCAAGTTATGATTTGCTACTTGGGAGGCCATTGTTGAGAGCAACTCAAACAACAGATTTGATAGCACAAAGGGTACTTGAGAATTGGGCCAAATAACCATTGGGTTATAATTCCAATAAACAATACAAACCATATCTCACATTCAAATACACCATCTTCTTATTATTGGGAATCAAATTCATAAGAAAGAGCTTCAAGTGTGGACACCAGCATGGAAGAAGAGACCTCTTGAGATGAGGATGAATATGAATCTAATTTCTATGCATCCTTTGTGTTCTATGGACTTTTTGTATAAGCCAAAGGTTTTGAAGGATCCCAATAAATCAACATTGAACCTTGAGGATGTAGAGAGTAGACTATCTACCTAAAATATGGTCCTAATGTTACCAAGGAGAAGAAGGTCAGATTTGAAGAGATTTTCAGCAAGTACATCCATGTGTTTGCTTTCAATTACAAGGATCTCAAGGAAGTCACCTTGGAGGAGCACCAAATAGAGGTGGATTCATATGTAAGACCAATCCACCAAAAGCAATGTCTCATTAACCCACCAAAAAAAAATTTTGTGAAGGAGGAGATTGATGAGCTCAAGGAAATTCAGTATGTTTGAGGTGGAGAATTGAAAATGGTGTCCCCAATTGTGATTGTGAAAAAGAAGAATGGCAAGCTTTGGATATGTGCTGATTAAAAAAAGCTCAATGTTGTTACCAAGAAGGACTACTACCCCTTGCCATTCATTGATGAGATCTTGGAAGAGGTTGTGGGTTATGAGAGGCATAGTTTTGGAGATGGTTATAGTTGCCACAACCAAATCAAGATTACACTAGAGCATCAACAACTCACCAATTCATCACACCTTGAAGAACAAACACTTTCAAGGTCATGCCTTTTGGGCTTTGTAATGCTCCAATCACTTGTCAACAATTCATGAATAAAGTATTTGACCTTTTCATTGGGAAATTTGTGAGAGATTTCATTTGTGTCTATGGGAGCAAGGAGGAGCACTTTGAGCACTTGATCAAAGTTTTGCAATGCTTAGATGAAGTAAATGCAGCACTCAACCCAAAGAAATGCATCTTTGGTTGTGAAGAAAGTGTACTTTTGGGTTTATCATTTCCAAGGATGGAATAGCAATGGATCTTAAAATGGTGTGGAAAATCTAAGAGCTTCTATTCCTTTCAAGCTTGACAAAATTATGCTAATTCTTGGGGATGGTTGGGTACTATATGATATTTGTCTTCTCATTTTACAACAAGATTTATGCATTGATTATTTACATGGAGAAAGAAATAGAATACATAATGATTATGGTGGACAATGATGCTCTCAAAGCATTTCAGGAGCTCAAACAATTCCTTGTTATGGCTCCAATTCTTGTTAAAATTGATTAAAATAAGCCTTTCATCCTTTACACTAATATTTCCAATGTAGCTATAGGATGCACTCTTAGTCAATTAGACCAAGATAGGCATTATGCTAGTAGAAAGATGGCCTCAACAAAGAAGAATTATGCAATCACAGAAAAGGAAGGGTTGGCAATAATTTTTGGTCTCAAGAAGTTTTGACACTTTGTGATTGGAGGGAAGGTCATCATTGTCATGGATCACAAGGCTTTGAAGTAAATCTTCAACAAGCCTAATGTGGAGGGAAGACTAGCAAGGTGGATGGCACCCTTGTCTGAGTATGATTACACCATCAAAGATATGCTAAGGAAGAAACACACAAATGTTGATTTATTATCTAGGACCTATGATCATGATGGAATTGAGCTAGTGGATGATTTTTTGTTACATGAATAGTGCATGGCAATCTCAATCATTCAAGAGGTTCCAATGGAGTACAAGGTGATTGTGGATTTTGTTACAAGAGGTAACTATCCTGATGGGCTGCATACTAAGGAGAGGAAGGCCCTTGCAACAAGGTCTAGACCTCACACAATGATGGAGAACATTCTTTTTCATCAAGGTGTAGATGGTCTAATTCAAAAATTAGTGGGTAAGAAGGAGTCTATCCTACTCATGAAGGAGTTTCATAATGGTTTGGTATATAGGGTCTACTAGGAAATATGACTACTTTCAAGATTTTAGATGCAAATTACCATTGAAGTGGAATTTTCAAAGATTTTCTTGATTATTGCAAAACTTGTAATGTTTGTCAAGCTTTTGCTCAAAATTTGATCTCTACTCCACCTCTTAGATAATTTTATTACTATGACCTTTTGAGAAGTGGGCAACTAACTTTGTAGGTCCTTTGAATAGAACCCCAAGGAACAAGCAATACATTGTGGTAGTCTCCATTTCATTTGGTATATGGTATTGAGTTTACTTTACCTATTCACTTTCATCTTCCTACTTTTCAAGGTATTCATAGGAAATTGAAGAAGGCACTAGGAGGTGATGCAAAGAAGTCAAGGAAGGAGCCACTCATGAAATTGGAGGAAGCAAGAGCAATTGTTATGGTTTGAGTGGAGCAAGCTAAAAGGAAACAAAAGCAGAGCTATGACAAGATACAAGGCAAGAAGAAGGTGGAGCCCTTCAAGGAAGGTGATTGGATAATGTTATTTAATTCTATTCAATTGAAGTAGGTGCAAAATAAGTTCTTGCTTAAGTACTTTAGATCTTTCATAATGGAGAAAGTATGGGGCAATTACACCTATGATCTCAAGAGTTGGGAAGAAGATACTTTGATAGCATTAACTATGATAAGTTGAAGTTGTATTATAGAAGGTAAAGGGACTTTCACTCCAAGGACAAAGTGAAATCTTAGTCCAAAGGTAAATGTAACACTTGTTGATGCATGTAAGCTCTATAAAGATATTAAGTTTGGTATTACCTATATGGAGTTTAGCTAAGCTTCAACATTAGTCATGGTTAACTAGAGTTAGTCCTAGCTAAGATTAAGGTGATATTATTCTAGAGTAAAAGAAAAGAGTGAGAATCATTATGTGTCTTCTAATGTATTGACTTGATATTATTTCTAATTATTTGACTTTGAAAAAAGAGTTGAGAACTCCTCCGACCACAAACCTTGTTAGTGCAGTATTTTTTACAGTCTAAGGATAGCCCATGTGAAGAATCCTTGACTTAGTAAGTAGGTGAAGATATAATTTGTGCCTTTGTCAATGTTCACCATACCAATTGAGTTACTTGTCTTGTAGTTGCTAAGTTTACCTACAATAATTTCAATTAGGCAAGCACCAAGTTCTTTCCCTTCTTCCTTTATTTTGGGCAAGATCTACTTGTTCTAAATTTGCTTCTTGCTTCTTGCTATATTACCATCTCACATTCCTCATACTTACACCTTCTTGTCCATGTTATCTAAATCCTTACACCAAGCCAAGTCTCATCCTTTTGTTGCTCAAAATTGACAAAAGAAATATGCAAATATGCATTGTCATGATCTCATCTTTCAACTAGATGATAAGGTTGTATTTTATTTTAATAACCTTCTTCTCTTGTTAGACACCCAAGTTTTCAAACTTACTCCAAATTGATAGGTCCATTTTGATATTACTTAGATCATTTCTCTTATTGACTAGAAACTTGTCCTCCCTAGTCATATGAAGGTCCATCCTATCTTCCATGTTTCAAAGTTAAAACCTTTTATTTCTTATCCATCTTCCTTTTTTACTTGTGTCCAACTCCCTCCTCTTCCCATCCTTGTGAATGATCATGAGGAATAAAAAGTTGATCATAAACTTACACATAGTGACATCCAACATGGCTGCCAATAACACACTGAATATAAAGTCCTTTAAAACAAGTAACCTCTTCACAATATCGCATGGGAGCCTCTTTTCATCTCTAAAATACACAAAAAAATCATACAAGAGTTCAAAGATTCCATGGCAAAAAGGACATGACTAACTAGCAGAGGGAAAATATGTAATAATATGGTTACTAAAAGGCTAATTATTTAGTAAAATAAGTCAAATATAGCTAGGAATTCTAAGAATGTTTGAAAAGCATCTAGGAAGCTTCTTGGAGGGAAACCTCTATGTACCTTCTAAAGATTGGGTAGCATGCACACCAAGTTAATGGCTAGTTTAGCTTGTTTGCCAAGTAGGTAGTTTCTAGAAGGAAGTTTTGTTGGAAGTTTCTTGGGTAGCTTAGCTTGCACTCCAAGAAAGCGGCTTTGAGAAATAAGCTTCCTTATGAACTTGTCAAGAGTCTTGTATTTCTTTAATATAAATACCAAAGCCAAAGCTCATGCTAGGCATTTGGGTTTTTCTCTCAATTGAGAGTTTCAATGTGACTTCCTCTTTTTCTCTCCTTGGTCTTTTCCAATTATCCTTGTAGTTAAAATTTGGCCCTCACCACCTCATCATGCATCAAAGCTTCTCATTGGGAACAAAAGCACCTATCTCCATAATGAAATTGAGTTCTCTAACTCTTAACTCAACTTCATAACACCTTTGTGTGACACAATCAATTATCCTTTTGAGATATGTTGATTGTGTTCCATATAGAGGGTATTTATTTCTCCCTCAATAAAGTACTTCTTATCTTGGAAGAGATATGTGAATGGGATTTTAAATGTGCACTTATTGTTACCAATTTGGCTAGCTCTGCAATATTAAAACCCTTGTTTGATAATATCTTCATTTCCAAAAAGCTCTAGAGCTCTTCTTTTGTACATCTTAAAGGTACTCTTGCCAATTACAAAACCTTCTTTTTGTGCAATTTTCCAAGTATTAAGTAGCAGGCAAATTTCAAAAGAGGAAAACCAAAAGCCAAACAGCTTGGTTGCAGCACTACCACCAAATTGTTGATGAAGTCATCACTAGATATAGGATAAAAATTTGAATAGCTAGTAGCAATCATGCCAATTTTAGGGTTTATGATAAGATCAGAACTTGCTTGAAGATTGGGAACAAAATCTGGATTAAGATCTCCATTGGGGAATGATTATAGCATTGGGAGCAAAGTAAGGGACTGAGAGATTTAAGTCATTAGCTTGTGAGGCTTTAGAGAATGCAAGTTCATATTGAAATAAAAAAATTTATATTGCATGTAGCAAAGTTTTGTCCTCACAATTGACCCCTTATGATAAAGATTGCTTGGTGATGAGGCCTCACATGGTTAAACTCACAAACGCTTGTGATGAGTACCATATATGACAAACATTGCCTAATGGCAAAGACACTACAATATCATTTTAGATCTCCTTGGCTTAAATAACACAATATTCAATTTGACTGGTTTGACAATAAATTCAAGTACAACAACAAGAAAAGGATTATTTATTAGGTTATTTGGCATCTTTGATGAAGACAACAATAATCAGCTCCAAGATAAGAAGTTGTCTTTATATGGAGGAAGATATTCCTATTTTTTGTTATGTGTATCAAACCAATTGTGCGAGGAAAATCTGATGAGGATAAGAAGCCTCAAAAAGTAATGGTTGATAAGATACTTAGGAGTTTGCAGATATGTTTTTGGATATCTTCCCAAAAGGATCACCTCTTATAAAGGCATCCTTTATAAGAGTATGCTCTTCAAGATCAAACTATTGCTAGGTTGATAGTACTCAAATCAGTAGACCAATCTATCAACTCTCACCAAAAGAGTTAGAAGAATTTCAAACAACGTTGACAAAGTTATTGAAGAAGGATTTAATAAGATATAGTACATCTTCTTGGATAGCACTAGTACTATTTGTACCAAAGAAGGATGGAAGACTTCAATTTTGTATTGCCTACCGTGTTCTTAACAAAAAATTGTGAGGAATACATATCCATTGCCTTGATTTGATGACTTGTTGGATCAATTAAATATCAAATGATACTTCTCTAAGTAGGATTTTCAAAGCGTCTATTGGTAGATTCTAATTGATGGAGAAGATATGTAGAAGATTGCCTTTCATACAAGGTATGGGTATTATGAATGGAAATTTTTACCTTGTGGGCTCACTAATGCTCTAGCAATCTTGATAAATCAAATGCATTTGATGTTAGACAAGCTATTGGATTGATATGTGGTAGTGTTAGTGGATGAAATTTTAATTTATAATTAGGAGAAAAACACCAAAACACATAAAAAAAGGTCTTATGACAACTATGACCATGGAAGTTCTATGTCAAGAGGTCCAATTGAACCTTTGGTAGAAAGAAAATATCTTTTTGGGCCATAAGGTTTTAGTAGAGTGGATCAAGATGGAAGCAGATAAAATCAAGGCCATTACATATTGAACTATTTCTAACAATGCCACTAAAGCTTTGAATTTTAATAGATTTGTAAGTTTGTACCAAGAATTCATCCATTACTATGCTCATGTAGCCATACCATTGATTGATCTTGGAGAAGACAAAAAGTTTCAAGTGGACCACCAAGCAATAAGAATTATTTAAGAATCTTAAGGATATGGTGTCTTCATGATCCATCCTCCAACTATATGATCGTCAACTGTATGATCATACCTTGTGTGGTTGATTTGATGCTTCCAACTTTTTGACTAAAATTGTGGTACAATAGGAATTTCTAGATGGATAGTATGCCATTTCTTTTGTATCTTGATGACTAAATGTGTAAAAAATTATTATTCTACTTGAGATGGTATATGCAAAAAACGTGTGGAGATATTACCTCCTGGGAAAAAAGTGATAATAAAAATAGATCGCAAAGCCTTGTTGTGGACCTTACATAAAGATTTTGCATCATCGTACATAAAGATGTTGCATCATCAATGGGAGGAACAATTACAAGTGTTTGATATCAAGCCTGAGTACAAACCTAAAATTTCCTTGTCATTCTTGATGCATTGTCACTACAACTTGATTTGAAAATTATTCTTGAATCTCCCATAATAGTAGCAATCACAATAATGTTGATGGACTCCAAGCATAAATGGTGTTCAAGACTACATTTCAACAAGATTCCTTCTTTCATCTTGTGCAAAGTTACCTTGAAGCACATGATAAAGAGTATGCCAAATTTTCATTCAAGGATGGTCTTCTATATTGCAAGATTTCCATCTACATTCAAACTATGAGAGATCTCTAACTTGTGTGACTTCAAGAAGCATATGATTTACCAATTGCTAGTCATATGTGTATGAATAAGACAATGAGTAACCTATAATGCCAAGAATGGTAGTTGAATATGGCACAAGAAGTTTGAGAGTTTACTTAATCCTACAAGAGCTACCAATGCAACAAGATAAGCAACTTGAACTTGGGTGGACTACTTCAACCCCTACCAATTCCTTTGCTTGATGAGAGCATGTGAGCTTACATCTAATTACATTCATGCCAAAGATAGACCAAGGCCATATAGGAATTATAGTGTTTGTTGATATGCTCAACAAATAGATTCATTTGGCACCTACCATGAATACAATGGATGCTCCAATGTTGTCCAAGATTTGCATTGACATTATCTTCAAGCACCATGATATGCAAAAGGTTCTCATCTTGATCTTGATCCATGATTTATTGGTAAATTCTTGCAAGCACTCTTCTAGCTACTTGACACAAAACTTACCTTCTCTACTGCCTATTATACTCAATTGATGGGTAAACTAAATGCACAAATTGCACCTTGGAAGATATGTTATGTGCCTTTGTCGACATTCATCACACTCAATTGGGATACTTGTCTTGTGGTTGCCAAATTTGCCTATAATGATTCCAAGCATGCAAGTACAAGATTCTCTTCCTTTCTTTCTTAAATTATGGACAGGATTCACTCATTCTTGATTCTCTTCTTGCTCTATTGCCATATCATGTCCCTCATACTTCCATCTTCTTGTCCATGTTATCTACATTCCACCTAAATCTCATCTTTTTGTTGCCTAAAATTGGCAAAAGTAATATGTTGAGAGACATCATTGGGATCTCATTTTTCAAATATTTGATAGGATCTTGCTTTCCTCTAGTAACCTCCTCCCTCTTGACACCCAAATTTTTTAACCTCTTGTCAATTAGATAGGTCAATTTGATATTACTCAAATTGTTTCTCATGTTACCTATAGAACTACCCTTCATAGTCATATGAAGATCCATCTTATGTTCTATTTAAGAAGTTAGAACCATTTTTTCTAACCATCTTACTTTCCTACTCATATCCAACCTCCTTATCCTTTAATCCATGCCAATGTTAATGAAGAATGAAAAATTGACCACATTCTTGCATGGTGAGACATCCCACATAGCCACCAACAATAAATTGAGTATAAGGTGATTTAGAAAGGCTATCCCCTTCACAAATACCACATGGGAACCTCTTCCTTATCTCCAAAATGCTCAAACGGTCATACAAGAGTTTTGAAACTCTATGACAATGAAGATATCACCAACTAGAGGTGGGGGAATATGTAATAACAGGAAGTTAGCAAAAGAGTCAGTAAAAGGTAATGAGTTAGCAAAATAAACTAACTAAATCTAAAACAAAATAGAATTAGCAAAATCTAGGAATGCTAAGAATATTCTAGAAGTATCTATGAAGATCTTAGTAGAATGTTCTAGAAGCATCTAGGAAGCTTCTTTTCAAGAAGCTTTTAGGAATTTCCCAAGATTCAAGTAGCTTTTATACCAAGTAAATGGCTTGCTTGGCTTGTATGCCAAGAAGACGGATAGCTTAGTATGTATGCCAAGTAGACAATTAGCTTTGCTTGCACTCCAAGAGAAGTGGCATCTAGAAGTAATCTTCCTTGGAAGCTTATTGGGAGTCTTGTACTTTGCTTCCTTATAGATACCAAAACCCAAGCTAGTGCTAAGAATTTGGATTTTTTCTTATTTGAGAGTTCCAACATGGTCCTCCATTATCCTATTTCT